>CM076935.1:10300355-11500355 GCA_039566165.1 Maruca vitrata | reverse complement strand
TTGTACTTGGTCAATAAACTATTTTTATTTTTTTTATTTTTTATTTTTTATGTGCTAAAATGTGTAGGTAACCTGATAGACATACCTGCCTTTGGACGCTCTTCAGGTCACCTTTATTCATCACCCTCCTGATGGCCAGACCACCCGACGTCCTGAACACTGGAGTCACGATACTCCTCGCGAATTTCAGGAAAACTTCGTAGTTTGGGGATTTACACAGCATGTCACTTATACTTTCGAGGCCTGCCTTACCCATGACAAGGGGCAAAACGTCCTTTTCGAGGCTCATATAGGACGCCAATCTGGGGGAAATAGCCTATATGGTCTTATTGAGATAAAACAATATTGATTTCTAGTCCACTCCATATAAAACGTTCTATAAGCATTCCGGCATAAATATTAATCTTGAATATTGTAAAGCTGACCCAAAATTGGTAATCTGACCAATTTTGCGGCACCTTTGTAATATATTCAAGAATAAGATTTATGCCGGAATTTTGGGGCACGCATTAAAAGGTCATGAAATTATACAATGAAATAACTCTAAATATGTGGTGGTTCCTTCTAGAGTCCAATCATCGTTTTAATAAAATGTCATTCTTAAACTTTGCTTACGGTTCTAATTTAGATGATTCTTGTTTTGCAGAATTCAGGTTTGGCAGCTTGTTTTAGTCAGTATGGTATTTAGTCAGTTCGGGAAAAATTGTATATTGAGCCATTTTTAGCTTCATGTTCTCATTGTGCCATTGACCCAGTTCAATATGACAATAAACCAGGGCGGAACTAGGGATAAACTGCTACCGCTGCTGATAAAGCCAACATTATCCGTGGTTCCGCCCTAGTTCAGGCTAGGCCTAGGCTCGTGCCTCTCGGTGCGGACATATCCTGATGATGAATAAACTCTACTCACTGCAGCACGGTGCTGTAAGACTGGTGGCCGGTCCAGGCGAGCTCGAACGCGTCGGACAGGAGTTGACAACGGGCCAGCTCGGGGATCCTCACGTAGTGTTCACTTTTCAGGGTCTTGATCAGCAGCTGCCAGTTTCGTTCGTCGTAGTTCACGCGGTACGGCGCTTAATGGACAATTTTATTCGTTTTATACATGAAAGCAATGTTTGCATACAAGTTGCTCAAGGTTCAAATTAGTTCATGGAACCTCTACAACTACTCGTCCCCCTAAGGGGGACTTGAGGGAGCCCGATCGATAGGGCTGTCCGCCAGTGGCGTCGTGGCTTAAGGGCTTAGCCGGAGCACCATGATGCCGCCAAGGCGATGAGGTACACCGCGGTGTTTTAGTCGGTAGACCCCCTGGCACGCCCAGGAGCCGCGACTGGCATTTACCATCTTATCGCCAGTCGTTGGGGAGTCCGACACACCACTGGGAGAGAAACCCCTTTCCCAGTGAAGGTGCATAAGGCATTTCACCGCGAAAAAAAAAAAAAAAACCTCTACAACTACAAGTTTATTTATTTAAATTTGACACACCAACAAAACATGCATTAAGCATAACAACCGTAAATCACTCGTTGTATTTAAGTTAGAATAAAGAAACTCATAATATAAGGTTTGAGTTTAGAGCCTCCCGGCACCCACACCGCATCGTCTCCTTTCCTACGAACGAGTATTCAAATTCAAATTAAAATATTTATTTGCATTCTAAGTATAGTTACATATGTAGGTGTTATTACAATTCTTTATAGGGATTTCCACAGGTATGCGCTCTCTACATCAACCCTATTGCGTCGCCGCTGCATCTGCATCGTCAGTTGTCCACGCGCAATGAAGAATGTTCATGATTTTAGGTAATTATGCAGCTTTGAAGTCTTTGATAAACCGAATCGATGTGTGTAATTCGTTTCGACATACAACAAAAGTTTTAAAAGTTATACGTGTTTAAAATTCTGACCGTTTGCACTTTTCATACAAAATCAACGTAGCGGTATGACGTCACACCGCAACATGCAGCACATTGTAAAAAAAAATTTTGTTCTAACAGGTTTTAAAATATAAATTCGTTTTACAAATATATTCACCATGCCAATACATAATGTACCATTGTAAAATTGAAACACAGTAGCATTCTCCATTCGCATGCTTACCTTGCGTTCAGTCTACGTTGCCAACGCTGCCAATATTCACAGATTACTCGGAAATTCCTGGACCGCACGACGCCGATTCGTTAATCACGGTCGCGGTAAACGACATGAGGTCCCTTTTTTTCCTAACTGACTTACGGTGATGGCTTGGAGTAGCCTTGTCATCATCACCGGACTTGCGGGGGAGCGGATGGCTCTCACCTCTACGATGATGGCTTGGAGTAGCCTTGTCAACATCACCGGACTTGCGGGGGAGCGGATGGCTCTCACCCCTACGATGATGGCTTGAAGTAGCCTTATCCTCATTACCGGACTTGCGAGGGAACGGATAGCTCTCACCCCTAATGTGACCTGTGGTGGCCGACGTTTTTTGATGATAACGCGGTTTCCACCCGTGAACCGTGGAAGACAAGTGGATGCAGTGGGACGAAGCGCACGGTGGATGACGAGAGGGTCCTAGCTGTGACCATCAAAGTTTCCTTCCACTTACCAATGATGTCATAGTTGAAAAGCACCCACTGATCAGGCCCTGAGCCGTGCTCGAAGCGTTGTACAGAGGAGACCCCCTCGTGCTTCGCGAGCCACTGCAGTGGGGTGTCTGTTGGAGCCCCCTCCCTTCGCCCCCCCATCGCCTCCGGCTCGCATAACACTTGCAATGGCACCCACCACGACGCACTCGAACGGATGTCCGAAGACAGGTACCTTCTCTGGAATAGTTAGAATGCGTAAGTTAGCAAGCCGTGCCTACCAGTGAATTAAATAATTCCCGAGTACCGCAGCTAAATATTTTAAGATACACTGCAATTGTAATTTTAAAAACAATTTATTCTGGTTTCACAAGGTACAATTACATCTATCGATTCAAATAGGCCTTTTCGAGGCGAATACGACGCCAATTTGGGGGAAGTAGCCTATAGCCTGTTTGACTGGCTCGGTGGAACAGTGGTTAGTGACTCAGGTTCATAAGCTGCGGTTCCAAGAGTCGTGGGTTCGATTCCCACTCGGGACAAATATTTGTGTGACGAACATCGGTGTTTGTTCCGTGTCTGGGTGTGTTATTAAATATATTTAAGTTTATTTGTGTATCCACTGTTGATCCTGATTTCCGTAACACAAGTGCTTAAGCTACTTACCACGGGATCAGATCAATGTATGTGATGTTGTGTAATATTTATTTATTATTATTTATTTATATGGTCGTATTGAGATAATAATAATAATGATTTATTCAGTTTCCCTCAATGTTGCACTTAAAACTAATTATGATAAAACGATATCAATTTTAAGTACCTCCATAGTCCAGTCCATATAAAACGCTCTAAAAGTATTCCGTCATAAATGTAATTCTTGAAAATAACAAAGGTGCCCCAAAATTATATAGTTGCTTATTGTGCGCGCCCCGAAATTGGTCAGATTAGCAATTTTTGAGCACACAGAATAAGGTGAGCAATAATTTCACTACTATATTTGTTAGAAATTTTTGACACGAGCTTTCCACATCCCATACTTCAGTTACCCTTTATAGTACCTACTACGTAATCGTGACATTATATATAATTAAAGACTTATTAGAACATGGGTATGTTGAAGCAATGAACCCTAAGAATTTTACCATAATGTTTTAGTCCTAGTATTTTTTTTACATACATACATAAAATTACGCCTTTTTCCAAGAGGGGTAGGCAAAGATCACTTCCTGCCATGTGCTACGGTCCCGGCACACCACTTTCGCTTCTTTCACATCCATCAATCTCTTCATGCATGCTCGTCGATTACGGGTACTTCTGATTTGACCTTTCTTCAAATTTGACCTATTTGGTTATGTAAGATCAATCATGGCCTTTCCCTGTCGACATTTCCATTTATACTTCCTCTATATATTCCTTTCGTAATCGTCTCTCATTCATCCTATCAACATGACCAAACCATCTAAGCATACCATTCTCAACCTTAGTCACTACATCTTCTTTTTACATCTTCTAATATGCGCTTGAACAAACCTGTCGGATGGTGAGTGACTTGTCACTATAGTCCCTGTTGATGGTGAGCAGAGGGTATCCAGTCTGCTTGGTCCAGGTGTCCATGACCTTCTTCACCGTGACGTCACGGGAGAGCCCGCCATGCTGCTGGCTCACTTCCGTCAGCTCTGCCCAGAGATCGTCTTGCTCCGCGTTTTTGAACGAATATTTCACGAGGTAGCTAGAATGGAAGATGACAATAGGGAAGGTGACGGTGTTAAATTTTGCATGTGACCACACATTTACCAGGGTGAATAAGGTAGTTTCCTAAGTCTGATTTTACATAAAATTTCACAATTAACAGTTACATATGGGTAAATCAATAACATAAAGTGAAATCGAAATTAAAATTTCTTACGAAATGAGACAATAATAGGCATTTGAAGTTAGGTGGGAAAGTCCATTTCAAAAGCGCGAAAATTCTTCAAAATGACTATGCCATCTTATAAACTACAAAATTAGTAGTTACTTGCACTATGAAAACATATTCGTTAACGCCACATTTGATATAGCTGCTGAACAAAGTTCTTACGAGGCACAAGGGGTGACATCATAGTTCACTGCGACATTTGTATGAAGCGTTTTGAGCTCGCCCAAATGATGTGCTATTAATGTTTCCGGAAGTTTTCCAAATATCAAACCATTCTTTTAACAGCACCTTTGCAATTATGTAGTCGAATTCCGAGGTTGTGTAGTCGATCAACAAGCACTTGGCCAGCGTGGTTGACGCTCGCGCTATAGCACCAGGGGCCAGCGGTGGCCAGCCGGCGGCGGGTGTGGGGACCCTCCCGTCGGCATTGCACTAACGGCCGCTATTGAGGGACGGGCGGTCTCGTGTACCGGGTCCTCCTCATAATGTGTGTAGCCCGTTATGTGCAACGTCGGCGGCGTCATGGGAGTTGAAGACTAGTTTCGGAGTTCCGCGATGCTGCCATTCGGCGACGAGGTACACCGCGGTGTTTTAGTCGGTAAGCCCCCTGGGCATTGCACCCTGCTCAGGAGCCGCGGCTGGCATTTACTATCTGTTCGCTAGCCGTTGGGAAGTACTGGGAGAGAACCCCCCTCTCCTGGTGAAGGTGCGTAAAGCATTTCACCGCGTTAAAAAAAAAGGTAGGCCTGTGCCCCAGCAGTGGGGACGTATAGGGCTGACGATAATGATGATGATGATCCAAAATTAGTATTAATTTTATTCGGTTAGAAAATTCTGATGCTTACTTGTGCATGGCCTTGCGGAACACCTCCTCGCCGAGAAAGCACGTCATCATGCGGATCAGCGTGGCGCCCTTTCTGTACGAGATACCGTCGAAGATCTCGGTGATTTGCTTCTGATCGTCGATGGGAACCGATATCTGATGGACACAAATAAAATTCCTCACAGTCAATGGAGAAAGTTTATAGGTATGTCGCAATTTTGTCGCAATTTTATCTTCAATGTGCTAAAATATTATATACCTACGTATATAATATTTTAGCACATTGAAGATATTTGCAAAATTAATTTATAATTTTGAATCTCGATCATCGATAGTAAACACAAAAATTTAATTTTCCCACAAATTCTGTTCTACCAACTTTTCTGTCAAATATTATTGTCACTGTATTGACATTATTTTTCTAGTTGTAATTTTTGGATCGTTCTATGATGGCAAGTTACACGTAGGCATTGAATAATATGAGTTACACATATGAGTTAATTCAATAAATTCGTTCATTTCATTCTTAACCAGAAAAAACAATATATTGGCGGTATGAATTTCGCGGGGACCACTAGTCGGCTTAGAAATATCGAAACTCTCCAAGATTTCGCAACTAACTTTAAATTGCATTAATTAGGCGTGTTCAACAACGTGACACCCAGGCCTAAAAGATTCTATTGTGGTTGTCTATCTTATATGGACCTCACGGCTTCTCACCATCAAGTGAAGTGAGGTCATCCTAACGCCGGACGGAAAAAAACCGTTAATAGTATCAAATCTTAAATAATATGTGTTTAATATCTCCGAATAAAAGAAGTCCGTCCATTAATTAATAGCGATATCAACCTCCTCTTTCACGTCCCCCTTTCCCTCTCATATCGATGTTCCGGGAGGGAGGGGTGAAACGGCTTTCAGGGTGAGTGCGACAGGCTCAATATGGTATATTGTGCCTGTCGACCTCATATTTGGATCTCACTACCGCTTTCCATCAGGTGGAGTGAGGTCATCTTGTTAGCTCATTATAAAAAAAAAAATCACGCGATCATTGCGTGTAGTTAGGGTTTTCGCGTATGAGATATTCACTGAGTGCAAAAGGTAGGCGTGAGGTCCAACTGCAGCATGATTTTTGACGACATTGATAGACATGTCAATATTCCACAATCGCGTAGCAGTTAGACCTCGTATCGACCTGCCATCTAATGGATTTCTCATACACGAAAACCCTCATTGGATACTCACCGGATGCGAGGACTCCAAAGAATCCATAGACAACATGAGGAACAAGTTTTCTGCCCAGTGGTTTTTCTCATTCTTCCAGGTGGGCTCCGCGGCGGCCTCTCCATGAACCGACATGTAAGTGGCGAACCCTTCATTGAGCCACAGGTCCGTCCACCACTTCATCGTCACCAGGTTTCCGAACCACTGGTGAGCTAGTTCGTGGGCTATTATCTGGTGAAATATAAATCTTACATGAACCATAAAATACCAAGAATGCCAAGTTTTCCAAATTATGAACATACAATAGATTAAATAGCATTAAAACAACAAATAAAATTGCCGAGTGCAACCATTCTGTATAACATTTCAATAAAGAAATGTTTGCGGACCGATAGTGTTTGATCACCACCCGTGGCTAACAGGTAAAATGTGATGGAAAAATTCGCATTAATGACTCAACACCTGAATAGCTCAGTTGGTTTGAGCAGCCGACGGATACCGGAAGACCCCGTTCAGGCGGGGTCATGAATGCGAATATATTCAAATTTTTAATTTACATTAGATCTTTAATAGCATTAAAACAGCAAATAAAAATATGAACAGTACATGTATGTTATCGATCCATTGCCATGTAAGAGTCCATACAAAAAAAAATTAAATACAAAATCTTTTATTTCAATACAGGTTTAACAATGATATTATCAGATTTCTCCCTGTTAGCTAATAAGAAGCCTGTAGTAGGAGAGATCGCATAAAATTAATAAAATTGGAAGAATTGCAGAACATAAGGGGGATGCAGCCGTCTAGCAGCTATGGAATTGTGGTGAACATAGGCCTCTCCCATGAAATTTCTTTGCTACCGGTCTACGGCCACCTGCATCCAAAAATACCTGCACGATTTTCACCAGATCGCCGGTCTATCTGATAGGTGCCAATGCTCTTTCCAATACGTGGTCTCCACTTCTTCTTGCCTAAATGACCGTCCAATCTTCGTGCTATGTAGCCGGCCCATTGCCACTTCAGTTTGCAAATATATTATGTCAGCAACTTTGGTTCTTTTTGGATCTCCTTTTGTAAAATCATTGCTCACCGTTTGTTTGTCGTAATTTTATTTAGCATAATATTACTTTGGAATAATATTTAAGGGCAAATTAGACAGGAAAAGATAAGGTATCGATATTTGTTTAATAAATTATCGCAGCTTCTTAATTCTTTTATAAAAATAATTATTATTGGAATAATTGCCTTTGCCCAGCAGTGGGACAGCATAGGCTAAATTAAAAAAAAAAAAATTGATGTATAAAAAATGTATGCTCAAGTAATGTTAGTACAAATATTTAAAAAAAAATATGCCATGCTAAATTAAGACAAAAAAAAATTACAAGTAAAAAAAATCGAACCGAAAAATACTGACAGAAACGACGACTTCCTTATGCTCCAGAGACGACTCCTTAGGGTCGTACAGAAGTTGGCTCTCCCTGTAAGTGATGAGGCCCCAGTTCTCCATTGCGCCGGCGGCGAAGTCCGGGATCGCGAACATGTCCTGCTTCGGGAGCGGGAACGGCACGGAGAAGAACTTCTCGAAGTGGTCCAGGACGCGAGGACCAATCGTGGCTGCGTAACTTGCCTAGAGTGCAATCGGTTTATTTATTTTATTTACATCTTATTACTACAAATATTTGAAGAAAATGTAGTTGCTAGGGTTGAGAAAGGTATGCTTAGATGGTTTGGTCTCGTTGAGAGGATGAATGAGAGACGATTAACGATAAGAAAAGCGTCGATGGCCGAGTGGTTAAGGTCGTTGCTTGCCATGCGAGAGGTCGCCAGTTCAAACCTCGCCAGGTACCAATGTGTTTTTCAAATTTGAAGTTCATATGTACCATCATTCGACGCTTTAACGGTGAAGGAAAACATCGTGAGGAAACCAGCACACCTGAGAGATTTTTCAACGGTTTGTGAAGCCATGTCAGAGGCCTACGGGCGGTTTAAACTCTGACACCAGGTTGTATAACATAAGAAGAAGAAGAACGATAAGAAAATAAAGAGGAAGTATAAATTGAAATCTCGACAGGGGAAGGCCAAGAAGAACTTCCATGACCAGATAGGTCAAATTTTGAAGTAGGGTCAAATCAAAAGTAACCGTAATCGACGAGCATGCATGAAAATGTTGAGGGATGTGGAAGAAGCGAAAGTTGTGTGCCAGGATCGTAGCACATGGCAGGAAGTGATCTCTGCCTGCCCCTCTGGGAAAAAGGCGAGTACGGGATTTGTGATAATTTGTGCCTGCATCGGGCGTGGATAGTATGAACAGGGTTGGCTAGTTCAAAGAAATGAAAATTACATGTGGGAGGTGTAGAGTCCACAATTACTGGGCGCAATTTATTCTGAGAGTGCCATCAACATGATTTTTAAAAAAAACTACGTTCCAGATGACCCGATAATAAGTGTCCGCCACATTTTAAAGCCGCCAGACACAACAAAACCTATGAGCCTGTCGTTCTAATCAGACCTTTATTAGGGTGATCTGATCATTACTTTCCAATGCAATTTAACGCCCCGTTTGAAGAATTCGAGATCATAGGAGAACAAGACCCGTCTTGCCCGTGACCACGAGCGTTGTAAAGAGCATACATATTATTTAGAGATCTGTCTCTAAATAAAATGTTTCGAATAAAAATTCGCGCGAGTTTATTCCTTAAAATTATTTTTATTTCAAATGTGTAGGGTTCGCGCAAATAAAAGATTTAGTATAGGAGAACAAACACATTCGCTGAAAAGCAATCCATGACTAAAGGTAGTACTAAGACAGTAATGGTAAACTAAACCTCTCAGTCCCAGCCTCCATTGTCTATATCGTATGCGTATGAATGATATTAGGGTCGTTTCCTCCGATTATACATGCAATTTCACAATTAACAGTAAGATATAGCTAAATCAAAACATTCGCGAAATCCTAATTAAAATTACTGACGAAATGAGACAATAATAGACATTAGAAGTTGGGTGGGAAAGTCCATTTCAAAAGTGCGAGAATTCTCAAAATTCCTATGCCATTTTATAAAAAACAAAATTAGTAGTAACGTAACGAACGTATCAAAACATATTCGTAAACTCAACATGTGATATAGCTGCTGAACAAAGATCTTACGTTAGGCATACAGAGGGGCTACCATGAGTTTAAAACTTACGCGCTCGATATCGACTACGTAAATATGTCTATGAAAAACATGTACAGCGCCGGCTGGTGGTTACGCGAAGAACTACAATCGGCCATATGAAAAAAACAACTCGATAGGTTTTTAACGTACGTAAGTTTACGATAGCCAACTCATGGTAGGCCCTCAGTATTACAAAGGGTGACGTTATAGCTTGCTGTTACATTTGGGTGAATTTCCCGACACCAAATCGTAAACGGCACGGCTGAAACTGCTAGTGCAGGATGGCACTTTTAACTTGGAATATTTTTTTTTAGATAAAAGGTGCTGTCTCCTATAGGTGACTATAAATATTTTTAAATTATGATTATCGCTAATTAGGTAAAAAAAATCTTAAACCCCCAATTGTATCATATCGGTGACGCGGCACAATTTGTTTTTCAGTATACTTTTAATCATATTTTAAAAACAGTTGATTTTTTAGGGATTTACCTTTTTTTATTTAAATCCTTAATAATGACAGTACCTTATTGCGGAAAGTTCAATACAAAATCTGTTATATTTAATGAATGGTAAGTACAAATTCACGTGTCCAAATGAGATATGTCATCGCGGTGAATTTTCGTTGTACGCGAATATCTAGGCATCGAAAAACACTAGCTTCTTGCCACTGCGCAGTAAATCTGCGCATCAGTGCCGCCTAAGCGCTTAACGTAAGAGGACGTGTGTTGCTGTTTGCAGTTCCCGCCAAAAACGTAAGTAAGTCGGTTTCGGTGACTGCGTACCGTTTTTTTTGTCATTCACGTGAATGGATATAGGTTGTGATCCAATCATTCGGTATGTCTATAAAATCTATGTACAATTACTAAATGTCGCTCAATTAAGTAGGTCGTATCAATTTATTTCTTTTATTTATATTTTCCTTGTTGTGCTTATTTTTATGGGCTGTATATAATATCGGTGACCTCATTTCGGTGAATTCGGTGACCTAAATTGACCACCGGAATGAGAAAAAATATCATTCCAGTGACTTTTTTTCATTTCGGTGATAATTTGGTCATTTCGGTGATTATTATCTTCATTTCGGTGATTTCTTTTGTCATTCCGGTGTCAAATTACTTCATTTCGGTGAATAAAGACCTTAATTTATTTTTTTACATTGTAATTTCGAAAGGAATATATTTTTATTTTTATTGTTGATAATTACAATATATTTGTTAAGATAAGATAAGATAAGATAAGATAATTGTTTATTTGTACCAAGAGACACACATACATGCAATATCGGAAATTAAAAGAAAATCAATAGTAAAATAATACAATATAGAAACTACAAACAAAATTAGAACCAAAATAAATAAAAAGAAAACCGAAACTACAAACAAAATTAAATTAAATCTAAGTCTATCACAAATGCCCAGACGACATTCATGTGTGTCGCTGTGATACAAAATGGCAATAGCTCAGCAATAGGTTTACCAGAGGCAAACCGCTGATTTTCAGCTATAGCCATAAGAGGTCAAGTGCAATCGGTTTTAAAGCCTAGCGATCGTGATGTTATATTATATACTATACAATAATATTCGTATTTATACAATAATGTGGGAATAATATAATAGATTAATATACTGAATTGCATATAAAATAAATAATAATACTAATTATAAATTCAAGTCATCAATTTAAATATACATAATAGGTTTATGCAATAATTATTTTTATGTCTGATTTATTTATTAACTTAATAGAATGTCACTATTATAGTATCATACAAACACATCACGCCTACCGCCACAAAGTCATACAGTGTTCGCATTTTGCCATTCCAGTAAGATAGTCTTAAAAAGTTTTTTAAAAGAGAATTTGGATTGAGCGGCTCTTACTGGAGGAGGTATATTATTCCAACATTTAGTGGCCTGGTAGCGGAAACTGCCCGTAAAACCCACTGTCCTATGCACGTGACAAGCTAAGGGTGCTCGCGTAGATCTAGGCGCGCCTGAATGAAAGGTGGAAAATTTTAGCTTTTCATATAGGTATTGTGGACTTTCCCGCGCAAAAATCTCGAACAACAGTGTAGCAAGATGTAGTTGTCTTCGGGACTCCATATTTAACATAGAGGCTTTGTTCAGAAAGGGTGACACATGGGTCCGCGGTGGAATATTAAAACAGAAACGAGCGCATGCGTTTTGCACTCGTTGTATTTTACGCTTAGATTTATAAAGCAGGCGAGGCCCGTAAACCACATCTGCATAATTAAGCCGAGATAGTATTAAAGCTTCACAGAGGGCGATACGTGCTTTCTCGGACAATAGACTACGCACTTTGTACATAACCTTCAGCCGATAAAAACAATTCCTCACGAGGCCTAAAACGTGATTTTCGAATCTCAAATTACTATCGAAGGTAACGCCAAGATTTTTAGCTTCGGTTACACGCTCTATGTCCTTGCCCAAGATTCTAATAGAATGTCCACCGTTATTGAATGCCTCGTCAAGTTTTGTTGAACCTAAAATCATGAACTTTGATTTTGATGGATTAAGTGTCAGAGCGTTGTTTGCAGACCAGTTTGCTATGGCGTCCAAATCATCGTTCAATGCCTGCGAGGCAATACATAGTTCATTAGGTCTACCAGCAATATAAAGCTGTACGTCGTCCGCATAACTGTGATACCTACATTTTTTTATTACCTTTGCTAAATCCGCACTGTATATGATGAAGAGAAGTGCAGCCAAAATGGAACCCTGTGGGACTCCTCGCTCAACTAAAGCAGGTTTTGATAAAGTGTATGAGCCATCCTCTCTTTTTAACCTAACTGACTGAAAGCGCTCACTTAGATAGCTAGTAAACCATCTAATTGTATGAGGGTCAAAACCATAATAGGTCATCTTTGCCAGAAGTAGTGGAATATTCAGACTTTCAAATGCACGTGAGAAATCTAGCAAGGCTAACAGAGTACCCCGCCCCACATCTTGCTCTGCAAGTATGTTGTCAGTGACATCAAGAAGGGCGGTGACAGTGCCACGGCCTTTACGGAAACCAGACTGGTGGGACGGAAGAATTCCATTAAGCTCCACGTACCTCATCAGTTGAGCATGTACAGCTTTCTCTAACAACTTTGAGAGAAATGGTAGTATGCTTATAGGTCTCAGGTCTTTTAAATCTGCGGGATGGTCAACTTTAGGTATAGAGGTTATAAGTGCTTTCTTCCATTGATAAGGGAATACACCCGTAAGAATCGACCTGTTAACAATGTTAGTAATAACTGACAACGTATGCGGAAGTGTAAGCAAGATCATGTCCCTACTGATGCCGTCACTACCAGATGCATTGGTTTTGATAGATTTTATATAGCTTAGGATCTCTGTCTCACTAACTGGGCGGAGCTCCAATAGGGGCATAGGCGTCTTGTATTGGTGCTGTGCATAAAATGATAGTTGCGAATCAGGAACCGCGTCATATCCCGGAACGTTTAAGAAATGTTCGTTTATGCCATCAGCATCTATAAAATTCTCCGGAAGACAATCGCTCTCAGTGGGACACGTTAATATTTTGTCTTTGATATTCTTCCAAAAAGCTTTTCCATTATTCACGTTTTGGTTAATGTAGTGATTGAAATAAGCACGCTTTTCGTAATATATACTTGTTGCAACTAGTGATTTATGGTCTTTATAGTACTTCCTATCCACTTCTGAGTTAGTGCGTCTATATTGCTCATAGGCGGCATTACGTAGATCCATCATAAATTTAATTGTGTCTGTTATCCATGGCAAAGACGGTCTAGTTAACTTTTTGGTCACTATTGGCGCGTGGATGTCAAATAAAGTTAGGAGCATTGAATTAAACTTGTCTACCATCCCCTCCACATTTGGAATACATGAAATCGCCTCCCAGTCCAGTGCAAGCAAATCTGTGTCAAATTTAGCTTGGTCTATATTTTTAATCGGCCTATATGTAATGCGTTTAGGACTGACTTTGGGCTTTTTAAGCTTTAGTTTAATATTAATCATTGAATGACCTAGAGATCCCGTAATATTTGAGACAATGACCTCTCGAACCTCGCAATTAGTACAGACCAGATCAATCAGTGTATTAGAGAAAACGGATCGATGAGTCGGTTCCGTCACCACTTGCCTAAGGTCTAAGTATTGTAGAAATTGGTTTATCTCAGACACCTTGGCGTCATTGCTTTCAAGCATATTTATATTGAAATCTCCCAACAGAACGATGTAGTCACAGTCAGCAAAGAAATTATAGACTCCGTCAACGCGTCAATGAATAAATCTGTGTTAATCCATTGAGGTCTGTACGCCGTCCCTATGACCAAACGCAATCCATTCACCTGCATTGACAACCACAGTTGCTCGACTTCGGCATCAGGGTGTCGCAGGTACCGCACGCGCACGTCCCTTTTAACGTAAAACGCGACTCCGCCCCCCCGTCCGCCTCTCATGTGTCGTGGTCGCGGAGCATTGCGCAGCCTGTACCCGGGTACGGCGGGTGCTCGCGCCTCTTGCCTGGCTGGAAGCCAGGTCTCATTAATCGCAACTATATCCGCATCGAAGCGATTCATCGCCACAAGGAAATCGTCATGACCCGTGCCCAGAGATCCCGCGTTATAAAGCGCTAACTTAAGAAATTGCGTCTTAGAGTTCATTTTTATTAATAGAATAAAATAATTTATTGTAAATGTAATTCATTGTAGTAATAAAATAATAGCATATGATTTGTATAATTATAAAATTTTAACGATTGTTGATCAAATATTTGTATAGTTTATTTGTAAATAATAATATGTCAACTTTAAATAATATGTCAAAAAAATATATAAAAATATAAATATGTGTATACTCTGTGGAGTGGTCAATGGAACTCATATGGCAATGTTGTTGAGTTTTACCAATAAATAAGTAATTGCTACAAATTGCATCCATAATGTCAAAACGGTATTGTATCACAGCGACACAGATTTGAGCATAATATTTATCACAATAACAAACAATGGAACATGTTTTAATAAAATAACATAAATAATAAGGTAGCACATCACAATTTAGAGCATGCATGAATATATTATATCCGTTTATTAACATACAATTTATAGAAACCTGAAAGAATCGTATAAATTGAGTATCAACAAAAAGATAAATTTGATTACAAATTTCAATCTTATTTCGCATCAATATAGCACTGTAACTAATATCAGTGCAGTCAAGGCTTTCACCAAATAAATAAAATAATAATAACACCAAATAAATAAAATAATAATTAAAGTGACCAGAATACATTCCCAGCATAAACGATAACATTACCAATAAACTTATAATGAATAAAAAATATTTAAAATAAATACATTTTTTTAAGACGTGCATGGATAAACATATTTCTTATTTTAAATAATAGGACCAACAGCGTCCCGGCCAAAAACCCGAACAAGATCAGTCTCCATACGCAAACGAATGCGAGGAGAATCTCTGCCGTGATGCTGACGTACATATATACGACCATCCTTAGTCCACACAAACCGCCAATTACATTGCTTGCCCAGTTCTCGTGCGCGTCTGAACAACTGTCTATTAACTTTGGTGAGTCTCTCATTCACATAGAACCGCCGCGGTGGACCGGGAAGTTCCGCTCCTTCAGTGGTGGCCCCGCGGCGCACCCGCGCAGCCTGCAGCAGCTGGTCGCGCACGGCGCGGCGGGCCGTGCGCACGACTATGGGGCGGGGACGCGACGACGACGGTGCCTCCGCCGGATCCGGTGCACGGCCCATGCGAGTAGCGTTGACGAGATCCTGTTCAGCCAGCTTGACCCCTAATTTACTTGCTAATGTCATAACAACATGAGTTAGGTTTTCCCCCTTCTGCTCTGGAATGCAGGAGATCTCAACATCATTTATTAGGAGGTCCTGGTCTCTGTCGTTAAGCTCCGCTTTCAAATGTTCAATAGAGGCTACGAGAGATTTATGAGACTCGCGCGGCTCTTCATTGGAACAACTTTTCTCCAAGGCAAGTAGCCGCTCTTCCAACTTGCTCATGCGGCTCTCACTTTCTGCTACTCGGTTCACAATCGCGGTCAAGGTGTCATCAAACCGCTTAATTATTGTCCGATTAGCCCTAGACTCATCCCGCATCTCCTCCCTAAATGAACGCATCTCCAGCACGAGTGCCTGAAAATCGCACAACTCAATAGTCATATTGTGAGCAGTTTCGTTAAGGGATGATGGCTGCTCCTCAATGACTGACATGTCCAATTGTAGGGCACTGCCTAATGCCGCTCCACGTTGCAGAGTAACACCATCCGTTGCATCATGGACCGGCGTGTTGGTACTGTCCGTCTTCGGCTGGATATTCTTACAAAGGACACATCTCCAAGCGGCCCTGTGTTCATTTGTCAGGGTATCATAGAAACGCGTCTCTGAGATATTAGCACAGTCTAAGTCATAGTTATGTTTGCAACCACCACAAAACAAGTATCTTCGGTCTGGTATAACTCGGCGGCACCTACCACAAATAATATTATTGTCCGTCGACATTATTTATGTTCGAACCAATGAAAAAATAAAAAAAAAAAAAAAAAATGTCAAAAAGTATTGTCGGTCCGCGGATTGAACCTACAACTTCACAGATAATTGATTCTGCGCTTCACTCCACTGCGCCACCGAAGCGTGTTGAAATGGTGCGAAATATTGTACCAAGTCTTAAGTGTACATTAATTTGTTCATACGACTGGTCAGCGACCCGAGGATTGCCGAACGGTGTCGAGTACTCCGAGGTCAACGACCGAGCCGTTAACGAAGGACACTAATCACTGTTCACTGTCACTAAAAATTCAATTTCAACAGCTGTTTCGGTAAACAAAAGTTCACTGGATCAAATCTATATCACTTTCTATCACTTTGATTTTACAGTTCGTTTTGTTTTTTTGTTATGAATTGACTGGTATATTATTTTTAGCGTATTATTTACATATGCAATTTTAAACTTGAAAATAACACCAGTACGTAAGAATCACGACCGCCCCGTTTACGACGGTGGCGCCCTCTCCACTTTGTTGATTTATTCTTACATGTTCCCAAATGAATTTCAGATAAAATTATTAAAATCTATGTGTGGTTGTAATCAATACCTTTATTTTTCACTAGCTGTGCCCGCGACTTCGTTTGCGTGGGTGATTTTTCATACAAAAGGATTTTCCGGATTATTCCCGTTCCCGTGAGAATTTCGGGAATTCCTTTCTTAATGCACCTCTACGGTACCTAAACTACGTCCTTACCAAATTTCAAGTACCTACGTTTAGCCGTTTAGACTGTGCGTCGATATGTCAGTCAGTGATTCTTCTTTTATAAAGAGTATCCTCTTAATAATAAAACATACTCGCAGATGGACTCTGGATTAAAGTAATAACAGATTAACTTGAAATGTTTGTCAACAGCATCTAAAGCCAATGATGAAGTTCAAAATGGTAAGTTATTCTTCTTCTTCTTCTTTTCGTGTAGATGGCAAAACAGCTCAATTTGTGTACAGGAGTCGGGACAGGCGGGGCATGAAGTGAGGTGAGCCATGGACATTGGTGAGAGACCACATAGGCACGCGATATCCTCCTGTCCAGGAAACCCCCACCTAAACATATTATCTTTGCATTGGCCAACCTGGCTACGAAGTCTGTCCAGGGACCTTCAGGTTAACCATGGCAAATCGTGTCCTGCTGGAAGGCTTTCTGAAGGCAGAACCAAGGGGACGGGTGGAGCAAACGTGTTAGACCAGAGGTTAAGACGAGCAGAAGGTGGATCTGTGTCAAGATTCGGTACTTTCTAAATCTAAGTATAAAGCTATGCCGACTTTAACTTCTGTGGTTGTCCCTGCCATGTTATATTTGCAGCATCACATGTGTCTTGTGAAAATGGATCGGCATTATAGGCGGATTCATAATTTTTAAACGGCGCAGATGACTCTTGAGTCAAACCCGGGACGTTGGAAGTACGACAGCCTCTTGGGATATGTTGGCACGACGATTTCAGATGATACCTACGAATCGTTCGTAGTTCGGTAATGAAGCTAGCTTTATAATGGCTTTGTCAATTGTTTAACGAATTATTGCACTACTGCATATTGCACTTAATCGGTCTATGTAAGGTTAGGGGTATTGATTGGCAGATGGACTTCATGCATTGAGAGCTGAATCTGAACTGACAAAGATCAAGACTGGGTTGTATCCACGTTTCCATCGACCACTGTTAAACGATTAACGGAGATGCATTTTTATTGATAAGGCCGAAGTTTTAATTTTAGTAAGAAAAAAATCTGTTACTGTGTTCACACAGTAACAGATTTTTCAGAATATTCTATTCATCAGAATACACTCTTCAAAACGTAGGTTGTAGGCTGTATACTTGGTAACAGTTTACTTTTTTTCGGTGACTACATAAGTAATTTCATTTCGGTGTATTGCGTTTCTCATTTCGGTGATGAGAAGTTTCATTTCGGTGAACTCTTCTTTCATTTCGGTGACACCAAAATTTCAAAGTACTATATCTCTTAAGTATATGAATTTAATTTAATGTCGTGTTAAAATTAATTATAACGATAGCGTAAATAACAATTCTACATGGTTGTATTTTCAAAAAAGTAAAAAATAAAAAAGTTCACCGAAATGACAAAAAATATGGACTTGTTGAAATTGACCCTTGGGTGAATTTCCCGACACCAAATCGTAAACGGCACGGCTGAAACTGCTAGTGCAGGATGGCACTTTTAACTTGGAATATTTTTTTTTAGATAAAAGGTGCTGTCTCCTATAGGTGACTATAAATATTTTTAAATTATGATTATCGCTAATTAGGTAAAAAAAATCTTAAACCCCCAATTGTATCATATCGGTGACGCGGCACAATTTGTTTTTCAGTATACTTTTAATCATATTTTAAAAACAGTTGATTTTTTAGGGATTTACCTTTTTTTATTTAAATCCTTAATAATGACAGTACCTTATTGCGGAAAGTTCAATACAAAATCTGTTATATTTAATGAATGGTAAGTACAAATTCACGTGTCCAAATGAGATATGTCATCGCGGTGAATTTTCGTTGTACGCGAATATCTAGGCATCGAAAACACTAGCTTGCCACTGCGCAGTAAATCTGCGCATCAGTGCCGCCTAAGCGCTTAACGTAAGAGGACGTGTGTTGCTGTTTGCAGTTCCCGCCAAAAACGTAAGTAAGTCGGTTTCGGTGACTGCGTACCGTTTTTTTTGTCATTCACGTGAATGGATATAGGTTGTGATCCAATCATTCGGTATGTCTATAAAATCTATGTACAATTACTAAATGTCGCTCAATTAAGTAGGTCGTATCAATTTATTTCTTTTATTTATATTTTCCTTGTTGTGCTTATTTTTATGGGCTGTATATAATATCGGTGACCTCATTTCGGTGAATTCGGTGACCTAAATTGACCACCGGAATGAGAAAAAATATCATTCCAGTGACTTTTTTTCATTTCGGTGAGAATTTGGTCATTTCGGTGATTATTATCTTCATTTCGGTGATTTCTTTTGTCATTCCGGTGTCAAATTACTTCATTTCGGTGAATAAAGACCTTAATTTATTTTTTTACATTGTAATTTCGAAAGGAATATATTTTTATTTTTATTGTTGATAATTACAATATATTTGTTGATTTATTCTTACATGTTCCCAAATGAATTTCAGATAAAATTATTAAAATCTATGTGTGGTTGTAATCAATACCTTTATTTTTCACTAGCTGTGCCCGCGACTTCGTTTGCGTGGGTGATTTTTCATACAAAAGGATTTTCCGGATTATTCCCGTTCCCGTGAGAATTTCGGGAATTCCTTTCTTAATGCACCTCTACGGTACCTAAACTACGTCCTTACCAAATTTCAAGTACCTACGTTTAGCCGTTTAGACTGTGCGTCGATATGTCAGTCAGTGATTCTTCTTTTATAAAGAGTATCCTCTTAATAATAAAACATACTCGCAGATGGACTCTGGATTAAAGTAATAACAGATTAACTTGAAATGTTTGTCAACAGCATCTAAAGCCAATGATGAAGTTCAAAATGGTAAGTTATTCTTCTTCTTCTTCTTTTCGTGTAGATGGCAAAACAGCTCAATTTGTGTACAGGAGTCGGGACAGGCGGGGCATGAAGTGAGGTGAGCCATGGACATTGGTGAGAGACCACATAGGCACGCGATATCCTCCTGTCCAGGAAACCCCCACCTAAACATATTATCTTTGCATTGGCCAACCTGGCTACGAAGTCTGTCCAGGGACCTTCAGGTTAACCATGGCAAATCGTGTCCTGCTGGAAGGCTTTCTGAAGGCAGAACCAAGGGGACGGGTGGAGCAAACGTGTTAGACCAGAGGTTAAGACGAGCAGAAGGTGGATCTGTGTCAAGATTCGGTACTTTCTAAATCTAAGTATAAAGCTATGCCGACTTTAACTTCTGTGGTTGTCCCTGCCATGTTATATTTGCAGCATCACATGTGTCTTGTGAAAATGGATCGGCATTATAGGCGGATTCATAATTTTTAAACGGCGCAGATGACTCTTGAGTCAAACCCGGGACGTTGGAAGTACGACAGCCTCTTGGGATATGTTGGCACGACGATTTCCAGATGATACCTACGAATCGTTCGTAGTTCGGTAATGAAGCTAGCTTTATAATGGCTTTGTCAATTGTTTAACGAATTATTGCACTACTGCATATTGCACTTAATCGGTCTATGTAAGGTTAGGGGTATTGATTGGCAGATGGACTTCATGCATTGAGAGCTGAATCTGGAACTGACAAAGATCAAGACTGGGTTGTATCCACGTTTCCATCGACCACTGTTAAACGATTAACGGAGATGCATTTTTATTGATAAGGCCGAAGTTTTAATTTTAGTAAGAAAAAAATCTGTTACTGTGTTCACACAGTAACAGATTTTTCAGAATATTCTATTCATCAGAATACACTCTTCAAAACGTAGGTTGTAGGCTGTATACTTGGTAACAGTTTACTTTTTTTCGGTGACTACATAAGTAATTTCATTTCGGTGTATTGCGTTTCTCATTTCGGTGATGAGAAGTTTCATTTCGGTGAACTCTTCTTTCATTTCGGTGACACCAAAATTTCAAAGTACTATATCTCTTAAGTATATGAATTTAATTTAATGTCGTGTTAAAATTAATTATAACGATAGCGTAAATAACAATTCTACATGGTTGTATTTTCAAAAAAGTAAAAAATAAAAAAGTTCACCGAAATGACAAAAAATATGGACTTGTTGAAATTGACCCATTTGTATCATGCATTTTGAGCTCACCCAAATGATGTGCTGTTGAAACTGTAATATCTCTGGGAGCTTTCCAAATATGAAACCATTCTTTTAACAGTAGGTACCTATGCAATTGTGTGGTCCATCCATCTATCATCATCAATATCATCATTCCCCTGCCCTTATCCCACTCTAAGTGGGGTCGGCAGAAAATGTATATTTCTTCCACGCTGGCCTATCATTCGTCAGCTCTACGTCTACTTTTTTCACTCCCATATCATCTCTAACGCAGTCCATCCATGTCTTCTTCTGGTCCATCCATCTATATCAAAATGAAAAAATAAGCAACTACCCTATAAAAGGGATTGTGAACAGCAGCAGACCTGGTTGATAGCGTCACTCCTGCACCAGATCCTAAATTTGGTGGTGGAGAGACCAGCAGGGCTCTCGACGAATCGGAACTTGGAGATGACGAAAGCGACCAGGTACGTCGACATCGGCAAGGTGGTCTCGAAATCGTCCCATGTAAAGTCCGCCTCGCTTTTGCTGTGTACAATTTTTAAAAAGTAAAAAATATATAACTTCACAGCTTTGGGTGGGCTTTGAATGGATCGCACGTGGCGATCGAACGAAATTCGCAAGACGTACTGCTTGGAAATATAAGCTCTTTGGAAAAATATTTTTTTTTGCTGCCTAAAAAAAAATCAAAGTTACATACATAGAACTAAAACCTAAAACTAACAAATAATTGTATTATTTAGTACCTATGTTAAATAATGCAAAGGTTGCCACTCAGCACGCGTTAACAATAACAAGTAAATAGAAAATTAACTAAAAACTTAGAAAACAAAATATAAATAAAACTAAATTGGTGTAGCGTGTTAAAAGCACAGAACAGTCGTTTAGATTGCCATAGACTTTTGCTGTTCCAAAAAGAATTTTTTAAGCCTTTTCTTGAATGAAGTGACAGATTGAAGCTAGAGTCTTTGTGAAGCTTTCTTAACAATCCTTACCTCCGTTGTAATTGTAAATTTGTGAAATAAAGAGCACATTTCTGTATGAATTTTATTCTACATGTCTTTTTGGTTTTTATGCTACGTGCTATTTTTAATATTTTTTTAGGTGTATGACTGAATAAGATTATCACCGAAGAGCGAAGCTAAACTAAGATTCACTAAGATACTACACTAACTCACTTGAATCTCTGTGCGATAGTACTCCACGGCCAATGCGGCTCCAGGGCGCTAAAACAATGTTTATTTTTAATTTATGCAGACCAAGAAAGACCTTTCATGATCAAATAGATCAAATCTTAAAGAGAGGTCAAATCAAAAGTACCCGCAATCGACGAGCATGCATGAAGAGGTTGATAGATGTGGATGAAGCGAAAGTGGTGTGCCAGGACCGTGGCAGTAAGGGATATCTGCCTATCCCCTCTAGGAAAAAGGCGTGACTTTATGTATGTATTATGCATTGCAAAATGAACAATGATCTATTTCTGTTATTTACTTCAAATGGGCATTATACTGGAAATTTTACCAGTGAAGGAATTAACCATAGAGGCACGTCTGGTTTGAATGAATTTTCTGATATCATCATCATCATCATTATCAGCCCATACTTGTCCACTGCTGGATATAGGCCTCTCCAAATGCACGCCACTTCTTTCTATCCTCGGCCACTCGCATCCAGCTCCTACCAGCCGTCCTGCGCAGATCGTCACACCACCTGGCCTGCGGGCGTCCTACACTACGTTTGCCGAGACGCGGTTTCCACTCCAGAACTCGTCTACCCCAGCGGTTGTCGGTTCTACGGCTGATGTGGCCAGCCCACTGCCACTTCAAGTTGCTAATGCGATGAGCTATGTCGATGACTTTGGTTCTCTGACGGATCGCCTCATTTCTGATATCATGAAGCATGAAAGAGCGTTGAGTGAAGGTGCCGATGATACCACAAAGTTCCGACCGATTTCGGCAATAGTGAACACTTCGTCTCTCGAGTCTATTGAACACAAATATGACTTACACAGCCGAACTTCGCAGCAAACTCCCTTGACCAATGTGATCGCGAAACGTCAGGTGTATCCCTAGGAATATCAGTACTCAACTACGGAGCACCCTAGGCTAGGCAGTGAAACAATCCCTCAGTCCCATAGGATCCACTATTTCGATCCACCAGTGGATTGAATAGCACGCCGAAGTTTACTATGATCCACCAATGGTCTCGGTGGATCCTGTGATACTTCTATCTTCAAATATGCTCCACCAGTGGATCGATTATAGTTCAGGGAGTTTCTCAAGATCCACCATTGATTTCAGTGGATCCTGTAATATAATCTATTTATGCATGGTATTATATTATTAGATATGGAATAAAGCCAGGATAGGTAACTTTTAGTGAATTATAATATAAAAACTACAGACAAAAAAATTGTCTTCTTACTTAAATTTTACGTTAATAGGCATAAAGGAAAATCTTATCTGATTATTTCCAAAAAAAATGCAACTATTATTTCACCGTGGAGTAATTGAAGTTGGGTAACTTGAACAAATTCGTCGTATTTAATTTGGCTGAAGAAACTTCCTGAACTGTATTCGATCCAATGGTGGAGCATATGAGAAGATAGAAGTATCACAGGATCCACCGAGACCATTGGTGGATCATAGCGAACTTCGGCGTGCTATTCAATCCACTGGTTGATCGAAATAGTGGATCCTATGGGACTGAGGGGAAACAATGGTTAGTGATCCTGGCTACGGTTGCCAGAGTTGTGGGATCGATTCCCACTTCAGTACAAATACTTATGTGATTGCTAATTGTCTCGGTGTGATTAATTATGTATGTATTTAGTAATATCTATGACTAACTACTACAACTACTGCTATGGTGGTTAGAGACTGATACACATTATTCGTAAACAAAGCAGAGCTTGTTCTGCTGGGGATTGCACACCGTCCAGGAGGCTGGCATTTACTCCTTCTCGCCGGCTCATGGAGAGTCCCCCCCCTCCTCTCAAGGTAACGGTGCATAACGCATTTCACCGGGGTAAACAATAGGGTATTTGACAGTGGTTGTTTTGCTTGCCATTTTTAAGATAAGCAGTAAGATTTAAGTAAATCGATAGGTACTATTAATGATATCAAAACTTAATTTTTTGGCGTAATGAGACAGCAAAAGACATTTAAAGTTGGACGGGCAAGTCCATTTCAAAAGTTCGAAAATCATTTAAAATTCCTTTGTCATGTTATAAATAACAACATTATAGAGGAAGATCCCAGAGCCGCCAGACATCACTTATTTTCTAATGGACGAAATATATACGATTGAGTAGTGGTGGGGTGTACTATCATCATATGACTAGTTGCTACCTTGACCAGACGGCCATTTTTCAGATATCAACCAATCAAGGTACATAGAAACACTGCTCACCTCACTTAAATTCTGATGGCTGATTTTAACATATATTTCACACAATATCATTAAAAATCAGGATTCATTACTCCCAGACACATACGGTCGGCGGTTTTACCTTACAGACGCTTTAAAGCTATCAAAAAATTTTTACTTTTACTTATTTTCTGATGCTTGATTTTTATAATATGTTATTCAAACAACTAAAAAGTGCTCACCTGACCGCAATAATTATAGAATTGTACCTTACAAACTATTTTATTCGATAAACTTAACTAAATTCAATTTAAAAAAAAAATCTAAAACAGTTGGGTCTGGTGAATGTTTGGCCCCTTGGATCGGTCTGTCCGTTTGCCAAACGTTTTAAAATAGTTGTTTGAATGACATATACAAAAATCAAGCATCACAAAATAAGTAAAATTAAGTAAAAGTAAAATTTTTTTCATAGTTTTAAAGCGTCTGTAAGGTAAAACCGCCGACCGCATGTGTCTGGGAGTAATGAATCCTGATTTTTAATGATATTGTGTGAAATATAATGTTAAAATCAGCCATCAGAATTTAAGTAAGGTGAGCAGTGTTTCTATGTACCTTGATTGGTTGATATCTGAAAAATGGCCGTCAAGTCAAGGTAGCAACTAGTCATATGATGATAGTACACCCCACCACTACTCAATCGTATATATTTCGTCCATTAGAAAATAAGTGATGTCTGGCGGCTCTGGGATCTTGGACCATTAGTAAAACATATTCATAAACGCAACTTTTGATGAACCTGCTTAACAAACTTCCTAGGCGCCGCATACAAACAACTAGCGTGTTACGTCACACGCCGGTGGACGTTTGTATGCAGCGTTTTTGAGCTCGCCCAAATAATGTGCAATTAAAACTGTAATATCTCGTCGAGTTATCGAGATATCAAAGTGATACTTTCAACAGTGTCTTTGTGTTCGAGTGGTCCATCCAACTTAATCAAATTAAAAAAATAGTCAAATACCCTATTGGTTAGAGCCACCATAGTACAAGCTCTGCTTAGTTTGGGGTCAGGTGGTCTTTAGTGAAGGTGTCCCAAATATTAATTCATTTACTTTTTATAGGAGCTACCCTTCAGGGGCATGTTGGAGACGGCGGTGTAGGGAATGGCGTGGCCTAGAGTCAACGCGAAGGTAGCCTTGTACATCGGCTCGTCGAAGCACGGGAAGCCTTTGCGTGCTGAGATGGCTTGAAACTGCGTCGTCACCAGATATCTGGACAAAGCATTATGGCCTCTGTTAGAATTGGGGTAAATATGAAATCAAGGTAGTACTAAATTCCTAATTTAACTCCTGCAAGGAAGATATAAAGCCAAGGTCCAAGAAAGCGAGTCAAATTCTTTGTTTGCTAATCTAATCAGAATTAATTAAAAAACCGGCCAAGTGCGAGTCGGGCTCGCGCACAAAGGGTTCCGTAGCAGCAAATATAATAAAAATCAACCTATCTCAAAAACTATAAGAGATACTTTGATCAAACCAAAAATCGTTGAAAGAGTTAATTAGCATGCATCACCTCTATTTTTTTTAGAATTTTATACCCCGTAGTTATAAAAATAGAGGGGGGGGGACATACTTTTTACGACTTTGAGAGCTGATATCTCAAAAACCGTTCACTTTAAGAAAAATGTTTTTTAGAAAACTTTATATCATTTTAAAAGACCTTTCCATTGATACCCCACACGGGTATGTACATCGAAAAAAAAATTTCATCCCTCAGTTACATGTATGGGGGGCCCCACCCCCAATTCTTTTTTTTACTATTTAGTGTCATATTTTTGTAGCGGTTCATACAACACATATTCCCATCAAATTTCATCACTGTAGTACTTATAGTTTCCGAGTAAATCGGCTGTGACAGACGGACAGACGGACAGACGGACAGACGGACAGACGGACATGACGAAACTATAAGGGTTCCGTTTTTGCCATTTTGGCTACGGAACCCTAAAAACGACACTTGTTCCACCTTGTCTGCTATTTCTTGTTGCCATCCTTGTGTAACCAAATTATCTAATCTCGCAACATCTGTCGAATTATGTTAACACACCCGTGCGGGTCGTTTCTCTTCTCAAACTTACGTCCAGTGACGCCTTGAGCCGAGGTCGAGCCCCCCTTAGGGGGCACCCTCAGGCAAACGTCCTTTAGATATTTTAGGGGTGAGAGCCATCCGCTACCCCGCAAGTCCGGTGATGATGACGAGGCTACTCCAAGCTATCAACTTATGTCAGTTAGGAAAAAAAGAGGCAACACACCCCTTATAAACTCAGGAGAACACGTTAAAAATATGTTATAGGTGTAACATATTTATGGAGATATATATCTAAAACACGAGCATGCATGAAGAGGTTCATGGATTTGGAAGAAGCGAAAGTGGTGTGCCAGTACTGTAGCACATGGCAGGAAGTGATCTCTGCCTACCCCTCTTGGAAAAAGGCGTGATTTTATGTATGTATGTATATCTAACAACTTACTCCGTCAAATTCGTCATCTTATTACTGTAGCTGCTAATGTAAACGCCATTCAACCCTTCCTGCAGGTTTCCGTAGAAGGGAATCGTGAGGGTGTAGTTCCTTCCGGGCTCGAGTTTCTTCTCAGAGGATATTATCAGGAAGTTGTACTTCCGGTCCAGCTTAATGCCTGACACCTTGGAGCCTTGCAGGGAGACGTCGTCCAGGCTGATGGAGTAACTCTCAGCGTGCAGAACTATCTGATTGGTCGGTTTGACGGGGGAAAGCTGGGAATGAAATGGATTTATTTGAATACGAGCTTCTACCATCTTTATTATTGGCTTCCCTCTTTTCGGTGTAGCAGTTTCATTGCTTTCTTTATGAGTTCATCTTGTAAAAATATAAACGTATAACGTTCATATTTTATAAAAAACAAACAAACAAATAATAATAAGGTAAGTCGCAAGATCACCGCCTTAACGTGCTTTCCGATGCACGGCAACTTCCTGACTCCGGACTGAGACGTTTCTTAACAGAAATTATTTTGTCTGACCCTAGACTCGAAGCGGGGACCACTCAGTCCTAAAGTTTTGGTTGCTACCAAAACATTCAAGGCATAGTGTCAGCTTCGAATCAAAAACTTTTCATAAGTTAATGAATGGTAGGAATTCAAACTCTGGAATTCCCAAAACGTTAGAAAAGTGCCGGGTCATATGACCCGTGATTATGGCGCTTACATCATTGCTCATTAAAACAAAACAACGTGCTAAAGCGTCGATGGCCGAGTGGTTAAGGTCGTTGCTTGCCATGCGAGAGGTCACCAGTTCATACCCCGCCACGTACCTCTGTGTTTTTCTAATTTGAAATTATATGTACGATTATTCGACGCTTTAACGGTGAAGTAAAACATCGTGAGGAAACCTGCACTCCTACGAAGAAATTCTTAGGTTGTGTAGTCTACCAACCCGCACTTGGCCAGCGTGGTTGACTAAGGCCTTATCGCCCTAGTTTAGGTTAGGTCCGTGCCCCAGCAGTGGGGTTGTATATGGGCTGATGATGATGATGATGACTACTGCTTACCATCAGGAGGAGTGTCGGTCGTCTTATTTAAAAAAAAATGCGCTTGCATCGTGGTCATGAAATCAAAACAACGTGCTAAATACCTCTGAATTTTTTTCATGTGTCATGGTTACCATGACGGAAGGTACTTTAAAGTAAAATGATACTCAACACTACTCACGAGTATATGGACGACGGCGTAGAAGCTAAAGTTGGAGGCGGGATCGTGGTCGTAGAGCGCCGTGACGTCATAGTGCGCGGGGCGCACATCCCCAGGGAGCCGGAATTGCGCGTGCGCACTCGATAGTGCGCACACAGCCATTGCACACCACCAGATACTTAGCGACTGAAAGAAAGAAAGAAATTATTTATTTGGTATGAAAATTAACAAGTGAGTGAACTTAAATTAGACTAGAGTTTAAAACAAAACAATTCAAAAAAAAAATTAAAAATATTAATTCCAATTTATACTTTCGTTACCTAAACAAAAATAACGCGTCCGACCGATTTCTTCCATGGCGACCAATCTCAGCAAAATCAGCCAACTGCGCAGGACATAATATTACTTACCTATAGTGCACAAGTGTGCGCGCAAACACAAGTGCGCTCTCTGTTCCCTTACTCTCACAGTTCGGTGAAACGGCAATCCGACGAGTGATCAGGCGCAGGACCACCGGCTTTACGTGCTTCCCGAGGCACGGGCGTGCAATCGCAAATAAGAGAGTAACTAATTGCATAACAGAAAAACTCACACAAATTTTCTCGATTCCAGACTCGAATCGGGGATCTCTCGGTCCTTACGCAGCACTTGTTACCAATAGACCAATGAGGCCGTTAAAGGTTTCGGTGCCTACTGAAATATTAGTAACATGCGCGTTGCGCTTTCCCCACGCAGGAGTTCAAAGTCAAAGTCAAAGTGAGACCTACACGTACGTAAGTCCAGCTTTCGTGAAATTATGAAAACTTCGCTATAACAGTAGCGCTACCATGAGTTTAAAAATGACAGACTCGATATCGCCTACTGGACCAAGATCCCAGGGCCGCCAGACCTACGTCATTTTAGCAAAGCTAGAATTTCCATGACTTATAGTCTAGTATGTACTTAGAAGAGTACGAGTACTCACTTGCTCGAAAGCGGGGCCGTTTCACAGGTAGCGAAAACTAAAGGTGTCCCAAAACAGAGGCAACCTACGTCATTTTAGAAAGCCTAAATTGGACATATTTAACTACGTGGTACTATTTCCAGACTTAATTGTAAGCTGCCAGACCAATCCAATGGGCCGATTGTTCAGCCAGACACCTCAAAGGTTCCCTGTGAGTGCAAGCTTGAGGGCGTATCGACGCACAACCTAAACGGCTAAAGTTAGGCACTTGAAATTTGGAAGAGACGTAGCTTAGATACCGTAGAGGTGCATTAAGAAAGGAATTCCCGAAATTCTCACGGGATCGGGAATAATCGGGAAAATCCTTTTGTATTTTCATACAAAAGGATTCAAACCGCTTAATTTAGACGCTTGAAACTTGGCATGCAGGTACCTTGGTAAACTTAAAGCTTAGTTGCAACAGGATATTGCAAATTTTTTACTAGGGAAGGGAGTTAGCGGGAAAAAACTTTTGTATGAGAAAATCGAAACTGCATTAGATGATTGAAATTTGGCATGCAGGTACCCTAATGAACGAAAATGACGTAGGTCTGGCGGCCCTGGGATCTTACTCTATACGTAAATATGTATGTCTATGACTGGTACAGCGCCCCTGGCGGTTACGTTAAGAACTAAAATCGGACGTATGAAAAAAACAATTCGATAGGTTTTTAACGTACGTAAGTTTTCGATAGCCAACTTATGGTACCGGTACTGGTCTAAACTTGTACATACCTGGTCGCGACAGTTGAAGAGAACCATAATAGTTGAGTTTCACATAAAACAGGTAGACCTTCGAAAAATCCCATAAGTGGTTATGTGGTATAAGGAATCTCTAGAAACAAAAAAATCATCTAAAAATGTGTAGAACTAACATGACACAAAATATGTCATTATTTAATTGTCTTTGGTTTACATTTCTGTTCTATTCTATTTTAGACAAATAGGTTTTGTTTGAAATATATAACGCAATGTATTTACGAGTATCATGTAAGGTTACTTACATGACATAGTAATCACCTGTTATACCAGAGCCGCTCTAAGTTGGCCGATTTTTATACCGGAGCCGTTCTTAGAAGACTGATTTGACACTTTTTATTTTATATTTTGCATTTATCCTTGTTAAGAGGAACATATTTACGCGAATCATAAAGAACAACTTTTAAAAATAATACGTTATTTCAAAATTTCAAATGCACATAATTATATAATTATTTGTCTTTTATTACCTAAAATAATTGAATTATAAAAAGAAAACGTAAAATTTCCACTCTGTATTACGCTTTTACAAGGTTACGCCGTTTGACACGTTTTCATAGTGACGTAGTGGGTAATACTCACCAGGTATTTTTTTAAAATAGGATGAAGGATTTAATAAGTATTGTATTTTAAAAATAAATATATTTATAAATAAGGAACTTAAATTCAATCTTTTGGATGTGAATTAATGTTTTTAATAAAAATTTGTTATAATTAGACCTTGCTTGGTTATAAAGTGGAAATAACTGTTACTTATATACTTCGGCAATTTTACCGTTGTCCCTCACTAGTGCAGTCAGTCTGACATGTAGCAAATCGGCCAACTTAGAGCGGCTTTGGTATAGTGTGTATCTCTAACGGATGATGGGGCACGTGTGGCTAATAGGTATTTTGGTGAAAAAATTTTACGGCTTCAATAGCTGTTAGTTGGTGTAATGGTTCGTACGTCTGGGCGCGATTCCCGGAACGACGGGTATTCGAAATGCCCGTTTAAGAGTGAAGCAATTGATTTTTTTCCGAGTTTAGAAATATTATTACAATATATTTTATCGCTAGCTACGTACTTTTACTTTCTTCATTAGACTACTTTAAATGATCTTTAGACGTCATGGAATTTGGATTCAAGATTATATCCTAGATCTAGCAGGAACCTAGAATAACTATGATCAGGTAACGAACATTGTTACGTTAATCGTCTCTAGTGTCATATCTCGTGGGAATCGAACCCGTTTCCAGAGTGACATCACCAGTGCTTACAAACACATAATTAATCAGTGTAGCCAGTCATCAAAAAGCGATTGTAGAGCCTGCAAGGAACAAATGGAAGACATGAAACATCTCTTATGTGAATGTCACTCACTGGCCAGACACAGGCTCAGACTACAGGGAACGGCTTATTCGAAACCAGAAGAATACAGGCACCTCAGGACGTTATTACATTAATGCATTTGATCTTCAGGAAGTAGGTGTGTTACGAGGTAAATAAGGCGTCCGACCGATTTCAGCCATGGCGGCCGATCTCAGTTGAGATCAGCCAAGTGCGCAGGACATATTATAGTGCACAAGTGTGCGCGCAAACACAAGTGCACTCTCTATTCCCTTACCCTCATAATTCAGTGAACCGGCAATCCGACATGACCGATGAGAGATTGGGCGCAGGACCACCGGCTTAACGTGCTTTCCGAGACACGGGCGTTCAACCGCCAACTTCCTAACTCCGGGCTGAGTAATTTAATTTCAGAAAAACTCACACAAATTTTGCCCGACCCCGGATTCGAACCGGGGACCTCTCGGTCCTAACGCAGCGCTTGCTAACAATGGACCAACGAGGCAGTTAGAGGTAGAGGTAACACAAAACATCCCTGAGGGTCGAAGTGAACTGGTTAGACGGTCCCCACTATAAGAGAATTTCCAGCCAGAGTCTGGATCATCAAATAAAACAACAGTGTCATAAAATCCGTATAATAACTAAACTCGTGGTCCACACGGCGCAGAGTCCCGCCCTCCATGCCCCGTTGGGTCGGATCGCTCGCTGCAACTCGTCTTCAGGGCTGAAAGGGATACGGGTTATTCCCGATCGTCAACACTAGCCTTGTCCTCCCTTAGGACCATAGCACACGGCGTATTTTATACTCACAGGCGACGTGCAGTAGCGCTACCATGAGTTAACTATAGAAAACTTATGATTCAAGATCCCAGAGCTGCCAGACATCACTTATTTTCTAATGGATAAAATATACGATTGAGCATCAGAAAACAAGTAACCTTAATACATTTTTTCATAGCTTTAAAGTGTATGTAAGGTAAAACCGTTGACCGCATGTGTCTGGGAGTAATGAATCCTGATTTTTAATGATATTGTGTGAAATATATCTTAAAATCAGCCATCAGAATTTAAGTTAGGTGAGCAGTGTTTCTATGTACCTTGATTGGTTGATATCTGAAAAATGGCCGTCTGGTCAAGGTAACAACTAGTCATATGATGATAGTACACCCCACCACTACTCAATCGTTTATATTTTGTCCATTAGAAAATAAGTGATGTCTGGCAGCTCTGGGATCTTCCTCTATTATACCAGAGCCGCTCTAAGTTGGCCGATTTGACACATGTCAGACTGACTGTCTAGTACAGTCAGTCTGACATGTGTCACAACATGTGAGGGACAACGGTAAAATTGCCGAAGTATATAAGTAACAGTTATTTCCACTTTATAACCAAGCAAGGTCTAATAGGGTATTTTTATGAAAATCGGTAAGATTTATGTAAATCAATATTATTAATGAAATCGAAACTTAAATTTTTGGCGAAATGAGACTACAAAAGACATTTAAAGGTGGGTGGGCAAGTACATTTCAAAATTGCGAAAATCATTTAAAATTCCTTTGTCATCTTATTAATAACAGAATTAGTCACATCTTTCATTATGAAAACAAACTTCTTGGGCGCTGCATACAACAAACTAACGTGTGACGTCACACGCCAGTCGACGTTTGTATGGAGCGTTTTTGAGCTCGCCCAAATAATGTGCAATTAAAATTGTAATATCTCGTAGAGTTATCCAGATATCAAAGTGATACTTTCAACAGTGTCTTTGTGTTCGAGTGGTCCATATAAAAAAAATATCAAATACCCTATTATAACATTTTTTTTTATTAAAAACATATATTCCCATCCAGAAGATTGAATTGAAGTTTCTTATTTAAAAATATTTTTATTTTTAAAATACAATACTTATTAAATCCTTCATCCTATTTCTAAAAAATACCTGGTGAGTATTACCCATTACGTCACTATGAAAACGTGTCAAACGGCGTAACCTTGTAAAAGCGTAATACAGATTGGAAATTTTTCGTTTTCTTTTTATAATTCAATTATTTTAAGTAATTAAAGACAAATAATTAGATAATTAGGCGCATTTGACATTTTGAATTAACGTCTTATTTTTAAAAGTGGTTTTTTATGATTCGCTAAATATGTTCCTCTTAACAAGGATAAATGCAAAATATAAAATAAAAAAACCGGCCAAGTGCGAGTCGGGCTCGCGCACAAAGGGTTCCGTAGCAGCAAATATAATAAAAATCAACCTATCTCAAAAACTATAAGAGATACTTTGATCAAACCAAAAATCGTTGAAAGAGTTAATTAGCATGCATCACCTCTATTTTTTTTAGAATTTTATACCCCGTAGTTATAAAAATAGAGGGGGACATACTTTTACGACTTTGAGAGCTGATATCTCAAAAACCGTTCACTTTAAGAAAAATGTTTTTTAGAAAACTTTATATCATTTTAAAAGACCTTTCCATTGATACCCCACACGGGTATGTACATCGAAAAAAAAAATTTCATCCCTCAGTTACATGTATGGGGGGCCCCACCCCCAATTCTTTTTTTTACTATTTAGTGTCATATTTTTGTAGCGGTTCATACAACACATATTCCCATCAAATTTCATCACTGTAGTACTTATAGTTTCCGAGTAAATCGGCTGTGACAGACGGACAGACGGACAGACGGACAGACGGACAGACGGACATGACGAAACTATAAGGGTTCCGTTTTTGCCATTTTGGCTACGGAACCCTAAAAAGTGTCAAATCGGCCAACTTAGAGCGGCTCTGGTATACGTACTTATTGAATTTTTTTTGAAGTGAAACCTTCTTTAGCGGTGCTGAGCACTTTTTTTATGGGTAAAAACATCCAAACTCGCGTCAGGGTCACGTGATGCTGATCGAAAAAGCGTAAGATCGTTTAGGCGGCACGGGGCGCTTGCGCGAATGTCCGTGTGTGTTTATGTACAGCGTCCACGCGTATCCAAGGATGGTGACAGCTGATGGCTTGACTGTTGTGTAGTAACGACACTTATGTATACGTATATGTGAATTGTTTATAAGTACTATGGAAATGTTTTGTACTTATAATTAAATACAACGTTAATATCCAAGTTTTCACTTCTGCGGAGTGCTATTCTTTTACACTACCAATTTTAGTTCTTAGCGTTATCGCTACATATATGCTCGACGCTGTACAAATTTTCATAGACATTTTTTACATAGGCGATATCGAGTCTGTCTCATTTAAACTCATGGTAGCGCTACAGATGACGTGTGTATTGGGACCGTGCGAAGTGGGTGGAGGGAGAAATGGCGCTGATTGTCAAAAACGTAATCTTATGAGATGTCCGTTGTAATTGCTAGCGGCGGCCGTTGGTACTCATTTCACTCCATAAGATTTAACGAAAGAAACGCCACCAAAATGAGGGCAGCACCGTCGTGCACGCTCCCAATACGCAATTTATATGAGATTTGAACGCAACCTTGTAACTTAAGCACACAATGTCATGAATGCCTTCTACTGCCTGATACGCACTTCTGCGAACTGTAGCTTGTAGCCTTTAGAATAAAGTTTGACTTAGCGTTTTGATTAGAGATTCCTCTCTCCAGTTGTGCAATGACGTCCGTTGATATAACACTGCGCGTATACGCGCGTATATGTACTTCTACTGCGCGTATACGCGCTCCTTGCGCGCGCTTGTATCATGCAAACGCAACAATCTGCGTTTACGGCGCCGAGCGTGGGTCATTCTACTTTTTAGTGCAGATTTTTTGTCCCCCGAAGAATATATTAAATTGTTAGGCTGAATTTATATAAATAAAAAAAATTACTCATCAATGTGAAATAGACAGCAACAGTGCGCAGACCGTAATATGCAGTTTTGTTTAGAAATATATTATTCATACTTTTTACCAGTGGTATTTCCCAAAAAAACAGTACTATCTTTAGGGACGTAACAAAGTTGTATAATTTTGAAATCGAAGATTACAAAATGTCGAAACAAAAAGATATCAACAGTAAAACACACATCCTATTGCAGATCATTATTTGATTCAGATATAAGTATAGATTTAAATGTACGATAATCAAAATTTTAAGGTTTTTTAAAGTCATAAAAACCTGCACTAAAAAGTAGAATGACCCGCGTGCATTCCTAATATGCGGGTCGCCTACGCGTATAAAATGTACCGTGTGCTATAGGCCTTAGGGCCGACAGACACGGACAGCTTCAAGCAGTCAGGACGGAGTGCTTGAAGCCGCGGCTGCATAGTAAACTACACATTCTACGTAGGCATACACGGCTCGAGCATTCGAGACTGCTCCGAGCAGATAGCAGCACGAGAAAAACGCTGTTGACTATGACTGCAAGAGCGGTCCATGTTTGTCGATCACTGGCTAACTGCTCAAGAGGCCCGTGTATGGCGGGCCTTAGGCTGCAAATTGGACATACGTTTTATAGTGCAGTGTGCGCGCAAACACAAGTACACTCCCTGTTCCCTAACTCTCATAGTTAGGTGAGACGCCAATCCGACATGACCGATGCGAGATCAGGCGCAGGAACACTGGCTTAACGTGCTTTTCGAGGCTCGGGCGGGCAACCGCCATCTTCCTAACTCCGGGCTAAGTAATTTATTTAAAGAAAAAGTCACACAATTTCTGCCCGACCCCAGCCTGTATTACAGGACATTATGATTAGTGAGTATAGTTTTTTTTGGTATAGTGATGTTCCTAATCTTTATCGAAGGAAAAATACAATTCTGTGGCGAGCGGATATAACTCAGAAACACTAGGATGAACAATAATTGGTAGATATCGTAAAAAAAAATATTGCATCAATAAAAAATAATATTTATTTCAGTCATTCGTCAACAAGTGCTCTGAAAATGTCGCTTAAAACAACTTAAAATATATCAAATTTATAAATCTATTTATCTAAACTAAACAAAATGGACGGATTTTTCTGATTATACATTAATAATATAGGGTAATAAACTTAATAAAAAATTCACATAAATAATTAATAAAAATAAATATCGGTAGTCTGTATTATGTATCACAACGGGTACTTAAGTTATCTACATTTAATTCAGTACATATTACTGGTAGGTAATTGTAACAGCCAATGTTGCAAGAATATGTACTCTATAGTCAATAAATTGTGTTGGTGTTATCTTGCATCTAATTTAATTTTACAATGTATTCTATATTAAGGAAACATGATTATAACTAAACTAATATAACGAACATTTAAAATCTTATCACAGATACACTTTTAACAGCGTTGAAACTAAGTAATATCCGTATTACGCATGCATTATCTACTTATTTCAGGGAGCGTATTGCGATCTCTTAATTCCAGTCAGTTTAAGAATGGGCAATATGGGCATCGACTAAATTCGTGTTTCTGGTACACTTAGTTGTGCGCTATGGTTGTGGAATCATACATACATACATACATAAAATCACGCCTTTTTCCCAGAGGGGTAGGCAGAGATCATTTCCAGCGATCCACTTTTCACCTCTGTGGGAAACGTGACGTGACGGGTTGTGGACCACGTCGCCGCCATTCTGCCTTGTGCATTGTTTTAACAAAGTCATTGCGTTCCCACAAGTAGCAAGGATATATGACGATATGATATGTGGAATCATACAGACTGATATAGCCCCTCCATCAACTATGTACATTTCAAAAAGAAATGTACTAATTGATATTACTACATCCCACCACTTTTCATCCCCAACTGACTGGAATTAAGAGGTCGCAGTTCGCCCCCAAAACGAGGTCAATGTTGTAAAGTTATCAGATACTTTAACAATAATATTTTAATTAGGACCTCAAGCTAGATATATTGTGTATGGCGAATATAGACGAGATGAAGTGTGGTCTTTCCTCCCAAGAAGATGGCGCCGGCAAAGAGTCTGTTGCAAGAGGCTGATGGGAACTAGTAAGAGTGAAAACGTGAATCAGTAACATAGAGGTCTAGGTTATAGCAAAATATTAGGCATTAGGCAGGTATAGTTTTCTTTATAAGACTTTGAGAGTGACCTCAATCCTTTGATGGTACGGGGCCGTGCGGTCGACAGGAAAAATAGACCCCTTTGGACCGGTCGTCCTCACCCTGAAGACCTGAATTAATGCTGTTTGAAGGGCCCGGGATTGCAGGAGAGTGGAAAAAGTTAAAGTAAATTTTAAATTGAACAGTGACCACATTGAATTTTATTGTGATTCTGTTGATGACTGTCGAATCACTCCACAAACATTTTCATTCTCATTTAAAGAAAAAAATGTCAACTTACTGATATCGGGCAAGCATGAAATAAAATAAAAACATAAAAATTAAAATAAAAACCAATGGCCAGACTACTCAAAAGCGTACACTGTGATAAAATCAGAAACGTTGTGCTAATTACTACAAAGTACAGTGCGTTCAATATGTACTAACAACACTAAAATCTAAAAGTTTTAACACTTTCGTTATTATTATGTATATAACACGGGACGTCACTGGTGGTTATATCATCATCATCATCATCATCATCAGCCCATATAGGTCTCCACTGCTGGGGCATGGGCCTACCCTAAACTAGGGTGATAAGGCCTTGGTCAACCACGCTGGCCAAGTTCGGGTGGTTATATTCTACATAAAAATGTTGCGTAAGTTTCGTTTATAATTGCACCTACAAGTTTATATAAATTCTATGGTAAGTAAATTAAATTAATCTCAGTTGTTTCATACTAATGTCAAGGTTTTATCTGAATATTTCAACAAACTTTTGACAGAGGGCTTTTAGATCAGTTTGCCACTAATGTGAAGACGGGAAAGCATATTTCTTATTACAAAGCATGTTTGTCTATAGTGCAAAGAAATATTTGTTCAAAATCACCCAAGTAGTAGTTTACATCTTTGATCTTCAGGTTTTAATTATTGAGACAAAGACATATTAAAAATAAAGTTATTTTTCCATAAGTAATGTAAGAAGCCAAACATAGTTTGTTTCAAAATTGAAGGCGTCAAAGCATTTTAAGGTTAAAAATACATTATAAGTGCATTTCATGAGTGGTAAGTAACTAGCATGAAAACTAACATCAATACATGGTAATAAAGCTCAAAAACGTGATATACAACGCTTGCTCTATATAATTACTTGTACCATTGCAATACAAATTTTTCAACTTCCACTCTATGTAAAGCTCTACATCTGACTACTTTGTGCTCTTCAAACGTTTCACCAACTACCACTACGTCGTCTAAATAGCCCTTACGTGGAGAACTCCCTCAGCTTCTCGACGACTGTCTTCCGGTTCTTTGTCACCCATCCGATGTTCACGTTCGCTTTCTCGATGGCTTGTTGGACGGAGAGCTTTGCGTCTTCCAAGTAGTGGGCATTCTTTTCGAACCACGCGTTGAACTGAACAAGCAAGAAGTTAACACATTAATTTATACAGATGTTACTTTTGGGACGTGGCGCAAGATTATAAGACACTTCTAAAACTTGGCCGTTTTGAGTCAAATTTTGCCGCTTTAGGCTGATATTGGACTCTAAAGGTCCCGATGGGTCACGAATCACGATCTGTCAACTGCGTGACAGAAGACTTTATGCTGTTGAAGAAGTCATCAAAAACTTTATATATTACTCATTGTTTAAATTAAATTTTCTCGTTATTTTGATATTACAAATAGACACTTCAATTTTATTAACTTGTATATTTTACCTCGTCAAGTTCCTTCTGTGTGGTGAACTGCTCCAATAGAGCCTTGATGATGCCGCCCAGCCGCCGGGCCTGGCCGTCCTTGAACCTACAAGAGACAATGATGATGTTAGTAATGGTTGTATTAATGAATGAATCCCTATTTCCCTTGGTCAACGCATTATAACGTGTAATATAATATAAAAAAGGTCAAGGTATTTATAATAACATTATAATGGTGTTATTATAAATGCCTCGACCTTTTTTGTATATTACACGTTCAGAATTACCTCACTCCATCTGATGGTTCGAGAGTTCTACATAATAATAATATGAAGTCGACAGGCACAGTATACCCAGTATAATAGTAATAGCCAGTAATAGCCATCGCAACGTCATCAATCGTCATTAGCATTAATCAGCAATGAGTACAGTCCTCACTGTTGAGGCACAAGCCTACCCTAATAATAGATACAATATACATACAGTTAACCCTTAACATGGGAATGACAGCATAATTGCCACCATAATTTGAACCTTATTGTGTTGAGGTAAGGTCCAAAACCAATGAAATATTCCAACATACATACATACACACACACAATACATAAAATCACGCCTTTTACCCAGAAAGGTAGGCAGAGATCACCTCCTGCCATGTGTTACGGTCCTGGCATACCACTTTGGCATCTTCCACATCCATCAACCTCTTCATCTCTCGCCATACCAACATGCTGTACCCATTTAAGGGTTAAAGCTCGTGCACAGGGTCCGTCACTCACGTCCTATGTATGTCCTCGATGCGGTTGTATATGAAGTCCCTGGCGACGTAGTACCCGACGCTGGAGTGGGTGATGGAGGCGATCACCAGCGCCGCGTCCTGCCGCCGCACCTCCGAGCCCTCCGTCACCGCCCATTCTAGGTACCTAAGAACGGGTACGAGAATTTAGTGTTTAAATCCATCAGTCACACCTACCATCTTGTTGACATTGCAGTGGCTGAAAATCAGCGCTGGCAAGGATTTTGTCCTATGTCAGCACAAGCTGAGCCACGTCCTTTTGCTCATTACTTGTTTTTGTCATATAATGTAAAATTTTCATGTGAGCAATAAACAAATTCTTATTCTTATTCTTATTTAAATCGTCCTTTTGTCAAGAGTCCACAGTATAAACAATGATATACAGTCAGCCAAGAAAGTGGTCTACCACTTTTGACAATAGTTTCTGCGAGTTGTAACGATCGCTAAGGTTGACAATAGTCACTGACACAATCTTATTGCCAGGAAGAACTGACCTTGTTGTTTCATGACGTTCAAACGAATCTCAACCGTAGAGTGGTAGACCACATTTTTGACTGACTGTACCTACAGTCTAAGCGTGTTTAATCCATAATCACTAACGTCAGCCCATATACGTCCCCACTGCTGGGGCATGGGCCTACCCTTAACTAGGGCGATAAGACCTTACTTAGTCATCCACCCTGGCCAAGGGCGGGTTGGCCGACTACACACCCTTAGAAAATCTTCGTAGGTGTGCAGATGTCCTCACGATGTTTTTCTTTACCGTTAAAGCATCGAATAACAAATGAATTTCAAAGGAGGATGCAAATCCTAGTCCATCCCTTCAATAGATATGTGTGTTACATAGCTGGATAGGTATTTGAGCTGAATAAATTACTATGGCGCCTAGTTGCGAATGTTAGTCCACTCGAACAACTCGAACCGGGGACCTCTCGATCCTGTATACCCACTGCGCCAATATCCAAGTCTCCCTGGTGCAAGCCAGGGCGGCGAGCAGGGTGGTGCGCGCGGCGGCCACGTTGGCGCTCCTCATGCGGCTCAGGGCGAAGCGCCACTCTCGGACCGAGCCGCGGGACAGCGCCACGCAATACACCGTGCGGCGGAGGTCCAGGGGGATGCTGGAAGGGAACCATAAAGAATCATTACGATAGAAAAAAAATTTGGGAAAAAATATTGAAATGCTACATTCACCCTGAGTAACATAGGATATATTTTATCCCGGTACGGGAAGTAGTTCCCAAAGGACGCGGGCGAAACCGCGTGAAACAGCTAGTCTAAATATATATAACTCAAAGGTGTCTGACTGACATAGTGATCTATCAACGCACAGTCCAAACCACTGGACGGATCGGGCTGACATTTGGCATGCAGGTAGATGTTACGACGAAGGCAACCGCTAAGAAAGTAAAAGATAAATACATACATACATACATAACATCACGCCTTTTTCCCAGAGGGGTAGGCAGAGATCACTTCCTGCCATGTGCTACGGTCCTGGCATACCACTTTCGCTTCATCCACATTCATCAACCTCTTCATGCACGCTCGTCGATTACGGGTACTTTTGATTTGACATTTCTTTAAGATTTGACCTATTTGGTCATGAAAGATAAATAAAAGCAACAAAATCGTCCACTCACGGGTTGTCCTCGTCGGGCGAGTCGGAGTCCATCCAGCGCTGGTACAGCTCGATGGCGTTCTCCTCGCAGCCGGGTACATGCATACGACAAGCCCAGTTGCTCAGCAACCGCTGCGGAAAAACAGACAGACGGCCATTAGTACTACCACCATAGGGGTGAGAGCCATCCGCTCCCCCGCAAGTCCTGTGATGATGACAAGGCTACTCCAAGCCATCATCGTAGTGGTGAGAGCCATCCGCTTCCTCGCAAGTTCGATGATGATGACAACGCTGTAGCCTTAGAGAACCAAGCCACTTCGAAGTCACTAAAAAAACCGGCCAAGTGCAAGTCGGACTCGCGCACAAAAGGTACCAATTACATTTAAAAAAAACACATTTATTGTATGGGGGACCCCCCTTAATAATTTATCTCTTCAAATTTGTTGTTACAGCGGCAACATAATTTGTGAAAATTCAGCTTTCTAGCTATCACGGTTTATTAAATACAACTTGGAGATAGACAGACGGACGGACAATCGGACATACTGGTCCAAGATCCCAGAGCTGCCAGACATCACTTATTTTCTAATGGACAAAATATATACGATTGAGTAGTGGTGGGGTGTACTATCATCATATGACTAGTTGCTACCTTGACCAGACGGCCATTTTTCAGATATCAACCAATCAAGGTACATAGAAACACTGCTCACCTCACTTAAATTCTGATGGCTGATTTTAACATATATTTCACACAATATCATTAAAAATCAGGATTCATTAGTCCCAGACACATGCGGTCGGCGGTTTTACCTTACAGACGCTTTAAAGCTATGAAAAAAATTTTACTTTTACTTACACTACTCAATCGTATATATTTTGTCCATTAGAAAATAAGTGATGTCTGGCAGCTCTGGGATCTTCCTCTATACGGACTTTGGAGGCTTAGTAACAGGGTCCCGTTTTCACCTTTTAGGTCACCATCATCAGCCAATATACGTCCCCACTGCTGGTACACGCCCCTACCCTAAATTAGGGCGATAAGGCCTCAGTCGACCACGCTGGCCAAGTGCGGGTTGGTTGACTACACAACCTAAGTACTTCTTCGTAGGTGTGCAGGTCACCTATAAGGTACGGAACCCAAACAAAGTTACACTGATTTGTACATACCTGCTTCTTCACGCTGTTCAGGTCGTCTCCATTCAGCACCTTCTTAGTGGCCAGCCCGCCCGACTCCAAGTACGCGTCAGTCACTAGTCTCCTCACGTACTTCTGGAAGGCTCCGTAGTCCGGAGACCTCTTTAGTACGGACTCGATCTTGCCTAAGGCTTGGAGACCAGTTGAGAGAGGCATGTATTCACGCTCGCGGCGCAAGTAGGCCGCTAATCTGAAGAAAATGATGATTTCTGTATTTTTTTTATGATAGGCTTACAAAACTCCACCTAACGGTAAGCGGTAGTGAGATCCACATATGAGGTCGACAGGCACAATAGACCATATTGCGCCTGTCGCACTCACCCTGAAGGCCTGCTAAATTGCCGTTTCGCGCCCCGCCTGATTAGCCCGGGATCATACAAAGGAGGGAGAGCATGAGAGCATACTCCAAGCCATCATCGTAAGTAAATTAAGAAAAAAAAAGGTTGGAATAGCATCTATGGCTGATGTTGTATTAGTCGTTGGTGTACCAAATAAATAAATAAATAATGACCCGAGGCAGAAAGAAGGAACTGAAGCTGTATTAAAAAATCAATTGCTATCAATCCCATTACACTATGTAGCTAATGGCTATAGCAGACTTGCAGTAGTGGCTTGCATACCAAGAATAAAGGAAAATAGCTAAGTCAGTTAAGTCTCTAATCAGCAACATCATTGCAAAATAGTGGTGTGGACTACACCTCTATTTTGCTGGCTGGTTGATAGAAAACAGAATGTGTAATACCTTCACTTTTTTGTTTTTTTTTTCATGGCATTTTATTCGTTTCATGGCTAGTGAGGACAACTGACAATCTTCTTTTTAACACCATTTGTGATTGTTTACTAAAATTACCTTTAAACTATTATTTGAGCAACTCGGGTTCTGGTGGCCTAAACAGATAACCCATGATTTTTTTCTTTTTATTTCAAGACTGATGATAGATGATTATCCAAGTTTCTAAAGAGCCAACTCACTGCAGCACGGTGTTGTAGGTCTGGTGGCTAGACCAGCCGAGAGCGAAAGCGTCAGACAGGAGCTGCACTCGTCCCAGTTCAGGAATGCTCTCGAAGCGATCACTGTTCAGGGTCTTGATCAGCAGCTGCCAGTTGCGATCGTCGTAGTTCACGCGGTACGGCGCTGGTGAACATAGAAGTAACCAATTTTAGTACAGAAGCATGGATGTTACGAGAATCCCTCGTTTAAGTACGGTGGGGATATTCACAGATGGATGGATGGATGGATGGATGATGGATGGATATTGGCGAAAATTTATACATAGACCGGTCAATGCGAGTCTGACTCGCGCACGAAGAATTCGGTACCAATATTGTTAAAAAACACGTTTATTATGGGAGCCTCCTTTAATATTTTTTATTTTAGGCAAGATAAGGTCACTGTTCTTGGGATACCTGGTATAGGTGGATACCTGCCTAGTGACAGTCGAATATAGGAAGCTCGATAAATTTGTGAGACATGGAAAACCACCACTAAAATTTCACGATCTTCTTCTACTTATCGAGTCGTTGGCAAATTCAAACTTGATCGGCCCAGTATTCGGCCACACGAATCGGGGTTTCTTGCCACAGTCGACGTGCCATCTAATTTCACGTTGTATATCGAACATTTTCAGTTTTCTGCTGACCAGGAAATACACCTCCGAGACCAAGTCTCTCCACTCACCAATCATATCATAGTTGAAGATGACCCACTCATCAGGGCCGGAGCCGTGCTCGAAGCGGTGCAGCGCGGACACGCCCTCGTGCTCCGCGAGCCACTGCAGCGAGGCTCTGCCCCCCGGGGCTCTGCCCCCCGGCGCCGCCTCCGGCTCGCACAGCACCTGCAGGGGCACCCACCACGACCCGCCCGAGGGGGAACGGGTGCCCAGGGAGAGGTAGCGTTTCTGGAAAACGAAACAAATTGCTTGTACACGCCGCCGAAGTGACACAACTGACAACATCACATACATCGATCTGATAAGCTCCGGTAAGTAGCTTAAGCACTTATGTTACGGATATCAGGAACGACAGTGGATACCCAAATAAACTTAAATACTTATATAAAAAACACACATGTTCATCACACAAATATCTGTACCGAATGGGAATCGAACCCACAGAAACTGAACTGCCAGCGAGGGTCACTAACCACTGTTCCACTTTGCCTTTGCCAAGCCCGAGTGGAAGAAGTTCAATTCAAATATTGCACCGATCCCACTTAGCGTGAGACAAGGGCAGGAGAATGATGATGATGATTATCAACTAACCTGTCTAATAGACAGCGAGTTGTCACTATAGTCCCTGTTGATGGTGAGTAGAGGGAACCCAGTCTGCGTGGTCCAGGTATCCATGACCTGCTTCACCGTGACGTCACGGGAGAGGCCACCATGCTGCTGGCTCACTTCCGTCAGCTCTGCCCAGAGATCGTCTTGTTCGGCGTTGTTGTATGAATGCTTTATGAGGTAGCTGGAACGGGATACGAGACATTATAGAAGTGTATTGTGAATGTATAATTTTAAACTGTCATGGTTACACAGATTAAAAAACTGAAAATGTCCGGGATATTTGAGTTCACCCGTGATCATGGCGCTTGCAACAGTGCCGAAATATCGGGAGCTCATTAAAACAAAACAACATGGTAAATATCCTGGACATTTTCAGTATTCTAATGTATTGTGAAATACGGCCATACGCAATCTATACAAAACTCCGTTTTGTAAGAAAAAGATAGAAAATCAGCTTTAACTTTTGCTACTCCTAATATCGCGTGTAGACCCATAAAGACCGATATTTTCATAGTGGTTGAAAAATGTAACATTGCAGATTTATGCATATTCCCTATTCAGTAAATGTGATGCTTACTTGTGCATGGCCTTGCGGAACACCTCCTCGCCGAGGAAGTACGTCATCATGCGGATCAGCGTAGCTCCCTTGCTGTACGAGATCTCGTCGAAGATCTCACCAATCTTCTTTGGATCCTCTATGGGGACGGACACCTGGATATACGAGAAACAATGGTCACTTCCAAGTTTTAAAAGGAACAAACTCTACCGGAATACCTACTATATCGTATGAACTCTACGAATTGCAAGAATATAAGAGCGTCGATGGCGGAGTGGTTAAGGCCTTTTCATACGAGAGATAGCCGCAATCAATAACCACGACGAATCGTCATCATCATCATCAGTCCACTACCGTCTACTGCTGGACATATGCCTGAATGACATGGCCCAAATGAAACAAATCAATACTTCCAAGTGTAAAAATCATATGGACGTTTATTCGACACTCATACGGTGATGGAAAAACATTGTGACATTCTTGGGATAAAATTTTGAGATGTATGAAGTCTACCAACTTGCACTTGGCCGGCGTGGTTGACTAAGACCTAATCGCCCTAGTTTTGAGTCGGCTTGTACCCCAACAGAGGGTCGCATGTGAGCTGATGATGATGAAGAGTTACTTTACTAGACAATACTCACCGGATGCGAAGACTCCAAAGAATCGAGGCTGAACACTCTCAACAAGTGTTCTATGCCGTAGGACTTCTCCGCCTTCCACGTTGGCTCCACTGCGGCCACACCCACAGAAGCCATGTAAGTGGCGAACCCTTCGTTCAGCCACAAGTCCGACCACCACTTCATGGTCACCAGATTGCCGAACCACTGGTGGGCTAATTCGTGGGCTATCACCTGGGGAACGAACAATCACGCATTGCAAAATCATCATCCATAACGAATATTCTAGTATCCTCGCACAAAAGATAGGCAACAAAGCCAACAAAAAAATATAAAAGGTACATTATCGAGTTTAAGATAACCCAGGGCACTGCTAATGGCCAAGATTATATTCCACTTAGGTGGAAAGTATACAGAAGAATACAGGCACGTCAGACCCAAGGACGTTATTGCATTAATGCATTTGATCTTCAGGGAGTAGGTGTGTAGAGGTAGAGGTAACACAAAAGATCCCTGAGAAGTGAACCGGTTATACGGTCCCCGCGATAAGATATGATAGGTGAAAAGACTTTCATTATGCAGGTAGCGATTTTGAAAGGGCCATGGAGCAAAAAGATAATGATGATTTCCAAAATACTGACCTCAGCAACTCTCTCCTTATTGGTGAACGATGATTCCTCAGGGTCGTACAGCAAGGCTGTCTCCCTGTATGTGATGAGGCCCCAGTTCTCCATAGCTCCCGCGGAGAAGTCCGGTATCGCGAACATGTCCTGCTTCGGGAGCGGGAACGGCACGGAGAAGAACTTCTCGAAGTGGTCCAGGACGCGAGGACCAACTGTGGCTGCGTAGCTTGTCTGGAGATCAAACAAGGTTTGTCAGATGTGAGATTGCTAAATCATTTGTAAGATGTGGGTTTAGTTACAGTAAAGACAGTAATACCGTTGTCAGGTGGCGCATTTCGGTTCATATATTCCGACCACACACAGTCGATCATTTTGATTACGTGATTCAAAACGCGCTAGTCAAAACACTCTCTGGACATGGTTTATACACTGCAGCATAAATCAGCCTGCTTTTAAGGAAGGATCAGAGTTCAGGATCCATGAGACGTTGAACGATGCTATTTATGTGTATATGATGTAGTGTTTTAAAGCATTGGCACCAATGATCCCAAGAGCCTCGAATCATAAACCAAAGCTATTCAACAACATCAGAAACTCTCTTTTTGTGATTCTGCAATTATACTACGACATTTGGAACATTGTAGAAACAAGGAAGCGTTTCGCGTTTATGAAATCCAGTAGATGGCAAGACGTAGATAGGGGTCTAACTGCTACGTGATTGGTGAATATTGACATATTATTATGGCAATCTAGATAATTCGTCATACGCGAAAGCCGTCATTAAACCAACCAACATGGGAAACAGCTAACCTGGTTGATGGCGTCGCTCCTGCACCAGATCCTGAACTTGGTGGTGGAGAGACCAGCAGGGCTCTCAACGTGGTGGAATTTGGAGATGACGAAAGCGACCAAGTAAGTCGACATCGGAACCGACGTTTCGAACTCATCCCAAACGAAGTCAGACTCGCTTTTCCTGTAACATAATTTTACATATTCAAAATTTAAATGTCGCCTATGTGACACAATCTAAGCACGGGTGTAGTAACATTATCAATATAATTGGGTAGGTATTATTATGTGACGGAAGTAATCAGCTGACTAGAAAATTGTTGAATATAATGACAACGATTATGATGTACAAACTCACTTGAATCTCTGAGCGATGGTCTGCCACGGCCAATGGGGCTCGAGGGCGCTGAAAGAAAAAAAGGGAATAAAATTTCAATTACAGAGGTAGTATACGATTTTAGGAGCGCAAAAAATCTTGTAGGTCTCGTCAACAACAAACTCCTTAATCATAAAAAAAATATAGGCAAATATCCAACTGATAGTTAAGACTCCAACAAGTAGCAACAGTCAAGACGTAATGTCCAGAAAAAAATCTCTGTCTAAATATTACGTCTTCGAAATACCCTAGAATCTTTGCGTTGGTCTAAAGACCAACCTCTCTGAAAACAATGACACACTAATAGAGGGGATTATCATCATCACCAGCTCATCCCTGTCCACTGCTGGACATAGGCCTCCCCAAATGCACGCCACTTCTCTCTCTCCTCGGCCACTCGCATCCAGCTCCTACCAGCCGTCCCGCGCAGATCGTCACTCCACCTGGCCTGCGGGTGTCCTACTCTACGTTTGCCGAGACACGGTCAGACGTTCTCGAGGAGCGAGGTATAGAGGGGATGGTTATAAATAATGATATTCTTACTTTTTGTCAGAACTGCCCTTCAAGGGCATGTTGGAGACGGCGGTGTAGGGCCTAGCGTGGCCCAGAGTCAGCTTGAAGGTTGCCTTGTATATCGGCTCGTCGAAGCACGGGAAGGCTTTGCGTGCTGAGATAGCTTCGAACTGAGTGGTCACTAAGTATCTAGGGAATAAAATTATGAGATTAGTACCTTTGTTAGAAGTAAATATACGTACTATCTAATTGTAGTTAGAAACAATGGTAATAATGCTGTTCAATTGATTGGCGTTGTGGTGGACAATCATATCATGACCCGACCTGCCGTCTTTACTAACACTGCATAAGAATTGGATTCAAATTAAGAAGCTATACCCAACTATGTCTAAGAGACAAGAGGTCTCTTTTAATAGTTACAGTACATAGATTTTCCGAACCCGAACGTCAGAAAGACGATACTTCACGTACTTACTGCTGCTTTTTGACTGGATTGCACCAGTCATAGTCGCGATTTAACCCAGTTAGTTAGTCAGCTCGCGATCATGGCTAGTGATCATGGACTGGGCAATCCAAACGAAACGTCGGGCAGTAAGTAGCAATGTATTTGATACCCTTTTCATCGCGTGTTAACCAATAATATATAGTCTTCAACGTAATGGAACGCAAAGGTCAAAAATCTAAACGATGCCTGATTAAAAAAAAATCAACCATCAACGTACTCAGTAGATTTGGTCATCTTATTGTTAAAGCTGCTAATGTAGACTCCATCCAAACCATTCTTCAGGTTCCCATAGAAGGGTATGGTCAGGGTGTAGTTTCTCCCGGCCTCCAATTCGTTATCCGTGGATATGGTGAGGAAGTTGTACTTGGAGTCCATCTGGACATCCGAGACCCGGGAGCCTTCCAGAGTGACGTCATCAGGGCTGATGGAGAAACCTTCGGCATGAAGAACTATCTGCTTGGTGGGTTTGACTGCGGTCAGCTGGAAATTTAAGTTTGCTTATTTGAGTACATGTAACACCAGATATATGGCATGATATTCATCATCATCATTAGCCCATATACGTCCCCACTGCTGGGGCACGGCCATACCCTAAACTAGGGCGATCAGGCCATGGTCAACCACGCTGGACAAGCGCGGATTGGTTGACTGCACAACATAAGAATTTCTTCGGTGTGCAGATTTCCTCACGATGTTTTCCTTCACCGTCAAAGCGTCGATGGCCGAGTGGTTAAGGTCGTTGCTTGCTATGCGAGAGGTCGCCAGTTCAAACCCCGCCACGAATCACTGAGTTTTCAAATTTGAAATTCAACGCTTTAACGGTGAAGGAAAACATCATGAGGAAACCGGCTCATCTACGAAGAAATTTTTAGATTCTGTAGTCGACCAACCCACACAAGGCCTTATCGCCCTAGTTTAGGGTACGCCTGTGCCCCAGAATTGGGGACGAATATGGGCTGATGATGACCTAATATAACTACATAACCATAACCACATAACCTAATATAACTATTATTACTGCCTCGTTGGTAGCAAGTGCTGCGGACCGAGAAGACCCCGGTTCGAGTCCGGGGTCGGGCAAAATTTGTGTGAGTTTTTCTGCAATGAAATTACTCAGCCCGGAGTTAGGAAGTTGGCGGTTGAACGCTCGTGCCTCGGAAAGCACGTTAAGCCGGTTGTCCTGCGCCCGATCTCTCATCGGTCATGTCGGATTGCCATCTCACCGAATTATGAGAGTAAGGGAATAGAGAGTGCACTTGTGTTTGCGCGCACACTTGTGCACTATAATATGTACTGCGCACTTGGCTGATCTCAATTGAGATCGGCCGCCATGGCTGAAATCGGTCGGACGCATTATTATTATTATTATAAGTATTATTTGTAAAACGTATGTATTGCGTCTACAGCTACATTTATAATATAAACCTAAAATTATTACTCATGGATTATACTGTTGACTCAATTTCTGAATCAGAGGTCTCAGTCCTTTACCCAATGAGCTGTCATTAATCATTGGACCCGAACTCACCTTTTATGTTAATAAACATTATTGATAGCATAGGGACCTAATCCTTACAGAAGGCAATATTTTAACGCAGCCTTGATGACGCAACTCAGACCTGAAGCAAAACACTGACCTCGAAAGCTTATATTTGATTTCACCAATAGACAAAGGCAGCCATTGTAGTGAAGTTTCTTGCCGGTCAAGTTTAAACGATGAAAGTAGGTTATATTATAATAGCTAACTAGTAACATAGATACATAGACTTTCGAGGAACACTGAAGTTAGGCGACTAAAGCATTTTCTCCTTCTGTCTTGGTGATTATAGGGTATTTGACTGTGGTTGTTATGTTTGCCATTTTTATGATAATCAGTAAGATTTAAGTAAAACAATATTATTAATAAAATCGAAACTTAATTTTTTGGCGAAATGACCAGGCAGAAAACATTTAAAGTTGGGTGGGCAAGTCCATTTCAAAATTGCGAAAATCATTTAAAATATCGTTTTCATCTTATAAATAACAGAATTAGTAACATCTTTCATTATGAAAACATATCCATAAACGCAACTTTTCATGAACCTGCCGAAGAAATTCTAAATGTGCTTTATGAACAAATACAAGGAACAGGGGTGTGACGTCACACGCCTGTGGACGTTTGTATGGAGCGGTTTTTGAGCTCGCCCAAATAATGTGCAATTATAATTGTAATATCTCGTCGAGTTATCGAGATATCAAAGTGATACTTTCAACAGTGTGTTCGAGTGGTCCATTTAACTATATCAAAATAAAAAAATAGTCAAATACCTACCCTATTAAACTTAGCAAATATGATTTTTTTTTAATCCAAAACTTCGCTATCCATCCTACTCCTATCAAGCTAAATCTCAAGATCCGCGATACCTAACAGTTGAAGTTTTAAAATGTGTTCTGTTTCCGCTTTATGAACAAATACAAAAAACAAAATAAAACTAATATTTTTAAGGGGGATCTGATAAAATAAACGTGCATTTTTCCCATCCGTCTCTTACTTGGAAGGTTTTTAACTAAATACAAACGCTTCTATGCGAATAAGTGTTTTTGCAAGGCTCTATTGATTGATTCGAAAGTAGGTTACGCGATGTTAATGATAGAGACTTATCGGTAAGACATATGTATCTGCATTTATATTCTGCCCGTGACTTTGTCCATTCACTAAGGACAAACGGACAGACGAGAGTATACAATTGAAGAACGCAAAGTTATAAATAAAAAACAAATATACGACATAAATCGATCCGATCCCGTGGTAAGTAGCTTAAGCAATTGTGTTACGGATATAAGAAACCACTGTGGTTACATAAATATACTTCAACTAGTAGTCCCGGCGAATTTCATACCGCCAATACTGATTATTTTTCTATATTTTCTCATTGAAACCTTCCCTGGACTACGACGAACATTTTAAAACCAAAATTACCTACATCGGTCCGGGCGTTCTCGAGTTTTAGTCAGACTAACGAACAGCAATTCATTTTTATTTATATTAACAAACACCGATGTTCATTACCTACACAAATATTTGTCCCGAGTGGGAATCGAACCCACGACTCTTGTAACCGTAGCCAGGGTCACTAACCACTGTTAAACCGAGCCAGTCAAAATATAGCTGATATATAAAAGGTTTGTTTTGCGTTAAAGAAAAAAAGAACCATCGTGGTAACGTTGACCTGTCTTGCCTTCTTTTGTGAAATCATCTATCTTTTCCTTTGAACATACAATAATAATAGACAAACAAAAACCCTTGTAGGTTAATAGCACATAATCGCTGTTTGTAAATGCATGCAATTTTGTTGCATTCAGACAGGCAAGCAATAAGTAGGCAACCATTGAAATAGCTAAATAGATAATTATCCGACATTGGCGGGTCCAGTGACATGGCATAAGTACTTACGTTTGTTAAATTATGTTCAAAAATTGCAAAAAAAATTATCTGAACCGGAAGTAGGAACAATATTTCAAGACTGGATACTGTTTATTCCTAACCATACTTCATTTAAGACTAGGATCACTAGTCTCCCTCGGTCCGCTTCGGGTGAAAAACCTCCCTCTTGAACACTCTACAAACATACATACATACATAAAATCACGCCCTTTTCCCAGAGGGGTAGGCAGAGATCACTTCCTGCCATGTGCTACGGTCCTGGCACACCACTTTCGCTTCATCCACATCCATCAACCTCTTCATGCATGCTCGTCGATTATGGTTGCTTCTGAATCCCTGCTATCTATTAAACAAAACCGCATCAAGATCTGTTGCGTAGTTTAAAAAAAAATGTATAGGACAGATAAAGCGAATTGGTTGTATACCATGTAGTGATAAAACTAACTTTACGTATTAAACCCGATTTTCTAAACATTATTATCTAGATACCCGCTTTTAGAGCCCTGTTAAATTCTTACTAAAATTATCCCTATTAATATTATACTCGTAAATCAGAAAGTAACTCTGTCTGTTACGCAATCACGCATAGAGTACTGAACCGACTGAAATTTGGTACAGATAGAGACCAGAGCCTGACAAATGCTACTACTGCTAATTTTTAACCGACTGCGCTATTCAGAAGTAATTTTTTACCCGTTAAACATCTCGGATCTCATCGGACGGATTTCCGTCCGCGTAGAGATGCAAATGCAGGCGGAAAGCCAGAATGTAAAAATAATATACGCGAATTTATCACATACTTTTTTTAACATCTCCTATTTAACCTTTCGGATCCAATCCCTGATGGTCAATGTGAGTATAGTCACATTCATTGTTATTCTGGCCGAGTAGCAGCCAAGGTGAATGCCAACCCAGGTTTTCCTTCGTCCTACGCTCTAGTCTGTATGAGTTTGCCTTATGCATTTTCACATACCTACATTTGTGGATATAAATATTATTACCACGCCTTTATTTACTTAGAGCCTTTTAAGTAGATTACTGGCCTAGATGGAGTCCATAATAATATGTAGATATCACTTTCAGACATAAAAGTTAAACGATGACTGGCAGTACCCGTACTCAGTAGCTACACGATTTCATTAAAATATACCTCACACGGTTCTAGCTCTAATCCAACTCTCACTTATACTAAACCACAGATAATGTTTAATTCCCAAATCTTTTTTTAACCTTCTTAAAGTTGGTGACAAACGTTTAAATTCAGTATTTTGAAAAACGGAAAAAATTCAATTGCTCCACTGTTGACGGGCAATATGCGGGACAAATTCGACGGCTTCAATAAGCTGTTGGTTGGTGCAATGGTTTCGCATGTCTGGGTGTGATTCCAGGAATGGAAGGACGGGTGTTCAAATGACCCGTTCCCTGACCCTCAAATGGGTCACTCCCGGAGGGCCACGTTCCCGGAGGGCCACGTCCCGGAGGGCCACGAATGCAAAAAAAGTGTTAACATGTACTTGTGTTGTTTTTTGTAACGTTTTTAACACGTAAGTACCGTTAGCAAAAAAGCAATTTGTAAATTTTATGTAATTATTATTGGTACTTAATAAAAAAAACACTATTTAACTATCTATCAAAAATCAACAAATTTGATTTTATGATTTCCGATGATGATGTCTACAATATTTATTTAAAATTGTTAAAACACAGCCGGGTGAGACAGGGTTGTAAAAAACAAAGACAAAAACCAGATTAAAAATAATACTTAATATTTTAAAAACGTATTCGTTAATTGTTAATGTTTGAAAATACTGTTTTTTTTACTAAAGTTGATTATTTATACATAAGTTATATACCTTGTAATATTTGAAAAAATATTATACATCCTAATTTAAATTATAAAATAACTGTATGTACGCTATCTTGAAAGTCAAATTAGTCATGTTAAATGTAAGACCTTTTTTGTTTGTTGAAACAGGTTTTTCTATGCATCCGTTTTATCCAACCCTATCTCGCCTGGCTGTGTTTCTAGAATTAGAAATATATTTATGTAGTCGGAAATTTATTTGTATCTAAGTGTAAAAAGATATGTATATGATTAAATAAATAATATAAATAAATATACATTCATTGAGTTTTTTTTGTCAACGGTACAAGTTCAACAGAAAAGAAATAATAACAAAAGATAACATCATCATTTTTTTCGCATTCGTGGCCCTCCGGGAACGTGGCCCTCCGGGAGTGACCCGTTCAAAGGGTCGTTCAAATCCCCGTTAAACAGTGAAGCAATTGAATTCATTCCGTTTTTCAAAATATTAAAACAGCTACTAACTCTTTTCTGTTGACTGATAATTATTCTGTTTTGGCTGGCTCGGTGGAACAGTGGTTAGTGACCCAGGTTTACTACCTACGGTTCCAAGAATCGTGGGTTCGATTCCCACTCGGGACAAATATTTGTGTGACGAACATCGGTGTTTGTTCCGTGTCTGGGTGTATTATTAAATATATTTAAGTATATTTGTGTATCCACTGTTGATTCTGGTACCTGTAACACAAGTGCTTATGCTACTTACCACGGGATCAGATCAATGTATGTGATGTTGTGAAATATTCTGTTTTCTGGTCAACGCCACCAATTAGGTAAAAGGGTATCCGCAGAATACCAGCGTCGTGGCACACTGTGTCGCGACAATAGCTGAGCGGGGACCTATTTGGTACTATTTTATATTTTTAAGATTAGTTTAAGACATTTGTTACCATATTTTAAGATAATTGTACCAAATAAACAGTTATTCTATTCTATTCTACTAACTAGGTAAGTACTACTTACAGAGCAAGCTAGCAATAAAACTTAGTTTACTTCATATAATATATATAATATAGAAGAATAGGAACATCTGAAAAACAGCATTATCTGGTTTACTAGATAAGCCATGCTGAGATGTTTCCTTTTGCTCACCTTTATTTTAGGATTGTAAGACAGTATGTACAATTTATGAAGCAATAAACGTTTTTTTTATTTTATTATTTTAAAAAAAAAAATACGATTATATTCAGATCAAAAAGTGCACAGAATTTGTAATCTATCTACCTATAATTCTCACACGCTACTCTAAGTGATTCTAATCAAGTTAAGACCATAATAACGCCACACTGATCATGACTTATTGACCAGGCAAAACATCTATTCAATTTCAATTTTCCATCTTGACAAAACAATGAACGATAGAAATACACAGTTAATTTTATTGTAGATGTAAACGGTCGTAACTAAAGTGTTAACAAAGTTTTCCTGTCACGCCTCATATTTAGCGTCTAACAAATCAATGCAGCGTTCAATATTAGTTTTATTGTGTGCCTGTCTGTCTGTATGCTACAAAAGGTGTGTCTAAGCGAACATTTTCGAACACAGTGAAGTCATTGAACTACCAAATTAATGGGTTTTGACTTTATGACTACTTGTGTGCGAGTAACTAATAAATTGCTATAGTAAATATAGTATTTAGTTATTATCAGAAATCACTGGGAAGATTCTCTCTATCCCCGGCCCTTGTCTCTTTGCTTAAGAGATTGAGACATACGTATACTGTGTTTTTTTGTGTCTGGGTGTGTTTTTTTTATACAATCCTCTGTGCATTTTCATATCCTTACCACAAGTCTGACAGTTGTAGCTTAAAAGCTACTTATCTCAGGAGTACATCAACAAATGTAACAAGTTTTTTTCAGTCAGATAAGAATACGCCTTAAAAAGTCATTGTAATAGTCGTTTCTGCAGACAGTTAGGTAGTTCTGGTCTCACAAATGGTGATCGATAGTGGTCCCAACAAAAAACTTATTCTGCATATGTACCGCGAAATTATGCAAATGTTTGCATTGTCTGACGACATACTGTTACTTGGACCCCGTTCGATGGTCATTCAACAAGTTAGAGCTTGGTTTCTTTTACAGTTATGTACAGAATACAAGACATTATTTGGCAGTAGGTACTAAGGCTGTCTTGTTACATAACCACACCAAATGAGCAAATACTAGTGTGATACTACGACATACATACGTAGGTACATAAAATCACGCCTTTTTCCCAGAGGGGTAGGCAGAGATCACTTCCTGGCATGTGCTATGGATCATGGGACACCACTTTCACTTCTTTCACATCCATCAATCTCTTCTCTTCGTCAATTACGGGTATTTTTGATTTTACCCTTCTTCCATATTTGACCTATTTGGTCATGTAAGGTCTTTCTTGGCTTTTATTTATTACTAGTGGTCACGGCGAATGTCATACCGCCAATACTGATTATTTTTCTATATTTTCTCATTGAAACCTTCCCTGGACTGCGACGAACATTTTAAAACCAAAATTATCTAAATCGGTCCGGGCGTTCTCGAGTTTTAGTCAGACTAACGAACAGCAATTCATTTTTATTTATAAGAAGAAGATATTACACAAAAACAAAATAAGGAAATTGAAGAGCTGTTTTTGCACATTACAATCCAATTGTCTCATTACTCTGTGATTTGCAAAACGCCGCTTAAAGACCCTACCAAACCACCTTACGGAACCTTCCCTGACCACTTATATACAAAGTAAAGAAACATGTCGGTAAAGGTATTTGAGTACTTAACTATGCTCTGTCGCTTCCTTAGTTAAAAGAGCATAGATTTTTTTGAATCCTATAAGCCGATTTAAATAGACGTGAACAAACACTGGTGTGCATCCGCCATCTTTCCGACTCCGGGTTAAGTATTTTCTTAACTGAAAAACTCACAAAAATGCGCTCGCCCCCGGAGTCGAACCGGGGACCTCTCGGTCCTAACGTAGCACTTGTCAGCAATAGACCAACGGGGCAGTTAAACTCCATACTACTCGATACCGGCAGTGCCGTAACTAGGGCGGTGCCAGCGGTGCCCAGGCACAGGGCGCAGACCCTGGAGGGGCGCAGAAATGACCAGACCAGTATCTAGTTTTGTTTCATGCATGGTAGTTAGTAGGTACATTTTGTTTTCTGGCGAATATGGTGTAGACGCGCCCTCTGTACTATCTATATCTGTATGGCATTTTTCAAGCGATCTTGAAACAACAACACTTGTAAAGGTGGTTAAAAAGGTATTTTACGCCTTATATTCAAAACGAGCTTGTAGATATTCTTGCCTCTGAGGTCAAAAAACAAATTTTAGACGACTGGACCAAGATCCCAGGGCCGCCAGACCTACGTCATTTTAGCAAAGCTAGAATTTCCATGACTTATAGTTTAGTATGTACTTAGGAGAGTACGCGTACTCACTTGCTCGAAAGCGGGGCCGTTTCACAGGTGGCGCGAACTAAAGGTGTCCCAAAACAGAGGCAAACTACGTCATTTTAGCAAGCCTAAATTTGACGTATATAACTACGTGGTACTATTTTTCCAGACTAATTGTAAGCTGCCAGACCAATCCAATGGGCCAATTATTCTGCCAGACACCTCAAAGGTTCCCTGTGAGTGCAAGCTAGAGGGCGTATCGACGCATAGCCTAAACGGCTAAAGTTAGGCACTTGAAATTTGGAAGAGGCGTAGCTTAGATACCGTAGAGGTGCACTAAGAAAGGAATTCCCGAAATTCTCACGGGTAAAAAAGCGTCGATGGCCGAGTGGTTAAGGTCGTTGCTTGCCATGCGAGAGGTCGCCAGTTCAAACCCCGCCAGGTACCAATGTGTTTTTCAAATTTGAAATTCATATGTACCATCATTCGACGCTTTAACGGTGAAGGAAAACATCGTGAGGAAACTAGCACACCTGAGAATTTTTTCAACGGTGTGTGAAGCCATGTCAGAGGCCTACGGGCGGTTTAAAACTCTGACACCAGGTTGTTCATCAACCATACGATAAGAAGAAGAATTCTCACGGGAACGGGAATAATCGGGAAAATCCTTTTGTATGAAAAATTCAAACCCCTTAAGTAAGACGCTTGAAATTTGGCATGCAGGTACCTTGGTAAACTTAAAGCTTAGTTGCAACAGGATATTGCAATTTTTTTACTGGGAAGGGAATTAGCGGGAAAAAACTTTTGTATGAGAAAATCGAAACTGCATAAGATAGATGATTGAAATTTGGCATGCAGGTACCCTAATGAACGTAAAGCGTACTTGCAACGCGATATTGCAAAACTCTTACGAGTACTTTGTGTCATTTCTGTATTTGAGCAAATATTTTTGAATAAACTTTAAACTACTTTCGTAAACAAAAAATAGATAGATTTATTTTTATGCACATTTGTCCACTTTATTGTCAGAGCCTGGTTAGAGCATTTTTCAAGGGCGCAGTTTTGAAAGCTCGCACCGGGCGCATAAAAGGCTAGTTACGGCACTGGATACCGGCACGTGCCGGGTCGTTTCTCTCCCCAAACCTACGTCCAACGACGCCCTGAGCCGAGGTCGAGCCCCGTTAGGGGGCACCCTCAAGCAAACGTCGTTTAAATTTATTTACGGGTGAGAGCCATCCGCTCCCTCGCAAATATTATCAGATAAAATATGTATTTTATAACTGTTTTAATATAACAACTATGTATTATATTTGCGTCATTATTAATTTTTATTTTCAATGTAATAATAATATCTCATTGACATTCTTGTATTAACATAATAAATTTGACTTTAATTATGTATTTGACATCTCTTAAACTTTAAACATATTATCAAATAATTTATTATGCAAATAAATTATTTGATTTGATTTGAGTCCGGTGGTGATGACGAGGCTAATGGCTACTCCAAGCCATCATCGTTAGTCAGTTAGGGGAAAAAAGACAGTTAAAAAAGGTGCCTTGAAGCACTCACTACTAACAAATGACGTCACTCACAAGTATATCGACGACGGCGTAGAAGCTGAAGTTAGTAGCGGGGTCGTGGTCGTAGAGCGCCGTGACGTCATAGTGCGAGGGGCGCACATCCCCCGGGAGCAGGTATTGCGCGTGCGCACTCGCTAGTGCACACACCGCTAGTGCACACCACCACATGATGAAAGACTGGAAGAGAGAGAAGAAATTACAACTTTTTTTAAACTGAGAACACCTTTTTTTGACACCGGTTAAATTACGAAAACGTTTTCTTCAAACAAAGGGTTTTTCTTTCATAATATTCGCGCAAGCTATCATCGTAGTCCCCCATTTTAGTTTTTCTTTAGTATATTATAATGTAAAGACATGAAGTTGTTATAATTTTTTATATGTAGTATTTTATTGTATGAATTATATATATGATCTATGCAAAACAATGAACACATCCAATTATATTTTACGTCCTATCGTAGTGTAATATTTATGTTTATTTACGTTGTCTTGGTCCATAATTTTAAAAGCGCTTTGTTAAATCGATTATGAATATTGATTTGGTTTTATATAATGCTCGCATTTTCCTCAATATGAAATTATTGTAATCATCATACAAGTTTCTTGCCGTATCGAAGGTCAATGTAATAACTTGATATTTTTAGCATAAAATAAGGGTATTTTGGGACCAATAATCACGCAATAAAAATGTTACGTACTTCGAAGTTTCTTGTAATAAGGTCAAGATCGTTCGGTTCGTGATTTTATAATCGTCATATTTAATCAGAATGTATTTAGGCAATATGTAGGTAGGCACAAATTACCTTATTAGTATTAACTAGCTATGCCAGCGACTTCGCCCGCTTTTCCTTCCGTTTCACACATATTTTAATTTTTTATTGCTCCTATTAGTTGCAGCCTGATGTTAAATATCCTAAAGCCTTCCTCTATATCGGTCTATCCAACACAAAATAATTTTTAATTCGTACCAGTAGTTCCAGAGATTAGCGCGTCGACACAAAATCTTCAGCTTTATAATATTAATATAGATTAGATATACCCAGACATTCAAAAATATATACATATATGTATCGGCTGTGTAGGTGCGGGATCTTTTATATGACGAAGCGACTAGTGTTGCGAAAGCGTATTTGTGTAGACGACAGCCAAACCAGGCGATCATTACTTTCCACTTAAATTTTACAGTCAGTTTAAATAGAGTAACCTAGACTCTTAGAACTAAACAAATAATTCGGGATGTAGGAGTTTTGACACTTGAACTCTGTGTCCTGAAATTTTAAGCCTATTTAATATGTAGCACTGAAAAAATAAATTTGCTCGTCATGATTGACCAATTTCGAAGTTTTTTTTTAATTTATTTTACCTTCTGATTGATCGATATTATATAATATTCATAAATAAACAAATATTGTATCCTTTGAATTATGTTGTTTGCAGCCGTCAGTAAAATTAGCTGCGGTTTAGATGTGAAGCAGTAAAAACTACCTACTTCACAATGTAGTTCGGATTATTATGGATTATACCACGTGCATACTGAGGGCTAAGTAAGCGCGAATTAATGTCTATTACATAAGTAAACATAGTGCTCTTAATGGAGACTTGCATAACTTCATAATAATATAAGAGTATGAAATGATAGTATGGAAATATGAAAAGGGCTATGTGTGATGAAGAATGTGTGGAAGACCAGCGTCTCGATGTCTCCCTACTTATCGAAACGTTGTCTTCTTCTTTTCGTGTCGATCGCAAAATACTTTAATATTTTTTTATAATTTTTATTTGAGATAAACATATTACATATAACTGGAAAACTGTAACTGTCCGGGATATTTACCATGTTGTTTTGTTTTAATGAGCTCCCGTTATTAAAAACGACCGTCCCATCAGCTCATGGTGAGCAAACTCCTTTACTCGTATCTATACATTGATGTTAATTATTGTATGTAACCGAATAAATGTTTTTCTTTCTTTCCTTTACCTAAAATTCTAAGTACCTAAGTGAGGTAGTTTATAACACTCTTGTGGTAACATTACAGTGTGAAACCGAAAACACACTTTTGATTCAATTTCTTTTCGATCCTTGTTATCAACATTGAAATCTTATGGTAAGTAATAGTACATTATAAATACCAGTCACAACTATCTGTCCGGTGGTTGGTGAACGGTATACGGGTAAGCGACCCCGGCTCCTCGAGCTACTATCGACTCTGTCCAATCATCCGAGGCGATAGTATCCTTCCTCCCCTTTTCCTTCCCCCGTCATATATCCTTGCTACTCGTGGGAACGCAATGACCTTGTTAAAACAATGCACAAGGCAGAATGGCGGCAACGTGGTCCACAACCCGTCACGTCACGTTTCCCACAGAGGTGAAAAGTGGATCGCTGGAAGTGATCTCTGCCTACCCCTCTGGGAAAAAGGCGTGATTTTATGTATGTATGTACCTTATAAATTAATCTGGTGTTTTAGGTCGTCTAAAATACACAAGTAAGAGATAGTTTAATTAACTGTTTTCCTTTTCTACACACTCAATCGTGTTGCCCTTTTGTACACACATGATTTTTATAGTGAAAATCTACGTTCAATTGGCGTAGTAGTAGAGATTGTTAACGTAATCGGCGGCAAAATTCACGTAAAGTAAACGCGGCAAGAACTGTCACGTGCAATAAAATATGAACACATGTAAACTTACTAGGTTTCAATACGGTTAATTCTTTAATAAGTTCGAACTTATACTATTTGGCAGTAAATCGGCTTCATATGGCTTGGATATAACAAACGTTAGCTATTAATTTATGAATCGATAATGATTAAACATTATATTTAGATATATATAATAATTGTTTTAATACAATATACCTACATCATAGTACAATATCCTAGATTTTATTTAGTTACTTACTTGCGGCGCCCATTCTAGGTACATCAAGTAATATGTACCTACTAATTCGATATGATGTTACTCTATGTGTGTAATAAATAGTTGTGCTTTTATGTATAAAGGTAGCAAAATCAACATTCTACTGACTAATCTACGGAACAGCTAAACAGATTACAAAATGACGAAAATACTAAGCAATCGCTCGCAGCCATTAGTTTCGGATACGAGTAGTAAGTAGCGTACAGAGTTTTTGCTACTTCATCTATTTACTCGTTAATTCCATTTAACTAATTAACTATTTATATTTATCTTTGAATACGGAAAACGTTAAACTTCAATTAGACTGAGATCGCTCAGAATAGGGAACAATGGAAAGAAAATATAAAAATACAAAACCGAAATAATAACACACACAAATATATACATAATAGGTATTATTTGACTGGCTCGGTGGAACAGTGGTTAGTGACCCAGGTTTACTACCTACGGTTCCAAGAGTCGTGGGTTCGATTCCCACTCGGGACGAATATTTGTGTGACGAACATCGGTGTTTGTTCCGTGTCTGGGTGTATTATTAAATATATTTATTTGTGTATCCACTGTTGATTCTGATACCTGTAACACAAGTGCTTAAGCTACTTACCACGGGATCAGATCAATGTATGTGATGTTGTGAAATATTTATTTATTTATATTTATCAAAAGGTTCTGCCTCAGCATGTGCCGACTGTGCCGTATCAGCCGCAAGGACGCGACGGCGCACAGTGGACGGAAAATCGGCCTTCCTTAGCATAGGATTTCAAAAAATAAAAATGTCTTGATTGATGTTTTAAAGTTTATACATGTCTTGAAAACATCTTAATGTTTAGTAATTAAGGGTTACCGAACCTTACGATGTTCGTATACACCTTGTAATGTGACATTGTATGTTTCAAATGTATGAAAACGGAATTTGTTTCCCTCGTAACTTCCTTCGGTCTTGCTCGGTCAGGATGAAACTTTCAGGTATTGTAAACAGTCATTTAATGAAACAATACGTCTTTTTACTTTGATCCCGGACGGTCCCGATCAAAAGTTATGAACGAAATAAAATTACGTATCTAGACGATATAATAATACGGGATTTAATAGGCAATTTAACATATATCAATCCCATTTTTTATGTGATTTCACTTATTAGGAGATAATTATACATACATACATAAAGGTTTTATCATACCGATCTTTAAAAAGTTAAAAATAAAAGAAACTTGGCCAAAATAAAAATATTTTTACTTTAGTAATGAGTTTGTTTACAAATTACCTTTATATGCCTGTAGTACAATAACTATTCCTAGAACCACTAATCTTTTATTACTTCCACCCTATCACCCATCATGTTAATGATCGTTCTTAGAAGTTACAATTGATGAATACGGTAGTTAATATCATAATACTTTAATTTCATAACGTGGTCGGTAGACGAATATTGGCGGATCTTTTCGACTTCAACAAACTTTCCACATGAGATTACTTAAAGTATTACACTCAACCTTCTGATAAGTTCCTCATCCACTCCCGTGATTTGCGCAGTTGCTTTGGGATCAGCAAAGAAAGAAAAAAAAAATTCCATCATTTGTATTCCCTGACCTGCACCTTGCTTGACAATATCTACAAGCAGGGTTGCTTGTTTTGTATTTCAGCTCGAAATCTTTCTTGTATGGCCTTTTTTTTGTTGTTCATCTGTCTGTTGCTTCAGAACTTTCAGTTTGGCTTGCCATTGTTTGAAGGTGAGGCGGTAAGCTATGTGCAAAATAGCTTCCATGCATCGAATTTTAGCGTGTAGAGTAGATAGGCCAAATTTGAAAATGTCTTCAGATTGGCTTCTCTATAATACTGCATCAATGTTATTCATTTCCGTCGGCTTTGCTTTGCAGATATCGCATGTAGCTGTGGAGGTATCTGATAAATGAGAAGTTATCTTACCATCAACCATATATAAATGCAGTCTATGTTTCACAGCAGCATCTCCAATAACTGTTGGTTGTAAAGCAGTAATTTCCCTTTCGATTGCCGCCATTTCTTCTTTGATATTTAAATCATATCTATTTCTAGTAAATAAAGATATTCTATTCTATTCTATTCATTTTCCTTAGCAAATTTAAATTAAAAAAGTGGATGATGGTTTAAGATTTTTCCATATGACTTCATCAGTTTTAGCTTCCAACAATTGTAATGGTACAAACGAACACATAAAGATGCTGGAATAATTACCTTCCATAGTTTGCCCATAGTTACTGTGTCCAGATGCACCGTCAAATCCCCATTTACTAATCAGACAAATACTTTTACCTGTAGAATCAGTGTCTTGAGTTTTGAAAAGTCTCTTTACAGTAATATCTAAAATAGATTGAAGTGTAAGCTTTACTTCAGTTTCTGTAATAACCAACCCTTCTTTTTCTACATAACACTCTATTTTTTCTTTTTGCAATGTATCGTAAGATGGAAAAATTTCACAACCTATATTATTTGTCACCTGCCTTAACGTAATGCCACTTTGATAAATTGAGTGACGCTGACATCCCCAGAGCCTTATCTGCAGGTACACTTCGTTTAGGAGATTTTAGGCAAGCGCGAAGCATGGATGCATCTTCGGGATGTTTAATTAAATGTTTCACTAATTCGATAATGTTACTTTGGTTTTCATTTTCTCCCATTTTTTTGGTCAAGGCATAAGCAAGTGTATCAAACCCATTCTCGGCAACAAGGTTTTCAGTTCTTCTTTTTTTCTAACTTGGGCTTAAATCGACGAATTCTCTTCGAAATTTTGGGGTTGATGTCGACACAGAATCACTATGGGGCACATCAAACACTTTAGACGTACTAGGCGTTGCCATTATTGATATACTGGCGGCTGCAGGATCATCGTAAGTCATTTCAATACTCGGTGGCTCCTCACTCACTGTGATATTTGGTGAAACAAAGTCTGGCCATTTGATTTCGAAGTCCAACCAGTCACCGAATTTAATTTTAAAATTTTCCAACGTGCTATTGACAGATTTCCATTTTCGTTTTAAGTTACTTGTGTATGTAGCACAAAATATCTTAAGATCGGCTTTTTGTTCTTCGGATAAAGATACTTTCACTGAATTTAGTACTTTTTGAAATAACATATCAGCACTGAAAGATATTTGGTGCATGTATATAAACACATCAAGATTTGAAACAAGACCTTCCTTCATCAGCAATATAAAAGATAACACCAAGAGAACGATATAGTACCAATCTGCAATGATTAGTGAAATGAAATAGAGATTTTTACAGTATATATACATTTTTGAGGTCATTTTCTGACTACATCATCATTAACAAATGACATTATTGACAATAGCGTCTACCGACCACGTTATGAAATTAAAGTATTATGATATTAACTACCGTATTCATCAATTGTAACTTCTAAGAACGATCATTAACATGGGTGATAGGGTGGAAGTAATAAAAGTAAAAATATTTTTATTTTGACCAAGTTTCTTTTATTTTTAACTTTTTAAAGATCGGTATGATAAAACCTTTATGAATGTATGTATAATTATCTCCTAATAAGGGAAATCACATAAAAAATGGGATTGATATAGGTTAAATTGCCTATTAAATCCCGTATTATTATATCGTCTAGATACGTAATTTTATTTCGTTCATAACTTTTAAACGGGACCGTCCGGGATCAAAGTAAAAAGACGTATTGTTTCATTAAATGACTGTTTACAATACCTGAAAGTTTCATCCTGACCGAGCAAGACCGAAGGAAGTTACGAGGGAAACAAATTCCGTTTTCATACATTTGAAACATACAATGTCACATTACAAGGTGTATACGAACATCGTAAGGTTCGGTAACCCTTAATTACTAAACATTAAGATGTTTTCAAGACATGTATAAACTTTAAAACATCAATCAAGACATTTTTATTTTTTGAAATCCTATGCTAAGGAAGGCCGATTTTCCGTCCACTGTGCGGCGCTGATATTCTGGCAGAACCTTTAAGTGTCGCAACAGAAGAAATAAAGAAAGATTATACATTATACCTTCATAGGCTACCACCATACATTATCTTATGTTATAAGAAGATATCGCACACCCAGATCAACACCGTATTATCTCAAAAAATCTCAAAATCCACTTTTTTATATATTTGAATACCCGAAAATTTTCCGCACATACCACTAAGACAGGCTTATTAATGCTTCCAAAAATGATCAATAGGTGGTGTGCTAACTCTCTATTGGTGATAACGCGCTGTCAGAGTCACGCCGCGAACACGGAACCATTTCCAGTTGCGACTTCCAGCAGCACGCAGATCTATTATGAAATAGTGAGTTATTTCGTGAAAATGCGGTGTTGTTGAAAATTACAGTATAATATTTAGTTTTAATTCAGTATTTGTGACACACTCCTGCGACTTATTTGATACTATTTCAAAATAATACTCTATTTGTGACGAAGGTAAGTCAGATTATTTGTTTTATTCCAAAATGATTTAGTATTGTCCGAAAAAGGTGAAAATCTGTGAAATGATGCACTATTGATGGTAGATATAAATGTTGTCCTAGTTCCTTTAAATAATCATTTTAATTACTTCTTTTGACTTTGAATTGTTACATATTTAATAAATTAATAGAAAATTATTCACATTTCAAATAGTTATTTATAAACAAAGAGATACACATATTTTTTTTAGATAATACCCTGTTGTTGAATTATTTAAATTTGAATCTTGTATTCGCCAGATGATGAAGGGTTCTGGTCTCCAGTTACTTCAAAAGGTAATGGAAGCAAGCACAGAAAACAATCTAGTGGCCCAGACGGTATTACAGCGTTGGTACTTCAAATATGTGCAGCGGAGTTGTCTCCAGGGCTCACACGCCTGTACCGCCTCTCTTATACCTCGGGCATTGTGCCCCAGGCTTGGAAGGTAGCAAATGATCAGCTTGTTCCCAAAAAAAGAAGTCAGGTCTGATCCAGCCTACTATCGAAGAGTCAACAGTACTGTCAACAGACACAGTCTGATCCAGCCTACTATCGGCCCATAGCTATAACCTCAGTACTGGGTAAGGTGTTTAAGCGGATTATTAACGCCCGGCTCATAGGCTACCTAGAGGATCAGTCGCTACTCCATGACCGACAATACGGTTTTAGACCAAAACGGTCCACAGGTGATCTTCTAGCGTACGTTTCGCAACTCGGGGGGGTTATGGAGAAGCATGGTGCAGCCTCCCGCAAACTGGGGACCCTGAACAAAGTGCGGCGATTTAAATGGGATGGTTCCGCAAAATACTTACAACAAACCACTACTACACCAAGTATGACCACAACTTCTTCTGCCAATGACACCTCCCCACCAGAAAGCGAACCCAAGTTAACTAAAAAGAGAATACGAAACCCTCCTGGCTGGAAGTTAAGATAGCTAAAACATTTCAGAATACAAGAAAAGATTTTAAGTAATTCTTTGAATAAGTAAGCTGAACAGTGTTAAATATTTTTTTTGTTACCAAATTTTATAAAAATGTTTTGTTTTTAGAATGTAGTACGTTCAAAATATATATGTACCTACTGATCCTAGTAAAATATCATTTAATTTATATCTTTTTCTCAAAATAAATCAAATAAGTCGCTATTATCCATTGAATTTCAATTAAAAAGCAGTAGAATAATAGTGTATTATTTCAGAATCATTCAGTAAAAAGCACATAATTCGAGATAATCCTTTTTATCGTCATTAATTTCTGCGTTAACAGTGTATTAAGTCAAAAAAGGATATTTTTTACTGTACTAAGGGATTTTGAATCAACTAAACTATAAAATCCTATTAAAGATTTTATTTTACACACGAAATACCCTAAACATAGGCGATAACTGTTACGTAGCATGAGGTAATGGTTTTTCCTCATTTCTGTAAAATGATCTTTTTCGTTTCTTAGTGCAGTGTTGATCTGGGCGTGCGATATGATAGGTATGTTATAGTGTTACTTATAAATACATTTCAGGGTTGACCATTGAACTTGGCACCCATTTAGATCTCACTTCTTTTGTCGTTGAAGTCAACAACCATGGCAATTATCATAATATTGAACTTGGCTCTCATTTCACATTTATGTTTTTGATTGGATAACAAATAACAGGGTCTATCTTATATTTGTCACCGTAAAATTGCAAATAAGGTTAGATTGCAATCTATCTCGCGAAATTGTGAACTGTCGAATAATTGTGAACCATAACATGGTGCTTACAATTTATCGTGTGATTATTCATCTGATTGCTATCTATCGAAGTGAAACTGATAAATTGCGATCTTAAATATGTCACTTGTCAATGATGTCAATGCCTGATTGGTCAGTTATAGGCATAGCCTATAGCCGACCAATCAGGGACAGCCTTAGGACAGCCGTTCGAAGGCTGTCCCTGATTGGTCGGCCTTAAAGTCAACCGTGAACTATAGTTCACAATTATTCGACAGTTCACAATCTCGCGAGATAGATTGCAATCTATCCTTATTTGCAATTTTACGGTGACATATTCATAACATACCTGGCCCTGACGGTTGAAGAAATCTATTACGGTCTAGTATCACATTTAAAAAATAAAACATCGAAAACGCTGATATAATATTTGGTGTGATTTCTATGATAAAATATCTCTAAACACGTAAAATACATACAAAATTACAATCAACACTGACTGTCATGTCGCGACATTATTATACTTCAGAATGACATAGGTAGTCAGACTATTATATCTATGGTTTCTTTGTGAGAAAAATGAGTATTTATTGAAAAAGTTTGGTTTTGTAATACGTAGATATACTAAGACTCTTTCAGTATTTATGAATAAGAAGTGTAGCAAAAATTTTTTTTTTTCAAAAATGTTTAGTACTTATTAGTGAGTTGTTCTTTTATTTTAAAGTCTAAAAGGAACTACATTATGTATGTAATTAGGTGGGATAACAAAATGGCCAATTTAGAATAATAATACACGCCAGTTTAATCCGTAAACATAGCTTTATTTCAAATGTGTTATGTTCGTGCAAATAATAGACAATAGTATGGTATAGAAACGTGTGTGTGTTTTGAAAAATAAAAGACAAGTTTATAAATAAATATTGATTCGATATGTTGTTATAAATAGTTATTCTACCCAAAGCTTCAGCAACATTTACAACGTATTTTTATTTAATTATCGACGATCTTTGAGCGCAACTTTAAATAAATTGCACTCCTTATGACGCAAGCGTCTGACCAGTTTAACGAATATTATGAATATATTGTCCTTTGGATGACCGGTAAAGTTCCAAAACACACAATTTTTAAGCTGTTTTCCATAAAGATTCGGATATATTTGTTATGTAACAGTCGATATTAATGTACAACTTTTTGTATGGATTTTGAAAAACAAAGCATTTATTTGATTGACCTATTAGTTTTTATAATCTAAAATTGACTTTGAATTGGTTCTATGTATTTGAGTGCTACGTGGTAACAGCATTACAAACTTTCAAACAAAATGAAAACATTCAAATAACATATCGTCTTTACCTCCATACCACGTTTTATAAAAATCTATAAACACGTAAAAGTTCTCCCATACTAATTTTCACCCCAATGAACCTGGGGGTTGAATTTTTTAAAAAAAGTTGCCTATATGTTGAGTGCCAGCTACCACCATACCAAATTTCATGAAAATCGGTTCAGACGTTTGAGCGTGAAAGAGGAACAAACATCCTTCCATACATCCATACTCACAAACTTTCACGTTTATAATATTAGTAAGGAGGATCACAGGTAAATTTGATAAACTAAAACACATTTATTAATTTTCCGAAGAATTTTTAATTTATGGGCCTATAGAAAACCGTGACAAAATAAATAAATAATTAAATAATTCAAAACATCACATACATTGATCTGATCCCGTAGTAGCCCTTGTGTTACAGGTATCAACAGTGGATACACAAATATACTTAAATATATGTATTATTAAAATACACCCAGACACGGAACAAACACCGATGTTCGTCACACAAATATTTGTCCCGAGTGGGAATCGAACCCACGACTCTTGGAACCGTAGGTAGTAAACCTGGGTCACTAACCACTGTTCACACAATCTAACACTGCCAGTCAATATAAAATAATAGTACATATTTTTTTATAGTGATTACTTTCAGGGTGGTATTTAGTATGACCAAAGCGTGACTGTATTTCATCACTTGGTCCTGAATTCATTTTGCCCGTCAATGTTGTTGATAACTTAAAATCGATAATTTATAGTTGTACGGATGCCATAGATTATACCTATGTAGGTATAGTCCAGTCATTTAAGCTTAAATTAGGTAAGAATCTCGGAATTCGAGATACCCAGCTGTAAGTTTGTAAATACTTAGATATTGACACCCTAAAAGTGGTCTCAAAACCTACATATGGTAGGGTGTACGCGACTATTAAATTTTCAAGTTCAAATGTCACAAATATCAGTTTTATGAACTTTTGAGCGAAACGGGAAGTTTTATCATAAAAGTGTGTAGGAGAAAATTACTTATCTTCTATTTATCTATAAAAATTGTCTGTACGTTTTATTCCTAAGATTCACCATTTCAGAGATACAGCGATGCAAATAGTTGAAAAAGTTGTATTTTCAAAAGCTGAATACTGAAAACAACACAAAACAATTATTTAACTAGGCTTCATTATAAACAACGTGTTCTTCATGTATAAAAGGTGTCGTCTGGAATAGGTTTACTGGGGTAACCACGCTAAAAACCGGCCAAGTGTGAGAAAAAAAAAAACATAGTTTTTGTATGAAAACCCACTAAAACATTGGTTTTAAGCTTTTTCTAGTATTAGATGTTATAGAGGCTACTAAAATACATCATTCGTGAAAATTTTAACTGTCTAGCACAATCGCACGTGGGCCTGGAAGCTTTTGAAAATACAACTTTTTCAACTATTTGCATCGCTGTATCTCTGAAATGGTGAATCTTAGGAATAAAACGTACAGACAATTTTTATAGATAAATAGAAGATAAGTAATTTTCTCCTACACACTTTTATGATAAAACTTCCCGTTTCGCTCAAAAGTTCATAAAACTGATATTTGTGACATTTGACCTTGAAAATTTAATAGTTGCGTACACCCTACAATATGTAGGTTTTGAGACAACTTTTAGGACGACAATATACAAGTATTTACAGACTTACAGCTGGGTATCTCGAATTCCGAGATTTTTACCTAATTTGACTGGACTAATGTAGGTATTATTGTTTTTCATGAACCATTATGTTCTTCTTGACACATTTTCCCGTAAATCTATTATGTACGATAGAGTTTTCCTGTATTTTGGAATATTTATTATTTTCGCAAACATGCCTATTGGTGACGTTTACACAAAGACATTTAAACAAAGGTTCCAATAATCATAGATTAATTTAATTTCGCATATGAACACGCTATAACATTGACCAAAATTTAAGAGAGTAGGTATGCATTATTAGATTTGAAAGAAAAAAAAAATTTACTAGAAACTTAGATACAACAGGAAAATTTGAATATAAGGGACACCCTAGTAGCGGTAGTAGGTACACGAAATATAGTTGACTGTACCGAAAGTTTTAAATCCTATCTCACAATGTACTGAACCTATGGCCAAACATTCGCAAGTCTAGAGCTACTTGTATCTTCTACATTGTAATAAGTATTAAAACGAAAATTTCTTATTCTTACACGCAAAAACTATTAGACAAAATTTAATAAAACCAAATATTACCTACATTGGTTAAAAATTCTAAAAGATATTGTAATGTGTGCAAAAAAGTTATTCCAAACGTAGTAAGTTGCGGGCGACCAAGACGAAACTGAACGAATTACCAATAACATCGATTAAACAAACTAAATCTTAGTATCAATGTTAATCGATTCTCGTGTCAACTATCTCGTGGGAATCGAACCCACTCCTAATGTGACGTCAGCGCTGTTTACCGACCACTTTATATTCTGTGATCTGCATATTTAGATGTTAGTTCAACGCACTGATTTTTGTGATATCTTCGGTGATATTGACCGGATGATTATTCTGTCTTATTAAATGCGTTTAGTTTAGAATTATAAAAAAACTTTGGAGATTATTTTACATTTTTGATTATTAGGAATAAGCATCGGTTAGCAGAAGTTTAATATTTGGAAAGCGATCACTAAGTTCTAAGACATATCTTGTACACTATTGTATCTACAAAATTATAGATATAACTATTAAGTAACTATGATACCTACCATACAAATTTCTATAGTACTAAGTAGTAGGTAACTACTACTAGGTATGCGCAAAGCAAATAAAAACAAAGAAATGAAGTTTGAATCTCTATACCTAGGAATACTTTTAATTATAGACTTGATTCCTAGGAAACTACTAAACTGCAATGGTTTTGATGTGAAGTCTGCCGCTATTTGCGTAGTTTTTCTTTGACCGGAGGAAGTACTTACATAACTTTGTACTTTTAAGTTGTAAGTATTGTCACTTGACATGTCAATGTGAACCCTCATAGCCTCGATACATTACGATTACATGAATGAGTAATGTGACCTCAAGTATAAGTAGACAGTGGACTAGCATCGTCATCAGGAAAACAGCCCAGGTTTCCTTGACCGATGCATATACGACATGAAAAAGTTTGTTTAGTAGATAGGTAATATACGTACGTACAACATTGGCATAGCATGTGAAATGATGCCAAAATAAAGTGTCTGTCTGTCTGTCTTGCTTTTATGCCAAAATTACGACCGATTATACCAAATTTGGTACACGGATAGTCTAAAAACTGAGAAAGGACATAGGTTAAAAATTTTAAATTTGACATACTTAGAAGTTATTTTGATAACGTAGAGGAACACTAAGACAGGATTTTTGAAAATTCGCACCCTAAGGAGGAAAAACGAAAGTCCAAAATTAGTTTGAAACTTTGCCTGAATACAAAATCAAAATCAAAATTTTTTTATTCGCTTGTAAATAGGGTAGGTTACAGTATTGTGTAGATGTTAATTAAAATTAAAGTAGCTTAAAACCTATTTAGCTATCAATATAGCATGCAAATATTTTGCCTGTTATGAGGTAGGCAGTAGGTACATTCATGATGTTTTGCATCAATATAATTTATACATAAAGTTATTATTTATATAAAATTTATACTTAATCTACATTTAATATTAATCTATTCATCCATATAATATTCATATATATTTAAGGAACTCAAATAATACTTATTATATATTATCCTTATATTCTAAAAAATCTTTAATTGAATAAAAACATTTTTCCATTAGCCATTTCTTAAGTGCTGGTTTAAATTTATTATTTGGAAGACATTTTATATGCCCTGGCAATTTATTATAGATTTTTAGACACATCATATAACTATTTTTTAGAAAGCGGGTGGTGTTAGGAGCGATATTAATAATTAAGTTGTTAGTTTGTCTGGTTTGTCTGTGTGTGTGGTCTTTACCTAAGACAAATAAGTGTTTGTTGTTTATTACAAATGTGCCCACCTCAAGTATGTAGAGAGATGGAAGTGGGAGAATATTTAGCGATTTGAAATATGGCCTACAAGAGACGTCTGGCGCGACATTGCATATGGCTCGGATGCATCTTTTTTGAGCGATAAACACTGTATGAATGTCACTGCCATTACCCCATATCAATAGACCATATCTCAAAATCGATTCTACATATGCAAAATAAGCGGTTAATGCTGTATTTAATGAAGTTACTTTTGTTAATTTGTATAGTGCAAAAGCAAATCTATTTATTTTGGAGCAAACTTTTGTTATGTGTTCTTGCCAATTTAGTTTCGGATTGATCACTAAGCCTAGGAAGGTTGCCTCAGAAGTATGTTGAAGAGTTTGTCCGTTAAGATCTATTTTAATTATTTGATGTTTTAAGTTATTGAAATTCATTATTTTGGTTTTAGCTATGTTAGCTTGGAGATTATTTTTATTTAACCATTCAAGAACAGATGTAAGACTGGCGGAAATATCTTTTTTATGTTGTTCTATAGGAAATGATCTATTGGTGGTAATTATTATGGAAACGTCATCTGCGAATAGTATTGTTTTATTATTTATGATGTCGGGAAGGTCATTTATATACAGAAGAAATAAGAGAGGTCCGAGAATACTTCCTTGAGTCTACATAAGTATCCATTTCATCAAAATGGTCCAAGATCCCAGAGCTGCCAGACATCACTTATTTTCTAATGGACAAAATATATACGATTGAGTAGTGGTGGGGTGTACTATCATCATATGACTAGTTGCTACCTTGACCAGACGGCCATTTTTCAGATATCAACCAATCAAGGTACATAGAAACACTGCTCACCTCACTTAAATTCTGATGGCTGATTTTAACATATGTTTCACACAATATCATTAAAAATCAGGATTCATTACTCCCAGACACATGCGGTCGGCGGTTTTACCTTACAGACGCTTTAAAGCTAAGAAAAAATTTATTTAGTTTACTTATTTTCTGATGCTTGATTTTTATATATGTTATTCAAACAACTGAAAAGTGCTCATCTGACCGCAATAATTATAGAATTGTACCTTACAAACTATTTTATTAGACAAACTTAACTAAATTCAATAAAAAAAAATAATTCTTAAACAGTTGGGTCTGGTGAATGTTTGGCCCCTTGGATCGGTCTGTCCGTTTGCAAAACGTTTTAAAATAGTTGTTTGAATAAAATATATAAAAAAAAAGCATCAGAAAATAAGTAAACTTAATAAATTTTTTCATAGCTTTAAAGCGTCTGTAAGGTAAAACCGCCGACCGCATGTATCTGGGAGTAATGAATCCTGATTTTTAATGATATTGTGTGAAACATATGTTAAAATCAGCCATCAGAATTTAAGTGAGGTGAGCAGTGTTTCTATGTACCTTGATTGGTTGATATCTGAAAAATGGCCGTCTGGTCAAGGTAGCAACTAGTCATATGATGATAGTACACCCCACCACTACTCAATCGTATATATTTTGTCCATTAGAAAATAAGTGATGTCTGGCAGCTCTGGGATCTTCCTCTAAAACGACCAAAAGGGAATTAATTGAAGATCAATACTTTCTTATTTATAGGCATATATAAGAACTCTACTTCTATACATTACTTGTCACGTTTGTTTTATGTATAAGCTGTTGGTGTACCTTTTGTAATCTTCTTCTTATATATAAAAATGAATCGCAAAATGTGTTTGTTGGTAAGCGCATAACTCAACAACGCCTGAACCAATTTGGCCAATTCTTTTTTTTAAATGTTCGTTGAAGTCCAAGAATGGTTTTTACGGCGAGAAAAAATAGAATAATTGCCGGGAAAACGCTAAGAACAGCCCTTTTCTTTTTTATATTTTTTTGACAGGACGAAGTCTGTCGGGGTCAACTAGTAAATAAATAAATAAATAAGAAGATATTCCTCCTTATCTACAGCATCGATACGGATACCCAAACCATTACGGCCCCCGACGGTGACCAGCAGGGTTCCACCAAATGTAAATCAGGGTCAATGACTGGCTACTTTGACCTCAACTTGACCCAAGATATAATATTCTCATCGTCATTCCATAAAACATGTTGTTTTCTAAACAAAACAAATGAACATCCTTCACAAGTACATGCTTATAATATATCAAATGGGTCACTCCCGGAGGGCCACGTTCCCGGAGGGCCACGTCCCGTAGGGCCACGAATGCGAAAAAAGTCTTAACATGTACTTATGTTGTTTTTTGTAACGTTTTTAACACGTAAGTACCGTTAGCAAAAAAGGAATTTGTAAATTTATATGTAATTATTATTGGTATTTAATATTAAATGTTAGATTATAATAAAAAAAACACTATTTAACTATCTATCAAAAATCAACAAATTTGATTTTATGATTTCCGATGATGATGTCTACAATATTTATTTAAAATTGTTAAAACACAGCCGGGTGAGACAGGGTTGTAAAAAACAAAGACAAAAACCAGAGTTAATTGTTTATGTTTGAAAATACTGTTTTTTTTTTTACTAAAGTTGATTATTTATACATAAGTTATATACCTTGTAATATTTGAAAAAATATTATACGTCATAATTTAAATTATAAAATAACTGTATGTACTATCGGAAATGTTGGCGGTAGTACACTTTTCAAACAGATTTCTTTAAACTCCATTAGCCCCGCCCACTGGCCAATAGAAGAGCACTTAAAGAAAATCTGTCAAAATCCAAGCAAAAACGTTCCAATAGTAGGAGAGCTAGCAAGAATTTTTTGGTAGGTATTTGAGGCAAGCTGAAAACTTATCCTGTACCTCTCCTATTACATCCCAGCACGAAACTGCGGACCTGGCTGGTGAGTAGCGGGGCTAAAGCAAACCCCCAAAAATATTTTTCATCTTTTTATTTATAACTAAAAAATAAGACTCACTAAGACAAATTATTTCGATGGAACTTCTACCTGTCAGGTGAACTGACAAATTATATTTTTTTGGATTATAAAATATATTTTTAAATAATAAAAATTGGGGGTTTGGTTTAGCCCCGGTACTCAGCCATTTCTGCGGGTTTGTGTTGGGATATAATAGGAGAGGTACAGGACAAGTTTTCAGTTTGCCTCAAATATCTACAAAAAAATTATTGCCAGCTCCTTGACCACAATTTACGTTTTGGCAATTTCGCGTCTGTCAGAGTAAGCCCCGCCCCGCTCTGACAGACGCGTAAGCGCCAAGCGATTTTCACCTTATAGGTGGTCGACCGCCAGCGTTGCGGATAGTACGCTACCTATCTTGAAAGTCAAATTAGTCATGTTAAATGTAAGACCTTTTTTAGGGTTCCGTAGCCAAAATGGCAAAAACGGAACCCTTATAGTTTCGTCATGTCCGTCTGTCCGTCTGTCCGTCTGTCCGTCTGTCCGTCTGTCACAGCCGATTTACTCGGAAACTATAAGTACTACAGTGATGAAATTTGATGGGAATATGTGTTGTATGAACCGCTATAAAAATATGACACTAAATAGTAAAAAAAAGAATTGGGGGTGGGGCCCCCCATACATGTAACTGAGGGATGAAATTTTTTTTTTCGATGTACATACCCGTGTGGGGTATCAATGGAAAGGTCTTATAAAATGATATAAAGTTTTCTAAAAAACATTTTTCTTAAAGTGAACGGTTTTTGAGATATCAGCTCTCAAAGTCGTAAAAAGTATGTCCCCCCCCCTCTATTTTTATAACTACGGGGTATAAAATTCTAAAAAAAATAGAGGTGATGCATGCTAATTAACTCTTTCAACGATTTTTGGTTTGATCAAAGTATCTCTTATAGTTTTTGAGATAGGTTGATTTTTATTATATTTGCTGCTACGGAACCCTTTGTGCGCGAGCCCGACTCGCACTTGGCCGGTTTTTTGTTTGTTGAAACAGGTTTTTCTATGCATCCGTTTTATCCAACCCTATCTCGCCTGGCTGTGTTTCTAGAATTAGAAATATATTTATGTGGTCGGAAATTAATTTGTATCTAAGTGATAAAAGTAACTTGATATAAATGGTGATTTTTTTATATTTGTGATTTATGATTAAATAAATAATATAAATAAATACATTCATTGAGTTTTTTTGTCAACGGTACAAGTTCAACACAAAAGAAATAATAACAAAAGATAACGTCATCATTTTTTTCGCATTCGTGGCCCTCCGGGACGTGGCCCTCCGGGAACGTGGCCCTCCGGGAGTGACCCTATCAAATTATTTTCCAATTTTAAACACAACGTTGCAATTCATATCATCATCATCATCAGCCCATTCCTGTCCACTGCTGGACAAAGGCCTCTCCAAATGCACGCCACTTCTCTCTCAATTCAAATGCAAAACCATTATTCAAGTATCTTTTGATAGACTAGCAAACATCGCATACACTTAAACGCCAGCAACATGTCTTAAAAGCTAGAAAAAAGCTGTTAAAGCTGACCAAACATTCAACGCTACATAAGTTTAATGACCTCTGATTTATGATGTTCCTAAGTAAATGAAACGATAACTGGATTGGTCAAAGATGGCTAACAATTAGTACTCAATACGAGTAGTTAATTATAGGCCGTTAAACACGTATGAATCGAGTTTCTAAGCGATGGCTTCTCAGTAGAATCAACTTTCCGAATTAAACGAGACATACATTTATCTGCCTTCTTATTTAGGTAGTAGTTCGGATACTATCTACATATAAGTAGATAATGCTTTTTAGTGTCTATAGAAGACAATTTAGTTGACGCTTTTTTCGATCGACTTAGTAAGTATTGTCTGTTATTTGCGCGAATGTGTAGTGACACATTAGAAATAAAACAATTTTAAGAATAAAATTCGCGTGTTAACATATTATTTGGACGACGTTTCGAGCTTTTTACAGCGCTCGTGGACACGGGCAAGTTAAAAGATAGAAAGAAAGAAAGAAAAACATTTATTGATCACATGCAATAGCACGAGTTAACACAAAGCCGAAGATAGTTTTCTTTATTAGAAAGACCTATGCGATTTAATGTCTGGTTTTTGTCTAATATTAGTCTTTATGGGTCTACACGCGTTATTAGGAGTAGCCAATTACATAGCTACTTACTGCCCGACGTTTCGACTGGGTTACACCAAACGTGGTCGCGAGCGAACTCTATTGTTAGTTAGAGGTTTTTGTCTATTAACCAGTACATTAGTCTGCAAATATGGTGGCATTCCAAGACAAATTGATTTAACATACTCGTATTTTGCTATCGGTGCGAACAGAAGAAGAAGAATAACCCAGAGTAAAGAGACGGGTCATAGTGATAGCTAGATTTCTCACTATGTTAGATCTCTCTTTGATCATAGTGCATTGGATTGTCGTATCAAATAATAAAGCCTGAACCTTACAGAGATTTTGGGACTTGTCCATTGCTTCACCCTTTTGATAGAGCATTCGTGAAATAAGTTTATCCTAATGTCTCTCTGTATTCACATTGTCCAACTTTCGCTCCCCTGCAAGTCCGGTGATGATGACAAGGCCAAGCCATCATTGTAGTTAGTAAAAAAAAAGTGTTTATTCGCAATATTTCAATACGAAATGTGTGCAATCTTTGTTCTGACGGACATTTTGTTTCGGGTCAACTCAAAATCTGTTTTCGACTTAATCGTCGATGACTTAATATGACGCGAAATGACTAATGTTTAAAATATCGATAGGAGTGGCTCGGAGTGGCCTTCGTTTTGAAGAGACTACATATACAGTTGGTGTAGTGTATCAATAGAAGTTATTAAACTAGGTTTTAAATAGTTTTGTTAACTATAGGTATTTATTAGCCAATTTATCAATCACTAATTCTAGTCACAGTATAAATAAATAAATATTTCACAACATCACAAACATTGATCTGATCCCGTGGTAAGTAGCTTAAGCACCTAACAGTGGATACACAAATATACTTAAATAAATTTAATAACACACAACACGGAACAAACACCGATGTTCGTCACACAAATATTTGTCCCGGGTGGGAATCGAACCCACGACTCTTGGAACCGTAGGCAGTGAACCTGGGTCACTAACCACTGTTCCACCGAGCCAGTATACGTATACAATGTGGAAGTATATTCCTCTCCTCTTTAAGTAAATTAATTAAATAAGAATACAGATACATATCTAAATATGCAGAGTGATAATAATAAAATTAACTCTATTTTCATAGGTACTTGCAAATAAAATATTTTTTTCTTTCCTAAATTTGCTAAAAAACACCTATGTTGATGATAGTGATAATTGCTATAAATGGTAAGCCCATGATATTTTATTGATAATTTAATAAGTTAGTATAATATAAACAAAACAATGTGCGATAAAACACTTGATTGAGCTCAGTTATTTGATTTTGAAGTGCCCATCTATGACTGAATAAATTAGATACGAAAATAATGAAAAATAATTAAAGTACCTACTCCATACTTTAATTGATTATGAACGCAATATCAGGAAGGCATGCGGTTGATATGCCGACGTAAATAAATTGGTGATTTTAATAACAATAAAATTCTATTGCTTATTAAGAGTAGATCGCAAACCATATAAATTTATAATATAAATTGTATTTGCTTTTCACAAGTTATTCACTTGTCAACAAAAATAATTTCCCTTCGCGGTAATTCTTAAAGGAAATCTTATTTGGTTAGGCACCTATGCAATGATCTTACAATCAGCAAATAATGTGCAAGGTGAACACCCCAAGAGTCGTGGGTTCGATTCCCACCCGGGACAAATATTTATGTGACGAACATCGGTGTTTGTTCCGTGTCTGGGTGTGTTATTATATATTTAAGTATATTTGTGTATCCAATTTTGATTTTGATATCCGTAGCACAAGTGCTTAAGCTACTTACCACTAAAACCGATACATGTGATGTTGTGTAATATTTATATTTATTTATGTATTCTATCTTCTTCTTCTTATAAATAAAAATGAATTGCTGTTTGTTAGTCTGACTAAAACTCGAGAACGCCCGGACCGATTTAGGTAATTTTGGTTTTAAAATGTTCGTCGTAGTCCAAGGAAGGTATCAATGAGAACATATAGAAAAAGAATCAGTATTGGTGGTATGAAATTCGCCGGGACCACTAGTAGGTGAGAAGTAAATCTCCCTTTCAAATACACTTAATTAGGCTTTAAATATGGAGATTGTTCCTAATACTTATGTTGTTGTCGTGTAAATAAATACTTCAAGATGTCGGATACTTAAATCCGAAAAAGCCAATAGCAAACTGTTAAACTTAACCAATAAAAGTCAACACAAGACTTACCACTAAGAGCCGTCTATAAGTACCTATCTCATTTGCCATAAAAACCTAATTATTTAGCAAACTCCAAAGAATCACAAGCTATGCACAAGCAGCGAATCACTGCAGTTTCATAATGACCGTTTAAGAATGCATCTCACTTTCAACGCGCGATGTAACAACTAAGTATCTAGTAACGATTAATTTTCTAACAGTTATATCACAAAAAGGTAATGGGACGTGGTTCTTATACACTTCACGAATGCAGCAAAAAATAGACCGGACAAATTGGTGCAATAATAAGTGGGTAGTTGCGAAAACCAATTTGACAATCGTTGTTGATGAAAATACTTTACCTGTGTTAATTTTTACATTTTGAATCTGATTTCAATCTGTTTATTTGTCACATTCACTTTAAACTGACAACCTAAATTGGCTCAATTGTTTGATTTTTATCTAGACACGCGGTAGCGTGTCAAGCCAAGTTCAAGAAACAGAACTGGCGAGCCGCACCGTGTGTAATATTACACGAACCATTTGGAACCACTTTTGAACCCCTCATAAATCAAAAACTATTTCACATAAACGTATCAAATTTGGCTCATATATTGTGACTTGCGAGATAAATATGTGTTCTAAATTTCATAAGCTTATCTCAAACAGTTATTTAGATACTAATGTCCAAAAATCCTCATTTTTATCATTGACTGACTGACAGATCAAAATTCTAACCCAGTTCCAAATGACCTAGAGAGTTAAAATTTGGTATGCAGATAGGTAATTACATGAATACAAAAATAAATAAAAAACTGGCAATTTTTTAGGGTTCCGTAGCCAAAATGGCAAAAACGGAACCCTTATAGTTTCGTCATGTCCGTCTGTCCGTCTGTCCGTCTGTCCGTCTGTCCGTCTGTCACAGCCGATTTACTCGGAAACTATAAGTACTACAGTGATGAAATTTGATGGGAATATGTGTTGTATGAACCGCTACAAAAATATGACACTAAATAGTAAAAAAAAGAATTGGGGGTGGGGCCCCCCATACATGTAACTGAGGGATGAAATTTTTTTTTTCGATGTACATACCCGTGTGGGGTATCAATGGAAAGGTCTTTTAAAATGATATAAAGTTTTCTAAAAAACATTTTTCTTAAAGTGAACGGTTTTTGAGATATCAGCTCTCAAAGTCGTAAAAAGTATGTCCCCCCCCTCTATTTTTATAACTACGGGGTATAAAATTCTAAAAAAAATAGAGGTGATGCATGCTAATTAACTCTTTCAACGATTTTTGGTTTGATCAAAGTATCTCTTATAGTTTTTGAGATAGGTTGATTTAACTGTAATTTTGGTTAAGTTATTGTGCTTACTTGCTGCTACGGAACCCTTTGTGCGCGAGCCCGACTCGCACTTGGCCGGTTTTAATAATTAGGTTAGGTTCTATTATGAACGCTTAACATAAATACCTAATTAGTGCCTAATCACGCCTATATACCGGGGAAGGCAGAGCACTAAGTATATATTTAGGTATACTTACTTATTAATTAATAGTAGGTACTTATAGTCGGTTTTCATATTTATTACTTAGGGTAGGTACCTACATAAAGTCTAGTTTTAGTTTTGAATTTGTCCTTTTCAAAGGACCCACGGCGTTACGATGATATATACTTTTCTACAAAAAGTAATGATATCCAATCAAAAACATAAATGTGAAATGAGAGCCAAGTTCAATATTATGATAATTGCCTTGGTTGTTGACTTCAACGACAAAAGAAGTGAGATCTAAATGGGTGCCAAGTTCAATGGTCAACCCAGAAATTTATTTATAAGTAACACTATAACATACCTATCATATTATATCTTGGAGCTCGAAAGAGCGCAAAGAGCAGTCATTAAGATCATGCTTAACAGGTCCAGAAAATATCCTACGAAAATGCTTTATTCGGAATCACAATTGCTTACAGTCAGACAATTGTTTTTCTACAACTCAGTTCTTCTTCACCATAAGTCAATCGATCCCTCTATAATATCCCAAAACAAAAGACGACCCCGGACATGTGTACCCCATTTTAACAAAATGTTTACCCGTCGTCAATCATATTATACTGCCCCATTTCTCTATAGACATTTCAATGACATTACACAAATCTACAAACTAGACAAATTCAGCTTAAAGAACACAATGAAAAATATTTTAGCAACTCTATCCTATGATGACACTGAAAAGGTATTGAGAATTTTAAGATAAACTTAATCCATAATTTCATGAGTTCCATCCATCAATCACTCATCTCAAATTCACTCCTGTAACAGTTCATACTACTCCTCTGTATATGCTACTTGATGAATGATGAACGTGACTTAAACGTAGCCAAATGTAAGCATTTATATAATTTTTATACATGCACTAATTTACATAATGTTACTGTTGATTATGATATTCTTTATTCTCCTGTCTTTTCCACTGTGTTTGCAATCGGATCAAAAGATATTTGTTAATTTTATTTACCCTCATTTTATTCACAATATACAGGGTGTCCCAAAAAGTAGTGTCAAGCGGACGTCCTAAGATAGAACACCCCGTGGGGCATCCGAAACACCCCCATGTATGTTCCGCGATTTTTTATAGTTTTCGAGTTATGATTATTTTTCTAAAATTTTGAGAACAACTGACCTAACCGACTAAAAATAATGTAGAGAAAAAAGTATTTGACTTTTTTGAGTAATTCTTTGTGCAAATCAATTTTCATGAGTTTTTCTTTAATGCCTAAAATATTTGTCTCCATAACTTATATGGAAATTATCAAAATTATGGTACAAACTGAAAAGTTACGTTCTGTAAATAAAGTCTTACAATTTTAACGTTAAATTTAAAATATTAGGAGGTGGCTGCGTGGCTCCTAAATAACTTTAAAAACTGAGCTAAACTCTCAGCTTTCATAATCATTAATAAAAACTGGTACTTAATGGGCTACTTTTGCTAAAATCGGACTTCAAAGACAGAGATGTGGAAACATCATAAAATTTGCCATTTGAATACAAAGTATTATTTGGATATTTTATTATTTCTAAAGTTAATAAGATCGTTAACAATGAAAATTATACCAGAAATGCTAAGAAATAACCACTTGAAAGTTTAATTTGTGATGTACTTAAAAAATTAATTAAGTTTAAAAATGGGAACTTTATTGAAAAGAAAAATTATCGTTTTTGATTATTTTTTGTAAAAAGTTTATAAGTAAAAGTTTATTAAAGTCCGTAAAGAAAGCAAAGTTCGTCAAGTTCGTCGTAACAAAGGTATTGCATTTGAAAACAGTGTTAGCGCAATGAAACTTAAATTAAACAAAAAAAAGCATCCAAATGTTTGCATCTGAGTGCTCCTGTATTAAATTTAGGTTTGTTAACAAACTGACTAACTTTCGGAATAATAAAATGTCCAAATAATGCTTGTTCATCAAATGGCTAATTTTATGATTTTCCCACCTCTCTGTCTTTGTAGTCCGATTTCAGCAAAAGTAGCCCATTAAGTACCAATTTTTATTAATGATTATGAAAGCTGAGAGTCTAGCGCAGTTTTTAAAGTTACTTACGAGCAAGCAGCTACCTCCTAATATTTTAAATTTAACGATGAAATTGTGAGACATTATTTACAGAATGTAACTTTTCAGTTTGTACCATAATTTTGAATACTTCCATATAAGTTATGGAGACAAATATTTTAGGCATTAAAGAAAAACTCATGAATATTGATTTGCAAAAAGAATTACTATAAAAAGTCAAATACTTTTTTGTCTACAATAATTTTAGTCGGTTAGGTCAGTTGTTCTCAAAATTTTAGAAAAATAATCATAACTCGAAAACTATAAAAAATCGCGGAACATACATGGGGGTGTTTCGGATGCCCCACGGGGTGTTCTATCTCAGGACTTCCGCTTGACACTACTTTTTGGGACACCCTGTATATTATCGAAAAATATGTAACGTCTCACTTATAAGTTTATATCCGGGAGGAAGGTTGATTACCTATGAATACGGGACCCATCCCAGTATAGGTGTCAACCTGCCATAATCCAACTGTCCTTATAAGTTGTATTATCTATAACTTTTTTATCGCGAATTTTTCTGGTTGTTTTAACTCTGCCACCTAGTAAAAACCTTAGAAAACTAAGCAGTCTCTCACGGTGGTGTATATTTCACATCACAACTAGTAAGGTACTCACACAATTTATGGCGGACTTGCAATTGCCAGATTTGTTTTGTATTTATTTACACAGTGCATTTTAGCAGTCATAGTTTTAAGATACCTACTCCTGCAAATGTATGTGAGCTAGGATTATGGTGAGAAATAAACGATTATTATTATTATTATTATTATTATATTTTCTTATAACATAAGATAATGTATAGTGGTAGCCTATGAAGGTCGGTCTTGGCTGAATATTTCTAAGGGTACTTCCCTAGTACTGAACTATTGACATCTGTCAAAAAGGACTTCATAATTGGAATAGAGTAAATTTAGCCAGGTTGTTCATCAACTATACGATAAGAAGGAGAAGAATTTAGCAAGGACATTCTAATAAGATAATAACACAAAGATACGTAGGTAAATAACAAACAAATCTGTACTTGGAAGTATAGTGACTTCACACACATAGGTATTTACCTACAAAGTGTATAATCTATACTAATATTATAAAGCTGAAGAGTTTGTTTGTTTGTTTGTTTGTTTGTTTGTTTGAACGCGCTAATCTCAGGAACTACTGGTTCGATTTGAAAAAATCTTTTTGCGTTGTATAGACCATTTATCGAGGAAGGCTTTAGGCTATATAACATCACGCTGCGACCAATAGGAGCAAAGATACAATGGAAAATGTGTAAAAAACGGGGAAAACGCGAACGAAGTCGCTGGCACAGCTAGTTATGTTATATAAACCCATTGTCATAGTTCAAAAAACAAAAGTACAAGTGCCCAGGTTCTAAAGACAGGACGCATGAACCCCCATTTTACAGGCTAAATATCTGATTAAGTTCGTGTTTCAAGAGCAATTATAATATAAATTATACTCAAACATCTTCGAACAAGTTCGTCAAGATGACTTTTAAAAGTTTGAACAACGATTTCAAGTTGTGACTCCTCATATTAGCAATCAAATAATTTGTTTTATTTTTCCATAAATTTTCGAACCACAAATATTTTTATAACTTACTTAAATAAATATACACTTGTTTAAGTCATGTTGCGATAATATGTTACGCTAAATTGTATCGACTGATTAGTAAATATTAGTACAAATACATAAAATATTATAAACATCCACGCATATTTAAATAGGAAATTCGCATCAAAGTTTCAGTTAAACTATCTCAGCGCACCTTTCAGAAACTCAAATTGTATTTTAAAACACGAGCATAATGTTCAGCATTATAATCTCTAATTTGTATTTTAAAGTTCAGTTGTTTAGTTTATTTGTAAATAAAGTCAACAAAACGTAACAACCGTCGCGATCTCGCCAGCCGTGACTAAACTGTCAAATCAACAGCGATGTTTTCAAATCGGATAAGAGTGGTACTACTCACGTGTGTGAAGGCGTGTGACTCCAACGACGCCGCTTGGCCGACTGCTGTGGTTTATGTAACCGCCGCGGTTGTTGGTCACCGCTTCGCCGTCGAATGACAAACCAGTTCTTAGCGACGGATCTTTCATTTGAGAGGGCTTTTCCTCTTTTCCGTGAGGATTGAGGTAAGGTTTGTTGTGATTTTGTTTGTGCTTAATTTAGTTCAACTATCCCATGTTTTGCCGTTTCCACGACGCATGTTGAGCAGATAGAAAAAAGCGGCTGAATTGAGGAGATGGGAGATGGAAGATGTGAAATAGGAAGCTGGGCAATGTGAAATGGGGAGATGCTAGGGGAGAGACTCATCCGTTCCCCCTCAAGTCCGGTGACGATGATGGCTACTCCAAGAGTCCAAGCTATCATCGCAGTCAGTTAGGAAAAGAAATGGGGAGATGGCAGGTGTAAGATTTGAAATGGGGAATGAAATAATATGTGACATGGGGAAATGGGAGATGTAAACTGGGGAGATGGGAGATGTAACAGAAATGGAGAAATGGGAGATATGAAATGGGGGAAGCGGTATGGGGTGGGTGATGAAGAAATGAGATGTAAAATGAGGACATGGGGATTTGGGAGATGTGAACACCGAAGTTCATCACAACAAAATAACAAATTATCCCGGGTGGGGATCGAACCCTCTACCTACTCTTGGCGTAAGAGACAGGGCAGTACCGGGTCTACCAAATGCGTAATGTTGCGTGAGTTGTGACACGTTAGGAACAAAGTATTCGATGTATTAGTATTCTCTATGGAACAAAGTGTCTCTATATTATTATACTATAGTCTTTTTTACTTAAGATGATCCCTGTGACACTTAATTGTGTTCTATTACATTAAATTAAACTAAACGACTTGTCATACAGACAAGCACAGAGTGCTTCGTTTTACTCTAAATTTGTATTGGCACCGCCTTCAACAACATACAAAATTCATACCCAGATGATTATAAATGTTCGCATTATATTATTTTGCAATTTTTAGTGAGTCAGGTTTTTGAAGGCGGTTTTTTTTTTGTTTACAATTTTTTTTTCATACTTTTTAGTGTTACATTTTTTTTCACCCTATTAGTTCAGCTCACCTGTAATACTACTGATATTATAACTAGTAGTCTTAATATGTATAAAGTATTGAAAGAATTATCCTTTTACTCCAAACAATTCAGGAGTTGACCTTCCATCATCAGCGCAGCATCATAGCATTATGATTGCAAGAAGCAATGCCAATATAACTTCATAAAATATGTAAAACGTGGTACATGTGCCTATAAAATTTGAGGGTTGCCCTCGATTTCTCCTGGATCCCATAATCAGACCCTAGACTGGATCCTATTCGTTCAGCTCACCTATAATTCTGCTGATATTATAACTAGTAGTCTTAATATGTAGACAGATTTGAAAGAATTATCCTTTATCTCCTAACTATTAAGGAGTTGACCTTCCATCATCAGCTCAGCATCATAACATTATGATTGCCAGAAGAAAATGCCAATATAACTTCAGATAATATGCAAAACGCGGTACGTGTCCCTATAAAATTTAAAGGTTGCCCTCGATTTCTCCTGGATGCCATCATCAGATCCGGGACTGGTGAAAATGGGACCACCTCTGAAGTAAACTCTATCTAACCAAAAAAAATTTTTGAAATCCGTCTATAATTGACGAAAATATCGGTGAACATATTATATATAAAAAAAAAAATATACATACAGACGAATTGAGAACCTCCTCCTTTTTTTGAAGTCGGTTAATAAAATTATTTTCGTTCGTCAATCGTAAAATGCGTGATTCAGAACACAATGAAGTGTCACAGGGATCATCTTAGCTGAAAAATACTATAGTGACCTGCCCTAGCTTCCCTTCTTCCAATATTTTTTTAAGTATACATACATACAGACAGACGCGGCAATGGACTTTGCTTTATACTATGTAGTGATTCTATGGATTACAGAAGGTTCCAGAGTACCTATGAATGCAGTGTCACACGCAGTTTGAATTGTGGTATTTCTCAAGATAACACGAACTATGCTTACCTCTGGCAGACTACCGTAGGAAGGCCCTAACGATCGTTATGCAACAAGGTGTCTTAAATTTACATTTGATCATGACCGGTCATGTATAGAAATTTGATTATGCGATGTTTTTATCGTCGAGTTTCTAGCCAGTATCCAGTGGGGCTACCATGAGTTTAAAACTTACGCGCTCGATATCGACTACGTAAATAATTATGTCTATGAAAAACATGTACAGCGCCGGCTGGTGGTTTCGCGAAGAACTACAATCGGCCATATGAAAAAAACAACTCGATAGGTTTTTAACGTACGTAAGTTTACGATTGCCAACTCATGGTAGGCCCTCTGGAGATGGAATTAACGTAGCGAATCCAGTGCCAAATGTTGTGTAGCTTTCACATTATATTTTTGTGTAATTAAATATCACAATAAGTTTAGTCCACAGATACATAACTGTTTAGTCAAACAGCTAGATAGCTTAAATAGGTATTTAGTGGTTATTTACTGGGTACCTACCATATAAATAATTTATTTTTACCCGACTACGGCAAAGCAAAAGGAGGGTTATGATTTTGACAGGCTATGTATTTAGGTCTAGAGTAGTTTTTGTTTTAAAGAACAGATACAAGGGGTTTTATTTTACAAAACGCCACGCTAAGGATGTTCGGAATTTTAATTAGCTACACCATTATTTAATATTGTTTCATCCACTTTTAGCAATCTCTGTTATATAACTTTGTTATTATGTACCTACTATAAAATTAGTTTTAAAGTAGTGGTAACGACAGTTTAAACCTTACATATTTTTGAAATTCTTTGTCAGATAGGGGCTCTATTATATGAACATTCTTGTATTAAGCGGAATGTAATATAAATCACGTAAGAGTGCGGGCTCAAATTATTTTTAATTATTAAGGGTATGTATTCAGGTAAAAAAATTAAATTGAAGACCTTCCATGACCAAGTAGGTCAAATTTTGAAAAATGGTCACATCAAAAGTGCCAGTAATCGGCAGGCTCGTCGATTACGCCTACTTATGAAGATATTATTGGATGTGAAAGAAGCCAAAGTGCCAGGGTCGTAGCATATTACAAGAAGTGATCTCTGCCTACCTCCCTTGGAAAAGGCGTGATTTTATGTACGTATGTATGTACAGTAAGGGACTGTACAACTTTTATGTTCTTCTCATCTGATCTTTAGTTCGTGTTTATTGGAGCCATGATTTTAACCTTATTCCGCTACCTTTTTCTTTTGGGAAGGTACCTAAGCCATAATATAGAAATAAAAACTCGAAAATCATCTTCGATTTGGTTTATTCTAGAAAATGCACAAAAATATAATTCTTCGTACACCATCCACGTTCCATAGTAGACACGAGGCCTCTATACAGAGCGAATACTTCATTGAAAGTATCAATTTGAACATACACTTTTAACTAACAAATTACTTACAAAACAAGAAAAAGGCATCAAAGTTTAAAAAAAAAATGTACTGAACTTCTGACAAACAAAATTTTTAATAACATGATCAAAATTGGAACATATTGTATTAGCTTTTAAATGATTTTTGATACTTTCTTCGGAGCATTACATTACAATTTCATCAATCCAAGTGGACAGTCCGCATCAAAAATAGATACACACATTTGATAATAAATCAACCATTATGTCAATAGACAAAGGCCTTACTATGTGTCGCCATTTCGATGCTGACTGTACTTTAAACGCGTACTCTGAGCACTAGTTAAGTGATAAAAACATGATACCGCATCCATGGCGATAATACTTACAACTAACACAGAACATAATATGACGAATTTCGCAACTCCATTACTTAAAAAAATTAAGATTGTAATTTTGTTGACATTTCGTTAAAGAAATATGTTTGTAAATGGTCAGAGATATACTTATGGAATCTTCTCTCATACGTTTTTTTCTTAAGAAATATAAAAAAAAATTTTTTTTTTAGGAAATGTCTAGAAAATTCCAATCTAATAATAGAGTACGAAACACGTCGGAAAAAGTCATCGGTTAAAATACAAATCGGTCGTGGGATAAAAACGGGCGTACGATAGTACGCACAGGAGCCTAATAGCATAACATCTTACCAATTTAACTATTTAGTATGTAGTTTGATATTATCAAAAAGCTCATTCATAGTGAGAGCTACTGTTTATGTGTTAAATTTATTCATTCAACAGTTCATGCTTATTTACCTTAAAACGGGTCTATTGTAACTGTCATAGAAGCTAGGCGTTTACCAGTCGGCTCGGAGAAAAAAACATACAAATGAATTACTTCTGAATATTATTCTTTTCTCTCCCTTTTTGATTTTAATCTACACTAATATTATAAAGAGGAAATATTTGTATTTTTGTATGTTTGTAATGAATAAACTCAAAAACTACTGGACCGATTGCAATAATTTTTACACCATTAGAAAGCTGCATTATTCAGAAGTAACATAGGCTATATTTTATCCCGGTACGGGAAGTAGTTCCCTCGGGACGCGGGTGAAACCGCGTGAAACAGCTATTATTATTATTTTTATTAGTACTAAATGTAATTTAACATAATTTTTACTATGACATATCCAAATGTTGGACTTGGCTAATTTACAATTTGTAACATAATTTTTACTTACTACGTAACTACGTAACTACATATCAAGTTTTTGCCGGAGTCTTCTCGGTAGAATCGGCGTTCCGAACCGGTAGTAGAATCTTATTATTACTAATGTGACGATTTATAAGTGCATGCAAATTTCCAATATAAATTAAAGAAATTTGATTTTCAATGGTTTTATTAACTGACTACAATGATGGCTCTCGCCCCTAAAGAAACGGTAAATCCAATATTATTATTCATTATACAAAAGAAAATAGTTTGATGATATTTTGTCTGATACCGACCAGTGTACACTTAGCTTTAATGATACCTGTAGATATGTCGATGGGTTTACAATGGGCATGATTAATTCTAGCCAAAAGTAGCAAACTGAAACTTTAATAAATTATCTCAAATATAAGGTACACAAGAAATCTGAACTTAAATTATACCACTTTAACATCTTGATAATATTAAAAATGAATATATTATTAAGATATTGCTGTTCCTTTTACATTTCTCAACTGCATACCTTGTACCATCATAAACTTGAATAGTAAATCTATTATAATACGATCTCTTTTATACACACTAAGTAAAATCTAGAAATAATAAATCACTCATAATTTGCACATAAACAAAAGTAATAGTACAGGATCCGTGGTGTATTTTTTCACTTGATTACTATCAAGCTAATTTTCCGTGAGTAGCTTCATTTTGATAAGACGCCCAAAAAATTCCTGTGCGAAAATTTTTGATTGTGGTAGCTAACAGAGGTAGCAATGATTAAATATTTAGGACCGTAGGACCGGGACAAAGTACCACGGAATTTGTAGGACAATATGACCGTTACATTATATAAATATTAACTAAGTAAAATAATAAAAATCAGCTGGTTAGTAATCATTTTTGGTGATCTCGTTATCGATACAAGTTGGAGGGGGAGGAGATCACCAAAAATGATTACTAACCAGCTGATTTTTATTATTTTACTTAGTTAATATTTATATAATGTAACGGTCATATTGTCCTACAAATTCCGTGGTACTTTGTCCCGGTCCTACGGTCCTAAATATTTAATCATTGATACCTCTGTTAGCTACCACAATCAAAAATTTTCGCACAGGAATTTTTTGGGCGTCTTATCAAAATGAAGCTACTCACGGAAAATTAGCTTGATAGTAATCAAGTGAAAAAATACACCACGGATCCTGTACTATAACTTTGGACAGAGAAATAATAATGGGAATATTCTTGATCATAATAATAATGTAGATTTTACCTAATGCGCCCAAACATATTAATATATAACGATTCCTATACTATATACTACCTATTTATATGTACAAATGCACAATAAAGTATGATGCTGACTCGCATTCTATTTGTAATCGAGACAAGACACTGGTTTCTCTAAATTGAATCAGGTTTATTTTTGAATGACGTTTTGTTCAACAAAATTATAATAAGAATCTTGATTTATCTCATCGGTGGAGTAAAGATCACTTATTATTAGATTTTATTTTTATTATTAGATAATAATATAATAATTTCGCTCGTCAAAACCAGTGTATAATATATTCTAATCACCTGTCTTTAGTACTATAGCAACTCCAATTTGAACTATATTACATCTCAATACGTTTCTAAGTCCAATCCATTTCGATTGTAACTGATTCTGTTGTTCAAATTCACTGTCATATTTATATACTCCAAAGTACAGCTAGCAACAAAAGTGTCTGTCAAAAACATACAACTTATGATGCTGACTGTACTAAACTTGTGAATAATTACTCGAGTCACAATCTTCATTACTCTACGAAAACTTAACATTAGCTTAGAGCCAAAACCTTTTTACTATGTTTAAGATTGCAACTTTTCGAGCTCTCGTAAATTCATACTTTAATCAACTAATTTATAGATTCTTAAAACACGTTCTCGACAAATACTGGTCGCGATGTATTTTATAAAGTGCTTTATGATATAAACTTCTCAAGGAGGGTTTGAGAGGAGCGTAGCTTGTGTGCGTCATCTTTATAATACATAGTGTAAATTGTGTTATAGGTATACCAAAGATATATACTTTGATTTGCGAATAGACTTGAAGTTATTTAACAATTTCATTAATTTTAAAAGGAAATATGCCGATAGCGGCGTTTTGTAGTTGTGGCCGGGGACCCTTATACATCGAATCTAACTAACTGCCTCGTTGGTCTATTGGTAGGAAGCGCTGCGTAAGGAACGAAAGGTCTCTGGTTTGAGTCCGGGGACCGGCAAATATTGTGTGAGTTTTTCTGTAAAGAAATTACTCAGCCCGGTGTTAGGAACTTGGCGGTTGCACACCGATGCCTCGGAAAACACGTTAAGCCTATGTGGTCTTGCGCCAGATGACTCATCGGTCATGTCGGATTGCCGTCTCACCGAACTATCAGAGTAAGCGAACAGAGAGTGCACTTGTTTTTATGCGCACACTTGTGCACTATAATTTTTCCTGCGCACTTGGCTGATCTCAAAAAAACTTGGCTTTTCTCATGATCGGCCACCACGGTCGATATCGCTCGGACGCCTACATCGAAACAACTCCCCAACTTTTAACCAATATGCTATTTAGAAAATGTTATTGCTTTTGGACCTTATTTTTAGGAAATAAGTTTTAAATTGCCGTCCAAATCATCCGAGGCGAAAGTATCCTTCCTCCCCTTTTCCTTCCCCCGTCATATATCCTTGCTACTCGTGGGAACGCAATGACCTTGTTAAAACAATGCACAAGGCAGAATGGCGGCGACGTGGACCACAACCCGTCACGTCACGTTTCTCACAGAGGTGAAAAGTGGATCGCTGGAAGTGATCTCTGCCTACCCCTCTGGGGAAAAGGCGTGATTTTATGTGTGTATGTAAGTTTACCATGTAAACCATTACCATGTAAAGGGGTTAATACATCGAAACGCACACAAACCCTCCTCCTCTCGGGCAGATTCTAGTATAGCACTGACCATAGGTCATCGTCCCTTACATGACGATGCATCGCTTGGCGTCCCTGTCGCCCTCTAGCGGGACGGCTGCAGGTGCGAGCGGGACGGCTGCGGGCGCGTCGCTCTTCAGCGCTTCGGGGTCTGGGTGTGCGACGGGCGCGGTCAGGGGCAAGTCCGTGTTGATTCCGACGATCTGAAACAAATGGTATTTGTAGATTAGTAAGGAAAACTGGTTAATTGTGAGTCAGATGTTCCATACAAATATTGTAAGAAAGTCACATGTGAACGTTTCAATTATCTAGCTAAGATCGTTAAAAAGATACAGCCCGGTAACAGACAGATAAAGTTACTGATAATTAGACGGAACGGACGCATGAACGGATGGATATTCTTCGTCTTTCGACATTTTGACCAGATTGCAACAGTCAAATTTGTGTGTAGTGGGTGGATGTCCCCGTGTGTAGTATACTTGTCTCTGTGTGTGCTATGTCCCGGTGTTCCTGTATCTCTGTGTCCCAGTGTGCAGTGCTTGGATGTCAATATGTATTGTGCTTGAGTGTCCCTATGTATTGTGCTTGAGCGTCCCTATGAATAGTGCTTGAGTGTAGGGACACTCAAGCACTGTAGATAGGGATCTATTGTACTTGAGTGTCCCTATGTATAGTGCTTGGATGTCCCTATATACAGTGCTTGAGCGTCCCTGTGTGTAGTCCTTAGGTGTCCCTGTATATAGTGCTTGAATGTCCCCGTGCTCACCTCTGGCGGCAGCGGCGTGCTGGCGGCGGCGCGGCGGAAGGAGTGCGTGATCCGGTCGAGCAGGCGCGAGCGCTTCCCGTGAGAGTGAAGGGTCTCTGTGTATAGTACTTGAGTGTCCTTGTGTAATGTGTATAGTCTTTAGGTGTCCCTATATACAGGGTGTAACAGGAGGGGTGGATCATCGTAAGTCAATCGATGGGGGACTTCAATACCTATCGATATAACCCCCATGTATGTTCAGCGATTTTCAATAGTTCCAAAGTTATTGAGATTTTTGTGAAATTTTTTTAAGAAGCCGGAATTCATTATAAAAGTCTTCACTGTAGCTTAACTACTGGATCTGCTTGCATGATTTTTTTTCTAGAAATAAGTCAATAGTGGGTCTTCATAATTACGATACCGATTTGAGTCATAACCCTATCATATTGGAGAAAAAAAATAATTCTTCACAAAAGTTTTACGAATCGAATTGTGTCTACCAACTTTCAAAGCCTCCAGCGAAAAAAAAGTGCCTGTGTTTTTTTTCTAGAACTTATTTTAAAAACTACCTACATCCATAGATAGCATACCCTGAAAATTTCATACCGCTACTGCCAGAGCATCAGAACGAAAATTGAACGCGAATGGCACAGGTGCTATAAATCAGTGTTTTTATTTTTCATGTAAAACTTTAATTTTAAAATAAAACGATATGTTTCAGCAAATTTATGCTATGTTAGTAACATTAGTAGCAGTAATTTTACAGAATTGAAAATTAAAGGGGTGAAAATCAAACAATATACATACAAGATACAATATACAAGAGCACTAAACACAGGGATATAGCACAACATATTGTGCTTGGGTGTCCCTATGTATTGTGCTTGGGTGTCCGTGTCCCAGTGTCCTTTTGTGTGCTATGTCCCATTGTCCCTATGTATAGTGCTTGGGTGTCGGTGTCCCAGTGTCCCTGTGTGTTGTGCTTGGGTGTCCTTATGTATAGCCCTTGGGTGTGCCTATATGCTATGCCCCTGCATGGTCTATTTCGGTATTGCTCGGTACCTCTGGCGGCAGCGGCGTGCTGGCGGCGGCGCGGCGGAAGGAGTGCGTGATCCGGTCGAGCAGGCGCGAGCGCTTCCCGTGCGCGTGCAGGGTGCTGGCTTCGACTCCCAGCTCGATCGTGTCGTCCGCCTCCGGCTTGCGTTTGCGCCCTACGACCGGGGCTGTCGGTCGGGACGGCTGCTCGGTTGATGCTGTAAGGAAATATTTATAGTTAGTTATCTAAAACCGTCGATGGCCGAATGGTTAAGGTCGTTACTTGCCATGCGAGAGGTCGCCAGTTCTAACCCCGCCAGGTACCAATGTGTTTTTCAAATTTGAAATTCATATGTACCATCATTCGACGCTTTATCGGTGAAGGAAAACATCGTGAGGAAACCAGCACACCTGAGAAATTTTTCAATGGTGTGTGAAACTATGTTAGAGGTCTACGGGCGGTTTAAAAACTCTGACACCAGGTTGTTCATCAACCATACGATAAGAAGAGATCTTATCTTATCGCGGGGACCGTATAACCGGTTCACTTCGACCCTCAGGGATCTTTTGTGTTTCCCCTACCTTTATACACCTACTCCCTGAAGATCAAATGCATTAATGCAATAATGTCCTTGGGTCTGAGGTGCCTGTATCCTTCTGGTTTCGGATAAGCCGTTCCCAGAAGTCTGAGCCTGTGTCTGGCCAGTGAGTGACATTCACATAAGATATTTTTCATGTCTCTCATTTCTTCCTTGCAAACTCCACAATCACTGTTTGAGGACAGTATAGTAAGTTAACTATTGGTTACGCTAATGCTGTTCTACTAGATAGTTAAGAGAACGAAGACAAAATCTTCGCAGTAACTTGCTAATGTACAAATTGGCACAGGCAGCATTGAAGACGGTGATGAATGAGCCAGTGTACCAATGTCCCCTTACCACCTGCAGTGAGCAGGAAGATCCCGGAGGTTTCAGTCGGTAAAAGTCCGGCATTACCATAGCATTTCCCCAGCGCTGTGGTATCCATGAGGTTTATATGTGGGGGTTTTCGGGGATAAGAAATCGATCTAGTTTAGTCTTACGTCTGGGGGAGCGCATGTATAATATTATTCCCGAAGCTAAGCGAGGGAGGTCAGTAATAAATAGGCGTCCGACGATTTCGGTGATGGCGGCCGATCTCAATTGAGATCAGCCAAGTGCGCAGGACATATTATAGTGCACAAGTGCACTCTCATCCCTTTACTATCATAGTTTGATTAGACGGCAATCCGACATGACCGATGAGAGATCGGGCACAGGACCACCTGCTCAACCTGCTTTCCGAGTCACGGGCATCTAACCGCCAACTTCCTAACTCAGCCCGGAGTTGATTGGTTATTTATTTCTTTACAGAAAAACTCACACAAATTTTGCCCGACCCCGGACTGAAACCGGGGACCTCTCGGTCCTTACGCAGCGCTCGCTACCAATAGACCAACAAGGCAGTGAGTTATGTATAAATAAATAAATATCTGGGACATTACCACACACGGTCATCTGACCCCAAACTAAGCAGAGCTTGTACTATGGGCGTCAGAGACTGATATACATATGTAGGAAGCGGGGATATGTAACTACATAATTAACAATGAATAATACGTCAGGTATGTATATCAAAACTGAGCTAATACTTTATTACTTTCTTTAATGAGAACCATATCCATCACTTATCACTGCAAATGCCTAAGACATAAACTACAATTAGAGTTTGATTTATTAATTACAAATTGCACAGCAGCAGTTTTATAATTAACGATAATAATTAATTCGACAATCGAATTAATTATCCAAAGGTGTCTAGGATAAGCTATTGCAACTGTATGGTCCAAGATCCCAGAGCTGCCAGACATCACTTATTTTCTAATGGACAAAATATATACGATTGAGTAGTGTTGGGGTGTACTATCATCATATGACTAGTTGCTACCTTGACCAGACGGCCATTTTTCAGATATCAACCAATCAAGGTACATAGAAACACTGCTCACCTCACTTAAATTCTGATGGCTGATTTTAACATATATTTCACACAATATCATTAAAAATCAGGATTCATTACTCCCAGACACATGCGGTCGGCGGTTTTACCTTACAGACGCATTAAAGCTATGAAAAAAAATTTACTTTTACTTCACCAATCGTTACACCAATCGATTGCGTCAGTTCGCTCGCGACCACGATTGGTGTAACCCAGTCTGCACGTCGGGCAGTAAGTAGCTATGTAATTGGCTACTCCTAGCATCGCGTGTAGACCCATAAAGACTAATTTTAGTGTAATGGAACGCGAAAGTCTAAAATCTTAGATGATGAACATCTCCTTACCTGGCTTAGGGGCGGGCGCGCGGCGCGGCGGCATGTCGGCGAGCGGCTTGTAGGAGCGGCGCCCGCGGATGCTGCGCAGCCCCGACAGGTACGAGCTGTCGTCCAGGGACGGGTCCTCCGCGAACGACGACGTCGTCTCCGTGATGTCCATCTCCATCGTTGTGTTGTTGCCTGCAATGGAAGAGTGGAATAATGTGTCAGTCAAAGACGAAGGGTTTCCATAAATTCCGTAACTTCTTCTTCTTATCGTATAGTTGATGAACAACCTGGTGTCAGAGTTTTTAAACCGCCCGTAGGCCTCTGACATGGCTTGACACACCGTAGAAAATTTTCTCAGGTGTGCTGGTTTCCTCACGATGTTTTCCTTCACCGTTAAAGCGTCGAATGATGGTACATATGATATTCAAATTTGAAAAACACATTGGTACCAGGCGGGGTTTGAACTGGCGACCGCTCGCATGGCAAGCAACGACCTTAACCACTCGGCCATCGACGCTTTTTCGTAACGAAAAAACCTCACGCTCCCAACTCGTCTAACGTCGTCTCAGTTCGGCAGTCGTCGACACGGCGTTGTGTGCGTGCGATTAGACGTATTGTAAGACTCTACGAAAGTCGCACGAATCGAGACGAGCTGCTCCGAAATCGGACGATGCTATGCAATAGCTTTACCGCGGCAGTCCCCGAGTGCCACACGTCTTTTTTAATTATTAGCAAGCTGAAGTGGCAGTGGGCTGGTCACATCAGCCGTAGAACCGACGAGCGATGGGGTAGACGAGTTCTGGAGTGGATACCGCGTCTCGGCAAACGTAGTGTAGGACGCCCGCAGGCCAGGTGGTGTGACGATCTGCGCAGGACGGCTGGTAGGAGCTGGATGCGAGTGGCCGAGGATAGAGAGAAGTGGCATGCATTTGGGGAGGTCTATGTCCAGCAGTGGACAGGAATAAATAATAATAATAAATATTGCACAACATCACATACATTGATCTGACCCGTGGTAAGTAGCTTAAGCACTTGTGTTACGGAAATCAGAATCAACAGTGGATACACAAATAAACTTAAATATATTTAATAATACACCCAGACACGGAACAAACACTGATGTTCGTCACACAAATATTTGTCCCGAGTGGGAATCGAACCCACGACTCTTGGAACCGGAGGTAATGAACCTGGGTCACTAACCACTGTTCCACTGAGCCAGTCAAATCAGTGAGGAATGGGCTGACGATGATGATGATTTAGTGTTATGAAACGCGAAAGTGTAACATCTTACCTGTATAATTGGCGACGAGCGAGCTCGCAGTGTGGTCGGCGAGCCGGCCGCTGCGCCGGTACGGGGACACCTTGACGCGGCTCTTGGAGTAGTTGGTGTCGGGCTTGCGCGGCGCGTCTGAGGGCGGAAGGCATCACACTACACCACATCGTCGGCTATGTTCTCCACTCTCACGTCGGTTATTATGACTAGTACAAGGCTTTTTCTTTTTTTTCGCTAACTAACTTAAGGTGGTGGCTTGCAGTAGCCTTGTCATCATCACAGGAATTTTTTTGGACGGCCCACGACTTCGTCCGTGTAATTTTTTTCGCTCACCGCTCTCACATCGATTATGTTATGACTAGCTTAGGGCTATTTTATTATGGGGCGTCCGATCGATTTCGGCCATGGCGGCCGATCTCAATGGAGATCAACCAACTGCGACATATAGCGCGCAAACACATAGTCTCATAGTTCGGTGAGACTGCAATCCGAAATGACCGATGTGTGATCGAGTGCAGGACCACCGACTTAACGTGCTATACGAGGTAAAGGGGTGCATCCATCTTCCTGACTCCAGGCTTTACAGAAAAATGGCCTGAACCCGTACTCAAACCAGGGTCCTCTCATATTAGAATGAGCTCATAAAAAACAATCATATTCCCCATTATACAGGGATGTCCAAATGACAAACAATATTGTGCACGTACAATACATGTACAAATAGACTAAAAACAAAAAAATACTGTTTAAACTGAAAATCATGCTGGGTTTCTTTAGGCATTTTGACATCATCAACTTCTGATTTGGGTTGTTTGTTTGTGTCAAAAACTAGGTCATACTTTTTTAGGTTTCACAAAAGAAAAGTAGGTGATTCGGCCGTTAGCCAAAAACGAAAAAGTAGATTGAAAGTAGCCTACTAAATATAAATTTCTTACAGATACGATTAGAATATATTCTCAATTCATAAATTAGGTCTTGACTAATATAACCTAACGCCGCGTTGGTATAAAACTAGTTACTCTAAAAATATCTAGTCAGTTCGTCCTTCGATAGTGGAACGAAACTATCTTTTATTCATGAAGTCTCGATGTACACATTAAAGGATGTTTGCATTCGTATTACAAAGTCAGTTAATATGCACTTTGAACACTTCTGTGTTCTTGTAAAAATATGGGGATGGTGACCTCCAGTTTTCGACTTTGAACTGATTTTTTTTTTTTTTTTTTTTTTCCCTAACTGACTAACGATGATGGCTTGGAGGAGCCTTGTCATCATCACCGGGCTTGCGGGGGAGCGGATGGCTCTCACCCCTAAGACTTTGAACTGACTATCGCATATATTATGTACTTTTTTGTCTGTATTTTATTAGTAACGTGTAGTCGAACTTTAGAAAACTCAATATGTCCGGGATATATACCATGTTAATTAATTTTGATTAACACCCATGATCCCATGATGATGATGATGACATGTTGACCCGTGATCATGGCGCTTGCAACAGTGACGAAATATCAGGAGCTCATGAAAATAAAACAACATTGTAAATATCCCGGACATATTCAGTTTTCGAATGTGTAACTTTAAGACAGTTTAAAATTAGAAATCGTATAGTCAAACCAACTAAACCCCTCCCTTTTGTTTAAACTATAAACATTTTACATGTAGAATGCATTTATGACGTTAACACTACCAACATTGCGTCAATGGTACTACTCTGGCAGTGTTTAATCATATGATAACAAATTCGTTGTTAAGGAAATTTGTCACAAGAAAATTTCGACCTAATTCTTCTAGATGGATTAGAAAATGTTTTATTTCGAAAAAGTGAACTTCTGATGGGTCAGCTTTCAGTCAGCTGGTGGACATAAACAATATTCTATAATTAGAAAACTGAAACTGTCCGGGATACTTACCATGTTGTTTTGTTTTAATATGTGAACGAGGGTAGTGGTGTCGTGCGTAATAAAAGACTGAGAAAGAGGGTAGACCGATATGTCCGCCCTTAGACCTACCGTCATTCTCGCAGTCCTACAGTTCACCCGTGATCATGGCTGCACGCTTGCAACAGTGCCGAAATATCGGGAGCTCATTAAAACAAAACAATATGGTAAATATCCCGGACAGTTACAGTTTTCTAATTTGTGTAACCACGACAGTTTAAAATTAAATATTCTATAAACTCACCATCAGCCGCCTCAATTTCGATAACAACATCCGTCTTCTCCTGCTTGCCGCCATTCTCTTTCTCTTCTTCCTTCTCTTTGTCTTGCTTCTTCGGCGAGTCCTTCTTTGCTTCTGTTGGCTTCTCTTGCTTCTTTTCTGGCTTAGGCGAGTCAGCTGACCGAAGCTTGCGCTCCGAACTTGCCGGCGCGTCTTCTTTCAGTTTCAGGACTTTGGATTCTTTTGACTGTAACATTTATAGATCGTCTTTGATATTGCTGTTCTTTGTTCAACCCTTTATAAGGCTTTTACCAAATTAGGGTCAACGCGTATGAAAAAATCACTAGATGGCAATACGTAGGCGTGAGGTCCAACTGCAGCATGATTGGTGAATAATGACATGTCTGTGTCAATGTCACTTCAAAAATAACCAATCATGCTGCAGTTGGACCTCACGCCTAAATATTGCATCTAGTGAATTTCTCATACGCGTTTAACCTCATTGCCAACATAATTTGAACCTTATCGTGTTAACTTAAGGTCCATAACCAATGAGGAATTTTAATAACATTGCCTTATAAAGGGCTAACTAGATTTTTACAAGCGGGCACACAAAACAACACAAATATTAGTAATCATGCTCGTGTTGTTAGTTTTCCAGTCATTGTTCAAGTTAAACCGTTTTACCAAATAAGAAAGATATCTCTAATGTATTTTCGAACATACTGCCTTGGTTTCAAGATGCTAGTATTACTCATAAGAGACAATACATAAGTCATGTATATTTTTGCAGGCCAAGATCACGAACCACGATCATATTGACCTTGTCCAATTCGAAAATTAGTAAGAATTATTTTGTCCAACTGTGCAAAGCTGTTTTTGAAATGAGTGATTTATTAAAAATGTCTTACTTTCAATAACTATTCACGTTTTAATTAAATGTGATAATGATATTCCCGGTATATTTAAGTCTTCATAAGCATTTTAAGTGGAATAGCGATAAGGATAGAAAACAATGCATTTGACTCTTATTATATGGCTCAACGTGTTTGTATTGACCACGTGGTTTCTGATTAATCGATCGATTCATATCTCAGTATCAGTTATGTTTATATAGTAATACTAGTGACCCGCCCTCGCTTCGCTTCGGGTAAATTTTACATAAAAACCTTCCTCTTGAATCACTCTATCTTTTGGAAAAAACCGCATCAAAGTAGTTTTAAAGATTTAAGCGCAAATAGGGATATAGGGACAGAAAAGGCGACTTTGTTTTATACTATGTAGTGATGATGTTAATAATTATAACTTTCACTTGCAATCAAATTTAGTTTTACTCTCATTTTATTTCAAGTCGAATTAGATATAAAAAGAACTTTATAGCACAAGTCTAGTACTTTGCCTTTTTTATATTATCATTTAAAGACAATTTTAATGAATCGTTGAAAAAAAAAGTAATACCTATTCACCAAATAACGGTTAGTAGGACACAAAACTACGTAAGTAGATTAATTTTGATATAAAATGAATAACTTTGAATTAACAATTATTATAATGTGCTTACGCGCACTAACTAATAATGAGATTAAAACAACACGATCTAAAAGTTAAACCTTTCACTTGTATCCTGTGAAAATGAGGTTTCATCCCAAATTTACTCGAAAATCGTTGATAATATGATTCACACACATAATACACGACGCATTTATTAAATTTCACACAGATGTATCAATATATTTACACAAAATATACATGCACGTGACACTGAACACCTAGGCACCGGTCTGTAGGCGACTGCACTGGTTATGTCCAATTTTCGCCTAATTTTAGGCGGATTTCTTCCACGTCTCGCCATTTTCGACGGGCGAATAGCGCAGCCTTGGTACGAGTGCTCGTATTTATATCATCCGCTAAGAATCACATTAACTACGCGCATAGATAGTATTATAAGTGTGCGATAAGTCATCGTTGTTACAATTGAAGTGATAGTTAGGTTAATCTATTGAAGGGTCTCTTGGAATGTGCATGAGGACCTATTGAATGCAAATGTCGAATTGTAGCCATTTTTGGGAGTTGAATTGATGAATTATAACCATAAATAAAAACTTAAAACGCTGGCAATACTGGTAAAATTATAATAAGTCAGATTTGCTAATGACCATAGATTATAATCTACTGAAAGCATAAATTACAGTACATACGCTATAAAGAAAAAAAAACTAGTAGTGGCAATACTACAGTGCATGCAATGGTAAGTAAACGATAACTGGAATTTTTTCAAAGGTTTTCCTTTAACTTCTAGAATGAAATTTAAAAATTTATTCAGACAAGTGTTACGAAATGTGCAGTGCCTACGATTTGCAAAACATCTGACGTGTTTCAAACAAAACGTAATATTCGGAAATAGGTCAAAGTCGTTCGTAATCGTATTTAAATTAAATGCATTTTCGCTAGACTGTCTAGTGTTTGTTCAAGTGTCATTGAATAAATATTAACGTTGGAACAATACATGCATATGATTGTAATGTAGGTATTACACGTATGTATGTAGTAATGCTACATAATATACAATTAAGTTTCAACTGGTTTTTGGACATTAAAAACTTCAACCCGCACTGGGCCAGCGTGGTCGACTAGGTCCTGATGAGTGAGGACGTATATAATAAGCTGATGATGATAATGAAACTTCCATAATTTTTTTTCAACAATAAACGATTCAATTTCTTCAAAATTTTCATAATATTATTGAGTTCAAAAGATGTTTAAGCTGTAAAAATTGTAGTGGCAGTAATCGTTCCTTAATTTTTAACCGACTTCAAAAAAAGGAGGAGGTTCTCAATTCGTCTGTATGTATAATATTTTTTTTTTTTTTTTTTTATGTATGTTCACCGATATTTTCGTCAATTGTAGACGGATTTCAAAAATTTTTTTTTGCTTGGATAGAGTTCACTTCCGAGGTGGTCCCATTTTCCCAGTCCCGGATCTGATGATGGGATCCAGGAGAAATCGAGGGCAACCCTCAAATTTTATAGGGACATGTACCACGTTTTGCATATTATCTGAAGTTATATTGGCATTTGCTTCTGGCTATCATAATCTTATGATGCTGAGCTGATGATGGAAGGTCAACTCCTTAATAGTTATGAGTAAAAGGATAATTCTTTCAATACTGTATACATATTAAGACTACTAGTTATAATATCAGTAGCATTACAGGTGAGCTAAACTATTAGGTTGACCAGTCTAGGATCTGTTGATGGGATCCAGGAGAAATCGAGGGCAACCCTCAAATTTTATAGGTACATGTACCGCGTTTTACATATTTTCTGAAGTTATATTGGCATTGCTTCTTGCAATCATAATGTTATGATGCTGAGCTGATGATGGAAGGTCAACTCCTTAATAGTTGGGAGTAAAGGGATAATTCTTTCAAATCTGTGTACATATTAAGACTACTAGTTATAATATCAATATAATTATTGGTGAGCTGCACTAATAGGGTCCAGTCTGGGATCTGATGATTGGATCCAGGAGAAATCAAGGGCAACCCTCAAATTGTATAGGCACATGTACCGTGATTTACATATTTTCAGAAGTAATATTGATATTTGCGTCTGGCAATCATAATGTTATGATGCTGAGCTGATGATGGAAGGTCAACTCCTTAATAGTTGGGAGTAAAGGGATAATTATTTCAAGTCTGTGTACATATTAAGACTACTAGTTTTAATATCAGTAGAATTATAGGTGAGCTGAACTAATAGGGACCAGTCTAGGACCTGATGATGGGATCCAGGAGAAATCCAGGGCAACCCTCAAATTTTATAGGCACATGTACCACGTTTCACATATTTTCTGAAGTTATATTAGTGCTTCTTGCAATCATAATGTTATGATGCTGAGCTGTTGATGGAAGGTCGTCTCCTTAATAGTTGGGAGTAAAAGGATAATTACTTTAATACTGTATACATATTAAGACTACTAGTTATAATATCAGTAGTATTAAAGGTGAGCTGAAGTAATAGGGTGAAAAAAAATGTAACACTAAAAAGTATGAAAAAAAATTGTAAACAAAAAAAAAACCGCCTTCAAAAACCCGACTCACTAAAAATTACAAAATAATATAACGAACATTAATCTGGGTATGAATTTGATATGTTTTGAAGGCGGTGCCAATTAAAGTTTTGAGGAAAACTGCATGAAATATAAACGGCACCGCCTTCAACAACATATCAAATTCATACCCAGATTAATGTTCGTTATATTATTTTGTAATTTTTAGTGAGTCGGGTTTTTGAAGGCGGTTTTTTTTTTGTTTACAATTTTTATAATGTTATGAAAGTAACTGGGAGACACTTTGTTTATTAACTGGGTAACCAAGTTCTCTGCAGTGTTGAGAACGCAAATAAAACAATCGCGCAATAAATTAAATGATTGTTCACAATTGGATGAAGCATTCTAAAGGCAACTTCATACTGACTAAACATTTTAGTTTCTTTGTGCTTTTTTATCTGTGTTTTCGGGGTGGGATTTTAAACGATTTAGCAAGCCTGGTTAACTGGGTTATTTGATATTACTCAATAATGCGACTATTCCAAGGCAGTATGGTCGAAATTACAATAGGACAGGTTATCATGTCTTTCAGTGAATACCTTATTATATTCTTGGGACGTTGGTTTAACGGGGTAGGGGGGAAGGGCTTCATCTCTTGGTCAGTAGAAGAGTCAAAGCTACAGTCAGTCAGGCTTAAAGTCAAAAGGCAGTAACTGGGGGCGTTTCAGATTAAACCTAACACTTCTTCCTCTTCCTTCTTTATTTTTCATTCTCTTGGCGTATGACACTTTTGAAGGACCAGAAACTACGTCACGCCATCTGGTTGTGGTTGGTACGATCTGAAACACCCTCATTAAACGGAGAGTCGGAAAATGCTTATAGGAAGTATGGTTGATGACGCAAAGGGTAGGACCGTTGCTGAAAAGATGGAAGATCGATCAAGGTGGGGAGCTCCATCATCTAAGGGGGAGCGTAACGTCGGGCCGTAAGTAGCTATGTATGTAATTTCTACTCCTAATATCGCGTGTAGACCCATAAAAACTAATATTTAATCTAAGGGAGATGTCGATCATTTAAGTGGGGTGGGTCGATCAATTAAGGGGCCAGGAGGTCAAACATATCACATCATCAGCAGTGGGGTGTTTGATAAAGTCATGGGGTGGAGTGTCGATGAAGCATTGGGAGAGGGAGTTGTACCTATAACTCAAATCGTTAGCGGTGGGGGGTTTGATAGTCATGGGGTGGAGAGGGTTGAAGCATGGGAGGGGGAGGTGAAAGTATAACTCACTTGATCAGCGGTGGGGGGTTTGATATAGTCATGGGGTGGGGAGTGTTGAAGCATTGGGGAGAGGAAGCTGTAAGTGTAACTGACGTATAAGCGGTGGGGGGTTTGTTAAAGTTAGGGTTGCAATCTGCTAAATTACTCTACTAAACGTTAATGTAAGTTAATGTAAGTAAATTGTGTTAAATTGTATAAGAACTATATGTTCATACATACAGATATACTTATTGTGAGTCTTCGCGTTTGTTGTGTAAGAATATAATTTGTGGAAATTGTTTTGGCTAATGTATTATCACTATCATATTGTCATTAGTAATATATTGTGCTGTATATTTCCTTAAATAAATAAAATAAAAATAAAATAAAAAAATACTTAAGTCACATTAGGTAAAACCCGGACGCTTAAAACACCCCTGCCCGGACAGCCCCCGGACGGCTTTCAAACTAGGACAAATCCAGGGAAACCAGGACGGATGGTAACACTAGATAAAGTTATGGGGTGGGGCGTGTTGAAGCATTGGGAAGGGGGAGGTGTAAGTATAACTCACATCATCTGCGGTGGGGGGTTCGATAAAGTCATGGGGTGGAGAGTGTTGAAGCATGGGAGGGGGAGGTGAAAGTATAACTCACATGATCAGCGGTGGGGGGTTTGATATAGTCATGGGGTGGAGAGTATTGAAGCATGGGAGGGGGAGGTGAAAGTATAACTCACTTGATCAGCGGTGGGGGGTTTGATATAGTCATTGGGTGGAGAGGGGTGAAGCATGGGAGGGGGAGTTGTACCTATAACTCAAATCGTTAGCGGTGGGGGGTTTGATAGTCATGGGGTGGAGTGTTGAAGCATTGGGAGGGGTGTAAGTAGAACTCACGTCAGCAGCGGTGGGGGGTTTGATATTGTCATGGGGTGGAGTGTTGAAGCATTGGGGGAGGGGGGGAGTTGCAGGTATAACTCACATCATCAGCGGTGGGGGGTTTGATAAAGTCCTGGGGTGGAGAGTGTTGAAGCATGGCGGGGAGCTTTGAGTATAACTCACATCATCAGCGGTGGTGGGGGTTTGATAGTAAAGGGATGGGGAGTGTTGAAGCATGGGGGAGAGGAAGCTATCAGTGTAACTCACGTATCAGCGGTGGGGGGTTTGTTAAAGTTAGGGTTGCAATCTGCTAAATTACTCTACTTAGTCACATTAGGTAAAACCCGGACGCTTAAAACACCCCTGCGCGGACAGCCCCCGGACGGCTTTCAAACTAGGACGAATCCAGGGAAACCAGGACGGATGGCGACACTAGATAAAGTTATAGGGTGGGGCGTGTTGAAGCATTGGGAAGGGGGAGGTGTAACTATAACTCACATCATCAGCGGTGGGGGGGTTTGATAAAGTCATGGGATGGAGTGTCGATGAAGCATTGGGGTGGAGCTGTAAGTATAACTCACTTCATCAGCAGTGGAGGTTTGATAAAGTCATGGAGTGGAGAGTGTTGAAGCATGGGAGGGGAGCTGGAAATAAAACTCACATCATCAGCGGTGGGGGGTTTGATAAAGTCATAGGGTGGAGAGGGTTGAAGCATTGGGGGGAGGTTTAGGTTTAACTCACATCAACAGCAGTGGGTTGGAGTGTGTTGAAGCATTGGGGGGGGGGGAGCTATAGGTATAACTCACATCGTCAGCGGGCTCCCTCTCGGGCTGCTTGTCGGAGGCGGGGCGCGGCGTCTCCGGCGTGCGCGTCGCCTTCGCCTTCACAACGAGACGCTTGTGTTAGTCCGAGAGGCACACATGGTGTGTGTACCTCTATATACCTCGGACTTTAGTACAGTAGAACTCCAATTATCCGAACTCCGACTATCCGAATCGCCGATCATCCGAATCACTTTCAGAAAAAAAATTGTCCAAAAAAAGTCTAAGTACCCCCCGCGAAGCCAGTGTTTGCGCGTTCGCTCACTATTGTCGTTCCCTCCGTTATATTTAAAACATGTGAAAATATCATGTTTCTTTCATTTAATTCAATAAAATATAGTGCAATATCAAAACGTAACTTTTTTTCACTCCAATGGCATTTTTTTTAAAAAACTCCGATTATCCGAATGTTTGATTATCCGAATGGGTCCCGGTCCCCATTAATTCGGATAATTGGAGTTCTACTGTATGGTAGAGGTACGCACACCATGACAGATTAGTATATAGAGGTACATAGAGGACATACACATTTAGTAGCGACGACAACTTGCAAGAAGGCGAAATCATATTATTCCATGATTTTTTTCTATTGTACTTCTTTTGCTAGTATTAATCTTGGTAGAATCGACTTATCTTCATTATAGGCTACATAACCCGTAGCGCCCGAAATCGACATATTTGTACTAGTGTGACTCTACATTGCTGTTCGGAGTGTCGATTCTACCAGGAATCCGACAAGAAACTCTATTCAAATCCAGTGATAGTCAATATTCCATAAATTACATATTAAGTAATTTTTGAATGTATTATATCACGTGCCGTCATCATTTAATTAAATATGTGAACAGGAAACTAGTACGTATTAGTTTGTCTTACTAATAAAATAATAAAAAAATAAAACGGTTTTTATTGCCAAATTTACAGTTTTCCTTAAGAACAATAAAAAGAAAAAAACAAATACAAAATACAAAAAAAAAAAAATATATATACAATATGAAACAATATTTTGGCAAAAGGACCAGTCTCAGCATATGCTTGGCTTGAGCGGCCAGCGCTGGTTTTCAGACTAGCCCTTCCGGTAGGTCGGCTTTAGAATAAAAAAAAAAAGAAATGGGAAGGAAGGAAGGAAATCAATTTAATTAAAAAGGAGCTTTAGGTGTGTGTGGTTGTGTCTGGTTCATTTGTGTGAGTTTGTGTAAGTGTAATTGTGTGTTTGTAGTGGGGGGATTATGGGGGAATCAATTTCTGGAGAGGAGGTTTCATGTGAGAAATTTTTAATGTATCTACTTGTTTCTGCCTCTGCAACTCAAGCAGATGCAGATGAAGTAGGCGTTTAAAATTCAAAAAGTGTATGGGCTCGCGCAGAGGCGGCGGGAGGTCATTCCAAACTTTTGTAGCAGCAAATTTGAAACCTCCTCTGTAAAATTTAGTTTTATGCTGGGGTATCGCAAGCTAATGTTACATCCGGCTGAATATTTATTAAATTTTTGTTACTTTAAGTATGTTCCGCCGGTATTCATCAATAATCTTGTTGTACCCTACGAAAATACAGCCAAATATCTAGGAATGACACTTGATGCAAAGCTTCGCTGGAAGGCTCATGTCAAAAAAAAACGGGATGAATTAGAAATTCGGTACAAAAATATGAATTGGCTGCTTGGGAGACATTCCTCGTTGTCAGTTGATAATAAAATTCTACTATACAAACAAGTCCTCATGCCAGTATGGACCTACGGTATTCAGCTATGGGGCTGTACCAAATATAGTAACATGCAGATCATCCAACGTTTCCAGAATAAAGTACTCAGAGGTGTCGTAGATGCACCCTGGTACGTCAGAAATGAAGACCTACGCCGGGACCTTAAAGTAGACTTTGTCAAAGATATTATTAAGAAATACGCCGAAGCTCATGAACGTCGACTTCATCATCATGTGAATGTCGAGGCTATCCAGCTCCTCGACAATACGAACTCAGTGCGGAGACTCAAAAGGACCAAACCTTTTGAGTTAGTAAATTAGTGACAAAAAGTGAAGTGCCACTCAATATGAACACAAGAACCAAGTGTTCTCCCCTTAATAGAGACAATAAGAAAAGTGCTAATGGACACATTCTTACACAAACAATTATTTTAGCAGTTTAAGTTAAAAATAAATTACTCATTAGTCTTTAAAGACTAGATTGTAATCAGATGGCGTATATTATGCATAAGGACATACGTCACAAGGAAAAAAAAAACTTTAAGTATGTTAACTAATATCAATTCCACCTTCCTCAAATTGTCGACATGGCAATGAGATTTACCAGTCCTTTAAGAAATTTATATAAAGTCAGTTAAATGAATGAATCCTTAAAATATGAGTGTTTTAGTTGCTAATTCTGAACACTGATCCAATGCTTATCCTTCACCAATATCACACATCCACCCACACCAATTCGCTTAAACTTGTATTGTTGAGAGTACTAATTAATATACTCCACACACTGACATGGACCACGTAACCGTATAAATTAATCAAACAAAAATACTTCTTTACACCTGCAACCTACATACGAAAAAAAACCTTCGGCAATCAAAATCGCAATTGTTAACAGTGTTAAAATTGTCGTTCATACTGTTAATGCATAATGGCTTGTACCAAATAATCATTTAAAACACAAACATACTCAATATCACATAGAAGATCTATCATAATTCATAATGTGCTTAAGAGAACATAACTATAAATTAAGGGTTTTCACGCGATAAAAAGAGTAGCAAATACATAGCTACTTACTGGCCCGACGTTTCGACTGGGTTACACCAATCATGGTAGCGAGCGAATTGACTAGACCTTAATTTATAGTTTTTGATGCAATGGAACGCGAAAGTCTAAAATCGTTCATTAGCCATAGGTTACCTTTCAGCAACTGTTGGCTACGCAACATTGCAGTATCAACAACAACATTAACAACAGCAACAACAATCCAACATCAAAGAGGTGTTATGTTGCTAGCCACACCTGATTCCTACCTTTCACACACACAAAACAACCCTGGCAGATGCTCTGGGGTACTTTCTGATTCGTGTGGTGTTATATTAAATTCCCTATCCTAATCCGCTTAGCTAAATTGTGTTGTGTGACTTTTCATAGCGAGAAAACACTAGGCACTTTTTATTAGTTCTAGTCTAAGCGGGTAAGCTGAATGGATCAAATCACTAGTAGAGCTATTTTCCATCGGATAATTCTTTAGTGGTTTGGAAGATCCTAAGAGGCTCTCATATAAGTATAAGAACAGAAGGCTCTAAAATACAATAGTAAAAAAGGTATGGCTTAGTATAAGAGTTTTAGACGACTCAACCTAAGCTTATTACTTATTATTAATATCAAGAGGAATTTTCATGGCCAAATATTGACTACTTTAATTAAATTCAAACATGTATCTTATGATCGTTTCAGAATTCAACAGTCTTTTAGGAAAAAATTGTCACCCCTAGCAAAGGACGTGTCGAAATTCTTATCAGTTAAGACTTTCAAAGTATGTGAAACTCAGCTGGTTGATAAAGAAATAGTTAGCAAGTAATCATTCCAACTCTTAGAAAAACATTGCAACCCTTTCCAGAAGTGCTTTCCTGCGGTCACACAAACTAAGATCATTCATCTTCTAATTTAAAGCACCACATAACGAATCAAGAAACCACCCCAGACCGCCCCACCAAATCCAGGTACCAAACACCCCATTGGTACCTGCGATCTCCTGGTAAAGCTCCGGCCGGCCGCGTCCGGCGTCGGCGGCTCGAACTCCAAGTCCGACGTGTCGTCGTACGCGAGCTCCGGGAACATGTCGTCGTGCTCCGCCTCGTCGATGATCATAATGTCTTCGTCGTCGTCGTCCGGCGCACTCACCGTTCCGTTCTCGTCCCCGTTCGCCGTCCCGTTCGCTGGCCGTGTATCTTTCCCGTTTTGCTTACGGTCCGGCTTTCTTTGGTCCGGTTTGTCGGACTGGAAGAAGGATTGGTTGGTAAGTATTACAGTCAGCAATAAAGGTTGTGTAAGCTTTTAGACTTTCACGTTCCATTACACTAAATATTAGGCTTTATTAGTTTTAGTAAATAAGTTTTAGGAGTAGTAAGAAGCTATTTATTTGCTACACCTAATTACGCGTGTAGACCCATAAAGACTAATATTTAGCAATAAACGTTGTTAATAAGGGTCATGTTATTGTTACAATAATTATAACTGCAATAGTAAGTAATTCTGTCTGTCTGTATTACACGCTTTTGCGCCAAAAACACACACAGATTTAAATGTAATTAGTTACACAAAGATAGTACATATTTTTTATTATTTTTCCAATGAAGACTTATTAACCGACTCCACGATAAGGGAGTAATGTTTCATATAATTAACGACTACACGCCGGCTGAGTCACGGGTTGAAGAAATAATATTTAAATAATAATTTAACTAAAAGACTCGACGGAATGTATAAAACGCAAAGTTTATGTCAGTCAAGAAAGCAGTATTATATGGAATCTTACGCATATCAAAAGAAAATAATGTATTGAGAGTAAAGGAGCAATAAAGTATTGAGTATTGAAATAAAACAAATCTCACCTTTCCGCTCTTGTCTTCTTTACTCTCTTCCTTCTTCTCCACGGGCGCATCGGGTTTCTTCTCAGCACTCTTCTCTGTCTTTTTCTCCGCTGCCTTATCGTTCTTCTTCTCTGCTGCTTTGTCGTTCTTCTTTTCCACAGCCTTCTCCACTTTCTCGCTCTTGTCCGTCGACTTCTCCGGTTTCTCTGCTTCCTTCTTCTCCGCTGTCAGTTTCTCCTTCTCTGCGTTCGCCGCCATTTTCTTTTTCATGTCTTTCACTGGTGTCTCTGTCTGTAACAATATTAGTTGTTTATGAGTTTCAGTTCTAGAACATTTTGTAATATAAATAAATAAATAATAAAATCTTTATTAGAACTTAGGTCACAATTTTAGATCTTAAATCTACATTACATTTATAGTTCAAGGTAACAATATATGTGCCTGAACTAGGTTTTAACTGTGATTCAGACAAAAAAAAAACTTGCTTTTTAAATTTGAAAAGCCTACATAACTATTAATTTATTTCCTCAAAGTTAAAAGGAAACCTTTGACTATGCTGTAATCTTTTGTTAAGCAGTGAAATAAGAAATAGACCGGTGATCATGCCATGCATGCTTGCAACAGTGCCGAAATATCGGAAAATTGCAAAAAAAGTATTATTCAAACAATGAACATCGTAAATATACCGGAAAATTTGAAACATACCTTCTCTTTCTCTTCATTTACCACCCCTTTACGACTCGCTTTTTGGCTCATCTTTCTTACCTGAAAAGATAAGAAAACAACATTCATAAACAACAATACTGCGATGACGTAACAGCGGATATTATTGTCACTTATCAGATGTCTGACAAGGTAATAGAGTAGACCAAAACTCAGACAAAACCGGTCGCGACTAACATTGGTTATTAATGAGACATTCCTCAGACGTGACTCAATCAAAAGCAGACACAATCTAGTCTGCCATTCGGTGATTTATAAAAAAAAGGAGTATCTGTACTATCGGACAATCGGTTTTCGGAAAGCGACTACTTTGAGAATAGTGAAGGCGCTGTTATTTAGATGTCTTTTTGTGGATGTTACGGCCTAGCTAGACTATCTATTTTTAAGTGTTGACCCAGTTTCATTTAAACACAAACATAAAAAGGCATGTATACGATCGAATTGAGAAACCTCCTCATTTTTTATGTCGGTTAATAAAAAAAGATATCTACTAAAAAAATCAACAATAACGGTGTATCGCCGATTGAAGAGTAACCCAGTACTATTATAGTGCAAGCAAGGTCTATACAGATGCACTCTCTTTTCACTCCGTCTGGTATAAAGGTGCGGCGACATTTCCGATTTCTTCAAGAGAAATCAATTATTCAGGCACTATTCACTTGTTCGCTGATAACATGACTGTTCAGTAGAAAACTGAAACTGTCCGGGATATTTACCATGTTGTTGTGTTTTAATGAGCTCCCGATATTTCGGCACTGTTGCAAGCGCCATGATCACGGATGAACAGTTCATCCGTGGTCACAACAACATGGTAAATATCCCGGACAGTTTCAGTTTTCTAATGTGTGTGACCATGACAGTTTAAAATCATATAATGACTGTTCAGTAACTATTAACTAAGATGATTATCATAATTATCTTCAAGAGAACACTACTCGGAAAAAATATTCAAGAATACTACTATGTATTGTATTACGAGAATTTAAACATCGTTTCTGTTACTAATATATATTATAACATCTTTTTCGCGAGTTTCATATCACTGAAAACTGAAACCTCTGCTACTTAGTCCAGTCAAATTAGGAAAAAATCTCGGAATTCGAGATACCCAGCTGTAAGTTAGTAAATACTTAGATATTGACACCCTAAAAGTTGTCTCAAAACCTACATATTGTAGGGTGTACGCAACTATAAAATTTTCAAGGTCAAATGTCACAAATATCAGTTTTATGAACTTTTAAGCAAAACGGGACGTTTTATCAAAAAAGTGTGTAGGAGAAAATTACTTATCTTCTATTTATCTACAAAAATTGTTTTTACATTTTATTCCTAAGATTCACCATTTCAGAGATGAAACTGATATTTGTGACATTTGACCATGAAAATTTTATAGTTGCGTACACCCTACCATATGTAGGTTTTGAGACCACTTTTAGGGTGTCAATATCTAAGTATTTACAGACTTACAGCTGGGTATCTCGAATTCCGAGATTCTTACCTAATTTAAGCTTAAATGACTGGACTATACTACTCAACAAACAACTCGAACAAACGACATAGACAGAATTTTAAAAAATGTAGAAGTTAGTTCACATTCATACTTCTAATTTCAAAACTTCTAAATCGCTACCCAAATCACTGACCAAATCACGCACAAAAGAATACACTTAATGACAAAAAAAGTAGTTACCTTCATGTCTGCGAGTAAGTGTGAAATACTTGCCGAGCTTCGGGTATATTTATGATCTAGGTCTAGATGGAGAAAGGTGCCTAACTGCAGCCTAGGTCATTACGTCTTGTTAGCCCACATTGCATCGCCTACGTGCAAATGGTTGCAGCAGAACTGATTGTGTCCTAGGTTATCTAAATGCATGATATTCAAGACTGACCGAGATAACATTGCCTACAGTAGCATAAACTAGGAGCCCCGAGGGTTTAATATTAGAATAAAGTATTTGCCAGTACATTATAGTTTCAATCTTAGTCTTTTCTTTCTGACGATGATGCCTTGCCATCATCACCGGAATTGCGGGGTAGCGGATGGCTCTCACTCCTAAAGTCAAAACTTGTGCTTTTTCCTAGATTATATTATGACAGTTCAAGCGACAAGACACGTTGCGCCACCAATGGCGACATTACAATGATGATAATGATGAAGCCATTCTTCGGTAACTGATTTTTTCAATGGAATTATTTCAGCAGTATACAATGTACCGTCTGTTATGAATTTAAAAAGTATATGCGATTTGTCAGAAAGTACACATACACCGTGAAATTTTAGTGGTTGTTTTCCCGTGGCCGAACGATTTGCCTTTAGTAATACTATCAAATCATGCACATGATTCCTTGAATATTTTTTTTATTTCATATTTTCAAAATAATAATTTTCCTACTCGAAAACGAGAGAAGCTATCGTTCTTTTATGAGATGTGACGTAATCAGGTACTGCTTGCCGCATGAAATCGATGCTTAAAGCTTAAACTTAATAAAAAATAACTGCACAAATCTATTGTGCTACTAAGATAGAATCATTTTACTGCGGGGAAAAAAACTACCTACTAAAATTTCCTCCTTTCAATGACATCCTTTCAAACGCCGTTATTTAACTTATTCTGCTTTTATTTTTTTAAGTCTAAGGACAATATTCAGTACGGCAGAGATGACCAGCCTTGAGCCAACCGGTCTTTCCTAGTCTGGTGGAGGTCAGATTGCAGTAGCTCTATTGTCATAACCAGAGTAGCTGAAACTAGGATCATGGTCAAGTGCATGAGAGTACTAGGGAATACTGGTATTCATTTCAACTGTTTACTACTTTCTTTAGCCTATAACTAATTAGGGAAATGTGCCGATTATCTCATGTCATCCAGAGGATTGATAGATAGGTATTCTTATCGCATATGAAGACAGAAGCATTTAAAGAATTGGCGTCACTAAACATTACGTACAGATATTTCTTTAAATCAACCCATAGGTGAAGGAAAACAAGAAATTTTGAACCAATTTCTCCTCGTTATATTAATTTGATTGATTACTTCCGATCCGATTTTGAAATCCCTCTACAGATGGAAAAACGAACAAACAATTGTTTCTTTTTGCTGTTCTTAAAAAACATGATCGGTAAGCGCTTCATAGAAGTTTACATAACTAAAGATATTTATTATAACAGTCTAATCAGGAAGTTCAAATCGTATGCCGTAATGCCAAAATGATCACACATCAAAAATACTATCTAGCCTCCGTTCTAGGAAAATAAGGTTCATCATTAACAATTTTGACAGCCTAAGTAGTACAATTGTCTCTAATAACATTTTCCATCCTAATGCCGTTACCCCATAATTATAGTGCGGTCGGTGGGAAAGGCGATGCCGTGCACCTGTGCAAACAGGTTTTGAGTTCTACTAGGAGACAACTATGGTTGCTTACTTTATGTGGATTAAACGTACGTAAGTTTTATATTAGCCTTAATAAAAGTACTCAAATCTACATAAAATAGAGACGTAAGAAATATGTAATACGATAAAAAAAATTGTTTAGGCACAGTTTACTTGAGTATAAAAAAGTGCAACTTCATGATAAAGACAACGATACTTTTACCGTAGGTATGAAATTTTATGTATTGCATGTATGTTTGGTAAGCAAAATATTTAATCCTTACTTCCTTACTAATAATATAAATGCATAACTGTCTGTCGCCTTTTCTAAAACTGCTGAACGGATTTTAACGAAATTTGGTGCACAGATAGTTTAGACTTAAGAAAGGATATATGCTAAATATTAGTCTTTATGGGTCTATACGCGTTATTAAGAGTAGCAAATTACATAGCTACTTACTGCCCGACGTTTCGACTGGGTTACACCAATCGTGGTCGCGAGCGAACGACCACGATATAAGACTAATTTTAGTGTAATGGAACGCGAAAGACTAAAATCTTACATAACAAAAGGATGCTCTTTTATCGTAATCTATACTAATATTATAAAGCTGAAGAGTTTGTTTGTTTGTTTGTTTGTTTGAACGCGCTAATCTCAGGAACTACTGGTTCGATTTGAAAAAAACTTTTTGCGTTGTATAGACCATTTATCGAGGAAGGTTTTAGGCTATATAACATCACGCTGCGACCAAAAGGAGCAAAGATACAATGGAAAATGTGTAAAAAACGGGAGAAACGCGAACGAAGTCGCTGGCACAGCTAGTTCCCTATAAGAGAGTATTTTTAGCGCGATTCTAAGGATCGACAACACAAGTTCGATAAAAAAACGACTTCATACAAACGGAGTCGTGGGTGGAAAGCCAAAAAAAATAATCTATATACAATTTGAAGTACGATTGGTAGACAACCCTACAGACTAGCGGGAAGCCCTCAAATAACATTGGGCACAGAGCCGGGAGAACTAGACTCGCCCACAGGTAATTCCCTGGAATCCGACCCGTGACGTAATTTTGTTGACAGCCCCGGGATCCCGTCAGAACCTGTAGTTGAGTGAGTTCAACCTGTCAACGAAATAACTTTTTTTTTTATTATGAAACTTTAATCTTACCGCTTTCGCCGAAGGGAAGGCACAAGGAAAGATGGTGCGGCGATTTGGTCCAGCTATCAAGGAGCTGGCAAGTGCTATAGACCTTTGCCCAGCAGTTGGATGATACAGAAAAAAATGTTTCTGAATCAATATTATGGTTTTTTTTCCTAACTGATGTACGATGATGGCTTGGAGGAACCTTGTCATCATCACCGGGCTTGCGGGGGAGCGGATGGCTCTCACGCGCTCTCTCCCCGTGAAGGGTCACGGGTCGGATTACTGCAGAGCCACTCACATATTGGATAGCTTCCCAGCTGTAGGTTTTTTTAGAATAGTTCGCATTTGTTCTATGGACCGTGATATCATTCCAGGAAGTTCCCCTACTAAGGGGAAAAGTTCTAGAACTGTTTTGGTGATAGAACTACATACTAGCTCTTCGCCCTACATACTATATATACGATTTTTAACATTATTAAACCAAGTTCTAAATTCAACACTACTAATTTCAGTGTAAAAGGAGCTATATGACATTTATTGCGTTCATTGGTATTATTTGACTTCTAAGTTAGAGGTTCTCTTAAACTAATTTGTCATTACTAATAAACTAACGCAATATTAAATTAAAAACTACTCTCACACTATTTCCTTGTGAACAGTACACATAATTGGCCTACATATCAAGTGTATGTAGGCCATAGAAACCTGTGTAGAGAGTCCCTATCGCACAATCATATAAGTGGATAAATCTTAGCCGGTCCGAATACAGCCCTTTACACCATTCGATGTGTTAGTACACGAATACTTACATCGTTACTCATACAATTGACATTAAAGTGATATTTCAAGTTCTTTACACGTGTATGTTCGTGTAATACATAAAATAAAGTGAGATAGTTTTAGTACCGTCTGTTAAGTTTTACTGTGCAGAATAAATACTGTGAACTTGACCCAATGAATTAAAATAGTAACTTGATAACAATATTATGTAATCATAAATGACCTAGGTCAACGTATATCCGTTAAAGCCTAACAGATACTATTTTAACGATAACATAATCAGAAAACTGTATATATGTACGGTATATTTAGGGACCATGTTGTTTCGTATTGACAGGTCAGCTGACCAGTGATCATGGCGGTTGCAACAGTGCCGAAATATCGGGAGCTCGTAAATATGGTAAAAATTCCGGCCATATTCAGTTCTTAAACGAATATAACCATGACATTTTAAAGATAACATTATCAATCACTCATTGGACTAATGAAAATGCAATATTATAGATTACGATACTTGCATCCAATGTCACAGACGTCATTGCGTTACACAACGCAACGTGGCGCTGTTGTGATGACTGCCTTGTAAAATCAATGATGTTGTAATAAACAAGAGGCAGATCCAATTAAAATTATTATTATGCTTAAGTTTGTGAGTATGTATGGATGTTTGTTACCTTTTTCACGCAAATACTATTGACACAATTACGATGAAATTTTCTAATGAAAAATGATAATGATGAAAAAAATGGTTTGTAGGTAGCTGAAGACCCAGAATACCATATATTAAGGCTACTTATTATACCGCGATTCCTACTTCTTAATATAGATCATGCGGACGAAGTCGAGGGCGGCTTCTAGTATGTTGTACGCGCTTTGTGAGACACGAAGGTGCCGTAACACGGGTACCGTGCATTAAAACTATCTCTTTTATTTGCGTGCTTTTCGAAATTTTGTTCCATAATGTCATTACAATCAGAAGCGAAATTGGTGTGCCTGGACTGTAGCACATAACAGAAAAATCTCTGCATATCCCTCTGGTAAAAAGGGATGTATTTATATGTCACTATAAACAGACAGAAGTGGCGTCCATTTGGAGAGGCCTATGTCCAGGAGTGGACAGGAATGGGTTGATGGTGATGATGATGATGAAAGTGTCAAAAAATTGCATGGCACATTTAAAAAACGCAAATTACTATAAAACCAACATAAATCATCTACAGCTTATTGAAACATTGTTAAGAACGCACTCTCTAAATGCATCTTATGCAGTCGGATCGTGTAAAGTGCATGTATGACCGGCTCGGTAATAGACTTGGGGTGAATGACCTGCGTCGCATACAAACTGCTGTCGTCACAGCGCGTGGTACAAAGGGTGATAACTACTCGAAGTTAGGAAGGGATTTATGAGAAGTAATTAAAAACCAATAGGTTATTGATATTCACTTGTCGGGGCGAGTGATAGATAAGGCAAAATACTCTGCTCTGGTATGTCACTACATAGTATAAAGCTAAGTCGCTTCCCGCCTCTGTTTGTATGCTTAATACTACGCAACGGATTTTGATAGAGTTTATTTAATAGACAGAGTGATTCAAAAGGAAGGTTTTTATGTATAAGATACCCAAAACGAAACGAGGGCGGGTCACTAATAGTACATATGAGCAGGTATTACGATTAATAATCATTAAAGTATCACAATAATCTATCTATAATAATATCTTAGATATTGTACCACAGCCCAGCCGCACACATAACTATCAACATAGCACTCAAAGGTCGCATTAGAAGTGAGAGCCCTTAGCTACCTCGGTATTAGCTTATGAACGGCCCTGTATAAATAGAGGCAAACGAACGTAAATAGATTCAGGCGCTTTGTTGTTCCTGGAGATGGCACTAATTAGACAGTTTGCGTCGGCTTCCTAGTTGTAAGTAGTTTATGGACCATTTAGTAATTTAGGCGTCGTATAGAAGAATTGGGGAGGCCTATATATGGAGGGGGCAGGAATGGGCTGATGATGATGATGATAGTAGCATTGTCGTGGGATAGGGTTTAGGTGTCGTTTTTTTTTTTGCCCTAGTTTAAGGTAGGCTTGTAATTTAGACGTCGTAAAGTAGAATTGGGGAGGCCTATGTATGGAGGGGACAGGAATGGGCTGATGTTTGTTCCCGCAAATCTCCGAAACGGCTGGACTAATTTTAACGGGACTTTCACTTATAAAAAGCTATAATTACAAATTATATTATACGCTATTTAAAAAAAACATTGTTGCCAACGGTCGCTAGTTCTAGAATAAATATAGACAAAGTGAAACATACACCAATCGTTAAAGTTATAAAAACATTAACCACACCGATCAAGCTGGCTGGTTCAAAAACAATGCGGGTCACGGTATCTGGGAAGGGAACGATAAAAAACCGATTCCCCTCGACACGGCTAGACGGGGAACAGAACACGCGACCACACGGGAATGTAGTACAGTGAGCGACCAAGCACAACGCCACTGAAATAACACTTGTATCAGATTATTTTTGTGTGAGAAAAAATACGCATCAATGTATTCGTGACGTAACAATTAACGGGGAAGGATACCTAGATCTTTGCTATCTTCTTCTCTTATAAATAAAAATGAATTGCTGTTCGTTAGTCTGACTAAAACTCGAGAACGCCCGGACCGATTTAGGTAATTTTGGTTTTAAAATGTTCGTCGTAGTCCAGGGAAGGTTTCAATGCGAAAATATAGAAAAAGAATTAGTATTGGTGGTATGCAATTCGCCGGGACCACCAGTCTTATTTATTTATTCAAATTTGACACAAAAACAATACACATACAAAACATAACAACCATAAGTATTTTATCTATAAATTGTTAATTGATTATAATTATTAATTAATACAGTTTCAAGTTATCTTGGCGATATTTTATTATCCAAAAGCAGGATATGAATGAAGGAATTCAACTACAATTACTATTTTACTACGTTCCTTTTCACAAATCGATGATGATTTCTACTTGTAAAATATGTACTTATTTTGAAAATGGCAAGAACAGTATTTCCATTACCACTAATTGGAGTCATTGACACTTGCCCCTGCATAAATTATCGAAAACTCCAAGACCCGTATGAAAAATGCTTGTATTTCCTTCGTAACATATAACTCGATACACTGTTATCATGGTGTATTGTGAACCGACAAGGCGTGCTGTAAAACAATGGGGATATATCGGCTTCTTTATTACGCGAGCTTGATGCCTTGAGACTTCAGAGTAATGCCAGTGCAGAGTAATGCTAGAACAGAGTAATGCCAGAGCAGAGTAATGCCAGAGCAGAGTAAAGCCAGAGCAAAGTACTCGTGGTAGCAATGAGACACAACCTTTATATATATAAAAAAAAAGACGTGTGGCACACGGGGACTGCCGCGGTATAGCTATTGCATAGCATCGTCCGATTTCGGAGCAGCTCGTCTCGCTTCGTGCGAGTTTCGTAGAGTCGTACAATACGTCTAACCGCACGCACACAAACACCGTGCCGAAGTCTACCGAACTGAAACGACGTTAGACGATTGTGAGGTTTTTTTCGTTACGGAAATTCTTGGTTCGGTCGCCGGCCGCGCTCAAAGCCCGCGATAAAAGCTATGCAATAGCTTAAAAAATAAAAAAAGCGGATTTAATTTATTAAGACCAATCAATAATATAGTTACTCCTAACCCCCAGTTAGTCTACCACTCTTTTCACCAATCCAGGGCTTAGATCAGACAAAAAATTCAATCGTTCATAATAGGAAGCAAATCAAAGAAAAAAAACATACATTTTACAGAGGCAAGGCGTTAAAAATGTCCGTATTCGTATTCTAACATCTACGTAGTATGTAGTTTATTTAACCAGCGAAAACTCTAAAAAACGCTCCGTCACAAAAAAAGCTTTCGATTTCACCCAAAATCAAATCAAATTCATACAAAAACATCGTCTACTGAATGAACTACATTACACAACTGTGTGTCATACCATACCAGTCAATGTACTCGTTTAATACCTACTACCTCCTATTAGTAAGTAGACTAGGTACACAAAACATAGTACGTTGTGAAGTCAACACGCGCCTCTGATAATACGAATTATTAACAACCTACTGAAGCGCATCGTACTGTATCAGGGTTCCTTACCTAATGAATAAAAACGGGATCCTATTAGTAAGCCTCCACCTTCCGTCCGTCTGTCCGTCTGTCTCCAAGCTGTATCTCATAAACAGTGATAGCTAGAGAGCTGAAATTTTCACAAATGATGTATGTATTTCCGTTGCCGCTATTGCACGACGGTGCTGCCCTCATTTTGATGGCGTTTCTTTCGTTAAAACCTATACAGTGAAATTAGTACCAACGGCCGCCGCTAGCAATAACAACGGACATCTCATAAGATTACATGCGTTTTTGACAATCAGCGCCATTTCTCCCTCCACCCACTTCGCACGGTCCCAATACTTGAAAATTGAAAAAGATAAAATATTAAGGGGGCTTTCATATACAATAAACGTATTTTTTTTTAACATAATTGGCACGGAACCCTATTTGCGCGAGTCAGACATGCACTTGGCCGGTTTTTCTGTTAGATGTGCATTTTGCACGTGGTTTATCACTCATTCACAAGTGATGATTGGGTGCTTGACATTACAAAATGATTTACGAAACATAAACATCAAATACTATGTATTATGAATAGGAGGAAAATATATTGGTGCAGTTATTTTTACGTTTTTATTTATTACTGCCGCCTTCGCTTCGCTCCGGATGAATTTTACATAAAACCTTCCTCATGAGTCCCTATATATCTATTTAAACACCGCATAAAAATCTGTTGAGCCGTTTCAAAGATTTAAGCATACATAAGGACAATTTTTTTTCCTAAGTGACTACAATGATGGCTTGGAGTAGCCTCTTCATCATCACTGAACTTGCGGGGGAGCGGATGGCTCTCACCCCTAGGGACAATCAGTGGATAAGACTTTATTTTATACTATGTAATGATTAGCTTTCGCCCGCGACTGCGTTCGCATTATTACGAAGGCGGTTAAAAACCTATTCTTTCTAAGGCTCTATACCGGTAGTATTGGCGTGAGGCGTGAAAAAGCAAGAGACAGACAAACTGTTACTTTTGCATTTATAATATTAGATAGAAAGGATCCAATAATCAACTGTTAGCCATAAGCAAATTAAAATGTTAGAAAAGTAATTTGAGAAGGTCTGTTTTCAGTAACAAGTTAGAATGTTAAGCAAGTAAAAAAATACTTGATGTCACATCTAAAAATAAACCGCTGTGGGCTGAAATTACGATGATGTATCGCTTTAAATTCATGTCCATTTATTTCCTTTAGCGTGGCATTGAAATTATACAATCGGTTTTTAGTGAAATCTACAATTACACATGTTAATACATCGCTGAAACTATTCAAGAGGCCCTTACCAGTTTATAGTAATTAATTTGCAATTAATAGACAAATATAAGGTAAATTAATTTATATACATGAGTAGCGAGGGACACATTGACGTTTTAGTTAATTAGGGCACACATAATTAAAACAATAGAAGCAGGAAATTATAATGATAATGGTGTTAGTTATGTGTATACTACAACGAGTAAGTACCTAGTAGCTAGGAATAGGATCTTCAACAATAATGTTAGTTCAGTCAGTTTCAATATTAGGTATATTATTTTTATTAAAAGTAAATTCACAACGATTGCTGATAATATCGAAAAGACAAACGATGTGTATGTTAACTATGAAGGCTTTGCAACTGTAGCGCTACTAGGAGTTTCAAAGTAACAGACTCGATATCGCCTATGTAAAAAAAATCTAATGTAAAAATGTACAGCGCCCCTAGCGGTAACGCTAAGAACTAAAATCGTTAGTATGAAAAAAACAATTCGATAGGTTTTTAACATACGTAAGTTTTCGATAGCTAACTCATGGTAGCGCTTCTGACGATCATTTACCCAAGATTTGTCAGTTCCTAACGTCTTGAGCTTAGATAAGACGTTGGGTTAAAGATTTAATACAAATAATAATAAAAATATACCATACATGACATCATCGCAAATAAAGACATTTTGATTATGATTTTTTGATTTTGATAGCCAACTTTATGTAATGGAGAAACCCAACGAAATACAGTAGGTTTACTCGCTCATCCATATTTTATTATCATCAAGCGAAGGGAGATATGCCATAATACCGCTCATACAAACATGACTATTAACTTCAAAAACATCGTTCCAATCATTCAAACATTTCAAACGCCACAAAACCATTATTTACCGGACTATCTCTCCAAGCCAAACAATTAACACTAACAATCGGTCATTGTATTTCGGGCCGAACCCCATACGTTCGTTGACCCCGACGATGACGAGCAGAGTCATTGCATTGGGTGATGTTAATGATATTAAGACGTCTTGATAAAGTGGAGTCAGATATTAAGAAGATGTAGTGACTAAGGTTTAAAGACGATTTACGAAAGGAATATACAGAGGAAGTATTGGGAGCGTGCACGACGGTGCTGCCCTCATTTTGGTGGCGTTTCTTTCGTTAAATCTTATGGAGTGAAATTAGTACCAACGGCCGCCGCTAGCAATAACAACGGACATCTCATAAGATTACATGCGTTTTTGACAATCAGCGCCATTTCTCCGTCCACCCACTTCGCACGGTCCCAATAAATGAAAATGTCGACAGGGGAAGGCCAAGAAAGACCTTCCATGACCAAATAGGTCAAATTTTGAAGAAGGGTCAAATCAAAAGTATCCTTAATCGACGAGCATGCATGATGGATGTGAAAGAAGCGAAAGTTGTGTGCCAGGATTGTAGCACATGGCAGGAAGTGATCACTGCCTACACGTATGGTAAAAAGGCGTGATTTTACGTATGTATGTATTAAGACAGCTTTACGATGTGGACAGTGGAGTCACGTCTAATTAACTAGGATAATGATATGAGGGACATATTTAACCGTGACGGCTGACTGTAAGACGTGAAGTAATGTAACTAGAGGAATTCAATACCTTTCTGTAAGACATTATACCCTGCCTGTTGTTTTTAAAAGCCGTAGTCGGATAAAAAACCCTTTTTAAATTAAGTAGCCACTAACTAAGTAAATTAATTTGCGAGGGAGGCTTATATGTATGGTTTATCTGAGATACCATTTAGGCCGAACTAAAGAGAATTTCACCAGGGAACCAATAATTGTGCCAAAGACGGCAAAATCGGATGATAATTAAGAATAACATACATTAACTCGCGAGTAACATTTTACAGTACGGTCACTGCACTTTAGTCCTATATTCAGAAGTGAAATTAAATTAAATAAGAAGCTGCAGTCAATGGTTAATTAATTAAAAGGCATAAGTAATAATAAGGCGTCCGACCGATTTCAGCCATGGCGGCCGATCTCAATTGAGATCAGCCAAGTGCGCAGGACATATTATAGTGCACAAGTGTGCGCGCAAACACAAGTGCACTCTCTATTCCCTTACTCTCATAATTCGGTGAGACGGCAATCCGACATGACCGATGAGAGATCAGGCGCAGGATCACCGGCTTAACGTGCTTTCCGAGCCACGGGCGTTCAACCGCCAACTTCCTAACTCCGGGCTGGGTAATTTCATTACAGAAAAACTCACACAAATTTTGCTTGACCCCGGACTCGAACCGGGGACCCCTCGGTCCTCCTTACGCAACGCTTGCTACCAATAGACCAACGAGGCAGTTAAATTAAGGCATAAGTAAATACCCCTTAACTCTCACACTCATACAATCTACATCACATCAAAACAAGGACCAAATACAGAGAGCTTACAGGAAACCAGTGCTTACAAGGCATACTCGAATTGTCAAAGCACTCCTGCGCCTTTTCAATAGCCTTACAATAAAGTTCAACATTGCAAAGCAAACATTCCTTACTTATCGGACATACCTACTTTAATTGCAGGACATTAAGGTCGAGTTTGCGATAGCATTGTGTGAATACAGTAGTACGCATCTTGCATTACAAATGGGCTGCATAACGCACGAGTAGGGAATGCAACACCAACTCTCTGCAGGACAACCATTCTACCGTTGTTGGACATGGTTGTTTCTACTAGGGATGGCAGGAACAGGGTTTTTAAAATTTTTTTGGGTGTATAGGTCAGGTCTAGGTCGTAGATTGTAATTCAATGTACCAAGCTACTTTATAAATATAAAAACTGAAACTGACCACTCAATAGTTTCTTAGAAGATGCATAATAATTGTTCGAAATAATGTTTTGCCATAAACAAATCATGATAGAACAAAGCCATGATACTTAAAGATATTCAATCCTCCAATTTTTTCCTAACTGAAAACGATGATGGCTCGGAGTAGCCTTGTCATCATCACCGGCTTTGACGGAAAGCGCATGGCTCTCACCCCTAAACGAACATAAAATATTTAAAGCTTTTAAAAATTAAACTTGTCTAAACTACTAATATGTATGTACAATATTGTGTTTACAGATGAGTAATCGCGTACGAACTAGGACGAAATATAAAACTCTTAAAATAGAGAGGTTCAATAAACTAAGATATGAAACAGATGTGTGTAACTATTAGAAAAGGCAAAAAACAGCCCAAGATATCATGCCAAATTGTCAATCAAGGATTTTAGACACAGCACATTAATTTTAGCTTCTTACAGATGGTTTTTATAAGCCCTTCAAACAAAAACAACTACCCACGTGATAAGAAAAACTACAGCACACCTGACCAGACCAGTTGTGATATGAATTCAAGAACATGTTTTAAACTTCTAATTGATTGAGTGCCATGACATAACCAGGGTATGAGAAGAGATTTTTGAAATCAACATAAGTTTAATTAGTACGGGCTTCGGATGTGTGTAGTATGTTATGATATGATGTATGATGTGTGTAAGTGCGTGCGTATCTAGCTATAGTGTCAAACAAAAAGTGGGTAACGTGCCTCCCTATGGCTTAGACATATTTAGTTATCTTAATGCAACGTGACGTTAGCCAGATTTACAACTTTTAATAGTTTTATAAACAACTAGCTGTGCCCGCAACTTCGTCCTTGTTTTCCCCCGTTTTTTTACACAATTTCTATTGGTTCATTGGTCGGTTGATGATATTATATAGCCTAAAGCCTTTCTCGATAAATGGTCTAACACAAAACGAACAACCAACCAACACAACACGAAAAAGAATTTATCAATTCGTACCTAGTTCCTGGGATGAGCGCGTTCAAACAAACTCATCAGCTTTACTGTACATAGATTTTAACTTGAGTGTCAATTAATTAGTCATTTTATAAAACAAAATCTCTAGGACTAGCTAACGAAATAAGCTTTCAAGATGAGTCCATGTCGATAAGGTTTTGGCTCCCTGTGAAGATATCGGGGCAAAGATAGATAAGGAACAGCAAGACAAATGCCAGGAGATAATTCGTCCAGATAAAGATAACATTATCAGTGTTTTATGAATGCGAAGACACTTAGACAAAAGGGATAAGGATAAGGCGAATATGCTTTTACAAAATAATGTTGCCTTACGCAAAAATCCGTTGCTAAACGCGATAACAGGGAATAGACCTGAAGAAACCTATTATTTTTTATTGTAGAAGTAAAATAAGGAATTTGTAAGGTGTTATTTATGTCGAGGGGCCATGAAGCTATATTTTATAACATAATACATTGTGTATGTACGGTTTATATGTATATGAGCGGGATGGAAAATAATTGATATTTTTTTTATTCGTATCTGACATACGATGATAGCTTAGAGTAGCCTCGTCATCATCACAGGACTGGCGGGGGCGCGGATGGCTCTCATCGCTAAAAAAGAACCATTTCCCTGGAAAGTGTTAATAACCAACTTATGAAATCATCAGCAATGAAACCATTTAATTTCCCACAGGATCCTAAGTTTACAAATTTAATAACAGCATCTAATTGCCAGCCCTGCATCTTCCTTATTACATTACGCACTGTCCATTAGTTCATGAATAGCACAAAGCAAATAGGGACAGTGCTTCAACTCATAAATCCTACAACTAAAACACGCTTCGACATGGAAATTTCTCTTGACCTTTGTCAATCCACGAGAAACTTGTACGTGTGCAAATATGTATTTGAATAATGTGTACATAGCCGTTAGGTATTTGGGTCTCATAAAACATTGCCTTCGTCTTTGTTTGAAGATAATTCGCGAGTTATGAAGCATAATGATTCGCGTGTAGTTCCGACAAGATTGTGTTGATTTACGTACTAAAATTTTGCCTAAATCGCTGCTCTTTTAGTTAGAACCGTTAATTCAGTAATACAACTTAAAACTAATATCACGGCTCAATCTCAACCCTCGTCCCTTGCTCTCCGTAACTAATTAACCAAGAAGGATGTTTTTCTTTATTAAATCTATAATATTGTTAAATAAATCTTTAATTTCCTCCCCTACCTACATTCTACGTTTCAGTAGTTTCTGAATAAACTCGAAACATGATTAGACTATAGCAATTCTTCGTTAGAATTAGGTGAATTATTTCTATATACTGATAAAAATTCCTACGTAAGAAAACGTTTGATGTTCCTTATATCAATTGACAGTAGTGTACAGAATACAGATTGGTTGGATCAGTGTTTAGCTAATCCCGGAAACTGCAAATATGGAAAATCATCAGACACGCTACCGGTTTAGATGAGGACGACTACCGCCAATAGGGGGAGACTTTGATCATGGCATGACTTCAACCATTCAAATCATCAGCCCATCTCTGTCCACTGTTGGACATAGGCCTCTCCAAACGCACGCCACTTCTGTCTTTCTTCTTTCTGGCATGACTTAAAGTCTCAAAATTCATCAAAATCCAAATTGTTCAAACCCTACATAATGTGTGTAATCTAATACGACGCTTGCGAATCACGGAATCAATCTGTCGTTGTGAACCTACGCGTGTAGTTGATGGGAACGTAAAAATAGATGTCGCTCAAGGTTAGTCCCTAAATGTATGTGGGTGTTCTTCTTTTAACGTTATCCGATCTTTAATGATGTTCTTATTCTGATAACACAAATCTAAAATACATTTAGGAAGCTAATATGTTTGTATGTATCCTAAGCTAACACATCAATTTCTTCTCAAGCATACATCTGCGTATTTCTTAAACTGAAAATGTTACATTCCGTGTCATTGAAGGCATGGAACGCACTTCCAGCTCATGTTTTCCCTCTCTCATGATCCCGGGCTCTATTGGCGGGGCGTGAGACGGCATTTAAGCAGGCTTTCAGGGTGAATGCGACAGACTGCATTTCACTACCAATTACCAGTATCAGGTGGAGTGAGGTCATCCTGTTGGTTTTTTCTATAAAATTATCGAAAATGTATCATGATTGACAGATATCGTATTAAAATATCGATATACGACGATATGCCCGTACACACGAAAATTTATCTGAAAACCGGCCCACAATGCTCGATAAGTCACACACTCTATTGCCCCTAAAATCTATTGTAATTAAAAAGGTAGGGCCCACATGAGCACACATACAATACAGTCATCTGTATCACACATTTGACTCTTATTACCTTAGTAATTAGTTATATTATCTATCAAATTCGTGTTCAACTTCTGATCCTGTATCCCTTCACTCGAAGCCACTGATGCATGGCATTCACTCACCCGTACACTGCCGAGGTTGAGGAAGGTACCAGGTTCAATTAATAACATAATTCCAGGCTTTATATACTAGGTGGTTATTTTTATGTAATATTCGTATTTTTATCAACGTTTTAATTAATAACGGAACATTATGACATACCTATATGTGCTGTTTCGTTTGCTTGATAAATCGAAATAGATACAGGACGTAACTTATAACATATTTTAGAGAATTTAAGCTTTTTATCGTTACAGGCATGTTATGAGGAGGGAAGAAAGCCATGTGACTAGAAGAGTGATGAATATGAATGTCAATGGACGTAATGGTAGAGGAAGGCCAAAGAAGACATGGATTGCGTGAGAGATGATATGGGAGTGAAAGGAGTAGACGCAGAGCTGACGAATGACAGGCCCGAGCGACCCCACTTAGCGTGGGACAAGGGCAGGAGAATGATAATTTTGACAAACCTATAATTATGTACTGTTCCGTTTGCTTGATAGATCGAAATACTCGACATATATATAATTAGATACAAGACGTAAGTTATAATATTGTAGCTGTACAAAATTTTTAGAAAATTTCAGGTTTTTATCATCAAAGCAAATTACGCCTTCCTTGGCCTGATCTTTAATTCCTGATTAAGTGTAAACACTAAATACCTAATCTTAAGTCAATCCTAAATCATGCTAACCTTTAAAATTGCCTTCATGTTGCATTCAAGAGTATTTATTTACCAACATGTTATTTATGTGGCATAAACACTGGAAATGTTTGGGCTAGCCGCAGGGCTTTCTCATTGGGAAAACAACCATTACAGTGTACATAAAACCTTTGTACACAAAAATTCATCAGCAAGTTAATAATATGAAAGGGCATTAAGGGATGTGTGTGGAATTATACTGATAAAAAAGATAGCTATCAATGTCTACTTGATAATAAAAAACATTGATACTTTTCTAACACAAGAAAACTATTAATCAGATTAATTATTGCCACAAATGTGGGCCACTAACGATAATACTGAAAGTGAAGGTTTATTCCCACACTAAAACTGGGTTGCTGCTGTGATTAGAATTAATGAATACTAATTTAATCCATTGTTAATTAAATAAATGATGTTCGCACAAATTGATTACTAAGTAATTCTGCATACTAATTAAACTGTTCTGTATTTGCAGTAGGGACTCGGTGACGAACGCTATCAGCGTAAACAAACATGACTGATAGCGGATGTGTGACCTGCACGATATCAAAACACAGGTACCGTTTAAGTAGGTTATGTTGAATTACCTTTGAGTAAATGGCTTATTCAGTTTACAGTTTTGGCTAGCAAATTTATTTTTACAGCAAAAAGCAATTGTCACTTTCAGATTTTATAATAAAGTGTTTTGTTTTGTATAACAAAGTGTTACTACTTGTAATTAATTAATTTCAAATTTCATTAAGTATATTAAAGATTGGCTGTTATTTAGAATTAAATAGAAAAAGATAGAAGTTAATTACTATTTATAAGATAAGTCTTATACGTCAGAAAAATACTTTCTTGCTTTAACTTTGTGGTTTATAATAATGAATTTACAATGATAACAATTAATTTATTTTCCTACAAGGAAAACTCGTTACTATTGTGGATTTATCAATAGCTGTGCATTGTAAGGGACGATCCATTAATTACATCACACCTCAAGGGGGGGGGAGGGGGTCCACAAAATGTGACATATCGTGACAGGGGGGAGGGAGGAGTTCCATGTTTGTGACCTCACAACCCTCACTACAATGTTTTTACACAATCTACTTAAGTTTAAAAAAAATATTTCAGTTCTTAACTAACTTTGTATAATTATTATATCAGTTTCTCCTGAACTAAAAACCTAAATGTGACGTCACACTAAGGGGGGAGGGTGTAGTTAATTGTGACGAAGTGTGACAAGGGGGGAGGGAGGGGTCAAAAAATCATGAAATTGGTGTGACGTAATTAATGGATCGTCCCTAACATTAATGTTTTCAAACAAAACAAATGGATTTGGGTATAAACTTGCTATCTATTTGACGATCTTCTTAAAAATTTTCGATACAAATATACTTTATTAGGCGCTTCTTTGAAATCTTGACACATGAAACTTACTCTCAAACTGAAAATAATTACTTCGCAACATGACCAACTGTTGCTCAAGGTTGTGAGGCCTTCGTGGTCCAAGCATGAAGGGAAAAAAATTAAAACGAGTCTATAGAACATTAACCTAATACAATACGCTTAAGGTCAAGAAGCCGCAAAAAATCCGCATAATCAGGCTACTTCCTCGTTTAGAATATACACGAGGCTTTAGGTCCTACCGCCATTGTACTTTACTTTAAATCCTGTCTATTCTAGCTTGAACAGTGTAACTTGAGTCCCGTGGACGCAATCAATGTTGTTAGAAATACGTAAATATTGTATTACACACCGCTAAGCGATTTGCTACCCAAGCGTGTTCAATTCCTAACCTTACGATGAATATCGCAAAAACCTTAAAACTATTCATGTAACTAGGTACTTTTAGCTTGTTTATCATATTTACCACTTTCTAAAATCTACACGAGATTCAAATGGGAGTAGTCAACGAAAAAAAACTAATTGAAGGAATGGCGGGCGGTACAATGGCGCGGCTAGATTATACTGTTCGGAAGAATAAAATAAATGTAAGGAATACTCACTGTCTCAGCACAATAACAAATCCAGAAATTGTTAAAATCACACAGAGCGTCCGTTATCACCAAAACACTGGCGCAATGATTATTTCAACGAAATCAACGGGAATACAAGCGTCTCGCCGCGATCACCATCATTTTTTTTCTTTATAACTTTTTTTTTCTAACTTATCCACCGCCTTGGACTGAACCAGTATGAAATGTTACCAACAAAAAACTATATTGATAGTTTGATTGATCTACACTAATATTATAAAGAGGTAATATTTGTATTTTTGTATGTTTGTAATGAATAAACTCAAAAACTACTGGACCGATTGCAATAATTTTGACACCATTAGAAAGCTGCATTATTCAGAAGTAACATAGGCTATATTTTATCCCGGTACGGGAAGTAGTTTCCTCGGGACGCGGGTGAAACCGTATGAAATAAAATTGAACGTACTTCATTTGTTGAACGAGTAATTGAAAATATAACGTTGTTAAATTAAAATTTTCGTTCAAATAGAAATGGACATACTCTCATATAAAAGCATTAAGCAATATAATTTTTAACGTCATAATACTAAAATTATTTCATTGTTTTTAAAAACAATAGGAAGATTTCTACCCTCTTTTATTTCTGTCTAAATGAATTTCTTTATGTTTTTTAAAAGTAAGCTTAGTATTAACTTAAAGGTCCATGTAACCAGGCCAGGAATTTACCATAAAAAAATAAAAGTAAAAGAAGTAAACTGTCAAGTGGGACAGATGTCAATTTAACCATGTGCGATTTTATGTCCACATTAGTTTTTGTGCAGTGAATAACATACATTCTATTCATATTCATATGAATTATCTACCATGGATTACGTGGTAGGAAGTGTAGCAGCTCTCATATCAGGCAACGTGACTCCAAACAGGCCTAAACTTGTGAGGAGAGCTCTTACGCCGATCAAACACCAGCAGTCGCCGAATGTTACACCAAAAAGTGAATTAGTGGACGACCGCTCCATTTTCTTGTCCCCTACGTTGCAAAAGAAAAAGGCGATAGTCAAAAAGTCACCTAAAAGGATCTTCCAGAACCCAGACTTGGATGTAACCTCTGAAAATGAGAATAATTCAAACCCACCTAGTCCGAAGGCTGATAAAGTTAAAAAGCACCTAAATGAAGACCTAGGAGCAGAAAGCAGCAGCTCCAAAGCTCAAAACACTCCTAAATCTTTAAAAAAGAAACGCAATAAGTCTTCAGAGTCTTCAAGTAGAGCTACTCCAGAACCAGAGAGTCCCCAAAGTGCGAATGAAAATACTCCCAAGAAACAAAAGAAGCGAAAGAATATTGATGTGTCGAGTCAACCAGAGTCAGTTACACCAAGTACAGGTGAACTAACTGAGGAAATCAAGCAATCAGAAAATACATCCGAAGGCAATGAAAACATTAGTATTGAAAATGTAAACAATGAAACACCAAAAAAGAAAAAGAAAAAATCCAAAAACCAAAAGCCTCAGGAAACAGTGACTGAGCCAGAAAGTAATCCAGTTGCTGAAGCTGCTACTGAAATTGTGAAATCTCCAAAAAAGAAAAATAAGACGCGTAAAAACAAATCAAAAGGGAAAACTAGTGATGTCAATGTTGATCAAGCAGAATATCAGGATAAAGTCGAAGAAGAGAAACCGAAAAAGAAAAATAAGGACAAAATCAATCCGAACGCAATAACTGACAAGGATTCAGATTCTGAACATGAATCGGACAATGAGATTGTTTCAGAAAATGAGGAAGCAAATAAAGAGGTTTTGGATACGGGACCGGCAGACCAGAGCTCTGATGAAGAGGAGGAGACACCACAGCCTAAGAAAGTAAAGACAACCGAGAGTAAAGACGATTCTGAGCCAAGGAGTGACGATGAAGTGAAGAGAACATTGTTCGTTGGAAATGTGCCATTCAGCAAAAAATGCAAGAAAGAAATCAAGAAGATATTCAGCAAGTATGGAGACATTGAAACTGTCAGGTGAGTTTTATATAAATACTTTTCTTAAACTACTTGTTTACCTACTTACTTTTTCCTGTTGTAATTTATGCACTGAAACTGATTATGTGACTTAATACAGTTTTAGTCTAATATTTAGTGTAATGGAACGCGAAAATAAAAAATCTTAAATAAAATTTCATTTTTCTATTTTTACTATACAATCTAATGAGCCAAGGAAAAAGCCCTCAGTTTGTATTTCTTTCACAATTTACTTGTCAGTTAAACTGGTCTTAATTAAACAATTGAAGAGGTCTCAGATCCATCCTACATCAGTTAATTATCCAATGCCTTGATCTATGATAATCAGTCTGAATGTTGTTCTTTACAGAATACGAACTATCCCAGTGAAAGACGCCCGTGTCACCCCCAAGCTAGCCGTCATCAAGAGTGAACTGCACCCGGAGAGGACCACTGTGAATGTCTACGTGAAATATAAAGACGAGTCATCTGTGGAACTGGTTTGTATACTTATTCAATATCTTCTTGACTGATTACACTGGTCGACAAATTTCTTTTTTTTCATCTCTGGAACCAAAGTAAAGTCTTTCGAGAGTTTTAGATGCGGCAAACACTGTTTTCTTATACAAGTTTTCTCTATCACATCAAGTTTATAAGATATCTCATCCTAAAAATCCACAAAATGTGTTTTCGGGTCACTTTCTGTGAAGTGTAGGAAACCTAATATATTTTCTGACAAACATTTACAAAGATAGACATTTAAATATAACTCTTGAGCCTTCAGATACCGGTGAGTTTGCTCAGATATCATTTTTCTACTACAAGATATACAACTTTCAAATTTGTGTTTTTTTTTCCATACATTTATGATCGTCCTGTTTGTAAGGGGCGAAATTCAAAAATTTCAAAATTGAATATCTTGATGTAGATAAAAGGTATCTAAGCAAACCCAACGGTATTTATAGGAGCAATATTTATTCTTAAATGACATGTTTGCAAATGTTAGTTATTAGGTGTTTGAGCGGATAATTAACGCCCAGCTCATCCGCTACCTAGAGGATCACTCGCTGCTGCATGACCGTCAATACGGTTTTAGACCAAAACGGTCCACGGGTGATCTTCTAGCGTACGTTTCGCACCTCTGGGGGGAGGCTATGGAGAAGCATGGCGAATCTATGGCAGTTAGCCTTGATATCGCAAAAGCGTTTGACCGTGTATGGCATCGTTCGCTTCTCTCCAAGCTCCCGGCACACGGTCTGCCACCTCGCTTGTGCGAATGGGTTGCGGGATTTTTGGAGGGACGCAGGATTCGTGTCCTTTGTGCTTTGTGGCATTTTTGAATTTTTAGGCTCATGATATTCGAAAACCTGATGTGGTAGAACTATACTACTAAAGAGAATTATATTTAGCACATCAACAACCTTCAGAATAAAGTAAATTGGTATCTTTTACAAAATCCTGTCGACCAGTGTCTTTTACAAAATCTCTTATCTGCTATTTTATTATACATATTATAAGCTGGTGAGAAATTCATGTTGTGCCTTGCATCATTATGCAATAATTGCATTTATAGAGTGTCAAAGAGTTGTTTCGCTAAGCCAATCAATAAAAAAACCCTTATCAATAAACTGCCCTACTTTTGCAATAGTAAACAATTCATTTTTCATATACATATGTACCATGCATTTTTAATCAAACTTTCATCTATTTCTGTATCCTAGGACTGGGTTGAACATCAATGTTTGTTCCGAGTCTTATTGTGTTATTAAATATGGGGTCCTGCCATTTCACCAAAAAATATAAAATATAAATAATCCAATAAATATATTTAAGTACATTTGTGTAATACCACTGTTGTATTGAATATCCATAACACAAGTGCATAACCCTCTAACGAGCAGAGCGTGTTGAAAAGGACAATGGGCAAAAATGTATGGAGCTTGGTCTATTTTTGAAATTGAGTGGCAGTCTCCGGACTCAGTATTTCTTGAGAGGCACTATTAAACAACACTATTTAAAAAAAAAATCGTGAGCATATACCGGTTAGTTTTTGAGATATCGAATATTGTTGTCTTTGTATATTTCGATGATTCAATGCAAAAATTGTTTTATTTTTAATATATTCCTATTCTTAAGTGTATATTATAACTATAAAAAAGTCTAATATTTTCAAAGGTTTACAAGAAAATAAATAAATCGACCATATTTTTAAGATTTTATTAAATACAATCACATACAAAAGGTACAATATAAAAACGTCCAAAGACGTTTTGTCGACCGGTTGCTGTTACCACCATACAGTTGCGTAAAACCCGCCAAGTGACTCTGGCCTCTCTCGGTCAGGTCGCGTTCCGGGATCAGCAGTGTATGAACCGGAGCCAGGGGGGACCATTGTTGCGGCAAGCGCCTGACCAGTGGAGTCTTAGCGGCGGTATTGTGCGGGCGGAGCGGGTCAGCCCGCCGGCCAGGGAGACCCGTAGAAACGGGGGCCCTTCCGTCCGGCGGACTGGCCAACTCCGACCCGCACAGCTCAATACCAATGCGAGACTCCACGCCTTGGCTCGTTGTTGCCGCAGCAGTGGTCTCCTCTTTAAGCAGGCTTTCAGGGTGAGTGCGACAGGCTCAATATGATCTATTGTGCCTGTCGACCTCATATTTGGATCTTACTACCGCTTATCATCAGGTGGAGTGAGGTTATCTTAATATAAAAAAAATGCTTTTCTTATAATAAACTTACTCGTCTATAATAATAGTGTCTAAAAACGCAGCAGGTAATCGAATTTCATCTTGGTACCGTGCCGTGGCGTGGCTGGGTGATTCCGTCAGACGAGATTGCACTATAAAAAAAAAATTCACTTTTCGTAGGCGCAGGTTTATTGTAATTCTGAATTATCCTATTTAAATAAAAAACCGCCGTTTGCTTTTACACAATTATCAAAATAAAATAGTTTGACGCTAACGAAATATCTTCATCACTCTATATTTCTATAACTAACCATGACTCGAAGTAACTGCCATATAATAAGTTTTTATTTATGACACGAACTATGATATGCAATTGATATTTGAGACTGCCACTCGATTTTTATTTTAGCCCAAAATGCCCATTGTCCTTTTCATTGGTATTGGACCATCAAATGATTAAGGTCTAAAATAAATGTGGCCATCATCATAAGTCATTTAGGAAAAAAAAAGAATTGATTGACTGGCTCGGTGGAACAGTGGTTAGTGACCCAGGTTTACTACCTACGGTTCCAAGAGTCGTGGGTTCGATTCCCACTCGGGACAAATATTTGTGTGACGAACATCGGTGTTTGTTCCGTGTCTGGGTGTATTATTAAATATATTTAAGTATATTTGTGTATCCACTGTTGATTCTGATATCTGTAACACAAGTGCTTAAGCTACTTACCACGGGATCAGATCAATGTTGTGAAATATTTATTTATTTATATTTATATATTGAGGGTTAACTTATTTGGGACTCAGGACAGTAAAGTGATGTGATGCAATTTATTTGACCCAGGCCCTAGCGGAGAACAACACGGTCCTCAACAAGTGCCATCTGCGAGTGTCCCGGAGTGCAGCCACTGGGGCGGAGCACGACCCGCGCCTGTCGGTGTTCGTGGGCAACGTCCCGTTCGCTCTAGAGGACGAGGCGTTGAGGGAGCGCTTTGAGCGATGCGGGGAGATCGTGTCCGTCAGGATCGTGAGGGACAAGAAGACTAATGCTGGAAAAGGTCAGTTGATGGTTTACTTCCTTACTAAATTTAAATTTGTGGGATTTTTTTGGGTTCTGTAACCTAAAAGCTAGGCGTCCGACCGATTTCAGCCATGGCGGCCGATCTCAATTGAGATCAGCCAAGTGCGCAGGACATATTATAGTGCACAAGTGTGCGCGCAAACACAATTGCACTCTCTATTCCCTTAATTATGAGAGTAAATTCGGTGAGACGGCAATCCGACATGACCGAAGAGAGATCGGGCGCAGGACCACCGGCTTAACGTGCTTTCCGAGGCACGGACGTTCAACCGCCAACTTCCAATGATGATGAATGTTTGATGTATGTGATGTTGTGAAATATTTATTGTTTTTAATGCTACTATGAACTTTAATGTAAATTTAAAATAAGACAAAGACTGCTATTGCTCCGGCCCAACAAGTGTGGCCGGTGCACTACAGCGGCCCTGTAAAGCTACACATTCATACAAGGATCTCTATTTTTCCATCTATATGAATAGACAAATATTTTCAAAAGTGGTTTACTGAGTTCCTCATTATATCTCTTGCGCAAACTTCATTCAATGTAAAATTGAGTATCAGATATTCATACCCATTTCATCCAATTTCAGGTTTCGCGTACGTAAACTTCGCATCCAAAGATGGCGTGGAGCTAGCCCTAGCATTGTCCGAAGAAGACTTGACCATAAAGAACAGAATATTACGAGTGAAACGGTCTATGCAGACAAACAAGCAAAAGACCCAGAACACTGGCAAAGGGAAGAGTTTCCCCGGGAAACCTTTCCAGGGGAAGGGGAACGTGCAAAATAAGGGACAGTTTGGGAGGAAAGGGGGACAGGGATTCAGGCAGAGACAGGGGGATGACGGCGTGGGTGAAGGCGCACAGAGGAGATTAATGCATAAGAGGAAGAATCAGGTAATTTATCAGTCTTTTCTCGGTGGAACCGGTAGAAAACTGAAACGGTCCGGGATATTTACCATGTTGTTTTGTTTTAATGAGCTCCCGATATTTCGGCACTGTTGCAAGCGCCATGATCACGGGTGAACTCGGTGGAACCGTGCCTAGTGACCCACGTTCAATACCTGCGGTTTCAAGAGTTGTGGGTTCGATTCCCACTCGGGACAAATATGTGACGAAAATCGGCGTCTGTTTCGTGTCTGGGTGTGTTATAAAATAAGTTTATTTGTGTATCCACTGTTGATTCTGATATCAGGTAACACAAGTGCTTAAGCTACATACCACGAAATCGAAACGAAACGATTAATATAGCGTCGACGACCGAGTTGTTAAGGTCGTTGCTTGTCATGTCGCCAGTTCAAACCCCACCAGGTACCAATGTGTTTTTCAAATTTGAAATTCATATGTACCATTATTTGACGCTTTAACGGTGAAGGAAAACATCGTGAGGTAACCAGCACACCTGAGAAATTTTTCAACAGTGTGTGAAGCCATGTCAGAGTTTTTAAACCACCCGGTTTAAAAACTGACAACTGGTTGTTCATCAACCATATGATAAGAAGAAGAAGACTACGAAATCAGATCAATGTATCTGATGTTGTGTAATATTAAAAAAATCAAATCATCATTATCAGCCCATTTCTGTCATAACTGCTGGACATAGGCACGCCACTTCTGACGATCTTCGGCTACTCACATCCAGCTCCTACCAGCTATCATGCGCAGATATTCACTCCACCTGGCCTGGTCTCAGGTTTTAGGACTTATTAAATAAATTAATTATGTATCACAGTGCCTCCTTAAAAAATAATATGGGGTATTCATTTTTATTCCATAATCCAATCCGATGTACATAGAAACAGAATTAATAATAAAAAAAAAAATAACTAAAAAATGGCCTAGGTCGATAGACAGGCACTTTACAGTAAATATGTGATGATTTATCGATTATATTGCATTGATTTTCTTCATAGTCAACTTTAATGACCTATTTGTCACATTTACATAATTTATATTTTGATACTGAAGACGAGAATTGGACAATTTAGACTACAGTTAAAAAATTTATAAGAACACCGCAAATTTATTATTTTCAGGATGGCAGTGACGGTCCACCGAACAAGAGACAAAAGAACTTGAATCAGCCACAGAAAGAGAAGAAATCCAGGAAAGAGTTTGTCGGTATGACGGCTGAAAAGAAGAAGGTATGTATTACGTACTTACTTAGATAATACATAAAAACTTTTGTTCTGTAGATCTTTCTATCTTTCATACTGGATCTATGGCGCATTTGATAATAGCTCTGTAGCGCTATCATGAGTTTAAAAGTGACAGACTCGATATCGCCTATGTAAAAAATGTCTATGAAAAAATGTACAGCGCCCCTAGCGGTAACACTAATAACTAAAATCGGTAGTATGAAAAAAAACAAGTCGATAGCTTTTTAACGTACATAAGTTTTCGTTAGACAACCCATGCTAGCGCTACTGGTGATGTTCACTCCTCTCTCTTCGCCAGGAGTCGTGGGTTCGATTCCCAGTTCTCTGTAAACACCTTATACTTAGTTGGCAATAAATATGTTGACTTTGACAATATTTACGAGATATATGACTAAGTTACAGAGCATTCAGAACGAAAACGAAATCAGAACAATTTATATGATGTGTGAAATTTATTATTTTATTAAGTCTATTTTATATTAAAAATTATTATTAAAAAGTCAATAAAAGTTCTTAAAGATATCTGTATTTGACCTGTAAAACTGTAATATCCGCCTCTTTCAGTTTTTTGACATACGCGGTATTGATTGTAACTTATGTTTTGTTACAGAAACACACATTCAACAAAGGACAGAAGAAAAAGAAGGCTCTCAGTGAGATTCTAACGAAGTATTCTTCTAAGTGAAGTGACGTCAGTTTAAATTCTTATTTGATGTAAGTTGTTGTTTTAAAATGCTATTATGATTGGAATTCGTTGAATTGATATTTCTTTTGAAACCGCTCACGACTGTGATTTAAAAAAAATAAAAGGTTTTTAACTATTAATGTATCCTTTTCTTTACATGTTCCTTAATTTTATAGCAAGAGTTCTATGATTGGATTTAGACACCAAGCAAGCAACCAACCAACTTTCATATGACGTTTATTCCCCAAAGAGTTTAAACCTACTATCTATAAATTCATACAAAAAAAGTCATATTTGTAAAACTTAAGTTTCTGATATTTCTAAAAACAAATCAAAATTATATATCCTTGAATGCTTAAATAGTTTTGAAAAGGCTTTAAAACGTTTCCTATCTTTATTTATTGTGATTAGGATATTAAAGAAAACACATAATTTGGTACAAGTATTATTGTATAATTGTCATTTTATTACAAAATATGTCAATGTTAGCAAAAATAATCACAGTCTGACACTTGTATATCTACGACACTACGTCCTCGATCCAGACAATCGATTTCGTTATTTCACTTTATAATCGAGTTAAAGTCGAATCCTTAAGATCGCGACTTCGTTGTTGAACCAACATCCATCCACCAAAAAAATCTTCGTTCACGTATTTTAATCCTTCTTACGTTTGATGTTTTGAACCCAATCGGCTTAATCCCAGCGGTCGAAGAAAAATGCGAAAAGGAATATTCATCGAAAAGTTTCTCAATTAAAAGTCATGAATAAACATAGAAAAGTATAGCAATTTATTTGTAAAAATATCTCCACTTACTTCGTAATAAATAAAGCGGAAACGCAATGACAAGAATTCATAAATAATTTCCATTAATTATATTATGTTCGATGTGTCCTTAAGCCTTAACTATGCAGTTTTACAATTGAGATAGAAATATAGTCAGCAAATAAAATATACAATACAAAAAATTGGCTTTGGTTTAAAGACACATCTTTGTTTAGAAAACAATAAAATAAATAAGAATAAACGAATTTTTAAACACTAATTACAGATTTAAAATGTAGCAAATTGTAGTCTTGATTATATTTAATTCGATAAAATATGTTCTGTTGATCCAGTGATCAATCCGTCCGTTTACGTTGCAAAACCGCGTAAGTGTAAAAATGTATAAAACCTTTTTAGTAGGTATAATTTCGGAATAATAACAAGAACACTAGACTAGTTATGTGATTATTTAAAATTTGAGCGTATTTCGTTACTCTTTTACTTACGCGGTTTTAAACGTAGATTTGTGATCTCAATATCATTAGATCTAGATTTTACGTTAGATCTAGACCGTTTAGGTAAATAATGGTAGTGTCACGGTTCGTTACGTTTAACTTAGTCTAAGATCAGATATTCTAGATCCGATTCACATGCCCTAACTTACTGTACATCATTAATTCTATTACAATATGATCAAAAGTTTGTGAAATTCAAAAATATTTTAATTCAAATGTATGTAGTCATATTTTTTTTGGAAAATTATTTGATAATTATTTATTTAGGTTTGATGTTTATTTCACAATGGCTTTATTTACAGAATTTCACAACGTTCTGATCAATTTTCACATTACAAAAACAGTAAAAATATGTGACATACACAAAATAGTCGTTATTATTCGTACGAGATTCAAAGTAATTGAAACATCATTAAAATTTCAAGATGGCGCTAATGCTTGTCTTCAAAAAGTATTTTTTCACGTGAAATTAACAACCACACTCTTGTTTGAAAGTTTTATTACATTAAAGTTTACTAGAGTTATGATACATCGGTAACCAAAAGTATTTGCAAAAGAGAAGCTTATTAAATCTCAAAAATTGTGACATAGATTGCATTGAGCGTGTTAAATTATTACTCACATTTTTACATTTCCTGTAGAGAACTTTAAAAATCACCATTTGTTTTATGGCACCATCTTATTCTATGGTAACTCGGTTACAGGTATTTGTTTATACTTAATGCCTTTACCAGAAAACTAAAGAAAGTTACAAAGGTACCCTCAAAAGCGTTGGACCAATCATTATTTGCTAACATTCCCGAATATCCACCTTATTAAGTACACGTGTACTCTAAATTACTTAACATAAATACAAAAACTACTATTTACATTCGACTAACAGTCATTTAGCTATAAGTAACATTTATTCTATTTGTTCATAGCGGTTTGAGCAAAGGCTGATATGCTTAGACAGACTTGGACCAGTGTTGCTATGTGAAAACTACCAAATTCAAAAGAGTTTGGGAGAGTATGACTTTTTGATTATTGGCAACACTGAGTCGTAGATGTATGGTGGTTCCTGACTTCCTATCACAAAGGTGGGAATAGTGTTAGGAAATCACGCTTACTAAACAATATCATACAAGGTTTTCAATTAAAGAGTATTTGAAATAGTGCACTAAAATAGTGTGGGTATAATTTGCAACATAATCCCCTTATTATAAATTACACTTTGTAGTTTAATCTTTACAAATATCTGATAGTATTAAAGCATTCATATTGACATTACTTTAGTGCACTTTTCAATAAGTAAGCGAAAGAAGTGTTTCATGCAATTTTAGTTGATTTCTGAGGGAAATATTATACTTATTTTGTGTTATTATCACTGTGCCTTCAATCAAGTGAATTCCATTTGGTATGAAGATGGATAAACACGTATTCTTAGGCTTATTCATTATTTTATTGCACATTAAAATGAACAGGTTATCTTTCGACATCTTAACAAAATTGAAAAGAAAGTATACGTCTTTCGCTTACCACTACCCAACAAAAACGAAGGTGGTATCTAGACTTAGGTAGATAGATAGGTAGATAGGGCTTTGAATTTGAATTTGTAATGTTTTTTAATTATGTGACTAGCTTAATTTATGAATTGGATACAAATCGATTTGTGACATTAAATTCATCAGTTTTTTTGAGCCCAGTTATAACAGTCATGGTAAAACTTATCATTGAACACGATTAAATCTTAAATAACTTTAAAAAAAATTATCATATTGTTTTTTTGAGCCTAGTATGTTGCAATCATGCTAAAACAGTTTAAACCATCACAAATATGAAATACGTATAAATCGTTTTTCATTAAACACAATATTTACCATCACAAATATGAAATATGTCGGTATAAACTAGTCTTACAAATGAAAATCAAAACTGTAATCAAGAGGTGGCCATATTGCCACCCGCCATTTGCAATCGGCCATCTTGATTCCAACTGTCATAAAAAGGCGGCCATATTATTACCCCGCCATTTGCAATCGGCCATCTTGCTTCAACTGTCATTCCAAATTCAAATCTACCTACCCACCTGTGTCGTCTAGTTCTTCTTGACCTTGAGTATGGTGAGTGTGAGGGTGAGGAAGAGTGCGATCCACACGAGGGTCGATACGAAGCCCATGTACACGTCGGGGTCGGTCAGCGGCCAGCCGCGAGTCAGGATCGACCGGAGGGACGTCGTCGCTAGCGTTAGCGGGAGGCAGAGGGACACGTACCTGTGGGTTAAGGTTTGATAAGTATTACATTTGATTTATTACTTATATGAAAGTTATATTGGGTAATAGGTTTTCTACCTATATGTTGGTTACGTGTAATTTATGAATTTTCAATTATTTCTGAATCATCGTCCCCAGTCCGTTTTGGGTCCAATGGCTGATGAAGTATGTTCAAATTCTTATTCACAATTGAAGTGCTTTAAATGTATTTTTTTTTTCAATGTTACTATAAGTTTTAGGCATCCAATTCTACCGAGTGGATTCAATGGAAAGATTTAAAAGATTAGCGCGCCCATCGTTGCCTACAAAATAAGTAGTTACCAGCCCTGTAATAAGACATTGTGAATACAATTTGTTATTGCTATTCGGATACGGAAAATATATGCATTCTCTTATCTCAGTATTTTCGCTCTAATAGCAGAAAAAGTACCTATAGATATCGGATTCGGAACCGATTCCGAATCCGTTTCCGGTCTGAATCAGTTTCAGAAATAGAATCCGATCCCGAACCCGTTCACGAAACCGAACCCAATCCGGATCCGTTTCCGACACGTCGTGCACATACCGTAGGGCTAGCGGCATGCCCTCAATGGGCCAGATGACGCCGCTGAGCAGCAGCGTCGGGTAGAACGAGCCGAGAGCGAGCTGGATCGCGTTCCGTTCCAGCTCGCACGCGGCAGAGATCACGAAGCCGAAGCACATGCCGCATAGACCTGAGAAAGATATCATCATCATCATCAGCCCATATACGTCCCCACTGCTGGGGCACGGGCCTACCCTAAACTAGGGCGGTAAGGCCTTAGTCGACCACGCTGGCCAAGTGCGGGTTGGTCGACTACACAACCTTAGAATTTCTTCTTAGGTGTGCAGGTTTCCTCACGATGTTTTCCTTCACCGTTAAAGCGTCGAATGATGGTACATATGAATTTCAAATTTTGAAAAACACATTGGTACCTGGCGGGGTTTGAACTGGCGACCTCTCGCATGGCAAGCAACAACCTTAACCACTCGGCCATCGACGCTTTTTAAAAAGAAATATAAATAATAAATACGTTTTTGGAACATCTTCATCTGACCCCAAACTAAGCGGAGCTTGTGAGAGAAAGAAACTGCGGGTGTTAGAGACACTTAGGGTTGAGATTTTTTTCCTCAACTGACTTACGATGATGGCTTGGGGTAGCCTTGTCATCATCACCGGACTTGCGGTGGAGCGGATGGCTCTCACCCCTAACAGGTTTTTTTTTTAAATCGCATATTCTAAGCCACATCACTGGGGGCAGACATTATTCTAATGACATAGTAAACATTATCGCAATCAATTACTATCGGGATTTGGTCACACACACTCATCGAAAGAAAAAAAAAACAAAAACACCAACTAACCTTGCAAAATCGTCAACATAATAACGAACAGAATGTTCCCGTTGTTCTGCACTTTGAACACTATTATCATGAAGATAAGCACCAAAGCCGTCTGGCCGCACATCACCACGAATTGTGTTACAACGTGAGAGAACAGAATCTCTCCAGGGGACACTCCAGCTACCCAAGAGCGGTCTAGGAGACCCTCCATCCTTTCCACGATGAGGGCTGATGAAGTTAAGGCCACGGCTAAGAAGAAGACGATCCTGGAATCATAGAGACGAATATTAAATAGACATCATAATACCGGAAAAGTAGGGCTTCCTTAGCCCCGCAATATTTATTGCACAACATCACATAACATTGATCTGATCCCATGGTAAGTAGCTTAAGCAATGAGGGTTTTCGCTTATGAGAAATTCACTAGATGGCAATACGTAGGCGTGAGGTCCAACTGCAGCATGATTGGTTAATTTTGACGTGACATTGACAGACATGTCAATATTCACCAATCACGAAGCAGTTAGACCTCATATCTACGTCTTGCCATCTAGTGAGTTTCTCATACGCGAAAACCCTCATTGTGTTACAGATATCAGAATCGACACCGGAAACACAACTATACTTTATTATACCACATCCAGACACGGAACAAACACCGATGTTCATCACACAAATATTTGTCCCGAGTGGGAATCGAACGCACGACTCTTGCAACCGCTAGGCAGGTTCACTAACCACTGTTCCACCGAGCCAGTCGTAATGGTGTCGAACATGAGATACATTTCTCATTGCATCTGGTAGGTGGTCGTCCTACACTGCGCTTTCCAGTACATGGTCTCCACTCAAGGATCTTTCGGCCCCAAAAAACTGTTTTCGTTACCAACATGTAGAACGAATACTCACATAATGATCCTGTCTTTCGTATGTGTAGAGCTTATAACCATATAAGTAAGGACTTGGATATCTTTTCATTTTCTCATTTATCTTACTTGAAAATATGTAAATCCAAGTTATAATGGTATTTGTGTAGTGTAACTTTTATCTCCTTTTGATTGCTCCTTTTGTAATGTATTCAGAGTAATATGGACTTTAACATAAGTTTATTTTTACAAACTATTTGAACTATACAATGCCATTGCCGTGTTCAGCTATGATCGGGGCGCAAATTTAACTGTTTTCTTACCTAAAATAATTTTTGTATAAGCCTGGATTTGTGTTCAGTTGCTGTACCAAATAAATAAATAAAATAAAAATAAAAAAATAAAAGACAATCGTCATCTTCATCAATCAAGCGATGGGCTGAGATGATGATGATGATGAACATTTGTCATTATTTCAGATAAAGTTGACTCACGTAAGAATGACTCCGGGCGCGACGAAGTCCGTGAACGAGGGGTCCTTGTTGCCGTAGATCGGGTCCATGAAGTCGATCGGGATGTCTCCCAGCTTCGGGTTGTAGTTGCACGTCTCCAGCAAGCCCTGGGATTCAATATAATAGATATTTGAGTAAAGACATATGTATGTATACGGTTGCCATCCGTCCGAGTTTCCCCGGATTTGTACTAGTTTGAAAGCCGTTCGGGACTGTCCGGGCAGGGGTATTTAAAATGTCCGGGTTTTACCTTAAACCTTTTAAACCTTATTTCGACCGTTATGACTGAGGTTCAACTAAAGTTAAGTTAAAAGTTTTCTTGTGCTCCGTCCATTATATCCGCTGTACCAAAGTAGGTACCTAATGTTGCCCGTTTTTACATGACACATAAGAATAATTTTAAAAAAATTCTGGAGGTACCATGGGCAAATCGCGAGTTTCTAATAAAAAGCAATCTTTCAGAGAAAGATAGAAAAAATATTCTGACTGAGATAAGATTTTCAATAAGTTTTCTTGGACTTTTCTAATCAATACTTAGAACGAGGATTTTTGATACCATACCATGATGGAACCTCAAGAGTGAAGAGTGTTTATGGCTTATTTTCTGAGGTCAGTTAGACGGGCCCACTAGCTAGTCTTTTGTCTATTATTGTTAACTCTTTAACGGGCATAACTATTTTAAATATTCATTGGTTCTGGACCTTTTGTCAAGTGAATGGGTATAGGGTATATTCCCACCAAATTCTGGACCTTATTGGTCCAGAATTTGGTGGGAATATACCCTCTGCCTGCTAAAGGGTTACAGTTGGTGGTACTGACCTTAGCGAAGTCCCGGTAGGAGAATTGTATGTCGCGGCTGAGCATGAGCCCGATCTGCTGGTTGGACATGTCCAGCCACACCTGGATCTCTGAGGAGGAGATGGTCTCGTTGTCTGCAGTGTCAGCTGTTGACAAAGAATAGTTCATGAGATTACTATGCTGGATGTGAAGGGAATGCGATGAGAGTATAGGTTCAGGACTAAAGTACATCTTTATTGGTGCTTTACGTGATTTTGTCGACGATTTTGAGTGAAACTCAGTAAATTACAACCACACCTTTCAAAGGCATCGGAATGCACTTATATATCCTGCCTTTTATTTTAAACTAATTATATATTAATTTTTTTTTGATCCCGCTGTACTCCTTGGCCGTTACAACGACAGATTAATTATGTCGCTGACTAGCCGAGTCGTCCATTCTAATAGTCGATTGCAGATTACCTATTGGTAGCTAGCCATCTAATAGACCTATAGGCCCTATGTATTCTTACCCGAACATTTCAGTAATTCGAGTCTTTTTTTTTTCGAAAGGACTCAGCTGTTAGCCTCAGACGGCTTCTACAACTTCACCGGGCTGTCGGGGGAGCGGAAGGCTCACACCCCTAGTGTAATTCGAGTCAGTCACTGGTCAGGTTATCTATAAGGATGTAGTATTCTTACCTAAAGTTTGGCTAGATTGATGCAGCATCCTAGTTGGTATATTACTAGAACTTTTAGTTTGTTTCACCTGCCAGTCTGGTCGTATCTTCTCGCCTTAGCCACTCGACCTTCTAGAAACTTAACCAGTAAACTTATCAGTCCGCATCCTCATCTTCATAAAGTTTGGTTGTATTGATGCAGCATCCTAGTTAGTTAACTACTAGACCTATCAGTATGTTTCCGCTTTCGCAGTTCTCGCACCTGCAAGCCTGGTTGTATCTCCCCGCCTTAGCCACTCAACCTACACCCTCACTATGCAGCATCCTAGTTTGTTAACTACTAGACCTATCAGTATGTTTCCGCGCTTGCGGTTCTCGTATATGCAAGACTGGTCGTATCTGCGCACCATAGCCACTCAACCTACTAGAAACCTAACCTATAAACCTATCAGTCTAGCCCCTCAACCTACTTGAAACCTAACCAGTAGACCAATCAATCTAGCCACTCAACCACCTAGAAACCTAACCAGTAGACTTATCAGTCTAGCCCATCAACCTACTAGAAACCTACCCAGTAGACCAATCAATCTAGCCACTCAACCTACTGGAAACCTAACCAGTAGACCTTCCAATCTAGCCCCTCAACCTACACCCTAACTTGACCATTTAACCTATCAGTCCCCATCCTCACCCAGCGCCAGCCGCGCCACGAGCGAGTCGGTGTAGTTCTCGTTGAAGTACAGCACGCCCCACGCGTCGCCCGCCGACACCGCGCCGCGCGCCTCGTCCAGGCTCGCGTAGTTCAGCTGCCGCGTGTGACTCGTCAGGTGGCTTAAGTATCGACAGGATAGATTCTTCATGGAGCAGGTCGAGTTGAAGGGACAGTCGCCGTCTAGGGATTGCACTATGCAGCATCCTAGTTTGTTAAATACAAGACCTATCAGTATGTTTCCGCTCTCGCAGTTCTTGCATCTACCAGTCTGGTCGTATCTCCGCGCCTTAGTCACTCAACCTACTAGTAACCTAACCAGAAGACCACTCAACCACCTAGAAACCTAACCAGCAGACCTATCAGTCTAGCCCATCAACCTACTAGAAACCTAACCAGTAGACCATCCAATCTAGCCCCTCAACCTACACCCTAACTGAACCATTTAACCTATCAGTCCCCATCCTCACCCAGCGCCAGCCGCGCCACGAGCGAGTCGGTGTAGTTCTCGTTGAAGTACAGCACGCCCCACGCGTCGCCCGCCGACACCGCGCCGCGCGCCTCGTCCAGGCTCGCGTAGTTCAGCTGCCGCGTGTGACTCGTCAGGTGGCTTAAGTATCGACAGGATAGATTCTTCATAGAGCAGGTTGAGTTGAAGGGACAGTCGCCGTCTAGGGATTGCACTATGCAGCATCCTAGTTTGTTAACTACTAGACCTATCAGTATGTTTCCGCTCTCGCAGTTCTTGCATCTGCAAGCCTGGTCGAATTACGCGCCTTAGCCACTCAACCTAGAAACCTAACCAGTAGACCAATCAATCTAGCCACTCAACCCACAAGAAACTTATACAGTAGACCTATAAGTCTAGCCCATCAACCTACTAGAAACCTAACCAGTAGACCAATCAATCTAGCCACTCAACCTACTAGAAACCTAACCAGTAGACCATCCAATCTAGCCCCTCAACCTACACCCTAACTGAACCATTTAACCTATCAGTCCCCATCCTCACCCAGCGCCAGCCGCGCCACGAGCGAGTCGGTGTAGTTCTCGTTGAAGTACAGCACGCCCCACGCGTCGCCCGCCGACACCGCGCCGCGCGCCTCGTCCAGGCTCGCGTAGTTCAGCTGCCGCGTGTGACTCGTCAGGTGGCTTAAGTATCGACAGGATAGATTCTTCATGGAGCAGGTGGAGTTGAAGGGTCAGTCGCCGTCTAGGATTTCACGCCATGGCAGCATCCCAGCTTGCTGGACCATCTCACCAGACCTATCAGTATGTTTCCGCTCTCGCAGTTCTTGCATCTGAAAGCCTGGTCGTATCTGCGCGCCATAGCCACTCAACCTACTAGTAACTTAACCAGTAGACCTATCAGTCTAGCCCATCAACCTACTAGAAACCTAACCAGCAGACCTTCCAATCTAGCCCCTCAACCTGCACCCTAACTTAACCATTTAACCCATCAGTCCCCATCCTCACCCAGCGCCAGCCGCGCCACGAGCGAGTCGGTGTAGTTCTCGTTGAAGTACAGCACGCCCCACGCGTCGCCCGCCGACACCGCGCCGCGCGCCTCGTCCAGGCTCGCGTAGTTCAGCTGCCGCGTGTGACTCGTCAGGTGGCTTAAGTATCGACAGGATAGATTCTTCATGGAGCAGGTGGAGTTGAAGGGACAGTCGCCGTCTAGGATTTCACTATGCAGCATCCTAGCTTAACTACTAGACCTATCAGTATGTTTCCGCTCTTGCAGTTCTTGCATCTGCAAGCCTGGTCGTATCTGCGCACCATAGCCACTCAACCTACCAGTAACTTAAGCAGTAGACCTATCAGTCTAGCCCATCAACCTACTGGAAACCTAACCAGTAGATCTGTCAGTTTAGCCCATCAACCTACTAGAAACCTAACCAGTAGACCAATCAATCTAGCCACTCAACCCACTAGAAACCTAACCAGTAGACCTATTCGTTGAGCCACTCAACCTACTAGTAACTTAACCAGTAAACCTATCAGTCTAGCCCATCAACCTACTGGAAACCTAACCAGTAGATCTGTCAGTTTAGCCCATCAACCTACTAGAAACCTAACCAGTAGACCTTCCAATCTAGCCCCTCAACCTACAACCTAACTTGACCATTTAACCCATCAGTCCCCATCCTCACCCAGCGCCAGCCGCGCCACGAGCGAGTCGGTGTAGTTCTCGTTGAAGTACAGCACGCCCCACGCGTCGCCCGCCGACACCGCGCCGCGCGCCTCGTCCAGGCTCGCGTAGTTCAGCTGCCGCGTGTGACTCGTCAGGTGGCTTAAGTATCGACAGGATAGATTCTTCATAGAGCAGGTCGAGTTGAAGGGACAGTCGCCGTCTAGGGATTTCACTATGCAGCATCCTAGCTTGTTAACTACTTGACCTATCAGTATGTTTCCGCTCTCGCAGTTCTTGCATCTGCAAGCCTGGTCGAATTACGCGCCTTAGCCACTCAACCTACTAGTAACCTAACCAGAAGACCTATCAGTCTAGCCACTCAACCACCTAGAAACCTAACCAGTAGACTTATCAGTCTAGCCCATCAACCTACTGGAAACCTAACCAGAAGACCTTCCAATCTAGCCCCTCAACCTACTAGAAACCTAACCAGTAGACCAATCAATCTAGCCACTCAACCTACTGGAAACCTAACCAGAAGATCTGTAAATTTAGCTCCTCAACCTACTAGCACCTTAACCATTTAACCCATCAGTCCCCATCCTCACCCAGCGCCAGCCGCGCCACGAGCGAGTCGGTGTAGTTCTCGTTGAAGTACAGCACGCCCCACGCGTCGCCCGCCGACACCGCGCCGCGCGCCTCGTCCAGGCTCGCGTAGTTCAGCTGCCGCGTGTGACTCGTCAGGTGGCTTAAGTATCGACAGGATAGATTCTTCATAGAGCAGGTGGAGTTGAAGGGACAGTCGCCGTCTAGGGATTGCACTATGCAGCATCCTAGTTTGTTAACTACTAGACCTATCAGTTCGTTTCCGCTCTTGCAGTTCTTGTATCTGCAAGCCTGGTCGTATCTGCGCACCATAGCCACTCAACCTACTAGTAACTAAACCAGTAGACCTATCAATCTAGCCACTCAACCCACTAGAAACCTAACCAGTAGACCTATTCGTTGAGCCACTCAACCTACTAGTAACTTAAGCAGTAGACCTATCAGTCTAGCCCATCAACTTACTGGAATCCTAACCAGTAGACCTTCCAATCTAGCCCCTCAACCTACACCCTAACTTGACCATTTAACCCATCAGTCCCCATCCTCACCCAGCGCCAGCCGCGCCACGAGCGAGTCGGTGTAGTTCTCGTTGAAGTACAGCACGCCCCACGCGTCGCCCGCCGACACCGCGCCGCGCGCCTCGTCCAGGCTCGCGTAGTTCAGCTGCCGCGTGTGACTCGTCAGGTGGCTTAAGTATCGACAGGATAGATTCTTCATAGAGCAGGTGGAGTTGAAGGGACAGTCGCCGTCTAGGGATTTCACTATGCAGCATCCTAGTTTGTTAACTACTAGACCTATCAGTATGTTTCCGCTCTCGCAGTTCTTGCATCTGCAAGCCTGGTCGAATCTCCGCGCCTTAGCCACTCAACCTACTAGTAACTAAACCAGTAGACCTATCAGTCTAGCCACTCAAACACCTAGAAACCTAACCAGTAGACTTATCAGTCTAGCCCATCAACCTACTAGAAACCTAACCAGTAGACCTTCCAATCTAGCCCCTCAACCTGCACCCTAACTTGACCATTTAACCTATCAGTCCCCATCCTCACCCAGCGCCAGCCGCGCCACGAGCGAGTCGGTGTAGTTCTCGTTGAAGTACAGCACGCCCCACGCGTCGCCCGCCGACACCGCGCCGCGCGCCTCGTCCAGGCTCGCGTAGTTCAGCTGCCGCGTGTGACTCGTCAGGTGGCTTAAGTATCGACAGGATAGATTCTTCATAGAGCAGGTCGAGTTGAAGGGACAGTCGCCGTCTAGGATTTCACTATGCAGCATCCTAGTTTGTTAACTACTAGACCTATCAGTATGTTTCCGCTCTCGCAGTTCTTGCATCTGCAAGCCTGGTCGAATCTCCGCGCCTTAGCCACTCAACCTACTAGTAACTTAACCAGTAGACCTATCAGTCTAGTCCCTCAACCTACTAGAAACCTAACCAGTAGACCAATCAATCTAGCCACTCAACCCACTAGAAACCTAACCAGTAGACCTATTCGTTGAGCCACTCAACCTACTAGTAACTTAAGCAGTAGACCTATCAGTCTAGCCCATTAACCTACTGGAACCCTAACCAGCAGACCTTCCAATCTAGCCCCTCAACCTACACCCTAACTTGACCATTTAACCCATCAGTCCCCATCCTCACCCAGCGCCAGCCGCGCCACGAGCGAGTCGGTGTAGTTCTCGTTGAAGTACAGCACGCCCCACGCGTCGCCCGCCGACACCGCGCCGCGCGCCTCGTCCAGGCTCGCGTAGTTCAGCTGCCGCGTGTGACTCGTCAGGTGGCTTAAGTATCGACAGGATAGATTCTTCATGGAGCAGGTCGAGTTGAAGGGACAGTCGCCGTCTAGGATTTCACTATGCAGCATCCTAGTTTGTTAACTACTAGAACTATCAGTATGTTTCCGCTCTCGCAGTTCTTGCATCTGCAAGCCTGGTCGAACTACGCGCCTTAGCCACTCAACCTACTAGTAACTAAACCAGTAGACTTATCAGTCTAGCCCATCAACCTACTGGAAACCTAACCAGTAGACCTTCCAATCTAGCCCCTCAACCCACTAGAAACCTAACCAGTAGACCTATTCGTTGAGCCACTCAACCTACTAGTAACTTAAGCAGTAGACTTATCAGTCTAGTCCATCAACCTACTGGAAACCTAACCAGTAGACCTTCCAATCTAGCCCCTCAACCTACAACCTAACTTGACCATTTAACCCATCAGTCCCCATCCTCACCCAGCGCCAGCCGCGCCACGAGCGAGTCGGTGTAGTTCTCGTTGAAGTACAGCACGCCCCACGCGTCGCCCGCCGACACCGCGCCGCGCGCCTCGTCCAGGCTCGCGTAGTTCAGCTGCCGCGTGTGACTCGTCAGGTGGCTTAAGTATCGACAGGATAGATTCTTCATAGAGCAGGTGGAGTTGAAGGGACAGTCGCCGTCTAGGGATTTCACTATGCAGCATCCTAGTTTGTTAACTACTAGACCTATCAGTATGTTTCCGCTCTCGCAGTTCTTGCATCTGCAAGCCTGGTCGAATCTCCGCGCCTTAGCCACTCAACCTACTAGTAACTAAACCAGTAGACCTATCAGTCTAGCCACTCAAACACCTAGAAACCTAACCAGTAGACTTATCAGTCTAGCCCATCAACCTACTAGAAACCTAACCAGTAGACCTTCCAATCTAGCCCCTCAACCTGCACCCTAACTTGACCATTTAACCTATCAGTCCCCATCCTCACCCAGCGCCAGCCGCGCCACGAGCGAGTCGGTGTAGTTCTCGTTGAAGTACAGCACGCCCCACGCGTCGCCCGCCGACACCGCGCCGCGCGCCTCGTCCAGGCTCGCGTAGTTCAGCTGCCGCGTGTGACTCGTCAGGTGGCTTAAGTATCGACAGGATAGATTCTTCATGGAGCAGGTCGAGTTGAAGGGACAGTCGCCGTCTAGGGATTGCACTATGCAGCATCCTAGTTTGTTAACTACTAGACCTTTCAGTTTGATTCCGCTCTCGCAGTTCTTGTATCTGCAAGCCTGGTCGAATCTCCGCGCCTTAGCCACTCTACCTACTAGTAACTAAACCAGTAGACCTATCAGTCTAGCCCATCAACCTAATGGAAACCTAACCAGTAGATCTGTCAGTTTAGCTCCTCAACCACCTAGAAACCTAACCAGTAGACCTATCAGTCTAGCCCCTCAACCTACTAGTAACTAAACCAGTAGACCTATCAATCTAGCCCATCAACCTACTGGAATCCTAACCAGCAGACCTTCCAATCTAGCCCCTCAACCTACAACCTAACTGAAGCATTTAACCCATCAGTCCCCATCCTCACCCAGCGCCAGCCGCGCCACGAGCGAGTCGGTGTAGTTCTCGTTGAAGTACAGCACGCCCCACGCGTCGCCCGCCGACACCGCGCCGCGCGCCTCGTCCAGGCTCGCGTAGTTCAGCTGCCGCGTGTGACTCGTCAGGTGGCTTAAGTATCGACAGGATAGATTCTTCATGGAGCAGGTCGAGTTGAAGGGACAGTCGCCGTCTAGGATTTCACTATGCAGCATCCTAGTTTGTTAACTACTAGAACTATCAGTATGTTTCCGCTCTCGCAGTTCTTGCATCTGCAAGCCTGGTCGAACTACGCGCCTTAGCCACTCAACCTACTAGTAACTAAACCAGTAGACTTATCAGTCTAGCCCATCAACCTACTGGAAACCTAACCAGTAGACCTTCCAATCTAGCCCCTCAACCCACTAGAAACCTAACCAGTAGACCTATTCGTTGAGCCACTCAACCTACTAGTAACTTAAGCAGTAGACTTATCAGTCTAGTCCATCAACCTACTGGAAACCTAACCAGTAGACCTTCCAATCTAGCCCCTCAACCTACAACCTAACTTGACCATTTAACCCATCAGTCCCCATCCTCACCCAGCGCCAGCCGCGCCACGAGCGAGTCGGTGTAGTTCTCGTTGAAGTACAGCACGCCCCACGCGTCGCCCGCCGACACCGCGCCGCGCGCCTCGTCCAGGCTCGCGTAGTTCAGCTGCCGCGTGTGACTCGTCAGGTGGCTTAAGTATCGACAGGATAGATTCTTCATAGAGCAGGTGGAGTTGAAGGGACAGTCGCCGTCTAGGATTTCACTATGCAGCATCCTAGTTTGTTAACTACTAGACCTATCAGTATGTTTCCGCTCTCGCAGTTCTTGCATCTGCAAGCCTGGTCGAATCTCCGCGCCTTAGCCACTCAACCTACTAGTAACCTAACCAGAAGACCTATCAGTATAGCCACTCAACCACCTAGAAACCTAACCAGTAGACTTATCAGTCTAGCCCATCAACCTACTGGAAACCTAACCAGTAGACCTATCAGTCTAGCCCATCAACCTACTGGAAACCTAACCAGTAGACTTATCAGTCTAGCCCATCAACCTACTGGAAACCTAACCAGTAGACCTTCCAATCTAGCCCCTTAACCTACTGGAAACCTAACCAGTAGACCTATTCGTTTAGCTCCTCAACCACCTAGAAACCTAACCAGCAGACCTATCAGTCTAGCCCATCAACCTACTGGAACCCTAACCAGTAGACCTTCCAATCTAGCCCCTCAACCTGCACCCTAACTGAACCATTTAACCCATCAGTCCCCATCCTCACCCAGCGCCAGCCGCGCCACGAGCGAGTCGGTGTAGTTCTCGTTGAAGTACAGCACGCCCCACGCGTCGCCCGCCGACACCGCGCCGCGCGCCTCGTCCAGGCTCGCGTAGTTCAGCTGCCGCGTGTGACTCGTCAGGTGGCTTAAGTATCGACAGGATAGATTCTTCATAGAGCAGGTGGAGTTGAAGGGACAGTCGCCGTCTAGGGATTGCACTATGCAGCATCCTAGTTTGTTAACTACTAGACCTATCAGTTCGTTTCCGCTCTTGCAGTTCTTGTATCTGCAAGCCTGGTCGTATCTGCGCACCATAGCCACTCAACCTACTAGTAACTAAACCAGTAGACCTATCAATCTAGCCACTCAACCCACTAGAAACCTAACCAGTAGACCTTTCAATCTAGCCCATCAACCTACTAGAAACCTAACCAGTAGACCAATCAATCTAGCCACTCAACCTACTGGAAACCTAACCAGAAGACCTTCCAATCTAGCCCCTCAACCTGCACCCTAACTTGACCATTTAACCTATCAGTCCCCATCCTCACCCAGCGCCAGCCGCGCCACGAGCGAGTCGGTGTAGTTCTCGTTGAAGTACAGCACGCCCCACGCGTCGCCCGCCGACACCGCGCCGCGCGCCTCGTCCAGGCTCGCGTAGTTCAGCTGCCGCGTGTGACTCGTCAGGTGGCTTAAGTATCGACAGGATAGATTCTTCATGGAGCAGGTTGAGTTGAAGGGACAGTCGCCGTCTAGGATTTCACTATGCAGCATCCTAGTTTGTTAACTACTAGACCTATCAGTATGTTTCCGCTCTCGCAGTTCTTGCATCTGCAAGCCTGGTCGTATCTGCGCACCATAGCCACTCAACCTACTAGTAACCTAACCAGAAGACCTATCAGTATAGCCACTCAACCACCTAGAAACCTAACCAGTAGATCTGTCAGTTTAGCTCCTCAACCTAGTAGAAACTTAACGAGTAGACCTTTCAATCTAGCCCCTCAACCTACTAGAAACCTAACCAGTAGACCTATTCGTTTAGCTCCTCAACCTAATAGCAACTTAACCAATAAACCTATCAGTCTAGCCACTCAACCTACTAGTAACCTCACCAGAAGACCTATCAGTCTAGCCACTCAACCACCTAGAAACCTAACCAATAGACCTATCAGTCTAGCCACTCAACCTACTGGAAACCTAACCAGTAGACCTTCCAATCTAGCCCCTCAACCTACACCCTAACTCGACCATTTAACCCATCAGTCCCCATCCTCACCCAGCGCCAGCCGCGCCACGAGCGAGTCGGTGTAGTTCTCGTTGAAGTACAGCACGCCCCACGCGTCGCCCGCCGACACCGCGCCGCGCGCCTCGTCCAGGCTCGCGTAGTTCAGCTGCCGCGTGTGACTCGTCAGGTGGCTTAAGTATCGACAGGATAGATTCTTCATAGAGCAGGTGGAGTTGAAGGGACAGTCGCCGTCTAGGGATTTCACGTCGTGGTTCACGATGGCCTGGGAAAGTAAATGAGTGTAATTAATGTTTGGGACTTTTCCACCCACGGTCATAGGGTTTACGGGTGAGAGCCATCCGCTCCCCCGCAAGTCCGGCGATGATGACAAGGCTACTCCATGACATCATCGTAAGTCACTTAGAAAAAACCATATCAGTGAAACGAGCTCCTAAGGTATGTAAGCAAAAAAGACTAAAGTGCAGTTCAGTTTCTTTGGACCTCCCGAACAAATGAAGTGAGGAAAGTTACTTCGTTATAACTTCAATTATTTTTATCGGAAATTTATTTAAGTATCTAAGGGAATCACTGTACTTTGAATACTTCCTCATATTCAACTAGACTACTAGTTGAAATTCTTGCTTTCAAATTCAAAAAATCTTGCTTGTAATATATTCTTATACAACGGCAGCATTACATTATCATTCTGTAAAAACAGAAACAGCCATAAGTTACATTCAAACTGTAACGAGATCTTACCAGTTTCAAGTCGGTGGGGTCTCGGCCGATGGCCAGGCAGAACAAGATGACCTGCATGACCGGCAACACGAAGATGAACAGCATCACGCCGATGTTCCGCCACATACGCAGGAAGTTCTTCTGGATCAACGCCTTTATCTTGCCGCGGGACGTCAGCTGGGGGTGAACGAACGAATTAATGATTGAACGAACGAGCGAATGAACCACTGGCGTAACTATACCCGTTGAAGTCCGTGGCAAAATTCATCGGTTGCGGCCCCGTGCACCCCCGTTCTTTTTTTATCTTAATGTGGATGTAGGTTGGCAGATGAGATTCTCCTATGACCGGGGACCCCTTTCGGCTGGGGCCCCCTACCGGGTGGGGGCCCGTAGCATTTTGCCGACTTGCCACCCTGTAGTTACGCCAATGGAATGTATTTAGTATCTATAATCCTATTAGGAGACGGATGCAAGTGAATTTAGATAAAATTTATTAAAGTCGATAAAAATTGCACACTTACATTGAAACAATCGCCACATTCCTTGCATTCGTTGGTGACAGCCTCCGTTACTTTACCAGGGAGCTGGAACAGATAGGAAGAAGAAACATTAATACAAACTTCCCTACATCTACCACATCAGTTCAATTGCCCTTATCTTGGGTACCGTATTCGAACCATGTCCTATTCGGAGTTCCTTGACGCTGCTATTGAGTGGAGAGGTACACCGCGGTGTTTAGTCGATTCCCTGGGCATTGAACCTCGCCCAGGAATCGCGGATGGCATTAAGCATCTTTTCTTCAGTAGTTGGGGAGTTCCGACACAGTACTAGGAGATAATCTCCTCTCTCAGTGATACCGCAATATAAAAAGGACTTGCTGGATCCGTTTATTGCTGCATCTCGGATTGCAGTTTCACTGAACTATGAGAGTGAAAGAACTGAGTGCACTCGTGATTGCGTCAAACTCTACACTACAATATAAAGTGCAGTTGGCTGATCTTTGGCCGGACTTTTTAAAACACTATGTTGCATTACTCGCCTATCATTAGTGAAATAAAAGCTTTTAAAAATTAACCCCTCCCCCCAACCTCTCAATGGAGAATGTTCATAATTTTAGGTAATTAGGTAACTTTGAAGTATTTGATAATCTGAATCGACATGTGTAAGTAAGTGTAGTTTCGACATACAACCAAAATTTAAAAAGTTATACGTGTTAAAAGTTTTTATACAAAATGAACATAGTGATATGACGTCACACCACAACATGCAGTAATTGTAAAAACAAATTTTTCGTACTTTCACGTTCCAAAATATAAATTCAGTTTAGAAATATAATAAATTCATCATGCCAATATACACCGTGAAATTTTAGTGGTTGTTTTCCCGTGGCAGAACGATTGGCCTTTAGTAGTACTATCGAATCATGCAAATTATTCGGCGAAAAAAACATTTTTTTTTTCAAATTTTCAAAATAATAATTTTCCAACTCGAAAACGAGAGAAGCTAGCGTTCTTTTATAAGATGTGACGTAATCAGGTACTGCTTGCCGCATGAAATCGATGCTTAAAGCTACAGAAGCTCGACGCCCTAAGTCATAAAGCGGTTCGAACGTGCTTTCGAGTTTCGGTTTCCTTTCGTAAAACCGGCATTTATTGATTTTAACAAAAAAGAACTGCACAAATCTATTGTACTACTAAGATAGAATCATTTCACTGCGGGAAAAGAACCACTAAAATTTCACGGTGTATAATATTCCATTGTGAAATTGAGACACAATAACATTGTCCATTAACTTAACCAATGTCTGAAATGACAAACATGGCCATAAACCTGGCAGTCTACTGAGGGCCTACCATGAGTTGGCTATCGTAAACTTACGTACGTTAAAAACCTATCGAGTTGTTTTTTTTCATATGGCCGATTGTAGTTCTTCGCGTAACCACCAGCCGGCGCTGTACATGTTTTTCATAGACATATTTACGTAGTCGATATCGAGCGCGTAAGTTTTAAACTCATGGTAGTCTACTGATCTACTCACATCGCCGTTGGAGCCGAGCCCGTTCTCCACGATCAGCACCTCCTTGCTCTGGTTGATGGCCTGGAAGTTCAGTCCGACCACCTGAGCGTCTTCGGCCGCGTACGGTGCCTCCTCGCGCTTCGACAGCTTGTTGAGCCCTAGGGCTCCGCCGGACACGTTCAGTTCTACTACGTTGTTGGTTTGGCCTGGGGAGGAAATGTTTTATTTTAGTTTTCCGTACCCATCATAGTAAGAACGCTGTAAAGTAACAGAAAACTGAAACTGTCCGGGATATTTACCATGTTGTTTTGTTTCGGGTGAACACCCAAGAAATATCGGGAGCTCATTATAACAAAACAACATGGTAAATATCCCGGACAGCTTCAGTTTTCTAATGCGCTGTAGAGTAATTCGTCAAGTGCTTAATAATTACATTTAACATCTTATTATACACGATTTTCACTCGTAATAGTGGTTTTATTTTTTAAAAAATAAACAAGAATTAAATCCGTAAAATTCCGCTAACAAGTATTTTAAGGTAAAATCTCTTAAATCTTATCGTCATGGTAAGGTAATGACATCTAAATGCCTAATGAATGTTTGTCTTTCGACTACCTTATTAATTGTTTTGCCATAGAATTTGGGAGTAAGTGCTAAAATATCGAGATAGGGAAGGCTCTCTAAGCCCTTATCTCAAAGCTTTTCTAAGGACGAAGTTGACTTAAAAAGTTCAGATAAAATCCGTTTCTTAACACAGAAGATCAAGCTCCCAAATCTAAGATAAACCATTACAAAAAGTATTTCTTTAATAGACACAATCTCTACGCGTCAGCATCGCATTCTAGTGCAGTTTGCACAATGCCGATAGCATCTACTGGATAGGCATCGACCTGGTTAAGACACCGGCCACTCGGTAATGATACACATCGTAGATTACACGTGTTAGTATACGTTAGTTGAGTAAATACTAAATGCCTGGGTAGGATTGACGGCACTTGCACGGTCTAGATTTCAAGTCAATCTGAAGGGGTATTATTATTTGTTGTCCATGATTTCATTATTCATATGGATTATGAATACCACTGTCATAAAAATCCATAATTATCGTACTTAAATGGAGCAAATATTAAACGATGAGGAGTTTATTATATTATATTCAATTAAATAACATGCCTGTTAATAGTATCGATAATATTCAAGTAATTCAAATTGAAGCTCATTTATCTAATAATTATGTATGAGGCGTTTTTACGTATAAATAAGGAGACGAAAGTTTTTTCTGATTTTATCCTAATAACCCTGAAAGTGCATGTTCATTTCGCAAAACTGCAACGAAAGTGCAAATGTCATCAATTCATACAATTGTGATTCAAATCTTGGATCGAAATCCACGGTTCCCTACGCTACCGTAACCAAGAAGGTTAATACAGGAAGTCAACCTTCTTCAATCACATTTATTCCTTTGTGTCGTACACTTATACCGCTCTGGCACCGTTGCAGACGCAGTTGCGAAACGCCCCACAAAGCAAGGCCGCGGTTCGTCCGCAGATCCGACACGACTTATTTAATAACTGCTATAGAAGGAAGGCTACCGAATTAACTGACAGTATGAGGTTGTTATGAAGGGTAGAGTCACTTAGCGATGGAAGAGTCACTGGGACGAGTTGCTAAGTACTGAAAGCTAACTTAAAAGAAAAGCATTTTCTTTTGATAAACTTAGAAAACAAAGCATAAACTTGTCTCACCTAATACGACAACTCATTAGATAATTCTATGTTAAAGTGCAAGAAACCCCAAATTTTTCATTACCTACCTACAAATGTTCTCTCATAAATAAATTGTGTAAGATAACTTCCTCATTTCTAAGCTCTAAGTCTCTTCCCGTTCGTTATTTCGTCATCCCTTCTCGTTCAGAGACGGCATCTCTTCTATCATTACTTAATTCGACCACTATATAGTATACCACTACGCTATATAGTGCAATATATACTATTCTTATATATATCCAAGCTCAAGCCTAAAATTCAAACCTGTAAATTAGCAGAAGGGCCCGTAGGCCTTGTTGCGAATGTATGGTCTTCCACTCACTTCTTATAATAATGCGTCCATTATTACCAAAGTATACAGCAGTGTAGCCACCTCAAGGCATGAAGTTTATAACCAAGTTACTGGTCAGAGGAACTCAAGCTTATAACCCCAACTGGCTGTGAGATAACGAGTTACGTGATCGCTCCGACTCGTTGCGACAGAGCTGCGTCGGCGCAACTTTGCATTCGCACCAGATATTGGTTATTGACCACACGTATTTTGTATAATGTGGTTTGATTGGCGTTTATTTATAGAGGCAGCGGCTTACAGGGCAATTGGCCGAAGGCCTCGCATGATGCAGAAAAATATCGAATTTCTTAATTATATTTTTGTCGAATGCTTAAACCATACAATCAGGCATTGGCGTACCCTGGATACTGTTGTCGCCACTACTAAGTGTCTTATCTAGTTTATCGATACTCAAAATTGGAAAAAAATCTGATTTTCCCCCGGGCCCAGGGTTTTGAATGCACCAATGGAATCAGACTTACTTTTGCATCAAATACTTTTGAGAAAAAAGGCAACAGGCCTTCCGATATTGCGTTGACGCGATATCGGAAGGTCCAGTGGTTCAGGTCCGCGTTCAGGTGGGGTCATGAATGCGATTTTTTATTACACAAATTTTAAATTTACATTGAGCTTTAATAGCGTTAAAAACAACAATTAAAAATAAGGCAAAGCGCCTTGACTTGAAAAGACTTTAGATGGTGTCATAATAAAGAAGAGATGGTTTATTGATAAGGTTTTTTAACGTTCCAGTTTGATATTTATGATGTAGAAAATGATCGAAAACCCGATTCTCTAAATTGTGTTTACTGATTCCATTGAAATTTTCATTGGGCGATGCGACCATCATAATATTTTTGTGATTAGCATTTAAATTGTTTGTTCAAGTCCAGGTGTGTGTTTATCTATTTTGGTATATTGATTCTGATTTGTTGTATTATTTTTTGATTTTTTTTTCCTAGCTGACTAACGATGATGGCTTGGAGGAGCCTTGTCATCATCACCGGGCTTGCGGGGGAGCGGATGGCTCTTACCCCTAATTATTTTTTGAACATCCGCTTATAGGTAATGGGGTTGATGGCATGATATCGAGCCCTTTTAGGATGAAGATCATAACCGCCTTTTTGAATATTTTACAGGAGAGGTGTTATAACATGCAAAATCAGTTGATCTGGCGGTTAATATTAAACCAATTTTTGCTGTTTTTGGCGCTTACGATCTTCTTCCTGAAAAGACTCGAATATTATTATTATTCAGTAAAGTATGGTGTTTTTAGTTTTAAGCTCTTACCTTGCTTCCTGGATAGCTTGAGGAAGACATCTTCCAGGGAGATGCAGTTGTACATGGTGAGTAGAGCCTGTGGAGACTCCTCGGCTAGCAGCCGACCGCTCCTCATCAGACCGATCTGAGGATATAGATAGATCCTTATTTAAAACTTGATGGATCATAAATCACAATAAAACTTAACCTTGATCAAATAACTAGACGTTTTAAAAATTTGAGTACCAAACTGCTTCCGTTCCAAGTGATAGATACTCGTTTCCTGGTATTCCTGGTACATACATTAAATCCCAAAATCATTGAAAGTCAAGTAGGAAGGTTAACATAGTGAAAGAAAATGGGGATGTAAAAAGGTTCATTCGTTAAAAATATTATGTTGGTAAATAATTTTTAACAAGATAACAGAAAGGTCTTTTACATCTATGAAACATGTGTTATCTTCTAAAAATAACCAACTTCGCCGAAGACGACAAACAGGTCCTTACTCCATAAACCACACTGTGTAACATTTGAAGTCAAAGACAAAGTCAATGGTCTCAAGCTTCCTTGAGGCTCATCAGCGCTTATGGTTCGCTATTAACATAATATGGTTTGAGGAATGCGGTCCGTCCTCACACGACCTCAAAAAAATCACGTTCATAGTACAGGGGCTAGTAGTTATCAAAAACTTGTCATTAGAAAGGTTTTCTTTACCCTTTTAAAAGTGGAAGGTTTTATTTTTATTTTATTTATTAGGTCCACTTACAATTATGTATTACATCTTAAGTATTAAATATTTAAATAATTATTTGCTAAATACATAATTTAGTTACAAGCAGACTCCACTTGCGATTACAATGTTTCTTACAAGCTAATATAAAAACAAAAGGGAAAAAGAACCAAACAAAACAATTTAACTAGCAATGACAACTTTTTTCATCTTAGCAACAGAGTCCTGGAAAACATCAACCAGGCCGCTGTGATGGTTTAGGATTCGTGAGAGGCGAGGTATGGCGGAGTTGGCGCCCATGACAGTGCGCCTGAGGGGGGGACAGAGAGGGGTTGTGGGTTTTCGAGGTAAACCTCGAGGCACTCTTATACTAAATTGTGACAATAGTTGGGGACAATTAATTTTACCATTGAGCACTTTATGAACAAATGTTAGATCCAAAAGGTCCCGTCTTTTGTCAAGGGATAACATTTTAAAATGTTTTATTCTGTCCGCGTACGACTTAATTTTGTCAGCTATGCCTTGCGAGTAAGCTAAGTGCCACAAAAACCTTTTCTGTATGCGTTCGAGCCTTAGCATGTGTGCAGTGTAGTGGGGTCGCCATACTACACTTCCATACTCCAAAAATACTTCTCACTAAGGTATTATATAATAGAAGTTTAGTTTTAGAACTTTTAAACATTTTGCCATTTCGTATAACGAAACCAAGCGTCTTAGAAGCCTTGTGTGTAACTTTCTCTATATGTGGGACAAACGAGAGTTTACTGTCAAAATGAATTCCTAGATCTTTTTACTGTCTCAACAATCTGTAATGGAACATCTCTAAGATAATATTGAGTCTTAATGGAATTTGTTTTTCGAGTAAAGGTGATCTGCTGACATTTAGAGACATTAAGTTTCATTGCGTTACACTCACACCAGTCGACCAGACGCTTTAAATCCTCCTGTAGTTTGATAGTATCATCTATTGATTCTATCACACGACCCAATTTTAGATCGTCAGCGTAAAGAAAAGGTTTTGAATACTTGAAGCAAGGAGGCAGATCATTAATAAATAAATTAAATAGGATTGGCCCTAGGTGGGAGCCCTGGGGTACTCCTGATGATATTTTACGGTTGCTGGAGCTGTATCCATTAATAACTACATAGAATTTTCTGTGGGATAAGTAAGAACCTAGCCAGCTCAGCAGACATCCGTCGATACCGTAGATTTTTAGTTTAGTTATAAGCAAATTATGACTAACCTTGTCAAACGCTTTGCTAAAGTCTGTATAGACCATATCAATTTGTTTCTGCGAGTCTATAGCATGTGACAGGAAATTTTCGAAGGACACCAAGTTAGTACATGTCGATCTACCCTCGAGAAACCCATGTTGATAGTCGGAGAAGATCTGTTTACAGTGATTTTGTATGACAGGGCAGATTAGAGACTCAAGAACTTTGGCAAAGACGCTCAGAAGAGAAATTGGCCGATATTGATCTACACACCCAGGATCACCACCTTTAGGTATCGGAACAACCTTTGCAGTTTTCCAAACATTAGGAAAAGTGCCGGAGCTAAGGGACGCGTTATAAATAATATGTAGTGGTGTAACCAGGCTTTCAGCATACTTAACCACGTAAATCACTGGGATTTCATCGGCACCGTGGCTTTTGTTGGGTTTTAATTTATTGATCTTTTGGAGGATATCCTCCGGCTTGATATTTACCGAGTGAAGAATGTCGTTATGCAATTGATGCCCTTCGAAGGAGTCAAAGGTATCATTACCACTATCATATACATACGAAAAGAAGTCTGCGAATAATTCACAGACATTTTCTCCAGCAGTAGCTGACAGTGCACCATATGTCAAAGTTGCCGGATAAGTACTCGCCCCTCCCCTTTTACTCTTAATTGCAGACCAAAAAAGTTTTTTAACATAGAGCCCTCAATCTTCTGTACATAGTCATTGTAACATTAAGATGCTAGTCTATTGCAACGCGATCTTAGTATTCTAAATGATATTTCATGAAGAGGATTCTTGTGTCTTAAAAACCTTCGCCGATAATTATTTTTTTCACGTAGGAGACGTATGAGATTTCCGGTAAACCAGGTAGGATATCTCGAAGTCGGTCGTTTCTTAAGAGGAACAAATAATCTGATAGACTCCCAGATTAGATCGTAAAATTCTTTTACCATGGTATTAACGTTTTCAGCATTACCCAGCCTAATTGCCCACGACGTACCTTTTATAAACTTGTTTATGCCTTCATAATCCCCATTATGGAAATTATAACGGGGTACATCATTATTATACGTTAAATGATTCAGTGAATCAAAGTATAACTTTGTTTCAATCGGAGGGTGTGGGGTGTCAATTTTAGAGAGGACATCAGCGGCAGGTGTTGCCTCACAATGCTCAATATTGGTAAGAATTAGATCTAAAATGTTGCCATTGCCATTTAAAATTCCGTTTATCTGTTTTAAATTATTCAGTGCCATAAAATCTTTTAATAAGATTTCCATTGAAGATGAGGTCTTCGTTTGGTCGTTAACACAATGTTGCCATTTTATGTGGCCCAAATTAAAATCGCCTAAAATACATATACTTGAGTTACAGCCTTCTATGACCCGGTTACAATTACACAAAAAACTATCCAACAACGATGGCGTTACAGGAGGAGGCAAGTATACTACACAAAAGATATTTCATGCAGCAAATCTCTGACAGATACGCTTACTGTTACCCATAAGTCCTCCCCATTGCTTTCCTTGCTGAAGTTCCTGTAGGAGCAGATTTTTTTTGAAACAGCCATTAACACACCACCCCCGTCGGATTTTCTGCTATTACTTTTATTCCTGTCTCTACGGTAGACAACGTATCTATCATCGAAAAGCTCATTGTCCAATACGCCATCATTTAACCAAGTCTCAGTCAGCACAACAATATCGTAGTTGCTAGTAGCAACCTTAGTATACAATGCGGTGGTTTTGGTCCGTAGACCACGAACATTTTGATAATAAATATTTAAACCAGCGAATTATACAACATATAATTAAATAACACATGCTTTATCGACAAAGGAAAAATTACAATAATTTGTTTAAAGTGTCTATATCTTTACAAAAACGAAAGCTGAGTCGTCAGTTTTACGCATGAAAATTCTCCCACTTCTGACCCACACATGCTTGAAATTCAACTCCTTAGCCTTCAGTCTTGCTGCTGCATGCAGGGCTTTGTTCCCGATAGATAGATGCTCCATAACGTAGACTGGTTTTCTCTCACCTCCGATGCCGATATGATTAGTGTTTAACTTATTATTCGGATTATTCTTATTGAATTTTATAACTCCGGCTAACAGGTTATCCCGGACTTGAGGCGATGATAGCTGGACGATTATGGATCTGGGCCGGTTGCTTGTTTTGTCCAGTTTTTGTATGCGACTGCAATGGTGAATGTTGTCTTCTTTGACTTCAGATCCAACAATTTTAGCTATGCTCATTACCATTGACTTTAGATGTTCATTTGTTTTTTCGGGAACGCATTGTATTTCCAAGTTATTAGCTCGTGCGTTTTGCTCTAAAGAGTTTACTTTGATTTTAAGTTGTGAGATAGCATCCTGCATAGTGTGGTTTTCTCTCTTTAACGTGTCAAAATCCCTATTTATCCCTTGTTGTTCTCTAGTGATATCCTCATATTTATCTTCTATAAATGACATTGAGTTTTTTATGTCTTCTATCTCCTGCTTAATTGTGGTTAATTCCGTTTTAATGGAACTCGTTACTGAGCTACTTATCTGAGCAACTAAAGAAGACATTTGGTTACTAATAACATCATGAACAATTTCTCTAATATCTTCTCTGGTTATCATCGATATTTCCTGCTGGTTTGTAGGCGGGGACGAAGAAGCATGCCTTTTTGTTGCGCGTTGAGTAATGTTCTCGTCACTACTAGTGCCCTCTCGTATTTCTCTTGATTTGGATTTATTTTGTTTGGGGCTTTTCGGCGGTGTTCTTTGCAATTTTGTAGACATTATTAGTTATATTATAATTATAATTATTATAATTATAATTATTATAATTATAATTATTTTAGTAATTATTTAGGCATGTAGTAACTTATCGGTGTTGAACTGTTGATACAGATCATACAATCTTGATTAAATTTTTTTAAGTTACAAAAAGCGGAAAACGGTTTCTGGCCAGGATCGATTCCCTGATCTTTCGTAGTGAAGCAAGCACCTCAACACAATAGGCCACGGTTACTCGCTAACAGGTTGACGAAAGTTGAGACCCGGTGCAGCGTATGAATCACGCTCATTAGAGTTTGTCTCTTTCCTATATTGTTTTGTACTCGTCACGCACCGCATCTATCGTCCGCGAAACGTCAAACAATCACAGCTGATTTTTCCAATGTACCGGCACTATTGTTAAACTCGACGATCACAAATTTTTAATGTTGTGAATTCAGCACTGAATATTTGATGTTTTCTTATAGTAATTACACAGTTAGTTAGCTATTGACTTCCTCTTCAATTTGGTATAACTTGCAGATCGAAATAATCACGTTTTACCGAGCGTTTCACGATGTTTCTATGGAGCTCACAAGAACACTGTTACTCGACTCGAAGTTTTAATGACATGGTGACAAGGTTCGATGAACATTGTTTTTTTTTATCTAATCAAAAATATTTCACGTTTTTACACTCTTCGTCGAATAATCGTAAATAATTAATGTACGAATAATTAAAAATAAGGTTTAAAAACACTTCCCATTTCAGAAAATTAAAATTAGTTATCTACCTACACACTTTATGATCTTATCGTACCTACACTACAAAATACATTGCTAAACCCTACTTCAAATTGAGTAATTAATCTCACAAACTATGACCATCAATCACTCCCTAGAAACGACTTTCAAATTCAAGAAATAGATAACGCAGAGTCTACGAGGCAGACATATACACCGTTAATGAATGGAAAATATTTATATCTTCGTCATCTACTTCATAAATATACATTACTCGTAGTATTTCTAACGAAGATAACTAATTGATGCATTTATTACGAGTATGATGCATAAACGGATCACATTACTATGGGCACAGATAACATAACTATACTACGGGGTTAATGTGTTATGTTATGTAATGTTTAAATTACGTGTTTTAGACGGACGTAAATTAAGAATTTGTTAATTTGTCTAACACTCGATGGAAATAAACACAAAGTACAGTCAATTCTATGATTTAAGATAAAATGAGATATTAATGAATTAAAACAAATCAATATAAAATAACATTTATTTTAACACGTTTAAGTGTTAGTAACGTGCAATAATATTTGTAACTAAGCGAACTTTAAAAGCTTTTATAACAATTCAAAATCCAGAAAAAAAATTGTACCATAGTGTTTTAGATTTTTAACATGGCGTAGCTCACGACTCCTATCTCTAGGACTATAATCACGATTCCTACGTGTCTCTAATGTATTTGACGAATCGTCATAGCGCTACGCGGGTTCGCAAGAAGATGTCCTCCGCCATTGAACGACCTTCGGAACTGTTGACTACCTCTAATAACTCTTAGTTATTGCCTTGTGACTACAAAAGGCATGTGTGATCGCAATAAGATTAGTTTTTAATCAGATTTAAAACGATATATATGCTACTTATACTTTAGGATGTGAGTCATTAATGTGCGCATGAAAGGGCACACAGACAAACGAACGTGTCTTTTCCCAAATTTAATTTATGACTGCAATAAACCGAAAAAAGATTTTTTTTAAATTGATCATTTCTGGCAACTAACTATTTACATTTAAATTATTACCATATCACTAAAACTTTTACATGTCAGGCCTCAGAACTGGACATGTTTGTATAAAAAAAAAGGCCCGGTATATTTGCTGTCCAGTGTACTTTATATTTTTAATTTTCTTTACAGAGGAAACAAAACTCATGATGTACTCACGCAGTGCGCCTGGCGAGCCTCCTCGATGTAATGCGTGGTGATGATGACGGTCTTGTCTCCTGACGAGGTGATCCGCACCAGATGCGTCCAGATGGACTGACGCAGCAGCGGGTCCACTCCCACTGTTGGCTCGTCCAGGATCAGCAGCTCAGGGTCGTGCATGAGGGCTACGGCGAAGGAGACGCGGCGCTGTTGGCCGCCACTGTAGGAAGAAGGTAAAAGCATTAGAGGTTTACTAAGGTACTTCCTGAGAGAGCATTTTAAAAAATTAGGTTTCATTTTTTTTCTAGGCTGTGATGTCCCACTGCTGGGCAAAGGCCTCCCCCAATTCACTCCATGTTTGTCGATCGGTAGCAAGAGATAGCCAGTTTGGTTGTTGGGCGTCGAAATCGTCGCGCCATCTCTTAATAGCAAAAAAATATTTCTTGAAGTCGGTTAAAAATCATGTAAATTAATAAACATAGAGTTAAAATTAATTATTATTTGCGTGAACATATTAAAACTTAAACTAATGTCTAAGTTTAGAGATACGATGTTTCAAGCTCTTTACATTCATTGTTAAATTCCCAGAAAGCTTAATTAGGATAGCGTTGCTTTTCTCTTACGTGATTTTACAGTTATGGTTCAGTGTGTCATAGATAATTTACTACCATGAATCTTATTTTTTAAATAAATGAATAAGCTAAATGATGACCAGATCCATTACATCATATAATACTTTCAGGAAGCTGAAAGTCACCGGTAAAATTGAATTGTCACTTATTTTTTTAACTATCTAATAAATATCTAACAGTTCTTGCATATGCAGATGCCAGTCATCGATTAATTTTCAGCGTCCATTCTCCAGCCTAACTTGTCTATTTCAAGATGGCTACACAAAACAGTCAGCGTGAATGGATATATTTTTGTAATGTAACGTTTAATCTCGTATGTGTTACCGTAATTGTTACATCATTCACTTTCACTCATCTGGTGTTTATTACAAGTATGATATGGATGAAGCACGCGACTTTGCTCGATAACGCTTTCTCTTACCTTCATTCAACGTAGTTGCGTATTGTGGTTTTTGATAGACGTTCAATCGTTCGATCTCAATGAATGGTTGAATGAATGCCTATTATTGGTGAAGTTTTGAGATATTATCGCGTTAATTTCATTACGTAATTGAGGGATCGATGATTATGAGTACAGTAAGTTAATGCCACACTTTTTTCTTTTAGCTTAAAGCTTCATCTTGTGAGCTTTTTATATTATGATATCCAATATTTATTAACTATTTTATATTAACTTATATAGCCAAGATATTGTTCGAGGTATCGAATCAAAATTAACAGAATAATCAATTACCATCAAGACTGAGATTAACTCACGATGACTTTTCAACGTATACAAAGCTTACATATTTAATATTAATAAAAATGATTAGACATTATTAAAATAAGTGCTCCATCTTCACATAACCAATTTGAAATTCAAATGGCCTATAAGAGTTACTTTGCAAAATTACGATTTCACTTTTAAGAATGGTTAATTACAAGTTAAAAATCACTAGCGAATGGACGGTGTGGGTCAGCGTGTATGTCTTCTGAATTATTTATTATTTTCACTTTTACATAACAATATCTATTCTTGTAACAAGTCGGCAACCTAGACCTTATGTATACGTAATAGGGTTCATTATTTCACTGTGGATATTAATAGGTAGTTACTTATTCATTTAAAGTAGATACCTACAGTTCTTAATTAGGGAATAGAAACTGTGTAGTATATTAATACAAGTTACAGTGCTTTACACATAAGTTTACAAATGTAAATAAATATGTAGGAATGTTACTTATATGAAAACTATTTAAGTTTATGTATTAATATAAGCACTAAAGCATGCTTGAGATACTAACAAGTCATCAAATATAAATAAGTGTTGGGTGCACAAAAAGTATTGTTGTGTTGGATAAACCATTTATCAACGAAGGCTTTGGGCTATATAAACAGTGGAAAATATGTGCTAAACGAAGTCGCTGTACCTATCATATGTTATATGTAGAACATTGCACAATATAATTATAGTATGGTTAGCAACTCTATAGAACCAGCGTTTGACGTAACATTGTGACAGGTGCCTACCTTAACTTAATCATATTAATGTTGATTTCTTCTGAAACCGCAGTTGTAAATGTTAATGATTAAATTGGGTCAATTTCAACAAGTCCATATTTTTTAACATTTCGGTGAACTTTTTTATTTGTTACTTTTTTGAAAATACAACCATGTAGAATTGTTATTTACGCTATCGTTATAATTAATTTTAACACGACATTAAATGAAATTCATATACTTAAGAGATATAGTACTTTGAAATTTTGGTGTCACCGAAATGAAAGAAGAGTTCACCGAAATGAAACTTCTCATCACCGAAATGAGAAACGCAATACACCGAAATGAAATTACTTATGTAGTCACCGAAAAAAAGTAAACTGTTACCAAGTATACAGCCTACAACCTACGTTTTGAAGAGTGTATTCATCACACAGTAACAGATTTTTTCTTACTAAAATTAAAACTTCGGCCTTATCAATAAAAATGCATCTCCGTTAATCGTTTAACAGTGGTCGTTGGAAACGTGGATACAACCCAGTCTTGATCTTTGTCAGTTCCAGATTCAGCTCTCAATGCATAAAGTCCATCTGCCAATCAATACCCCTAACCTTACATAGACCGATTAAGTGCAATATGCAGTGGTGCAATAATTCGTTAAACAATTGACAAAGCCATTATAAAGCTAGCTTCATTACCGAACTACGAACGATTCGTAGGTATCATCTGGAAATCGTCGTGCCAACATATCCCAAGAGGCTGTCGTACTTCCAACGTCCCGGGTTTGACTCAAGAGTCATCTGCGCCGTTTAAAAATTATGAATCCGCCTATAATGCCGATTCATTTTCACAAGACACATGTGATGCTTGTGAAATCTTAATGCTGTCTATCCATGCAAACCAGCGAACCAAATGAATTAATACAGTCACCAGCATTGACATGACCCACAATAGTAAAAAGGCCTAGACCACAATCCGTAAATGGACCGGTGAGCACTCTCCTCCAAAGTTCCAAGTAAAGTTACTGCAAACAAAATTGCTCATCAACTGTTGCTGAATAAGAAATCGTACACTCGCCTTCCCAGAATTCAACTTGTACAATGCCTTCCGAAAGAGAATTTACTGAGCCAGCCTTTTGACGATATCATTTTTAGTGTTAGATACTTGAAATCTGGTAAAGCATCGAGTGTTGATAACATTTCCACAGAACAACTTAAAAACTTGGATCCTATGACTATTTGCTGGTTACAACCGAAGTTCAATGATTGTCTACAATCTGCGAAATTATCACGTCTATGGATCTTGATATTGCCATTCCAAAACCGGGAAAAGTTCTAGATGACCCTAAAAACCTTCCGCCCATTATCCTTGCTCAGTCACACATTCAAATTACCTCAACGACTTTTGCTTAACCGCCTATCACCTATAAGATCAGCACTTAATTCCAGAACAGGTACGATTCAGACCTAAAAAATCATGTTGTAACCAGACGTTAAACCTCACCCAACACATGCCATTTTATCATAAACGTCTAGTCCATAAGATTTGTATTTGTAATTCAGAAGCTACACTGATGTTATTCTGTTTTGTGAACCAAAATAAATAACACAAAGAGGATAGTTTTGAAATGGGAATGATTACAGCGCTGTATGCGTGGATCTGACAGCAGCTTATGATACAGTGAACCTGAAGCGTCTCTTGTGGAAAGTCTACTCGATGGTCAATGACTAGAAATTTATAAAAATACTTGGTGAGCTGCTCCGCAACCGTAGCTTTCAGGTCCATTTGTCTGAAGAAATAAGCAGATGGCGATCTCAAAAAAACGGTAATCCCCAGGGTCTCTACCCTGACCGTTTTGTTGGAATCACTACTTTTCAACATCTACACAAAAGACCGACCATGTTGCCGATGACCTGGCGCTCATATCACAAACACAATCCTGTGAAAACATAGAAATAAACCTCACTTCAGCCTTAGGGTTCAGACACTCTCAGACTAAATATAACATGGCAGGGACAACCACAGAAGTTAAAGTCGGCATAGCTTTATATTTAGATTTAGAAAGTACCGAATCTTGACACAGATCCACCTTCTGCTCGTCTTAACCTCTGGTCTAACACGTTTGCTCCACCCGTCCCCTTGGTTCTACCTTCAGAAAGCCTTCCAACAGGACACGATTTGCCATGGTTAACCTGAAGGTCCCTGGACAGACTCCGTAGCCAGGTTGGCCAATGCAAAGATAATATGTTTAGGTGGGGTTTCCTGGACAGGAGGATATCGCGTGTCTATGTGGTCTCTCACCATTGTCCATGGCTCACCTCACTTCATGCCCCGCCTGTCCCGACTCCTGTACACAAATTGAGCTGATAGAAGGGTCAACAACCGCGGTCCGGGTGGCGGAATTATCCAAAATAATTTTAAGTGTTTTGCCATCGACACGAAAAGAAGAAGAAGAAGAATAACACCATTTTGAACTTCATCATTTGACTTTAGATGCTGTTGACAAACATTTCAAGTTAATCTGTTATTACTTTAATCCAGAGTCTTAAATATATAAAAGAAGAATCACTGACTGACATATCGATGCACAGTCTAAACGGCTAAACGTAGGCACTTGAAATTTGGTAAGGATGTAGTTTAGGTACCGTAGAGGTGCATTAAGAAAGGAATTCCCGAAATTCTCACGGGAACGGGAATAATCCGGAAAATCCTTTTGTATGAAAAATCGCCCACGCAAACGAAGTCGCGGGCACAGCTAGTGAAAAATAAAGGTATTGATTACAACCACACATAGATTTTAATAATTTAATCTGAAATTCATTTGGGAACATGTAAGAATAAATCAACAAATATATTGTAATTATCAACAATAAAAATAAAAATATATTCCTTTCGAAATTTCAATGTAACAAAATAAATTAAGGTCTTTATTCAACGAAATGAAGTAATTTGACACCGGAATGACAAAAGAAATCACCGAAATGAAGATAATAATCACCGAAATTACCAAATTCTCACCGAAATGAAAAAAGTCACTGGAATGATATTTTTTCTCATTCCGGTGGTCAATTTAGGTCACCGAATTCACCGGAATGAGGTCACCGATATTATATACAGCCCATAAAAATAAGCACAACAAGGAAAATATAAATAAAAGAAATAAATTGATACGACCTACTTAATTGAGCGACATTTAGTAATAGTACATAGATTTTATAGACATACCGAATGATTGGATCACAACTTATATCCATTCACGTGAATGACAAAAAAAACGGTACGCAGTCACCGAAACCGACTTACTTACGTTTTTGGCGGGAACTGCAAACAGCAACACACGTCCTCTTACGTTAAGCGCTTAGGCGGCACTGATGCGCAGATTTACTGCGCAGTGGCAAGAAGCTAGTGTTTTTCGATGCCTAGATATTCGCGTACAACGAAAATTCACCGCGATGACATATCTCATTTGGACACGTGAATTTGTACTTACCATTCATTAAATATAACAGATTTTGTATTGAACTTTCCGCAATAAGGTACTGTCATTATTAAGGATTTAAATAAAAAAAGTTAAATCCCTAAAAAATCAACTGTTTTTAAAATATGATTAAAAGTATACTGAAAAACAAATTGTGCCGCGTCACCGATATGATACAATTGGGGGTTTAAGATTTTTTTTACCTAATTAGCGATAATCATAATTTAAAAATATTTATAGTCACCTATAGGAGACAACACCTTTTATCTAAAAAAAAATATTACAAGTTAAAAATGCCATCCTGCACTAGCAGTTTCAGCCGTGCCGTTTACGATTTGGTGTCGGGAAATTCACCCTATTGAGTGAGTTATGCTTCGAGCAAAATGTACAGTCACTACGCTTGATGAAATATCGTTTAAAAATAAATCATACATGTGTGGGGCCGCATCGACATAGCTCAACGGATTAGCAAGCTGAAGGTGGACTATCGACGAGCGCAAGGCGGCTGGTGGCATTTGGATGCGAGTTTTATTTTTTTTATTTATTTACATAAGGTATGCAAACAGGATAGTAGCCAAGAATAGTCGGGAGTGGCGAGGTATTGATCTGACAATGATGACTATGAACGGGGGTCCTAAAACGGTAGGTATTTCATCAGCAGCCTACAGATGTGAATCAGATTATAAGTTAATATTATGATCAATGTAAATAAAACAATTTTATTGCACATCTATATTTCTTATGTTCAATTTACGACCAGAAAAATTATAAATTAAAATGATTTGCTTGATCGCGAATAACAATCATGTCAATATATAGGATAGTCATACCTATGAGAACCTGAAGATAAGAAGCAAAACATTTTAAACAGATTATTGGGCTAATCATAGCCGAATGACTAAGAGTGTTACGCAACTGGGCCGACCTCGTTACAAATGCTAGGTCGACGAAAGTTCTACATCGATAACGGAGGTTAATTGCGAGTCCTATTCGATTTACAACAGCCGATTACATTATTCCGAGTACCTAATAAACTGCTTTTAGAATATGTCAGGAAGACACATAAGTGGGTTACCTTGCCCCTTATCTTTTGTCGGTCATTTCGAATTGCCGTCTGACCGAACTATGAGAGTAAGGAAACAGTGAACGAAGTGACACACTCTAGTCCAACGCAGTTGACTGAACTCCATTGAAAATGTTTGGTCAACGTTTGTACGCTTTGGCCAAAATCTATAGTACCTTATTTTGTAGGTACACCCTAATCCTACAGGGAAGGCAGATTTCATAAAGCAATATATTAACCACGCCTAACAGAGAGAAAAATTCCCCGTCGTCAAAATTCGTCTACTTTTGGTACATATTACAGCCTTTTTACTCAGTCTAAAGACACAGTTTAAACATTTATAAGCTTTTCCAAACTAACTTATATTTAAGATTTTAGACTTTCGCGTTCCATTACACTAAATATTAGTCTTTATGGGTCTACATGCGATATTAGGAGCATATACACCGTGAAATTTTAGTGGTTGTTTTCCCGTGGCAGAACGATTTGCCTTTAGTTCCGACGCGAAAACGAGAGAAGCTATCGTTCTTTTATAAGATGTGACGAAATCAGGTACTGCTTGCCGCATGAAATCGATGCTTAAAGCTACAGAAGCTCGACGCCCTAAGTCATAAAGCGGCTCGAACGTGCTTTCTAGTTTCGGTTAAACCTTTCGTAAAACCGGCATTTATTGATTTTAACAAAAAAGAACTGCACAAATCTATTGTACTACTAAGATAGAATCATTTTACTGAGGGAAAACAACCACTAAAATTTCACGGTGTATAACTTATATTGCAGAGAAGCCCACTCAAAGTTGGGTACAAAATGGAATATTTAGTCAACCGGCAGAGTGCGTCATCTCTGACACATAAAGCTAACACGCTTTTTGCCCGGTCAGTGACCACGTGACGCCTTAAAAAACTCAAGAGATTTATGTTTATGTCCAGAGAGGCAAAGTTCACGGAAGGTTCACAGTTGCGGTCCTACTGCTTGCCTGACAAAACAACGGAATATTTTATTTTGAGACGGTCTATCAGCTCTTTTTCTTCTCTACATTATTATTGTAAAGAGGAATGGTTGGTCATATTTTATTGATCGCCATGTTGAGTAGCTTAAGCCCTTATGTTACGGATATTGAAAGAAAACCTGACCACAAAATATACTTATATAAATTAACTTTTAACCCGCCCCCGCTTTGTTTCGAGTATATTTTGCATAAAAACCTTCCTCTTAAATCCCTCTCTTTCTATTAAAAATAAATAGGGACAGACAGACGCGGCAAGCGACTTAGCTTTATACTATGTAGTTATATGTCTCTCATATTAAAGCAGAGATAGTACGCCAGATAGTTCCTAATTTTTGCTAGTTGAACTTTTCTATCGCACAGTCAAATTCAGAGGAGGAAACTTTTATGAATCTTTTAAGCTAATTCCTGCCTTTAACGATGGCTCAACATCAACAATCCAATCAAGCGTCTTGTTAGTATTCTTCCTACAGTTACATAACTACGGATGTAGGTAAATGTATAAAAATTATTGCCACTAATTTCCTCTATTATACAAAACGGGCCGTATAAAAGTTATAAATGTTAAAACTAGGAAACGCTAGGAGACAATTTGCACGGTGCGAACAAATCATATAGGAAACTCTTAGACTTTAATATTTACTTTACTATTAACAACGTACATGAATACATTCATTTACTTGTATTAGTAGTGAATCAATATGGCGTTTGTGCTAACGAATGACAAAGATTATGAGTAATATCTTAATTATATTACTAAAACTAACAACACTGACATAGCTTGAGAAAACTACCCTTATTCAAGATTAGCATACATTAATTTTAGCCATAGCACATTTCAATAGTACGTTTATACTTAGTTGTATAGAAAGCAATTCAGTCTTATCGTACGTGTGTAAGTACAGCCCTTAGTGGTCTTACTACTAGTTGTACTGTTAGTACTACAAGTATTTCAGGTAATTTTACTGCAGTAAAAGAAATACTACCAACCAAAGATGCGTCACAACTTCGCACGGGTGCAAACGCAGCATTTTCTAAGATGTTTTTGGGTACATCCTCGGTTTTCTTAAGTTTTCAAGCAGTGTGTTTAAGCAGGCCTTCAGGGTGAGGTCGACAGGCTCAAAGGAGCCTGTGGACCTCATATGTGGACCTTACAACCGCTTACAATAAAGTAGAGTGAGTTCTCATAAACTTTTAATTTAAAAAAATACACGCGAGTTTGATCTGCAAAGTTAGTTTAACCCGGTTTTGGAATTTAAGTCAAGTGAGTGAGGACCAGAATTTGGTGGCCACACATATCCCTCTGTCCGCTAAAGGTTCAATTACCAGGACTAACCTCAAGTTCTTCACCATCCTATTCTCGCTGGGCAGGTCGAGGAAGTCCAGCAGGAACCTAAGCCGCTCGCCAATCTCCCTGGTCTCCATGCCGAAGATCCAGCCGAAGTACATCATCGTCTCTCGGATGGTGAACTCTCCGTAGAGAGCGATCTCTTGAGGCATGTAGCCTACCCGCTTGCCGGGGACGCCGGAGCCTGGGAAAGAATGGGGACAGTCAAAGTCAAAATTTTTATTGCAAACTAAGTGTTGTTACCTTGTCGGGGAATGCAATATGAGGGCTCAAACTAAACATACATGTTTATTCTACATTTCTTAAATTGTTTGCCTCTTAATTTAATTTTTTTTTATTGAAGTTGGAAAACCGATACTTTCAAATTTATAGTTTTCGGTTTTAATTCTGTTTCAAACATGTTAAGAATAAATGATCCCATCAAAAACATCCTGTAAAAAAACTAGCCAAGTCTCGATGAAGCAAATTGCTCATCTCTAAAAAGTAATGAAATCTAGACAAAATCGTGCCAAGCCTAAGGTTCCTTACTGCGATTTCTTCATTATTATAGTTAGTGTTGTGTGACTTGGCCGTTGAAGGGAACACAAGGGTACATAACCAGGTTCTCCGTAACAATATTACACCAATCTGTCGCCAGAACCGCTACCTATTGACGATAAAAAATAAAAAACAAGTGAAAATAAGGCTTGATACTGGTTTTGTACCCTTGAGTACCCTTCAACGGCCAAGTCACACAACACTAACTATAATAATGAAGAAATCGCAGTAAGGAACCTTAGGCTTGGCACGATTTTGTCTAGATTTCATTACTTTTTAGAGATGAGCAAGCTGCTCCATCGAGACTTGGCTAGTTTTACAGGATGTTTTTGGTGGGATTTAACTTCTGTTTTTAGAAGCAGCTAACCAAATTAAATATTTTTTGTTAAGGCGGTATGTCGTTTTTTAATATTTTTAGACGACTTTATAATATTAGGCTGTTGTTTTCTAATCAGGATCACCAGGTACTCCAGATCTTCGATTATCGTAGTTTTTATAATTTTCCCTTTATGTGACTATTAAACCCTAACTTTGTACCAAATTTCAGCGCTCTGAGTTTATGGGAAGTACTACTTCTATTTTGATGATCATGAGTAGATGAGTGTGTGAGTGTGTTACATAAATGCGAAACTTTGCTTTCGCTTAACTTCGGAACTATAAGTCCCACAGACTTGAAATTTTGGATTTTAAGTATGTTATCATATGTTACTAGATGATAAAAATTTCAGCGTTCAGGTCTTATCCAGAGGTTTTCAAATAGGGGCCTGAAAATGCGGCGAAATGGTTCCAGTAAAGGATGGTACGGCAGTGATTGCTTGGCACTCGACTTGGCAGGGGCACTGCCGTGCCCCCAGATAAGGCCATATCATCGTAGTTAAATAGGGAAAAAAAAGCATATACCGTGTCTGAGTGTGTTGTTTATGTATATGAGTAGGGATTGTTTTTGTGTATTTTATTGTTGTTTCTAATAACCACATCAAGTGCTTAAGATACTTATCAGCCCAAGGTTAATGTTGTAAGGTATTTATTTTTATTTTCACAGGCTCCGATGAATCCGCTAAGGTACAGGCATGTTATGAGGAGGTAAGAAAGCCATGTGGCTAGAAGAGTGATGAGTATGAATGTCAATGGACGTAATAATAGAAGAAGACCGAAGAAAGCATGCGTGAGAGATGATATGGGAGTGAAAGGAGTCGACGCAGAGCTGACGAATCACAGGCCCGGGTGGAAGAAATGTACATGTTGCGCCGACCCCACTTAGCGTGGGACAAGGGCAGGAGAATAATGATGAGGCTCCGATGAGTCCATGACACGTGACTCAGCGTTGGCCCTCAGAATGCTGGTCTGATGAGGGCTTACCTTTTGTCCCGGGCTTGCCACCCAGCACCCAAATCTCTCCACTGTTGAGGGACCGTCTCCCCACTATACAAGAGAGGAGGGTGGTTTTGCCGCAACCGGAAGCACCCAGCAAACCGTATCTGTTGACAAAGAGATTTTGATTTTAGATAATATAAAATTAATAGCTCTTATTGATACATACATACATAAAATCACGCCTTTTTCCCAGAGGGGTAGGCAGAGATCACTTCCAGCGGTCCACTTTTCACCTCTGTGGGAAACGTGACGTGACGGGTTGTGGACCACGTCGCCGCCATTCTGCCTTGTGCATAGTTTTAACAAGGTCATTGCGTTCCCACGAGTAACAAGGATATATGACAGGGAAAGGAAAAGGGGAGGAAGGATACTATCGCCTTGGATGATTTGGACTGAGTCGATAGTAGCTCAAGGAGCCGTGGTCGCTCTTATTGATACTTAAGCTACTGTTACACATGCTCGTTACTAGCACGAAAGCATGCCACTATTGAGCAGTTGCTACTTATTAGCATGTGTGTCGAAACTTTGCTAATAATGAGCATGCTTATTTTGAGTATACTCAAAAATCAACGGTCGTGCGATTTACGAATTACATTGGCTTGCCCGAGAATCGCACTCGTCATAAGCATGCTCATATTAGCTCTATACTCAATAGCACGCTTTTACGTATGCTATTTTAGAGTATGTGTAGCCTTAGGGTCGGTTTGGCCGGTTAGGCGGTTTTGTAGTTTTACAGATTTAAGCATACATAGGGACAGGCAGACGCGGGAATCGACTTTGCTTTATACTATGTAGTGTCGTAGCAGTAGTAGCTATCGTAGCCGTAGCCGTAGCCGCCGTAGCCGTCGTAGCCGCGTATGTCACAAGCGACGGATGCGGTCACTTTCGGAACGGAGCACGGTCTGTTTGCGCCCGCGCACACGCGAGGACGCGTCGCTTTCAAAACAGCTGTTTACATTCTACTTACAAGTGCACACAATAATCGACCTTATTTCTTTGAAGGTAGAGAACCTTTCGCAATGATTTATGAGTGCGCTTCAACATGATTGTTGCTCCGTTTAATAAGATTATGCCGTGTTGTTTAAACCTTAAAGTCCTTTTCCTAATAACGCTTTATGTAATTCATATTCACTGAACCTTATTTTTACAATGGTAATAGTTTTGATTCAAGCTATAATTGATTATTAACCTTTAAAGCATGAAATAATTTTTTTGTTTCAGCCAGAAAAAGAAGAAGAATTTCTCCACAGAAAGTCACAAAGTCAAATTGACCAAATGAAGTTACGAAAATTACTATAACACGATCCGTCTCTACTAAAAACATGTAGTATTTCCATTTCCTTCGAATTTAAGCGCCATTCAGAGTCGTCACACAAATAATAGATTTCCATATTAACTCGCCACAACTTATATTAACTTGATAAACAATTTCATTAGCATTGGGCAAAGTATAAAAATCAAGGTAGGCTGTCTTTTCCTCAATCTACAGGTTTATTGAGTTACATGACTCATGATGGTACTTAGTGAGAATCTGCGTAACTCAGGGTTATTTAGTGGTAGAGTGTTTCTGAGTTGGCTGTTTCCTTTGAACTTGGATTGACGTAGATACTGCAGGTAGAAAGGAATATTCCATTCACTCTAAAACAAAAAGGAACTTCATTCTATAAGAAAAGATTCCGATCATTCTATAAGAATTCAAGTATACTCTTTGCAGTCCCTTTCAAATTGAAATTAGTATCAGAAATTCATGTAAGTAGTAATATTATTCTCGGCAACACTGAGCAACTAAATATTAGTCTTTATGGGTCTATTTACACGCGATATTAGGAGCAAATACATAGCTACTTACTGCACTGAGCAAGCTAAAACTATTTTTACAATATATATTATATTCTATACAACTACATATTTGCGAACTGTTACATAGGGATCATTCAAAAATTCTCAAGTCAGTCAAGGCCCTACAAAAACAGTTACTTTTTTTTGTTACTGTATCCGAAGTATTTCTTTTCTATGTGACACGTGTTTTACTAAACAGTTTATTATACCTAGCAATTAGTCAAGGATCTATGCTGATTGGTCAGTCGGTCAAGATATCGTTTCAGTAATAGATTTCTGATTAATAGTGAGAAATAACGATCGATTTTAATGTGAAATAAACCTTTAACGTTCTATGATAAGAAAAAACTCAAATTCAATTAGCATATTTTGTACTGTTTTGTTGCCCAAGTATTCTAAAAGATGTAAATAATGTTTTAACAAACAAACATACAATCACGCCTTTTTCCCAGAGGGGTAGGCAGAGATCACTTCCAGCGATCCACTTTTCACCTCTGTGGGAAACGTGACGTTCTCGCCTTATGCATTGTTTCAACAAGGTCTTTGCGTTCCCACGAGTAATAAGGATATCTGACGGGGTAAGGAAAAGGGGAGGAAGGATACTATCGCCTCGGATGGATGGAAATAATGTTTTACATTCATACTTATCCAATTGTATCTAATCTAGTAGTCATAATTAGTCTACACTCTGTATCATCTTTTGGCTTGCAAGGATGGTGGTGACAAATTAGTTTCATGACAGTATTTTTTTCATCAATAATGCTAGTAAAGCAATAAATACTTACTGAAATATCACTGGCATTGTAGCGATCTGTGGCGGGTGTGTTATGTGGCCCATAATCATGACGTGAAAATCTCGGTAGGACTATCAGAAGAACTATAAGAACTCACTCGAGATTTGCAGACTTTTTAGTAGGTAGTTATTTACATGCGGTCACAATATTGTTAACATTTGGACATCATGGTGTTTTGGTCCAGCAATCAAGGAGCTGGCAAGTTCTAGCCTTGGATAGACTGCAACGGACAGGTTTAAAGGAGACCTTATTTTCCCAGCAGTGGGCTGATACAGGACAATAATAATAAAAAATATTGTATGAGTACATTATACACATAACAGCCCTTAAATGCACTGCAAAGGCATGGAAGTATGCAAGTACGAGTAGGCATGAGTAATTTGGCTGTTAGCCAAGCCAATTTGCCAAGGCGAGAAAACTTAACTCAAGTTACCATATCGGGTCATAACATCTTAAGTGAAGACAGACGGACGTCGTCGTTTATCTTTATTTATTGCTTCATTACCCCAAATGGGTTATTCAGAATGCGTGAGCCCATTAGGTTGTAAAGGTATCATTATGTTATTGCTTGAGGTAGCGGATTGAAGGGGAATTGTAAATAGTTTTTTGTTATTATGTAATGGGATAAGTACACTATTTACTACCTAATTTGTGTGATACAAGATAGCAGCAGCTTTAATAAGTAATAGCTCCTCCCTATCCCTATTTAAGATCATGGTTTTTGTTCATGGTAAATACCATCCAGACCTCATATTATGTGGATCTCACTACCGCTTACCATCAGGTGAAGTGTCATCCTGTCAGCCTTTTATAAAGAAAAATATATCTATTTAATATGCAGTTTCCCAATAACAACATAATTTTTTTTTTGTCCATCTTATGGTTTAATTTTATGGTTCTATCACATCATCCGCTTGTACAGCTGCCGTGATAGACCGCGAGATGCTACATAAATCATCTATTTAGATGTAAAGGCCTGTATCACAGAATAGAATTGAAAACGACTTCTTTGCACGCTAGTGGTATTTGAATATAACATCTTTTACATGTAGCGTGGCACTTCTAGCTTTTTGTCAGCGAGGTCAGAGTTTTTTAATTAATAAAAAGTATTTAACATATCCTAAAATATGTATAAAAGTGTTGACAAGGCAGCCCCGTCCAAAGTCCGTATCTGGCATAAATCATAATAGTAAGAACGAGTTTTCGCGGCATTGAACATCGCTAAGAAGGACGAGGGATGACTTAGTAGCTACAATTTAAATAAAATACTTTTATTATTACTCAAGCTTCAACATTAACCAACACAAGTCCATCTGAAATGATGTTACTTTGAGTTATAATAGAAAAACTAACACTATTCGTCTTCTCTTATTCACAACACTATACATTTGGAGATCGATACATACTCTAGTAATCTCATAAACGCGCAAAGTGTTCGAAACTATGTATAAAATATGAGAGAATTCCGCAAAATAATTGTCTTGTAGGTACTATCCGGTACAATCCAATAACCCAAATAAATCTTTTTTTTCATTTGTTGTTTTTTTTTAATGATATTAAAGCTTATTGGAAATTTAAAATTTGAATTAAAATTTAAAATTCGCATTCATGAACGGGGACCAAAATGGGACCAAATAAGTCTGTTTATAATTTCTTTACTGTGCCGGGACCGTAGCACATGGCAGGAAGTGATCTCTGCCTACCCCTTCTGGGAAAAAGACGTGATTTTATGTATGTATAATTTCTTTACTAACTTGGTTTATTAAAAGAGATGCTTCCTTATTTATTCTGGGCAGTAATTAGTCTAAATTATAACAGTCGTTCTATAGAATATTTAATAAATAAAGTACTCCTTCAAATGTCTTACTAACGAGGTCACTAGTATAATTGCCAGGTTCCAACTGAAGGCTGAAAAATTTATTTACCCTCTCCCCTCTCATTACTCCTCAAACAAAGTACAAACCTATCATTATACTCCTCGTTTACACGAACAACCATTTCCTTCCTAATTGCTTATTCAGTGGGCTATTTACTTACCGAAGCCACGTTAAAGGCATCAGAGCATGGAATCTAGGTCTTTTGGCTATTAATCATACCTACTCGATTGTTGGTTGGACACATCGTGGCTAAAGAGTATTTAATAGCTGTGACATTTGAGGAACGTATTTGGGTCGATAAGGACCCAGAAGAAAATATAGCTTTAATATTATATGTGGCTGACTTTAATGGACTTAAAAGGGCTTTCCTTAGCTTTAGCTATCACAAAGTTAATTTAACAACGTGACTCAATTTCGTGTTAAAACCTTTTAATACTGAAAGCCTCATAGGTAGATCATATTTAACAGTAAAATTACAAAGAATGGAAAATAGGTAATTATACTCAAAGAAGTGTTGCTGAGTAATTGCAACATTACTCGTTCATATCACATTCTGCTAATAAATTGACTACAAACCACAAATTACTATACTTGAATAAATCCTATCTTGTTATTGTAACTTCAAGTCTGTACTTACATTGTTACATTGCAATATAATAATCTATCAGTGTCTTCAACTATTTTCATTTTGAAATGTTTCTTCTAGAGAAAAGCTATGAGATTAATGTTTAGTAAAATTTTACAAGATACAACAAATATGAAGTTTTCTTACAATAATTTACATCATCACTTATCCAGTGGTATATAAATGCATGTAGTGTGTACATCCTTGATAATACCTATAAGTGTAATGTCTCGGATTGAATACATCAATTATATTAGAGATAGTGGTCCCGGCGAATTTCATATATACTGATTGCGTCATATACAGAAGACGCCAATACCGATTCTTTTTCTATATTTTTTCATTGAAACCTTCCCTGGACTACGACGAACATTTTAAAACCAAAATTACCTAAATCGGTCCGGGCGTTCTCGAGTTTTAGTCAGACTAACGAACAGCAATTCATTTTTATTTATAAGAAAGAAGAAGAAGAAGATTATTAAATTCCAATGAACTACCGCCCTTTTTCCTCCGAGCTAAAAGCTGTCGACAAATAATTATGTTGTTTTCAAGAAACCATACGTTACACGTTCCTCCCCATTAGCTATTGGCAAACTAATTACATAGAACATACACTAGAGCAGAGGTTAAAACGACAAACCTGCAGCAATCGGTCTGAACCCAGCACTTATACTGCGGAAGTCTAGAATATTCTAATTACTTGCTAACGTCACAAGTCTAACAAGGAAAACCTGTATCTAATCGACGCCCTTATCGGGATAGTAATAGGGTTCGAAGTAGAAGAGTGTCGGACACAATGGGTGTTTATATGATTGGTAGAGGTTAATAATCTTTTGTTATTGTCTGCCCTTGCCCTGGCAGAGAGCCAAGCTTCCTTATGAAGGGTGGACCTATTAGGAGCGTTGAATCAGTTATCTGTACACCTGTGAAGCTATCTAGCAGTACCTAAAATCAACAGGTCTAGAATCAGCTGTAATCTTCCATGCGATAAGATTCGATAGGCAACAAATAAAAGTACTGCTGTTATATATTATTTTCCCCTAAAAGGAGTTTCCTCTCCTCATTTATCTCCTTTGTGTATCTAATAGAGTACAATTTAGCGATAAGATTGCTTTTTGGTGGTCTTTTCTTTCTATTAGTCTTACAGTTGAAATAACAGTCAATACAAAAGCAGTATACCTACTTATTTACACAAAAATAAAGAAGAAAACCCACATGGAAAGTCCCTGTATACGTATGCTTACATTTTCAAGAAATTATGTTTCACGTGGTTCAGTAACTTAGTAGTAAGTCAACAATATGCATGCATCATCGTGTTTATCACGAGATCTCTAAGAAAATTATAGGAAGGCCACGTATTTATTAGAACGGCGTTTAGTATGGGAATCCCTATGTGACGAGTGCAACGAGAGAGCATGGCTTGCGAATAGAAATACAAATTATATGACGTTAAGAGATCACCATTACATTGGTAAATCTCCACTGTGATTAATTATGTGCCTAAGTAGATGATAACCTAGACTATGGTTTGAATATGAATCCTAGCCTAGCCCTTTTTACAGTCAGTGACCTCACTCCACCTGATGGTAAGCGGTAGTTAGATCCACATGAGGTCGACAGGGACAAAAACCATATTGACCCTGCCGCACTTACCCTGAAGGACTGCTTAAATGCCTTCAGGGTGAGTGTGAAATATTAGATGATGATGAATAAATTTTTCTGACCTTTTCTTGCATCTTGTAGCGGCGTTGGAGGCCGACACTAAGTTTTTTTCATTTTAAACTGTCATGGTTACACAAAATGGAAAATTGAAACTGTCCAGGATATTTACCATGTTGTTTTGTTTTCTTCTTCTTATCGTATGGTTGATGAACAACCTGGTGTCAGAGTTATTAAGCCGCCCGTAGGCCTCTGACATGGCTTAACACACCTTTGAAAAATTTCTCAGGTGTGCTGGTTTCCTCACGATGTTTTCCTTCACCGTCAAAGCATCGAATGATGGTATGATATGAATTTCAAATTTGAAAAACACATTGGTACCTGGCGGGGTTTGAACCGGCGACCTCTCGCATGGCAAGCAACGACCTTAACCACTCGGCCATCGACGCTTTTTGTTTTATGAGCTCCGAATATTTCGGGACTGTTGCAAGCGCCATGAGTTCAGCCGTTTTTTTCCTAACTGACTAACAATGATGGCTTGGAGTAGCCTTGTCATCATCGCCGGCCTTGCGGGGGAGCGGATGGCTCTCGCCCCTAAAGGGACACTACGGGTGTGTACTTACATGGTGCCCTTAGCGACGGTCATGTTGAGGTTGCTCAGCACGTGGTTGGGCCGTTTGCTGGAGCCGTAGTGCTTGAACGCGTGCCGCACACACACCGCCTGTTGGCGCTTCTGCCATACCTGAGAAGACAAATATATGTAAATAAAACACATATGAATAAAGAAAAACAGACAAAATAGGTCAAATTTCAATTTACTAAATATTAATCTTTATGGGTCTACACGCGATATTAGGAGTAGCAAATACATAGCAACTTACTGCCCGACGTTTCGATTGGGTTACACCAATCCGACCAAGCGAACTGGCGCCGCCAGTCAATTCAATTCCATGACTAAATAGGTCAAATTTTGAAGAAGGGTCCAATCAAAACTACCAGTAATCGACGAGCATGCATGATGAAATTGATGAATGTGAAAGAAACGAAAGTGGTGTGCCAGGATCGTAGCACATGGCAGGAAGTGATCTCTGCCTACCCCTCAAGAAAAAAGGTGTGATACTTGTATGTATGTAAAACAGACAACATCACATACACACTAATATTAAGATAGTACTAACATAATATGACAAAATAGATGGGTTTAGTACAACAGGTTGATAGTGAAGAGTATCTATAGACAAAACAAGGAAAATTCTGCCGTTCAGATTATTAACCTTCCAACTCGTATCTACCATCGCATGTTGAAAGCATAATGTTCGGTGAAAAAGATTATCGCACTTAGACACGGGACAAATACCTACTTACAATCAATGTAGGAATCAGATTAGTTTTGGTCCAGAAACCAGATGTTTTGCTATGTGGCTATCGATAGAAGATAGATAAGATAATTGTTAGTGAAGACAACATCCCCCCCCCCCTTTAGTAGTCATAATGAATACCTATTTTACATACATACATAAAATCACGCCCTTTTCCTAGATTATCATCATCATCATCTTATAAATAATAAATAACAGAATTATTAACATCTTTCATACCTATTTTATCAGAACAAAGGTACAAAACCCATGATTACAGAGGCGGTAAAGTCAAGCACTGAAGAAAACACTTTATTGTATAATTTCAGTAGGTATTCAGTTTTAAAGGGAAAATGTTCATTTTTCTATGCTACAAAATTAATGATCATTTTGACTCAAGTCACACAAAACCAAGGCTTAAACTGATAGCATAGTTAGATGCTGCGTCCAATTAAGTTGTGATCGTAGCGATCAGACCTATCGTGCCGGACTTGATAATAATTAGCCGCTGTGACTAATGTCTTGGCCTAGATTTGAACATAAACACACTCCGATCACGTAACTCTGTTGGTCTAAAGTGGATCTAGATCTTTATATCGTCTTAGATTAGATTGGTTTGTGCATTGAAATTCTTTATTGTTAGCTATCTAAATTGGGTAGCTGGATACCTGTGGAATTCACAGCAGGAGAAAGAAAACTACAACAACTACATAGTTATTTTGGCTGACTTAATACAGCATGTACGTACCCCTGTCTCATGCGCCAAGAATCGTGGGTTCGATACCCACTAGGGACAAATAATGTGTGATGTACGTCGATTTGTTCTGTGTCTGGATGTGTTAATTTTATACTTTTGTATAACACTGCATTGGAAATCATAAGCAGTAAAGCATCTCTGATTGTAAAAAGTAACTCTAATGTTAAATAATAAAAAAATTCACTTTCTAAAAATGTCACAAGAAAGCTCAATAACTAAACTATAAAATTCATGCACTAAATTATTTTTTTTACATTTTAAATATTGTTTTTTGGGACTACAAATAGGTAGTGCAATTCTGCTGTAGAGTCCAAACTTCATTAGCCTCTAAATCGATAACTATATATCACAGAGTAATAATAAAAAGTTAAAAACTAAAACCCAACTACGACAAAAAACGACGCTGAAAAAGTATAAAACTAGACTTTTAGAACACTGAACTGAACAAAGTTGCTTATGTAGTTCCAAGTAAATGGACACAGTAGACTCTACCAAAATGCTTATGTTGAAAATTGACAATAATGTCATACAATACTATTTTGAAGTATGCAATATTTACTATGTAGAGATAGGTTTTCATGTTTGGAAAACCGCAGTCACACGTTGTCAAAGTGCTACGGTAGGTAGGTACTTGTGTATGGAACGTGTGACTACGCCTTTCCAAACATGAAAACTTATCTCTACATAGTAAATATTGCATACTTCAAAATAGTATTGTATGACATTATTGTCAATTTTCAACATAAGCATTTTGGTAGAGTCTACTGTGTCCATTTACTTGGAACTACATAAGCAACTTTGTTCAGTTCAGTGTTCTAAAAGTCTAGTTTTATACTTTTTCAGCGTCGTTTTTTGTCGTAGTTGGGTTTTAGTTTTTAACTTTTTATTATTTGTACTATTTTGGTGTTAAAGTGTATTTGTGGCGCATAATATTATCAAAAGTTAAATTGATGAACCAACATGTTTTATATTTTAAGGGGACGTAGTAAAGAAGCTATGAACGAAAAGATGTGAACTATATGCAATCAGTCCATGAATATACGTAAAGTCACATGCAAATGCTAGTAATATATATATATTTAAAATGTACAAGTAAAGCGCTTTCCAATGATACCAAACACGGCGTATTTATCTTAACTTTATTTTTTTACTCTGTATGTTTTGTCCGCTAGTGGGCGCCACATTAGATTTTGTGAAACCCTATATAGCCTATAACCAGCGGACAATTCGATGGCCCCACCGAATAAACGTGCAAGTGAAAAACGTCAATTTTACAGGAGAGAATAAAAACGTTTAATCCTTACTATCTCGGGTATTATTATAGGTAGGTTAAAACAATGTATAATGAAATTAAAGATAAAAAAATAATCTTTTAGCTGATATAATTTATTTTAAGGAATAGTCGTTAATTTAGTCAATAATCAAGAAAATCCATATTATACAATTACTCGAGTGAAATTAGTGTAGTCAGTTGACTGTTATAGATCATTACACGTTTATTCGTGTGAATCTAAACGATGTTGATGAACGTAACGCAATGATACACTATTATTCTAGGGAAATCACGCGTCTTTTGATGGCGGCTGCAATTGTTTGCACGCTTGTATTACAGAAATATTTGGTGATCTATGGATGGTAATAAAAATTACATTTATATTCGTGTCATTAAGTTAGTTTTACAATGTGTTATGCATATTAACATTATGGATTCACGCTATGTAATATTAAAATGTTGCATAATCTTTAAAGGGAAAATAAACAAAACTTCTGTTTTTATATATTATTTTTGTTTATTATCATAATAATAACAATAAAACTATTTTTTATAACAATCAGCCTTTGCCATTCATAGAGATATTTCTCATTACTATAGAAATTGAGCAAAAATCAACAAAAAAACAAACGGCTTATCTTATAAGCATTTTGAGAACTAAATAAATTCCAACATAATCTTTAATGAAATTGTCGTTATCTCAGCCCATTGCTGCCCACTGCTGAGCATAGGCCTCTTCCGAAGCTTTTCAATAAAACACAGCGATTTTCACCAGGTCGCCAGTCCATCTGGTAGGTGGTCGTCCCACACTGCGCTTTCCAGTACGTGGCCTCCACTCCAGGACATTTCGGCCCAAAGGACCGTCCAATCTTCGTGCTATGTGGCCGGCCCATTGCCACTTCAGTTTGCTAATCTGGTGGGTTATGTCAGCAAGTTTGGTTCTTCTACGGATCTTTTCATTTCTGATTCGATCACGTAGAGAAATGCCGAGCATAGCCCTCTCTATAGCTCTCTGCGCGACATTAAGCCTTCTAAAAAGATCTTTTGTGAAGCACCACGTCTCAGCGCCGTAAGTCATCACAGGTAACACACATTGGTTGTACACCTTTGTCTTGAGATACTGAGGTATTTTGGACGAGAACACGTTGTGCAGTTTCTCAAACGCTGCCCAGCCGATTTGCATCGGCCTGCTGACCTCTCTCTCTAAAGTTGATTTTCCTAAACCTGCCTGCCTGCCTGTCAGAGGTAGATATTATCCACACACAATTTCGAGAGTAAAGTTTGTACGGTGGGTGCAACATTAAACATATTTTTTGTTTTATCCATGTTCATTTTAAGACCCACTTGTTGGGAAACTTTATCGAGGTCATCAAGCATTTGTCCTAGATCTTCCAGTGACTCGGCCATGACTACGATGTCATCAGCAAATCGAAGGTGAGTGATGTATTTCGCCATGCCAATAATATTGATACCAAGTCCTTGCCATTCCAGCAGCTTGAAGGAATCCTCCAGAGCAGCAGTAAACAGTTTCGGAGATATGACTACTACCTTTCGTACACCTCTTTGTAAGGGGATTTCCTTCGTGCGATTTTTCTGTACTCGGACTAACATGGTGGCGCTGTTATACAAACACTTCAACACTTCAATATACCGATAATCTACATGGCATCGCTGTGGGGATCTAAAAACCGCCCAAACGACGGAATCGAAGGCTTTTTCATAGTCCACGAACGCTAAGCATAGTGGCCGATTATACTCCTCCGTCTTCTGTATAATCTGCCGCAGCGTATGTAAGTGCTCTATGGTACTAAAGCCTTTTCGGAAACCGGCATGTTCGGAAGGCTGGAAGTCATCAAGCCTGCAATCGAGACGATTCGTGATGACTCTAGAGAACAGCTTCTAGACATGGCTTAGCAGTGTTATGGGCCGGTAGTTCTTCAGTAAGGTTTTGTCACCTTTTTTGAAGAACAAGACCACAACACCCCTGTTCCATGCTTCTGGCGTTTTGCCGTCGAGCGGGGAGAAATAAAAGAGCTTCTGAGGGACTTTTAGTACCGGTGTTCCACCCGCTTTCAGAAGCTCTGTAGTGATACCATCCTCACCCGGTGTCTTGTTTTTCTTAAGTTGTTTGAGAGCCATTCTTATCTCGTACAGGCTGATGTCCGGGATGTCTTCGGTATAGTGTCGGGTTAGCTTGACCCTGGGGTCTGTCGCCACAATAGCTGGCTCAGCACAGACCGAGGTATATAACTGCCCATAGAACCTCTCTATCTCCCGTAGCACCTCTGACTTGTTTGACGTCACGCGTCTATCTTCAGTCTTCAGCTTTGTCAGTTGGCTTTGCCCAATAGACGCGTCTCTTGCAAACACTTTGGAGCCTTGGTTCCGCTTAATTGTCTCCTTAATACGCTGAGTATTAAAGGAGCGTAAATTATGTCGCAGAGACTTCCTAATCAGTCTATTCAGCTGGCTATATGACTCAGCTTCATCCGAAGTTTTCAGCGTCAAAACACGTCGACTAGCCTGATGAGGATAAGGTGTCGGGTATGGTCGGATAGTTTTTGAGGTCTTTTTTTACGGTGGCTTTTGAAAAACTTGGACCGTACCGTATGAACAGTTTCAGTTTACAGCCTGCTATTTATATCTTCCACTGATGAACAGCTGTCCAGCCATTGTTTAAGTTCGACAGTTCAAGCTGAAAGTTCTCGGGGTTTTGGATGGTCGGAGCGTAGACTTCACCAGACGCGTTCTTTCCAGTTTGACGTTGATATTCAATGTGCCTCTAACGATACGGTGATCACTTCCGGTTTTAATCCTGTTGATCACAGAGACGTCGTTGAAATGACGTCTCCTAATGTTCATGATGTAGTCTATCTCATTTTTAGTTCAGCCGTTCGGACCCAACCAGGTCTATTTTCTGTGCGGCGACTTTCGGAAGAATGAATTCTTCACAAAAAGTCCTTCTTTCTCCATAAAGTCAGCTAGCATCTGTCCCCTGAGATTCCGATGTTCATATCCAAATTGTCCCACTTTCAGCTCACCATCGCTTCTACGGCCCAGCTTTGCATTGAAGTCTCCCATTACAACAGTGAAATGTGTTTTGGAGTTATGTATGGCCCCTACTAATGTCCTCATACATAGCTTCCACTTCAACACTTGGTATTCTTACGCCGTAACCACACGGCTGGTGCTTGATTTATAGCAATAAATTATAAAACTTATCTATTATTACCCTGCGAGACCCGATTGCAAAAATTGATTGTCGTTTATATTTGGTTAAGGCACTTTTACTCTACTATTTATTTTGTTAAGAATAATGGAATACTGGTGCTCGATTTATAGCAATAAATTATAAAACTTATCTATTATGGTAAGAAACAATGCAAAATTATTTGCTAAGTTACTTCTCGTGCAAGACACATTACTCAAAAAAGCACCAAAAAAATATACACGAATAAACGTGCAAACGCATATTGCCTATACTTAACAACAAAGAACAAACAATATCAAACGTTTTGCTGTTTTTACACGTTTATTCTTGTGAAACAGAGAAAGTATGAAGCATGTAATAGTCACTTAAAATAATATTCTTGTGACAAAAAAATATATTATTTCCGTGGAAAAAAGGTTTATAATGCAATTACAGGCTTGTTTATGATCAAAAAATTCTAAAAAAAATTGGGGAGGTAGAGGAGAGGCTAATGTAACGAAATACTAAAAAAAAATTTTTTTGTGCAATGGCTATTACACGTTTATTCGGTGGGGCCATCGAATTAAGACGCTTCTAATGATATGTCATTTGTCGAATTCTGACAAGCAATTTAGAAGTTATGTGGAAACAGGTGAACATACATACATACATACAAACATACATACATACATACATACATACATAGCCTGTCAAAATCATAACCCTCCTTTTGCTTTGCCGTAGTCGGGTAAAAATATTGATTTTCTTTATTGAGGACCTATATAGGTATAACATAGTAAAATATTATTGAAATCTGAAGCATCAACATTTTTTACCTGTCCGCTTGGCATGGAATGCCCCATGTGTGTTTGTTCGTTAAATAATGTTTTTAATGTGATCCATAAATGTTTTCTTCCCCTTTCTTTCTTTCTTTCTAAAGCAAGTTACTCTGCAATCAGAACAATGTATGCTTGTGATGTTGTGTGATATATCTGTGTTATTTTCTTTTTCCTCAAAATCAAAATGTAAACTTACACTACTTGTGTTGAATCAACCGCTGACTACTTATTAAGAAGTACTTACTCAAAATAGTTCTCAGTTCATAATCAAGTTATGTATAGCCAACATGCCTAATAAAAAAGTTTTGATTAGGTATAAACAAACATATTTACCACTGGCCATTTGTAATACCTAAATTTATAATGGTAAATAATAAATTGTAGACATTTCTCTTTTCCTCGTGCATTAGTAAAACGGAAAGCCGTCTCCGAGACCCGTTTATATCAGATATACGTGATCATTTTATTCACAAAAGCCACGACTTGAAACATTATGTTGGTATTTGTTTCAGCCAGTAAAACCGTAAAGTGTTAAAGTATTTTATTTTTTATAATAGAGGTTCATATGACCTCATTGCATCTGAGGCCTTGAAGTTCACGTATGAGGTCGACAGGCACAATAGACCATATTGAGCCTGTCGCACTCACCCTGAAGCACTACATAGATGCCGTTTCTAGCCCCGCCTGAAGAACCCAATGTAATCGCAGATGCATGAAATATAAATTTCTTTTCAAGAGAATAAGAACTGACATCTACATGGCGTTCAATGTTACAAAGACCTTTTTTTATCTTATTTTTACATTTTAGAATTCGAATTTTAAAACTAATTATGTTTCTGAAAATCTTAATGGTTGTTAAATGAACCGGTTTAATCAAAAAAACAAAAATCTGGCAAGCTGGCTACTTGACGGCGGCGACCAAGACTTGTTTTACTTATTAGGGCATCTATATTATAAGAATGAATCGCCAAATGTGTTGCTAAGAGCTAATCTCGAGGACGCAAATGTTTGTTGTATTCTCTTTGGTTGGAGAAGGCTCTTATGAAAGAATAATATAAGAAAATTGTGCAGAAAGTAAAAAAAAAAGTATCTATTGGTGTTATGAAGTTTGTCGGGACTAGTTTGAAATAATAACAAACAAAACAAATAAATATAAAAATATTTATATTAAATATTTTCACAACCATATATATATCGATCTGAATCCCTGGTAAGAATAATAAATAAATAATAAATATTACACAACATCACATACATTGATCTGATCCCGTGGTAAGTAGCTTAAGCACTTGTGTTACGGAAATCAGGATCAACAGTGGATACACAAATAAACTTAAATGTATTTAATAACACACCCAGACACGGAACAAACACCGATGTTCGTCACACAAATATTTGTCCCGAGTGGGAATCGAACCCACGACTCTTGGAACCGCAGCTTATGAACAGGTTCATTAGTAAACATTTTACATCAAGTAAAGAAGCTTAAACATTTTGTGGATTCACAAACAAACCTAAATATATAAATAACACACCCAGACACGAACCAAACAACGATGTCCATCACACAAATATCTGTCCCGATTGGGAATCGAACTCTTGGAACCGTAGCAAAGGCCACTACCCACTGTTCTACCGAGCCTGTAGTGAATTGTGTAGTACAGTCTTTATTTCATTGTGATTGATCAATCGGTCATCGTCCGTCGGCACCCCTTGTGAATGTGGGAACAATGATTCCCACACACTGCGAAATTTTTATTGTTCAATTCGCATGCCTCCCGCATTGTGTGCAAATGCCTAATAGCCTGATGAATGCCTACCACTTGCGCTTTCTGACCAGCGATGGAGAAATGTCATTTACACATCGCATAAAGCGCAATACAGTAGGGTTATGACATAAGTCAGCAAAAATGACATGTCAACTGTAAGACCTATCTGGGAACGTAGAGCGTTATCGACATTTGGGGATGTGACATGTCACATTATATAATATACCTTCCTGTAACAATAATAATTTGTCCTGTAATGTCAATGTAATTTTATATTAACACTGTGTGCTAAATTAATCGTTATTCTTATATACGATACGTATTAGCGCTAGGACTAAACTTTTTGGTTAAGCCTTAAACTATATCTCCATAGACTACAAATACCGTAAATAATAAAATTGAAATACCTACACAATATAATAGGTAAATGTTAAAATATTATGTCTTTGTATTTTTTTTATGTTGCACAGCCTTCTAATGTTTGTAAAATGGTGACTTGTGTGACCGATAAACACTTTTCTTTCTTTAATATTTAAAGCCACTAAATTCCGACGTCTTTTATGTGACTGTGGCCAGCATCATTATAATGCTACTTTATTTTTGTCACGATTTAAGTCACGTGAAGTTGATTTACTTAAAGGTGCACGTGCAAATATTTTGACGTTCCATCACGTGAAAATGTTTGCATTCATTAATAACCATTGGTGGCCGGGGTTTGTCCTTAGTACTTGACATGTTTATTCGTTAGGAATATGATCACGATTAAGCGAGTCTGGTTATTAAAGGATTGACTCCGACCTTCACAATGCCGCACGGGTACCGAACCTGATGGCCATAAAGCTTTTGTTCTTTATTTATGACTAGTTTGTTTTATTTTCTTTTAAGTAAATACTGGTATCTATGTGGCGTCTATTATTTTTCAACTTTATGCATTATATAAATATTTATATAATAATCTGTGGACAGACCTTTGCCCAGCAGTAGGATGATACGGGTTAAGTAAAAAAAAAATCTGTGGGCAAGTAATAGATAAAAATTAACCATAAAAAAGCCGATGCTACATTAAGAAAAATATTAAATTTTCAACGTTTTTATCAATTTGCAAGTACATGAAAATAATGATAGAGTAAAGCAGTTATGATGAAACCGACGCAAAAAAGTGGCATTTGGCCTTATGTGGTGAGCTAGCGATGGTAAATATAATAATATTAAGCATCTTCTCTGACTCACACAAGACCACACAAGCCAAGCATACACCACTCATAACGCAACATTACACATTATGTTATAATGACAAATATACATAGTAGAGGTATATGTTAGTTGCCAACCAACCGCCATGAATTTTGCCGGACAACTTAAGTTAGTCTTCAATTATCGCACGCTCGTAACTTACTTGTAACTTCACATTCGCACCGCAGTAAATATAATTTAAGTACTCCTGTATGGTAGACGACTTGAAATTATATTTGACAGTTAACGATTATTGCTTTAGGTGACTTATTGGACAGGATAGTAGTTGTGAAGATGAAGCGTGTAGGTATATTGATTAAACACTTATAAACATACTGAACATACAATTTTATAAAATGCTATCGATTATTATATAAAGAAAACGAAATGATCAGGAACCAACTGAGTTGACCAGTGATCATGGCGCTTGCAACAGTGCCGAAATATTGATATCGATTAAATAGTAAAACATGATAAATATACCGAACATATTCCGTTTTCTACTGTGTGTAACCAAGACAGTTTAAAGTTATACATCGGACTTTAAAGTCTTTAAATATCGGGTAAACATATGATTTATAATTAAGTAATTACTTATAAGTATTTGGTGCAGCAGAGCCTTATATGAATAACTTAAATACCTACTTAGTTGCTTTTTCTGGCGACATACGGGCGGTGGCTAAGGCTATGTTTAACTCAAATATTTATGGCATAATAAGCACTAAGAATATATTTTCTCAGAGTTAAAGAAGTCCTTACACCAACTCTACAGTAGAACGCAGTTTCCTTCCACTAAAGCCTATTTTATCACCATCTTATGAAGCGCTATTGACTATTGTGAAGGTTTATTTATATGCGATTGTGCCCGAGGCATTCGGAAGGATTTTACGACTCACCGTGTATTTATAGATAAGTAATGCTTAGACACTAAATGATGACCAGGTTTACATGTATATTTTTCGTGTTTGTAAAAGATTGGTCGTATCAATTAGCGTTTAAAAAGTGTCAATTCCATTAGTACTTCTTGGCAGAGGTGACTTAAAAGATCGTTGTAGAAGGTTTGGCACTCAAGTCACAAAGTTAAGTCAGTGAGATTGCATCTAAACATCGTTAGATTAACAGAATAAATAAGAGTATATTCAATTTAAACAATATTTCAAACTAACAGTACTAGTAAACTTAAAAAGGTTTGGATGCAATACTATGACAAACAATGGTTTGTACGATCAACGGAAATCTAATTTTCCTTCGGGCCAGTAAATTAGACAGCCAACCATTCAATTAAAACACTATGTTGCAAGCGTTTTGATTGTAGTTTCCAGCTCAACCCTTTCAAAACACGACAAACAAGTTAGACCAAGTTAGACAGATGCGAAGCCTCAATTAAACTTAACAGGCTTGAACACAGCCAGTTCTGTTTTTACTATGTTTTCTTCATAACTTGTTTACATTCGCGTCAGATTAAAATTAATAATCACCACATAGAGTCAATAGTGTACTGACGTCATTGTGACGTAAATCTCAGGAAGTTGCCGTAAAAGAATATGTTTTTAACAGGATTTTTTTGACTTCGAAAAACCGTTTTATGGTCGGTTCTTAATTTATACGACGATGTGACTTTGAAAGTCAAACGAGGCTTGTTATGGAGTCGGGTAGTGTCGCGTGATTTATGTATACTTGTTACATTTATGCATATATTATTATTATCACGTTGTGGTCCTCAAGGCACATGAGATGAAGGTAAGTTGATAAGTAGACTCCTTGAAAAGTTTAAGGTGGTTTATTAATGTTTTTCGGCAAGGCTCATACTGTTGATAGAGGAAGATCCCAGAGCTGCCAGACATCACCTATTTTCTAATGGACAAAATATATACGATTGAGTAGTGGTGGGGTGTACTATCATCATATGACTAGTTGCTACCTTGACCAGACGGCCATTTTTAGATATCAACCAATCAAGGTACATAGAAACACTGCTCACCTCACTTAAATTCTGATGGCTGATTTTAACATATATTTCACACAATATCATTAAAAATCAGGATTCATTACTCCCAGACACATGCGGTCGGCGGTTTTACCTTACAGACACTTTAAAGATATGAAAAATTTATTAAGGTTACTTATTTTCTGATGCTTGATTTTTATATATGTTATTCAAACAACTATTTTAAAACGTTTTGCAAACAGACAGACCGATCTAAGGGGCCAAACATTCACCAGACCCATCTGTTTTAGATTTTTTTTTTATTGAATTTAGTTAAGTTTTTCTAATAAAATAGTTTGTACGGTACAATTCTATAATTATTGCGGTCAGATGAGCACTTTTCAGTTGTTTGAATAACATATATAAAAATCAAGCATCAGAAAATAAGTGACCTTAATTAATTTTTTTCATAGCTTTAAAGCGTCTGTAAGGTAAAACCGCCGACCGCATGTGTCTGGGAGTAATGAATACTGATTTTTAATGATATTGTGTGAAATATATGTTAAAATCAGCCATCACAATTTAAGTTAGGTGAGCAGTGTTTCTATGTACCTTGATTGGTTGATATCTGAAAAATGGCCGTCTGGTCAAGGTAGCAACTAGTCATATGATGATAGTACACCCCACCACTACTCAATCGTATATATTTTGTCCATTAGAAAATAAGTGATGTCTGGCGGCTCTGGGATCTTGGACCATGACATCTGATGTGGATTTGACACTTATATGTGTTGTTTGTGAACTGGTTTCGCTTGTCATGCACTATATCCGACCTGCTACCTCTTTTTAATGTTTGTGAGTACGTGTGACAAAGGCCTAAACCAATGGTAATTATTCTAGGCCTATTTTAGGTTCGTTTTAAAGGATCTATCTACGAAGCCTTCAATTTAATCGAAACAGGAAAGTATTGTGAAGGCTAATATCCTCCTAACTCTACCATACATTGGGAGATAGGAAGCAATGATTACCATCTATCTAACCTAATAGCAATAAATTGGTATCAGTGACAATAGAAGTCTATCAACCGATGCTAACGACATCTTCGTGTCAACTTGCGCGTCATACTAACGAGCGATTGTTTGACTCCACGTCACAATACATAGGAACCTTATGCGGAACTGTCCTTAATGGAATTGACGACGTCGTTATTCATTAGTCGATACGGTACAATTCCAAAGTCAGATGACGTTTCTTTCTTGATGAAATTCTTATGAAAACTTCAAATGAATAAAGTGGTTAATACGAAATAGCCTCCCTTCAACCTAATGAAAGAACCAGGTTTTTGGATCACGATTTGGTTATACTTCTATGTGTCTCTATCAATAGTGACGCTTTTCTCAAAAAGAGATCTTCTGCTCAGAATTATAACTTACTTTCATAGACCAAGCTTTGGTCCCCTGATGTTAAGTCGGTCAAAAATATACATTTGCAGCGTCAGACTGGACGTATCTAGTCTAGTTGGAGATTGGTCAAATCCGACCATGGTGCCTAATAAAAGTTCAAATTGGAAAATCCACATTCAAAATTACACAATTTTGAACTACCTTAAACTATAAGATTTTAGACTTTCGCGGTCCATTACACTAAATATTTGTCTTTATGGGTCTACACGCGTTAATAGGAGTAGCAAATTACATAGCTACTTACTGCCCGACGTTTCGACTGGGTTACACCAATCGTGATCGCGAGCGAACAGATCGTCACTATCATACAAGAATGGTGCGAGAAGCTATTGAAATAAAGAAGCACAAGAATTTCAATAGGGAAGATGGATTTAAATTATCGTCGGCATGGAATCCAGTGATTAATAAGTGCATACCGCGGGATGTTACGTCTAAAATCAACCCGGATGCAGTGAGTGTTGTGTGTCGGACTAATGTGGGTAGCTGTACTAATGACATTAGTGCTGGTTCGGGGGTGGATCAAGATATTTACAACCGCAATGGCAGACGAAGACGGGCAGCGCCAGTTCGCTCGCGACTACGATTGGTGTAACCCAGTCGAAACGTCGGGCAGTAAGTAGCTATGTAATTTGCTACTCCTATTAACGCGTGTAGACCCATAAAGACAAATATTTAGTACCTTGAACTATAGCAGGACCATAACCTTTTGAACTGTTTTTTTTTTATTGTACACTAAAGCACTAAAACCACAAATGAAGTGTAAACACAATCTTTAAGCAGACTCCGCTAGATATAGTTTAGATGTAAGCATCATTTTCATCATTCTCCTGCCCTTGTCCCACGCTAAGTGGGGTCGGCGGAACATGTATATTTCTTCCACTCGGGCCTGTCATTCGTCAGCTCTGCGTCTACTCCGTTCACTCCCATATCATCTCTCACGCAATCCATCCATGTCTTTTTCGGTCTTCCTCTACTATTACGTCAATTGACATTCATACTCATCACTCTTCTATTCACATGGCTTTCTTCCTTCCTCATAACATGGGCATGTACTAAGCTCTTGCTTGTAAGCAATTACTGAAAATAAACAAAAACAATGAACATGTTTCTTCTTACCGTGCTGTCTTGGGTTTCTAGCGGCGGAGTGAACTGGATGTGGCTCATCTTGGACTCCTTCTCGTCGCCCATTGGCGACGGAGGTGAGGTTTCTCTGTGGACAAGAGGAAAATACATTTATTTACTTGTTTTACAACACTCTTTTTGGTTATGTACTAGTACAAGTTATTAATATACAATAATAGAATGAATGGATTGGCCGAGGAGAGTGAGAAGTGGCGTGCATTTGGGGAGGTATATATCCAACAGTGGACGGGAATGGGCTAATGGTGATGATAGAACACTTGTACTATAAACCTACTACCCTGTAGAAAGAAGTCATGGTAGTCTTATAGCTAATCATCATCATCATCATCATTTCCGTACCGTTTTCGGTAACGGCGACTTCAAGCATGTCAAATATGTACTTTTTAATAATCATGGAACGCTCGAATGTGGCTTGCGAAACCATTATAGCTAATATCATTAATCCGGCTGAAGAGTTACCAGAAATTATCAATGCTTTTTGAGCCATCTATGATTGTTGAGTTTGAAAAGTCGTCATGTTAAAGATAAAAAGACCGTTTTTTCTTTTGTGTATTAGCAAACATCGCGATTCATAGTCTTAATATCACCGTTCTGAGCGTGTCATAATTAAGGACCTGAATTAAGAAGAATCCACCCTTAAATAGGTACTACGACCTTCACATTTGAACTAAGACTTCTAAGCTGTGCGAATAATTTGTCTGCTTGATTTTTTATTCAACAGACAAAGAAGCAAAGGCATACATTATTCCGAGAGCATCAATGTTTTGACATATCGTCCACGGTCGCATGGCGAAATGGTTACGATAAATTACGCGCGGAACCAGCACATACATATCCGTCTCTTTCTGTCACAAGACGACCTTGGGCGAGTGACGAGGACGGCATCACGTCTTACGTCTGGTTTCGTCAGTTCAATTAGCAATCGATTTGGGTATCGATTAAAACAATCGTGATCTATGACAATCTGTACTGACCAGTTTATATTTAAAAAAATAAATACCTGTGTATGTTTTTCGAATTACTTGTTTGGCAAGATTTTGTAAGAATTCAAGGGTATTTAAGTTATGAATTGTAACTTAAATAAATAAAACTGGAACCGGTATACAAGGTTATATTTAAAAAACATTAATGTACATATAATTTTGTCCTCTGAAAATTCGATATCAAAGCTACTCTCCTAATAAACCTCGAGACGAAATGATCACACATTAAATCAAATTGCAAAATATGTAAATTCGTAAATTGATTTGATATACCTATCTATAGGTAATAAGCACTTCAGCACATATTTCATGGAATATTGTTTATCGTCAACATGAAATTACGAAATATCTGACTGTCTCACGCCAAAAACCGTTTTAAATGCAATTTGATATCCAGATTGTTCATTTAATCCAGAGAAATAACATTTAAGCTTCTTTTTATTTGCATTTTTGGTATAAAAGAGAAATATTATATACGATTAACAGTCACGGAGAAACGTTACGCGCGGAAAGCTGGTGTTAAATAATGTAGAAAAACATCTAGCTGTAATCACATCTAAGTCGATCAGTAGGCTAGCAAAGGCATGTCGTAACTGTCTCTAATGCCTTAGGAAGTGCATACGGAAGACACATACTATATTAATATATGGTCATCTGTGCTTCGCAGTCTATACGTAACAGTTATAACACTAGGCAATGTGGGTAAAACCACTTGCGACATACTAACCAATTGGCGTGAACCGAAAATGGGAAAGGTCCTAATATGAGCTGAGTTTTTGATAACATCCAGATTTGTATGAATAATTGGCAACTTGTAAAGCTGCTCATATTTACACTAACAATTGAACGTATAAATTGATAGTGCGAGATGTGACTGGCTCGGTGGAACAGTGGTTAGTGACCCAGGTTTACTACCTACGGTTCCAAGGGTTCGATTCCCACTCGGACAAATATTTGTGTGACGAACATCGGTGTTTGTTCCGTGTCTGGGTGTGAATTATTAAATATATTTAAGTTTATTTGTGTATCCACTGTTGATTCTGATACCTGTAACACAAGTGCTTAAGCTACTTACCACGGGATCAGATCAATGTATGTGATGTTGTGAAATATTATTTAAAAAAAAAAAAAGAGATATTGTTTCTAGGGAGATTTCGCATTAAGTAAACCTATATATACCGGATTCAGATGTTGACTAACTTGTGAAAACGACTAATAACTATACAAACTTGTAGGCTAAAACTACAGAAGGCCATTTAATGCTGATCTTAAATATTTTAGGATAAAATTTACCAAAAATACGAACAAACGTATTTTTTTTATCACGAAATAAAACATTAAAGTTGATCTGATAATAATTATGATTGACTAGGAAATACAGATCCAGTTCCTTCCTTTTAACTGATATCCAGCCTCAATTTAGTATTGTCTTTTATTTGCGCGAATACTACACATTTGAAATAAAACTAATTTTAGGGATTCAAGACCCAAGAGCAAGACCACGAGGGCTGTAAAGAGCTCGAAACTTCAGGTCTCTAAATAATATGTTTGAATAACAATACACGCGAGTTCAATCCGTAAAAATAGCGTCAGTTATATTATACTATAGAATATTTACTCGCTTACTGCTCGGTTTGTCCAGTTTTACAGATAATAGATATCAATGCAACGCTGCAAAACTGCAACAGAAGCCGACCTCGCCTCCTCCCCCGCAAATGACTGCAGCCACCTATTTCCATAGATGCTTGCGTGCGGCAGATTTGATTTACGTGGATAAACGTTTCCACTCTTGCGATGTAATTGCTACGTTAGCCGTCGTTTAAGATGCCTAAGATAAGTGCAAGATACGTGGTTTTGCTGGGAATGTCGTAAGATTGGAAGGAGTATGCAGATAATCTGCAGAAATGGACTTGCTAAATAGATTATGCGATCACGGTAGTAATAGGACGGTTGTCAGTCAGACAGTTTTGTTGATCAAACGCCTAATGTTAGTACCTAAAACTTGTTTTAGCCGAAAATAGAGCTAAATGTAAGGATAAACACTCATAGTTCGACTCTACCATCCTTACTCTTATAGAAATTCAATTTTAAAACATGAATTAACAAAGGACTACACGCATTTTTTATTGAGCAATAATGCGTGTAGCAAAAAAACCTTTCGTGTCCGATTACTTGAGATCTTATCATAGAGCTATGATAAGATCTCAAGTAATCGGACACGAAAGGTTTTTCATTAAAATAACAATATATATGGACGATAAAGACTAGTTGTCATGAACCTACTTACTGTATAATCTTCCAGTTAGATTATCTTGGTTACCACTTCTATCACAGTATTAGAACACTTCAGTCACGTTTTATAACATTAAATTATGTTCACTAAGGCACTACAAACGAAAATCATCAGCGTTAGAATTATTACTTATCGGAGATTCACAATTTTTCCACGCTTCTCGATTGCGTGACGTCTGTCTGCGATCGAGGCTCGTCGCCAAGGCAGAGGTGCAAGAGCAAAGTCGAACCACAAAGATTTGTCGTTAAAATATATGTTGTAGGTTAAAACAGCAGTCGAAGACAGAGTCAAGGCTTACAAGAGAGGACGAGATGTTAAAATATTGCCGATTTCCAGTTGCTAATAAATTAAATACTATTTTTGACTAGCTGACTTGGTGGATTAATGAATATTTATATTTTTCTAGTAGTAACATTGATTTTTAGTTGCGAAATATATTCTTAAACACACATAGAATTTTAATGCGATAGCAATAATACATGATCAGTTTTTTGCACTAGTTTGTCGATCGCCTATGATTGACACCTAGTCACAATAGGTAGAGACGCTATTCGGAAATACTTAACTCAGTATTGATACAAGACGAATGGTACTATTGCAGACCTAATAGAGAGACAATTCATTAGTCTGATGATAGGTAAGTTAAATTTATGTTTTTCCGAACGAAACATGTGTTCGTACATATTATTATCACGTGTACATTCTTAACCCTGCAAGCCAAATGTCATCTAGGTATTGTCATTAAAGTCAATCAAAAGACATTAGTCTAGGAACCCGGTATTACTAAAACATAGTAATTATATGTAGAGAGGGTAGGTAGGTATACTTTTTACAATTCACGTGCAGGTGTCAAGGTAAAGGTCAAAATTGTCAGCGATTTAATCGAGTTTTGTTGCTATTATGGCAGAATTCACTTAATGTCTTTTATTTCTTCATCATCGTTTTTATGAACGCTTATATTAACGCCAGATTGTCATTATAATAAATTATACACGAAGTTCTACCACTAGATCGTATCTAACTGAGATATTATGTGTACCTACATATTTTTATCGTGTGGTATGGAGAGTATCAATGTTTCCGTTTATTAAAATACTACAAAGTCAAACCTTGTTAAAACCCTTAAACCGTTAACCTTGTAAAAGCGACTACTTGGTAAAGTCGATTTTACGAGAGTTTATACTTCGTGTATACTTGGAAAGAAAAATAGAAAAGTGTTATTATATAAATCAAGTAATCTGCACTGAATTTAGGTCGTACATCGGTAAAAGTAAACACAGAGATAAACTTATTCGATCAAATACCAACTTTTATTGTCTTAAAGCGTAAACATTCGCCTCTAAACAGAATAGTTGCAATAACAAGACAAAAGAGCGTCAAACGAACATTCAAGGCCGCAAAAGGTGCATCTAGTTGCATCGAACAATGCATTCTGCTGAGCGAGCAGACGTGTCCGAGACGAGCCGTTGCGCGCGCGCACGTTCCAACCATTGTTTACGGCACGAATACTCGATCATTCGATTTTCACCTTACGCTGGTGATTTTGGCTGTATCTAACTGTCTTTAACAAAAATGACGAATCGAGTAGCGCGTTTTTGTAGGCGGTTAGAAAGAATTTTCTTTTACAATTAGAATTGTTTTTTTATGTAAAACCAAAGACAATTTTCTACAATGGATTTTCTTTCACAAAAAGAAAGTCGTTTTATGCACGGAAAGAAAACAAGGTTTTTGTCTTACAGCAACGCAATAATTGTTATGCTTTTCCTAATGCGGAGTACAGCAGTTATAGATTCTCTAACGTACTTATCAGATACAATTGGGAAATCTTTTTGGTATTTATGTACTTATGCTTTGAAAAATTTATCAATCTGATCCACGATTTCAACATAAGCACCGTTAACGAAACAAAGCTTTATGAAAAAGTTTCTTCTACAAGAAATTTCTTCTTGGCTTAGGTTTCAACTCATGGTTTATCACACCATATATGAGGGTTATCCGTGTGAGCAGAGCTCCAAATAAACATTGTTAACGTCCAATAGTTGAAATATTTATATACTTAATTGTACGAATTAAGTTACGTTACATAATAATCCCTTCCTTATTACAAAACGGCCTATTCTATACATATTAACGGTGTTAATTACTCATCCCACATAACAGACTTAACAACAAAAGTACTACATAAATTGATGCTGTAATACTCGTACAATAGACATGCATTGCTAATTTGCGCTTTGTTAAGGGGAAGTAGAGTTTATCTTCGAATGGCGAAGGATTGTTGCATCCGTGTGAATCGAAATGTTCTTATTTTTGCAGCCAATAAACTGTTTCGTCAACGATTGGAGTAGAGGCGGAATACTCGTCGGAATGTGATGATGCCAGCGAAAATTATGTTAGAAATACGTTTAAAGCGTTATCGTGTTCATGAAATTGTATTCGACATGTGTAACAGAGAGTTCTTTACTCTACAAAGTAGATAAATCGAATTACTTTTGAAATAAAGGAGTTAGTATACCTTAGAAACTCAGTTTTACTTCTTTTTTGGCCTTGACTTCGCGTTTTTGCTCTATAATGTCCAAAGATCTGCCAATATTTAATTGTTCGAAACCAAGTTATGGGTATTTAATTGCGGCCTACCATTAACTGTGATTCCGATTCCTAGGGCGTTAGATAAATATGTACAACAAAGTCCCAAATCGCGATGGTCCCTCCCAAAACCTCCGGCGTAACAACATGTAATATTAACCACAGACTCTACCTGAAGCGTGCGTCATACTGACATTTAAACGTATCGATATCGATGCGCCCCTTCACCGGTTGCGTCACAAAGCGCGGGAACAGGAAGCTGAGAGCACGTGGAAAATGTGCCGACTCTACAATGGGCTGAGAGCGAGCCGGTAAGGCAGTATGGGGGAGCTAAGGCTTCTATTGAGTAACTTATACACATCTGGTAAGATGGTGTGCTTAGTAGTGTCTCTATCTCATGTGTTGATTATACAAGGCAGTGTATGAAAGAAGAAGCATGACTTCTAAAGAGACTTATAAGATTGGCTTGATAGTACTTTTGGCAGTGTTTCTGTCTCATGCGCTAATTGTATGGGCTTGAGAGCGAGCGTTGACAAAGCGAAGATATAGCGTGGCTTTTAATGGGGGCTATCGCATGTGAGAAATTCACTAGATAGAAATACGTAGGCGTGAGGTCCGACACCATCCTGCAGCATGATTGGTGAATATTGACAACTCTGTCAATGTCACGTCATAAATAACCAATCATGCTGCAGTTGGACCTCACGCCTACGTATTGCCATCTAGTGAATTTTTCACACGAGTTAACCCTCTTTATAAACTTACGAATTGTACTATCCTAACATAAACTAGCCGAAGCCACTGCTCTAATCAATTACTTACCAAAGTGTTGCAAAAAAGATTCCAAGCAAATTTACAGTCAAATGACCTAGCCAATAAGCATGGTAGTTAAACTTTTCCACATCAATCGGGCATTCTCGAGATTTATTAACCGGTTGGTCCCGATACCGCATCGCGGACCCTTGGTGGAGCAACTGTTACTTCACCATTATGTCACATCGCGATAACTGTTGCGCAAGCGCGGGTCATGATCGGCCCGCGCCGCCTTCCGCTCGGGACAGATGTCCGATTGTGAGAGATGAAGTACAGTTTTACAGATACAGATTCAAAATGGCACATGGTTTGTGGCGTTTTCCACACCACCAACCACATTCGCAGGTGTGATCCATTGCATTGGAGAATCCCTGCTTGTATCCTTGCTTTGACCAACCTGGGTACGAAACCTGACTTCCAGGTAGGCCTTGGCAAATCGTGTCCGGGTGGAAGGCATAAAGGAAGCGGGTGGAGGAAAGTCCATTATCCTCATACCACAATGGGCAGAGGGTGGCTCACTGTCAAGGGCTTCTATAATTTTTAGGAAGCCATGTCACTGAGTAACTTAATGGGTGCTTCAGGTAACGCGATTCCTGTGGCCGAATACTGAGACGAATACGTTTGATATTGCCATCGAGTCGAAAAGAAGAAGATACAAATTTAAGTTGGTACTTAATCCTTTTGAGGCCATAAATGAAGTTGACAGCATTTTACAACTTTTTGTTTACACACCTTTTACCCTGTAAAGTTGATACGGAAGCACCTACGCCCCTGAATCGATGTTACTTTGATCTACGCCGTTTTTGGCACTTTTTGAAATTACCAAAGATAAGTGGCAATGTTGTTGCAAACCACAAATTTTTCAGCGATGACAGACGTCATATTCCGGCCATACACGCCTGAATGTGCATTTTATTGAATTTGCATTACAGCTATAAGTACCACAAAAAGGTTAAATTTAAGACGAAATATCATCAGACAGTGCTAATTTACTAAGAATAGAAAAAGCAATCTGCACATTAGCGCATAATAACTTAGAACGCAAATAAAGAACAAAGAATGTATCATGATTTTATTTATTGAATATCAGTATATTTTATTATACCGCTCTTTGATTTTAAAGCAATTAACTATATCTTAAATTAAAATCTCTCAGTAATAAAACTCATTCTTATAGCATTATTTTCAATACTCCTTCTGTTACAACTATTTTATTCTAATGATTATGTCGGTCCTATAATATCTTACTATGACATGAATTGAATAAGCGTTTCTTTGATTTTCGCGTGATGATTTTTGATTTGACATTTACGCATCTGTGCGAATAGAAGATGTGTAACAACTTATTCGGATCAAAGATTAAAGATACGCCCCGAATTAAATCGTCAATTCAAGTGTAATGAATAAACTGATTGGTAAAACATTATCGCGACGCAAGAGACGGCCGCCGTTGATTTATGCCAAGGCAGACCGCTGGCCAGAGGTCTCAGTTTTCTTGTTTTAACGGTTCAATGTTACCGGGAAACACTACCTTAAAAATGTTCAGCCAAAGTCCAACATATGTTAAATGGTGGCGAGTTCGAATCGGTCGGATACACATGGTTCTGTACTATTATTACTTATCATCTACTAAGTAGTTGGGTATTCATTACTTGTTTGCAACATCACCTAAATAATTGCACTGTTTCCGAGGTTGGTCGTTTATCACTTGTGCTACGGATATCAGAAATAGTGGTATAACTCCAATATGTTTAGGTTAATAGAACATACACCAAACAAGTAGGAATGTTATCACAGAACCTACGACATTTAGCGCAAGAGGAACACTACTAAATGCGCAATAGAGGCAGTGCAAGCTTACAACAAAATAATACCGTATTTAAGGTTCAAACGTACTTTAATATGAGGATTTTTAAATCTTCTTCTTCTTATTGTATGGTTGATGAACAACCTGGTGTCAGAGTTTTTAAACCGCCCGTAGGCCTCTGACATGGCTTCACACACCGTTGAAAAATCTCGCAGGTGTGCTGGTTTCCTCACGATGTTTTCCTTCACCGTTAAAGCGTCGAAATGATGGTACATATGAATTTCAAAAAATTAACACAGACCTTTCCGCCTATCATTGACAACGAAATCTCTAAATAATAATCTTAAAATCCTCTTTATTTCAATCTGTAGACATACATAGAATGATAAGGTAGAGCCATTTTCATTTAGTACTTGAGCAAATTGTCACTAAACCTTTGCTTCTTAAAAGTTAACCCAACATAAAAATCCTAAATGAGTCACTAAGTACAATTTGCCATAAAAAAAACAATAATGAATACATTACTAATGACTATTCCAGGTGAGGTGCCAACGTCATTTGGAGTTCATTGCGACGACCCGAGATAATTAAACACTTGGAAATCTGTTCGGTATTGCGTCATCGGCGCTGTGTAATATTTAAGTGTCAATTTGCTAAGTAAATGTTATTTGTTTGACGTCACAGTTGGACACGGCGGTGATTTTTTAAATTGATATCTTAATTTGATTGCATTATAATTCATTTTTGGTCGTTAACTCAATACATGTTTAAATATTTGACAATGATTATTACATAGTACTTCAATGTTAATATTTAAGCTATATACTATTTTAAGGAAGTGGAAAAGTATCCTAAATCTTGATGTTACATACTGAAAGATATTTTTTGTTCAGCATTAACTTAGTTTCAATGTATGGTACTTTTGACTTTGACAAAAAGTAACTACTTCTTATGTCACGTTCGAGTAGACAAAATACGTGTTTTATTCAGGAAATTTGTTTAGCTCTGAAGATGTCATTTTTTCCACTACAATAAATTGCCGGAAGTTGTGATTTAATTTAAACTAATGTCATGATGACGTCAACACAATATGACACCGGTCGTTTAAGAGACGTTAATATCATGTTATCTAACCGATAACCTGTAATAAATCATAGCGTTATTTTAAAGAACACTTCTGAAATGACCATATTCTACAATTCAGATAAAACCTACGGTTTCAAAAGTCGTGGGTTCGATTCCCATCCGTTTCAAATATTTGTGTGACGAACATCGGTGTTTGTTCCGTGTCTGTGTGTTTTATTATATACTAGTGACCCGCCCTCGCTTCGCTTCGTGTAAATTTTACATACAAACCTTCCTTAAGAATCACTCTATCTATTAAAAACCGCATCAAAATCCGTTGCGTAGTTTTAAAGATCTAAGCATACATACGGACATACAGCGAAAGCGACTTTGTTTTATACTATGTATTGATATTTAAGTATGTTTGTGTATCCATTGTTGATTCTCATATCTAAGCTACCTACCATGGGATCAGATCAATGTAAGCGATTTTGTGTAATATATAATTTCTGATTTCTACCCTTAGTGATACAGGTGTGTATCTAGACATGTACACGTCTTTATATAAGGCTAGAAATAGTATGATTCTGACTCCCTATGATTCTTCTTCTTAACTGTTCATAAGAGAATAAATGTTTTAATTTCTGTATGAAATAGACTACGACACAATCATATATCAAACTATAATATATTCCCTTACTTTCAATAGACTTAGGAGCTAAAAAAATTAGGGTAATTTATTTTTAGTTTCAAGTACTTTTTATCAAGATGCAAACATACAAAGCACATAAGTTGAGACCGAATCACAACACAAACAGGTAACATCAAAGCTTCGATTCTAAATTTAGACCCCGGCACTTTTTGCAATCGATTCTCGATCGTTCACGTGAATTATTCCACGGTGTGCACAAAAACTGCGTCGATATGTTATTGTGTCGGTTTTTTGCTGACGGTGCCCTGCCGTGAACTTACCGTTATAATGGTTCGGTTCAACGGTCTCTGTAGGTCAGTTTTTGTATGCAGGAAATATCTGCATCGGAGTTGAGGAAGTGATTTAAAATTGCACTTCCGATGGCTACTATCAAGACTTTCTTTGTTTGGAACGAGCGTATTTGGCTTACAGAATTGTTGTTTACATATTTATGATAGAAAAGAAAATAGAATACAATAACGAAGGAGGAGTCCTTAACTCTTCAAGGAAATTTCAACCATGCTTAAAACTATCTTTATTAGTTCTACTTATTGTCATTTAATGTTGTTCATCTTTGAGTTAAGTAGAAGTATGCAATAGCGACATTACTTAAATCTATACTTAATATTATGAGACTGAAGAGTTTATTTGTTTGTTTGAACGCGCTTATCCTAGGAACTACTTGTTCGAATTTCAAAAATGTTTTAGTGGTAAATAGACCATTTATCGAGAAAGGCTTTTAGGCTATAACATCACGCTGTGACTAAAAGGAGCAAAAAACAACGGAAAATGTACATTAGGAAGGCCTGGATTCTTTAGTATGTGTAGAAAAACTCGAGCTATGTTAGTTAAAAGTGAGCCTATTAAATTGTACCGACTATCGGACTTAGAGCCAGTGTTGGTCAATGATCGTACATCCGAGCTCATTACTGGGCCCTGGCGTGTCGCAAGTAGCCCGCGGCGCATACGAACGCACGCGCAAGGCCGGAGAAAACGACCTTTGATGACAGCTGACCGCCGATCGGCGAGCGGAATCTGATTGGCCAATTTGGCTGGGATGGTCTGGTTATTGGGTCAACTTGTCGTGAATTTCTACGAGACGATCGTTGTTCTGGATGTCCTATTTGGTAGTACGCTATGTTTCTTGATAGCTAATCTTACAGTTCAGGCTTATCGGATCGTTGTTCTAGAATTCTAGATGATCAATTCGGTCTGGATTACCTATGATACTAGTAAGTACACTATTTCATCAATATCATTAAAGTCTTATTAATATGATTAGGCATTGGTAAGGTTCAATGAGGATGGTAGTTCAGGCTTAGCAATTAGAAGCTATATTGGCCAATTTCTGATGAAATTGCAATGACATGCACAACTTATTAGATACTAGCACTCTCTAACTTGCTGTTGTTAATCAAAGGCTTAACCCAATTCGATGTCACTCAGACCACCAAACCGAACGACCAATTTTAAAAATGACCCTGTCATTCAATATTTCCTTTACTGATTAATGAATTCTCTCATCAAAGGATCTCCGAAGTACTTAATGACAGGATAAGTGTTCTCAACATGTCCGCCGAAGGGCGGCTGGCGACCTCGCGCACCGGATGAGGTGTCTACATGTGGTATCTTGACCTGCGTTTGATGTTAAACAGGTGGTGGAGCTTAAATGGCGATCAAAATATGTACATAGATGTACTATAGTAGTTAAGTATGTGTTTATAAATATATATATGTATGTATATCAGTATCTGACGCTAGTACAAGCTCTGTACGCTGTTAGTTTTGGGGTCAGATGACCGTGTGTGGAAATGTCCAAGATATTTTTCCCAGATATTTTATGGGAATTAAAATTAGCTTTGGTTTCAAAAGCTTTTGGCTCCTATAGAGCATGTTAAAAAAGTCCAAGTGTATCTTTATTGTTTGAAAGTGTAAGTAATCCAAGAAAATAACAGGCCTATTATATTTTTAAAATTTACAGCGCCTATATGATTTGTGACGCGAAATATATTGAAAAATAAACTTCCTTTTTATTTATTAGGAGATTTAACCAAGAAGAAAGTTTATTCTGTTTTAGGCTGATACACTTTTATATCTAGTTAGTTTGCGTACATTTCAGAAATGCATTTTTTGCGATTTGACAATGGGAATATTTCCTTCCTCTTAGGTTTATTTATTAGAAGTTATAGAGACACCTGAATAAATTGGCAGTGGTACACCCAAAAATTTTCACAAAAAAATTCGTTCGAATCAAAAGCCTCCTCCTTTTTGAAGTCGGTCAAAAATTCACACAGTTAAGCAGCCATCTTGGCACCTTACGTCAGCATGTGTGACACAGTTCCATGGCTCCGATTAAGGTGTCACCTTTTCGTAGTCGGGTAACGCGGTCAAGTGCGAGCCTGACGCAACCGCTCTCTCTTTCACTCGTCCGGTTGGATAATAGCTGGTTGCGTTCCGTACACCAGATGTAAGTCACGTGATGGGCCCGAGATATTAAATGTGCTTCCAAGTGATTGGGGACTGAGATGTTCAATTCATATGTCATATTTTGCGAACATTTTATCTTATTTGTTGGATTTGACATAGTTCAAATTCGCAAAAACTTATACATATACTTAGAGGGGTTTTACGAAGGCTAAATATATATGTATAAACTGTTATTAAAAAGCGTTGATGACCGAGTGGTTAAGGTCGTTGCTTGCCATGCGAGAGGTCGCCAGTTCAAACCCCGCCAGGTACCAATGTGTTTTTCAAATCTGAAATTCATATGTACCATTATTCGACGCTTTAACGGTGAAGGAAAACATCGTGAGGAAACCAGCACACCTGAGAAATTTTTCAACAGTGTGTGAAGCCAAGTCAGAGGCCTACGGGCGGCTTAAAAACTCTGACACCAGGTTGTTCATCAACCATACGATAAGGAGGAGGAACTGTTATTAATCTTTAAGTATTACCATATGACACTAATAAAACCCAAGACTCCGGGAAAGAAGATACAATAAATACAACTACTAATTTAGTAAGTCTATCTCTTTGTTCGTCATGATTATGGTTACTTAATACTTTGAATCACTATCAGGCAAAAGAGAGCATACATGGATTTATATAACGAAAATTCAAATGTAGAACAACTAGGTTAAAAAAACTCTTAATTTTTCACCATGGCGAAACTGTAAAATAATAATTGTACTATTTCGATTCGCAAACAGTAATTTAGCATAACTAAACTCGCGTGTCTTGAACGAGTTAAATCTATTCGGTAGCAGTTAGGTAACCTCTTTTTTGTTTTAAACTATATTAGGCTAATAGTTATTTCCGTGAAACAAAGTTGAAACCGCACAAATTGTTTCAATTGTAGTATTAAGAATTTAATATTTGCGCCAATAGCATTTTCAAGTTTTTTTTTATATATCTGTAATGGTCTAAGATCTCACAATATAACAAAGTTCATGAAACCGCTTAATTGATTAAAATTATGTTATACTCATTTAATAATAAGATAAATGTACGTGCAGAACTTCCGCCAAATTGGATTATTGTTGTTATTTTTATTGAAAGTTTTGTAAATAATAAAATTAAACCTGTATTAACCGGATAAGGCGGTACAAAGTTCGCTAGCATATTATATTTCAGATATAAACTATAAGAAATCAAGGAAATACGTCGCCAAAGCTAATAAGTCCTTAAGCTAATGTTTGTTTATCTCGCTCACGCGCCGAGGAAGGCGACCTCTCAAGAGAGGTTGGGTTTTTGTGGACTCACGTGTATGTTATACGACAAGTAGACAAGAACGTTACATGAAAACATTATTAATATTCTTAATTATATATGCTTAAACTATTCTTAGGTAATAATATTCATGGACACAATATTAATACTCCGATTTTTTCATTCTATTTTAAATAGGAACATATAATTAGTATGTTCATGAGTATGACATTTATCCGTCTGCCGGAGAAATAATGAATACATTTGAATTTTATATTTTCTAAATATAACTAATTACAAAGGTTTTCTGGTTTAGTATCAAAAGGTTTTGGATTATTTGTACAACAAGGAAAACTGTATGTTTAAAATTATAACCTACCGTTTTATATGAGAACAATTTTTCTCTTTTGTTTAATTTGAACATATTGAATGTAAAGGTTAAAGAATATAATATCAACAGTTCCATCATAGAAGTAATTAACAGGAAACGTTTATAAAAACTGTATTCCCGGCTCAAAAGAAAGTCGAGCGCGTTGATGTCTTTTGTACCGCGGGAACATGCACTAAACTGTACCTACTCATTCTACGCAAAATGCGATTCGTTGTAGCCGCTTGCCATCGATGAGCTAATAAGAGATCCATCACTATCTTCGGAAGATGGAAACCTATTTTGTTAGGGCTTTATCCACTCAAGTAGTAGAAAATTGTATTGTGCATATTTGCACTTCACATTTGAAGTAAAACGTATTCACACGATATCCCTCCCGTGATCACGAGTTCTGTAGAGTTCAAAACTTCGGGTTTTATAAAGAAATATTTAATGAAATAATAATATTTTTTTTGTGTACTTATTTAATGGAAAATGTCTATATATTGCAATTTAATGTTACACAATTATCAAATTCGTATATAATTTACTAATGTGGGGATTGAACGCACCTTCCCGGCCAAGGACATTACCAGATACTCCATCGTACCAGTCAGTCAGATTTTCCTCACTCGTTTCCTCTAACAAACGTTTTTATTTTTTTCAAAGTGAGACACATCTGGAAAATTAAGTGGCTCACATCTTTCGCATATTAAAACAAACTAAGTTAACACCTTGTTCTTGTACTTTGATCTGTGACTGACGTGTTTGACTCCGATGACACGTATTGTTCGCACCGACATGGTTTACAATAGAAAACTGTTGCTGGCGAATATTTCAATGCTATTCGTCACATGTATGTCCAGGGTGAGGGACGAAATCACAATTCCTGGGTCACTAAAATAAAGAATTGAGCTTGATTTTTCGTAACTCTATGTTTTTATCCGAGAAAATAGATATAGCGTAATGATACAGAATTCTTCTAATTATCTCATGGCTTCTCGAAAAATGGATTATCTAACACAATTATGGTATCTTATGTATGCTGTATTATGTAAGTATTCAAGATATATAATAAAGAAAATGTGTTAGCCTGACACGGTAATGGAATAATAATACTAATTGTAGAAAATGTATTAGAAATACCGATTTTGAACCTTTTGTGTTTTTTAACTACTTTAATAAGTATGATTGTAAGTTCCCGAGATAATTGCATTACAACCAACAAAACAAAAAACTCATAAGTCTAGATTTCAATAGAACGCAAACTCTTAAATCTTACCTGAAGTCAGTTCATTAAAATCGGAATCATAAATTGAACAACCTCAATGGATGTTACCACAAATCATCGAGGATGCTGAGATGGACGCACAGACAGACACGCGATATACCACGCGAGGTCATCTCTTATCACGCGACTCGCAACCTTAACTCCAGGCCATAAGGCTCTCACCGCCACAGCTACACATACAACTCTCAACCTTAACCCGACGTAATAAGGAACGAAGCGGTTTACGTTAAGATTAAAGTACAAGGTATTGTTTGCCGGAGTTTTTTAGCGTTTATTTAAATCTTTGTTTTATGATCTTTGAATATTACAGTGAAGAGGTATTTTAATTATTAAATTTGCGTGAAGTTAATCTTACTTATTCAGTTTCGGGTTTCATGTTTCTTATTTTACGGTCATATTATGAAAATGCATAAAAGTAAAAAAGTAAGATCTACAAGAAATTCTTACACCACACATTCTAGCTAGACTACACATACATATCCTTATATCCTTACTTATAATATTATAAATCCGAAAGTAACTCTGTCTGTCTGTCTGTCTGTCTGTCCGTCTGTCTGTTACGCTTTCACGCATAGAGTACTGGACCGATTTAAATGAAATTTAGTGCAGATGTAGTCCAGAGCCTAAGAAAGGTTATAGGCTACTTTTTAACCGACTGCGCTATAAGAAATTAATGTTTTACCCGTTAAACGTCTCTACGCGGACGAAGTTGCGGGCGGAAAGCTAGTATTATACCACAGTTTTGTCAATATTAACCGCAACATAATTAAGAGTTTGATAACGAGCAGTTAAATAGAAAACATAACTTTTAGGGCATAATTAATTAAAACAAAAACGCTTTCTCCATTAAGAATTAAAATTTCCACGAATGTAATGAGTTCTGTCATGACAGCTCCCTAGCTGTCATTATTAATCATTCTCTAATGCACGATTACGACATGCTACCAAGTGTTCTCGAAATCGTCTGTACAATCGTCACTGACCATTGATGCAGTTTATAATTTTACATTCTTTGTGGCTAAGTGTTGTCAGCTAAGCGAAGATCGTTAGGTATTTTCCAAAAATCAATAATTGTAATTCACGTGTGATAATATAAACGTCACATACACACATATCTACGTGTTCAAAGTAAGAAGGGTATCATTTATCTCATTTTTTATAGATCAATTACATTTCTTTAAGTTAGAATTTACTGTTATAATCGAGAGTAATAATGTAGTTCAGTGATATGATTTACATACAATACAGCTATAGAGGATACTTAATACATGTTTGATGTGTACTTAATACACCCTCTAAGCCTTCAAATCTAAAATAGCCAAGTAAAGTAATGGAGTACAAAATAGCTCCTTGACCCACACTTACTGAGTATAACATTGTGTTAAACGAAAATTTTGTGGCAATAGTGACAATTGGCTAGTCCATATGAACCCCATACAATTTAGTCATATCTTGCGACATGCAGGTCACGGATCTCAAGACCACCATAAAGGCCTTCCTATAGTTTTAGTAAGTCAGTAGAATTAAAATTAAAACACACTTTTAATATTTTATCGTAAAAATATAAATAGGTACAATATCATCGTAATGACAATAGGTTTCTTAATTTTAAGGCTATTTTAAATAATCTAATAAAACAACACATATGGATCGAACGAAACCTATTCAAATACGGTTTTTTTTTCAGATATTTCTCTCTAAAAATAGTAATCCTTCTTTCTTCGGCAGTCGGGTAATTATATTTGTACGTTTTTTATCGTCAATTCAAGCGTAAAGCGGAGATAGTTGAAATAAAAGAAAGACACAATTACATCGAGAATTGGTACTTTCAATTCTATACGTTTATTTCTTTCGTGCCCAGCTTCCGAGCAACATAATGCACGTGACGTTTTAATGAATATTAGTTAAATTATTCAATCACCTATACCAAAATAAGTATTTTCATTAGCATTCCATAGATTCTTAAGAAGAAATTGGTAAAAAAAGTAGAGAAAATTTTACCCTAGTACGGAGGCTATTTTTATTTGTTACTAATGTAGTTACTTTGCATACACTACAATATTCATGTCGGATGTCGCTTACTACAAATATGAAATAACTGCACATTTCCTAATTAGAATTAATGACAAAAGAGGGTAATGATCCATCATTAACCCACTTCATTAAAACCTGCTCTAATAGAGTTTTATTCCAAACGATTGATATAATAATAGAATCACCGTTTGTGCGATAGTAGACATTTTTGAACAATAAAACTGATTAGTCGGATGAAATTCTTGTATATTTCCTATCTACAAAATTAGCACTGATCTTATAGCCAAATATTTTGTGTGAGAGCCTGTAACTATCCAATTAGCTCGTAAACAGCATTTTGCAAGGTAACATGGCCACGAAGTCAAGCAAAATAAAATGTTGACTTGGGCTCCTACACAAATTAACATCTTGCGAGACGGAGCCTCTTCGATGCGTCAATATAAAAGTCGCACCACCATATTAGATAACATAGTATTGCGTATATTACAATACAATGCCACTGTTACCTGCGTTCCGGATCTTACCCAAAGACCAGTTCGATTTGTGGAAATTCCTACCTATTAAATGCCTTGAAAACTAGTTATGCGACTAAATCGGCCTGTGGTTTCGCGGGGTAGAGGTTTCTACCTACATGAAAGATCAACACAACAAATATTTGATACAATTATTTCATCGATTTAAATGTACGTCTTTCAAAGAAAATTGTAATGCCGATTTTAAACATAAATTCAACAAAACTTGTAAGTTATTTTCTTAACAATCTTATCGAAAAATCTTTCTGGAATGTAACAGACTAGCGTTTTATGGACTTTCAAATATTTGCTCGTAACTCCATAAAAGCTATAACTATTTCCTTTGAAACACAGCGCAGTTCGGTAAATAGTTCTAAAGCGGCATATTCTTTGAAAAAAGATGATTAATTATACTTTGTCTCGGTAATTCTCAGCGTGAATGGAACTGAAAGGAAAAGACCTCCGTTAATGGAAGCAAATGATCGACTCGATGATGCATTTCAATTATTCTCATCATAAACGTGATTGATTGAACATGAAATGTCCCATCAGGAAGCAGACAAAGCAGCTATTTAAAGTACACTGCTGACCTAGACATCGCAGGTATACTAGAACAATCTTATTAGCCAGATTAGACATTCAGTAATAGAGGCTACTCACCTATCCTCTTTAGATGGAATCTACAGTTTCGTCTTTACGAATTATTGTCACGTGTTTTAATGTAAATGGATGAACTTTTATGCCCAATAGAGCATAGGCGAGATAGATAGATAGGAGTTTATGCGTGATGACATTGTTGTAAGAACTAATTCTTAGGAGTTTATTTTTTATACACCGAATTCGATTCTGCCTCTGTCAGATGTGACTTGCAATTTAAGATATTACCAATAAAGACTCAAATGTTGGCTAATACTAATTTAACTAAATGAGTCAGAATAATCCATCAATGCTCTTTAAGTAGCTGAGTCATCACACACGTGCAATTTCATTAAACTCGAAAGGATTTCCATTTTAAATCTCACGATACTGTTGTATCTTACGATTCGGTGTGCGTAAGGCCGTGTATTAAATTGCATTGCATCAGCTAAAGTAACCAAACTAAGGACGAAGAATAAGACTGGAGACATTAGTGACAAATGTAATTATCGCCCCATTTCGTTGGCCACAATTGTCGCTAAAGTATTTGACAGTTTGCTTAACACTCAGCTTGATAAACACCTACACATACATGATAACCAATTTGGTTTCAAGTCAGGTCTCTCCACTGAAACTGCTATATTGTGTCTAAAGCAAACTGTCAAATATTATACGGATAAAAATACGCCCATATTTAGTTGTTTTCTAGATTTGTCGAAGGCGTTTGATCTGGTTTCCTACGACATTTTATGGGAAAAACTACACAACACATCGATGCCCGAGGAACTAATCCGTATTTTTAAATATTGGTATGGAAATCAGATGAACGTCGTTCGATGGTCGGGGGCGTATTCGTCACCGTACAGATTGGAGTGTGGTGTGAGGCAGGGGGGGCTCACATCACCTCAACTTTTTAATTTGTACGTGAACGCGCTTGTGGAGGAGCTCAGCAGCACACATGTCGGCTGCCATATTGATGGAGTCTGCCTGAACAACATCGGTTATGCGGACGACATGGTGCTGCTGAGCGCCTCGGTAGGTGGTTTATCTCAGTTGCTTCAAATTTGTGAAAAATACGCAATTCAACACGGTCTGAAGTATAACGAAAAGAAAACTGAGTGGATGGTCTTTCATGCTCGGGGAAGGTCCCTAAGACAAATACCCGAACTTAGGTTAAATAGCTGTCCTCTGAAGAGAGTTGAACAGTTTAAGTACCTCGGGCACATTCTAACCCCGGACCTTAAAGATAATGCCGACATAGAAAGGGAACGGAGGGCGCTGTCTGTTCGTGCGAATATGATAGCCCGCAGATTTGTCCGTTGTTCGAGAGACGTCAAGATCACCTTATTCAGGTCATTTTGCACGTCTTTTTACACGGGCAGTCTGTGGGTGGACTATACGCAGAAGCAGTACAGCGCCCTTCGCGTTCAATTCAATAACGCTTTCAGGGTGCTGTTGGGGCTGCCCCGCTTCTGCAGCGCGTCAGGGATGTTTGCTGAAGCGCGCGTAGATTGTTTCTACACAACCATGCGCAAGCGGTGCACATCCCTGGTGCGCAGGGTGCGGGTCAGCCCGAACAGTATCCTGCGAGTATTTGCCGAGCGTTTTGACGGTGTGTACATAAATCATTGTAACATGATGCATGTACAGACCGTCAAAATATTGTTTTAGTATTGTTTTATTGTTTTAGAATTGTTATAGAATATTTTATTGTAATTGACATGAAATTTAATAAATTACTAACATAGTTATAAGCATAAATGTTACTAACCATAATTGGATCTTGTTTATCTGAATTAATAAATGAATTGAATTGAATTAAGGTTGCAACATATATATTATGGATACCTATTATAAAATACTCTACACAAGGTCTCTGTTCGTTGAACCTATTTATTTCTAATTCAACTTTAAAGGCGTTTTAACAACAAATATTTTATTCTTCGAGACTTGTGCGTATTGACTTTTACTTTTAATTTTTCTCAAGACGCGTCGACTCTACACACTATGTATGTTTTGAGGTCAGCACGAATTAGAAATATTCGCAATCCGATTACGAATGCATTACGAAATTGTGTCGGCAAGTGGTCGCTATATTAATTATTATTGCGTTCAAATAATAGTAACATCCTTATTATACTAACAGTTATTCGTCTAATAAAAACATCGTTCCTTCTTACATTGCAATAAAGTTTACAATTGTAACCGATAACAGTTCATTTAAACACGCATTTACGATATTTTACACTAAGAACTTTGTTAAATCGAACTACTAGTCATTGGTCGAAAGGATCCTAAAACGAAACTAATATTAGCATACAAATTAATCGCACATCCATTTATTGGAGACTTATTAATTACGATTCTCATCACATAATATTAACACTCACGTTATAAGCATCTTGGGGGCTGTCAGCTTCCTTCTATCATGTACTCACACACAAAACACAATAACAAGCACAATATCGACAAAATACAAATTCACTCGCGGTCGCGAATTTCGGTTTGAAACTTTCTAAATTATGGCGCGTATTTTGACAGCTGACAGCAATGGCCGACGTGCGGAATGGCGCGCGCTCTGTCGTCGACTGGCGGCGTTCCGTTTTCTTCGGCGCGCGAACGTTTTTCTTTTTTATTTTTCAAAACCGGCCAGTGTCGCGAGTCTATCTGGCCAGTCCGGTGTGTTGAGACAGAATGACGCAAGTGGTTTCGGCAACTTGCTTTGGCTCTGGCGTTCTGGGTTTTTTTCATTGCCCCAATCGATGTGTTTAAGAGCGCTCTTATACGAATCAACATAGCCTTTGACATACAGGCTCAATCACAGACTTAGTAATAGGGTGCCATTTTGCATTTTTCTGTACGGAACCCTATTTCCAATAATGACGAACAAGAACAAAACATCACAAGTTAGGTATATGAAATAATGAGAATGAAAAAGGTTTCCTTAGAATTGTTATTAATGAAAAAGTTATTGTATTAAAATCATTCATTCAAACACGCTATTTAGCTGGCGGTTACGACAATGTTAATACTAAAAACAGTTTTATAACAAATAAATAACTATAAGTACAAACTATAATAAATAACTATGAGACAATAATAATGATGGTAAAACTATAAACCCAATTTATGATTGCATGAGAGCATTGTGTAAGACCGGCTTAATAACCACTGCGATCAACCTGCAATAATAATCCGATTTAATTACAAAGAGGTTTAAATGCTCAACTGCCTCAATGTCGAAGGTTCCACAGCCGTTGTTTAAAACAGTTTACAAATTAACTGATTTACGTCACGACTTGGTATTTCAGGGAGGAAAATTTTAATATTTCTCTGCCCATTTTAGGACAAAGAAAACAACGGCTGTTGAATGCGTAGAGATATCGTTCCTAGTTGTAATGGAATTGAAGATATAGCTACAGAAGAATGTCTGGATGGGGAACAATAGAGAATGTGTCTGAAATTCAGCACCGGATGTATGGCAATGGCATCCTGTTTTTCAAGTTTAAAGTTTTTCACGTCAATATAAGCGCAAACATTCATACTGTTATCAAAGCAAAATATTGTTGTGCTTTAATTTGTAATAGTTGATTTAAGACACAGGAAATTGCATACAGTATTAAATAAAATATGGTATGCTGCAATAAAATTATTCATAACAGGGGACGGGCTGGCAACCATACAAAAATATAATTTTAATAGCATGCGATAAACATTTAAGCTAAAAATAACAATTATATCTAACTTATTTCTATACCTGCACCTTTTAATCTTCGACAAAGGTTCACAAACTTGAATATAACCTCTACCGAATCCTTAAAAGTCCCATAACTAATCTCTACTTAAATTTAGTGTAGGAATTCGCTGAATGCTACGGCGTCACTATGCGCCGGCCCCAAACTACACGTTATGCAATTCAAATTGCATACAGGACACTTGTTAGGACCAGATTAGCTGGTATGTCGAATGGTGAGTTGTTGCTACCAAATCCAATGTTTGATGAAGAATGGTATTAAGACCTGGGCATAGGCTTAAGCACGCCAGTTTAATCCTATTGAACTTAAAGTTAAAACAGTATGTTTCAGATTAGAATTATTATATATTTTTTAGTTTTGAATTTAAGTGAGGTAAGTAATATTTTTACGTACCTTGCTTACCTGATATCTGAATATGATAAGCAAGCTAGCGGGTAGGCATGCGATCTTATTACATACTAACACTACTAAATGATCCACATTTCATTCGTCCGATAATACGTGACGTCTGGTGACCCTGGGATCTTACTCTATATAGGACGAGTGACCCGCCCTTGCTTTACTTCGGGTATGTTCTGCATAAAAACCTACCTATTAAATTCTTCTATCTATTTTAAAAACGCCATCAAAATCCGTTGCGTAGTTTAAAAGATTTAAGCATACATACGCGTAACAGTAACAGTAACAGACGCGTGAAGCGAGATTGCTTTATACTATGTAGTGATAGAGCGTTAAGGTAATGATATGTACTACATACCTACATACGAGTATAATATCTAATTATAATGAGGGACTACGTATTAAAGTATCTAATTATTGTAAGTGACGATCACACACGTCATACAAAACGTTTAGTTATAATTAGCTATGAAATAACAGCTCGTTCTGATTACATGAACAGTTCAATGTCAGAGGTGTCACAATTACGGCGACACAGGTCATGATTTTTAAACAGCTGAGTATGCTCAACACCTGCATACTGTAGTATATAAATACTTTAGTACTTATATAATACTCTTTGGCCCATTGGATAGTCAAAAGAGTCGTGGGTTCGTTCCTTGTCCGGGAAAAATATTTGTATGATGAACATACCATTTATGTATTTATTATTTAACTATATTTGTGTATACCACTGTCGGTTACGATTTTAATAACACTAGTACTTCGCAACATAGTCTGAAATCAGATGAACGTAAACCAACTCCTACTTAAGTAAGTATGCGACGAAAAGAAATACCCCGGGTGTTTTAGTCAGTAGGAATCTGACCAGAGCCGGACCGATAGTTTAAGGGGCCCTGGTCTAATTAGAGGGGCCTCATCTAAGTCAGGATAGAAAAACAGAGTTTTAAAGGAAACAGCAGCGCTTTTCCGACATTAACTTAATGTGAAATCAAACATTTTAACAGTCAGTTCCAAGTACCAAAACCCGAATGTAGACTCGCAGGGTTCCTAACCTTACGACCTGTTCAATTTAATAATACCATGGATTTTCTCGCATTATCGTCTATTGTTTTACTTTTACTTGACCTAGCTGAGGGCCTCATGAATGTACGGGCCCCTGGGCCAAAGCCCAATAAGCCCTATGTTAGATCCGGCCCTGGACATACCTCTTTAGCCCTCCGAACTAATGAGGATCCGTGTAGGATTTCACCCGGGAAAAAAAAGTATGAAATGTTAAGATGACGGTGTATTTTTTTCCAAACTGACATACGATGATGGCTTGGAGTAGCCTCGTCATCATCAGCGGAATTGCGGGGGAGCGGATGAGTATATTTAGCATTCATTACTTCTTACTTAGATTCAATCTTACCCCAAAACGGAGAACAATCATAATAAAAAAATATCAACTTTTGATTCTATGTAATCTACGATCCCTTTGCCAATCGCAGTTCATTCATAGAACGAAGAGGTGTTTGATAATACAGTAGTGCGCCGACTTAGAAACAATATTAAGTCACTATACGTATAGTTAACATAACATCAGCTAACCTTGTGTTCTTTGTCTATGCCATCTCAGATCACACCTAGAAACTGGTCGGTAGAAAAATCTTTATTGTGACCCAAAAAATATATATGTTGAAAATATGTACTAAAATCATTTATTTGTCTATATTCGAGTGCCGAAATTCTGGCTGATTTGATCGATGCCAAAAATTATATCAATATTTTTTTGTTGTCTGTCTGTCTGTCTGTGCACGCTTGAGTCAAAAAGTAATACCTAAACTAATACCGAAGAATACAATTTACGTGTGCTATAAAGTGAACAGAAATGTCGTGATCTTTCGGTTAAAAAGATGTGAAAAATATATTTTTACAAAAAAAATATATTGCCGTACACATAATTTAATTACAATCTGGTCTAAAAAACCCGATTTCCGTTACACCTTACTTAATAATTTGTCCCAGAAATAAATACTAGTTGTTGTTTTCCTCCTTTCTTGTTTTTCGCGAGTGAGTCAGCTTCGCTCTCAGTCATTGTGAAATGATTCGCTGTTACATATTAAAGTTTGCTCCAGTCTACAGTAATGAAATAACCATTAATATCCGTACTTGTAACCCGGTTGCAATGGTTTGGTAGCAAGCATTAAGTTCTTATAGTTTCGTACCTAAAGGGTTCCAAAAGGATCATGTAAAATATGCATACGATATCTACCTGTCCGTTTGTCTATTTATTTTGTACTTATAACTGATAATCTGCGGTGTTTACTATAAGTAAACACCGCATAGTTATCAGCCCGTATACGTCCCCACTGCTGGGGCACGGGCCTACCCTAAACTAGGACATTTAGACCATAGTCAACGACGCTGGCCAAGTGCGGGTTGGTCGACTACATAACCTTAGAATTTCTTCAGAGGTGTGGTTTCCTCACGATGTTTTTCTTCATCGTTAAAAAGTCGAATGATCGTACACAGACAGGCTCGATGGAACAGTGGTTAGTGACCCAGGTTTACTACCTACGGTTCCAAGAGTCGTGGGTTCGATTCCCACTCGGGATAAATATTTGAGTGATGAACATCGGTGTTTGTTCCGTGTCTGAGTGTGATTATGTATTTAAAAATATATATGTATGTGTATCAGTCTCTGACGCCCATAGTACAAGCTCTGCTTAGTTTGGGGTCAGATGACCGTGTGTGGAAATGTCCCAGATACATTATTATTATTTATTATTATTTAATCCAGAAAAAGAGTAAGAGCAACCACTCTTATATAAACAATGAGTTGTTTTATATAAATTAGTGACATTACGAAGAAATTATTATGTTCTTCTTGGTATTCATGTCTATTATGAACCCCACGCCTAATTACATGTCTTTAAGATTTAATTGATTTCGCAGTTCAAGTCACGTGGATAATGTACATCATTCCGATTCCGAAGAAGTCACTTAAGCACTTTTGGTACAGATATCAGAAATAACAGTGGTAACTTAAATATAGGTATAAATAACACACTCAGACATGGAACAAACACCGATGTTCATCACACGAATATTTGTTCCGGGTGGGAATCGAACTCATGACTCCAGGCCCCAGAGACCGAGGCACTTACCAATGTGCCATCGAGGTAGTCGGTACCAAGGAAGGCACCCATTTCTATTTACTATTTAGAGCAGAAGGTTAACTGATGACCTCTTGTATTATTATTATCTCCTCTCTAACCTAAACACTTGTCCATTGTCTGTCTGTTTGGCTCGTAGGCATGCATAAACACTAATTCGTTTGTAAATAAGGCTGACCTATTCTTAAGGTTTCATAGAGAGGTCTAGAATATTCGTCATCACCATCATCACCCCATATACGTCCCCACTGCTGGGGCAGGGGCTTACCCTAAACTAGGGCGAAAAGGCCTTGGTCAACAACGCCGGCCAAGAGCGGGTTGATCTAAGAATTTCTTCGTAGGTGTGCAAGTTTTCCTTCTCCGTTTAAGCGTCGAATAATTGTACATATGAATTTCAAAATTGGTACCATGGCGGGGTTTGAACTGACCTCTGGTATGGCAAGCAACGACCTAAACCACTCGGCTATCGACGCTTTTTATTTATTTTAAAATGAAATGAAATGAAATAATTATTTAACTATCGGTCCTACGAAATGTCGGACGTGTGCGGGCAACTTAAAAATATCTTTCTAAAGGAGAAAGATTTAATAAAATCGGCACAGTAGTTTTGGAATTATTTCATGACAAACATACACACATAAATTCAAACCTTTCCTTTCTTTCTTTATTATAATAGTAATGTAATTTATTTAAAATAGTATTAATGTTTATTATAATGTAATCTTCAACACAAAGATTATATTATATTATACATCAGGTATATGCTCAGCTAAAACTATGTGATTAAATAAAATCATAATCCAAAAATGCACCTAGCATAACAATTCGGATAAAGACTGAATAGTTAAGTTGTATGACGTAAGCCGATAGTATCTTAATTGCCTTACTCGGCACAATATAGAAATCTGGAGTCATTTGTTATGTGACATAAAAAGTCAATAAAAAATGTGTAATACCTGTTAATATCAATAGTAGAATCGAAGTTACATATATAGATATACTCCTTTTATGTCGAGTCCCGTTTTATCCAGTCTGGGAAATCTTTTTTCTCTTTTCATGTATCATCCCACTGCTGGGCAATGGTCTCCTCCAAACCTATCCACAGCTCTGAACTGCCTAGGAACTCTAGCTCTCTGTCCAAGGCTGTGATTTGCCAGTTCCTTGATAGATGATCCTGATCGGCACACTACCTCTTCTTAGACCTCTCTTAGACCATCTTCAGGTACCCATTTTGAAATGATTTCGGCCCATCAATCGTCCTTCATCCTGCAGACATGCCCCGACGTACTCAGCTCATGCAGTTCAAAAAATACATCTGTTATTTTAATAATATTTCTTATTTTAATTTAATGTTTTATGTGTTTGTACTGTTTTAGTCCGACCGGATAGTTAGCGACCAAGCGGCTGCTGCAGCACATGCTGAGGCAGAACCAATTGATCTTTTTTACGGCATGTGTGTTTGTTTAGTAAATAATGTTATTGTATAATATGTGTTCAATAAATGTTTTCTTTCTTTCTTCCTTTAGAAACAGGACAGTATTTCTAACATATTAACATTATATCTCAACAATTCATAATAATTCGCCTACCCGTATAAAACTGCTATATGCTAGCAAAATTCTACACTCGTGATTAATCACAAACGAAGACCTTGTGGGAAAAATAAAAAAATATTGTCTACTTTGTGTTCGTGGTTTTGGCAACAATATTCCACCCCAAGGTAAGCTACTCTAAAAATATCCGTAAGTTTATTCCAATGAATAACAAGTAAGCTTTTAAGAATGTGGTCGGTGATAGTAATGATTTGTCCTGTTGTTACGTTTTATTAAAGTCGTCAACTGCACTTAGGAAACAGAACCAATGGGGAGAAAGGGCAGTTTTTACAAATCATCATTCACCTGCAATACCTATATATTTAGCTTCGGCATTTTCAGTACTGATTAAAAGAGAAAGACATACATGCATAAAATCTATATAGATAGATATAAAGAGGCATAACTTCTTCTGGTGAGGTGGGGTAAAAAGGGATATCATCATCATCATCATCAGCCCATATCAGGCCTTAGTCATTTATAATCATCATTTCAGCCGGCAGTCGTCAACTGCTGAGCATAGCCTCTTTAAATTATTTTTACAGGGAACTGTCATGAGCCAATCGCCCCTAGTGTGCCCCGTGGTTTTGATCAGATCGATAGAGTCCACCTTGTAGACACCTTCCTACGCTTCAACTTCAATTATCCATATTCGCCATTTTGGTTCCTTAGGAGCAAAAACAAGCGAAGAAGGATGAATGTCCTCACTCTACCTGGTAGTAAGCCGTGAGGTTCAACTATGAGGTCGATTGCTACATTATATTGAGTTTATCGCTTTTACCCTGAAAGCCTGCAGAAATACCGTTTCACGCCTATAAACTCTAGGATTATAGGAGGGAGGAATCACGAGCCGTAAGGGCATTCCACGACTTAATTTTTACTAAATAAAACATTGATACATTAAACTTGTATGATAGTATATTTTTTTTTAATTCCTTTACTTACTTCTCTCTATCCGTAGGCCCCTAGGCTAGGCTAGCTTCAGAGCTAGCGTTACTAACAATGGGCAATTTGCAATAGTGTCACTTTTACACGGATCATTAATTCTCACCGGTGAACTCACTTTCTTTATAGAACACGCTTCCTTATTGGCCCCTTATAAAATAATAATATTAGTAAGATTTTATGAGTGATACTCAGGTATAGGAAAACTGTTAAAATAAGATTGACCTATAAAATGTAAACGCTAAATATATTGCTATAAGGACCGAATTCTCTAATTCTTTTCGTTAATTTCGTTATTAACAGAAACAGGTTGTCATGTACCTAAAAAATAAGAAAATTACGCGGAAAGATTAAAAAAAAGTAATGCCGGCATGAAGTTCGCCGGGAATACTGGAATAGGATAAAAGAGGAAGTACCCTCTTTATCCTATTCGAATAAAAAAGGAACCGATTTTAATTGAAGTTGAACAAAACATGAAGTGTGTATGGAAATATCTTGGATAACAGGGATGGAATAGCTGGAGTGAGTGAAATCAGTTTAATGATTTGACGAAGACAATGCATTGACAATTTGCTTTCGGCAATTCAGAAAACGGTAATATATTTGTAAACTGTCGACGCTGTTTGTAAACGTTCGAAATATAAGAATGTGTCTGCGACATACTTACACTGTTTACATTACGGCAATATACTGAAATGATAATTAAGTAGATTGAGCACTCAATTGCAAATTAAGCAGATTCCAAATTCTTAAGTCCCATAGAAGTTTTAGACGTCATATTTAACAAATATCAGACAACATCAGATACCTTGTTCTGATTCCATGCCAAGTAGCTTAAGCACTTGTGTTGCCAGTATACCTCAGTACCATTTTGCTCAAACAAGGGGCGAACGTAAGTATTTCCCTCAGCTTATCTCTTTAAACACTCACATTAATTGACAATTGTCCTCTTGATAAATGTTCAAATATTAATCTTAATGGGAATAAACTCTCAAAACCGACCCGCTAATACCTACGTATTATGTAGCATTTGTCATTTAGAGGACCTCATTTGACACCAGCGCCTCTAGTGGCCAATTCACACGCGATAGTCCCTTGGTTCATACCACAGGGTTTTTTCCTCATGGGCTAGTCTATAAATCATTGGATGTCAGGGACTCTCTCACTATAACGTTTTCATAAACCTCTGCGTACCAAGTCGTTGATTTTTCCGCTTTCTGCCCTCCGACACTCTCTCCCTCTAATGAGTGTGAGGTAACAAATGCTCTCGCTTTTACTCTCATTAACATTGATATTTTTTATATGTAATTACTACAATGCTTGGGACAAATATTTGTGTAATTTCTACACACGTTTATATACTTACTAGCTTTCCGCCGGCGACTTCGTCCGCGTAGAGACGTTTAACGGGTAAAACATTACTTCCTTATAGCGTAGTCGGTTAAAAAGTAGCCTATATCCTTTCCTAGGCTCTGGACTATATCTGTACCAAATTTCATTTAAATCGGTTCAGTACTCTATGCGTGAAAGCGTAACAGACAGACAAAGTTAGTCGGATTTATAATATTAGTAAGGATGTATATATTTGTGTATACCACTGTTGTTTCTGATATTCGTAACACAAGTGCTTAGGCAAGTTACGAGTACTTTATATAAGTAGAAAAGTAGTGACCTATAGGTTTTATCTCATCCAGTATAAATCTAAATTTTCGAACGTATCAACGTAATAAATATAAATAAATAAATATTACAAAACATCACATACATTGATCTGATACCGTGGTAAGCAGCTTAATCACTTGTGTTACGAATATCAGAATGAACAGTGGATACATAAATATATATATTTCCTTCTTATATTCTAGTCTGAACACAGCCTAACTCATCGGAAGCAAGACATCATCATCCCACCAACTTCCGCTGTACTAAAATACCCAAATTAGTTGTTCGTGACAACCGTGTCGAATCTAGAGCCAGATACCGCAATAAAATGACTTATAACAACAATTTTATAACAATTATTATCCGTACAAAAACAATTCATACACAAAACAAAAGAATTCGCCATTTCGCAACCGCGTTTCAAGCCATATTAAACCCTATGCTTTAAAAACTAAGATTAATTTCTGCAAACGGTTTCTAACAAGAGTTTAAATTACAAGTTTCGGCTAACAAGGAAAAACCCACTTTAAAATTGAAAGGATAGCGTCGTTTTTACAACGCCTTCCGGCGGTTCGGTTTTCCACGGGATGATGACGAAATGCGTCGACTGACATCCTCAGTCGCTTCCTCGCGAGAAGTCGTGCGTTCAGTTCCCGTTGAGGCACTTTACATTCGGCATTGTAGTCCCAATATTACCACATAAGAATAAATAAGGCGTCCGACCGATTTCGACAATGGCGGCCGACCTTTATAAAGATCAGCCAACTGCGCAGGACATATTATAGTGCACAAGTGTATGCGCAAACAAGTGCACTCTCTGTTCCGTGTGAGACGGCAATTCGACATGACCGATGAGATATCGGGCGCAGGACCACCGGCTTAACGTGCTTTCCGAGGCACGGGCGTGCAACCGCCAACTTCCTAACTCCGGGCTGAGTAATTTCTTAACTACTACTTCAAGTTATCTACAAAATATCACGTTACGTTACTTTTAGGTCTATATGAACATATTTTCACATATAATACAGTAGGTGACCAAGACCTGATCGCCCTATTTTAGGGTAGGCCCGTGCTCCAGCAGTGGGGACGTATATGGGCTGATGATGATGATGATAGTAGGTAAGAAGGGGAAGGCTCAAGAAGGCCTGGCTTGACGTCGTAGTGGATGACATGCGTGCCAACAAACTCTCCGTAAAGGATGCCGAAGACCGTGCGAAGTGGAGAGTTAGGAGTAGGAAAGCGGACCCCGGGCTCCGCAAGGATGCAACCGGGAAAACGCGAAGATGATGATGATGATGATAGTAGGTAAGCCGATGTGTTTAAACACTTATACTCGTATTCAGTAGCTAAGTCAGTAAGGCAGTCCAAAAATATAAAACCTCGCATCGCCCCACATCCACTTTCTACGTTGATCGGCGCGTAGTTCGCATAATTAACAACGCATTGTTTCATGTTACATATTAATTGTGCCTGGTTCATATTGACCGACTTCTTTTGCACAATACACTGCAAATTTAAACGGAAAAAGCAAAACAAATTAAAAAAAAATCTAAATAATAAATATCCGGGACGTATACACACACGGTCATCTGACCCTATAGTAAGCAGAACTTGGTTTGGGCGTCAGAGACTGATATACATAAATATATATTTACAAATACATACTCTCACCCGGACAAGGAACAAACAGCGATGTTCATCACACAAATATGTTTCCCTTTTGGGTATCGAACCCACGACTCTTGGAACCGCCAGCCAGGGTCGCTAACCACTGCTCCACCGAGCCAGTCTATCAAGACAATAAAAGTATGGATAAGCAGGATTTTGAAACATTTCGGAAACACTTTTCTTAGTTCCAATCCTATCTAGGTTGCGTTCGAATCGGTCTGTTAAGCAGCAAGGCACGGTCCGTCGCTCATCCATATCCACATTTGTGAATATATTAATAATTAATAATCAATATGAGCGTTGATGGCCTAGTGGTTAAGGCCATAGATTTCCATGCGAGAGGTAGCCAGTTCAAACTCTACGTACAAAATGTGTTTTCAACTTTGAAAGGCATAAAGTACCTACGTTTCAAACAAAAGCGTTCCCTTTTGATTCCATTTAAAATTATGTGTACTTTCCCCTGAGTTTGGTCCGGATTTCGTCTCAAACAGTTCAGCAGTTTAATAGTGGAGAGTGGACTGATAGTCAGGCAAACCCATTGCATGCATTTTTATTATTATAGGACATTTCCTAAACTATATGATAATTTAGACACTTAGATATATATTTCGAAAGGTAGATAGAAGCAAGAACAAAAATATAATAAGTATGTTACTTCAAGATCAAGTTTTGTGTTTAATAGTGAATTCCAACATAATTGACCCTTGCGGAACTCACTAGTTACATAACGACAATCGGCCAACTTGTAAAGTAGGTCGCGACGAAAAACATATAAAAACATTCACACAAAACATACAAACATGCACGCAATCCGGTCTGGGCTTCGGCCACAGGAACTTTCAATCTTATTGGCGGATGCGAAATATTCAATCATAGGTATCTACTAAAACAAAACACCTTTAAAGTACGTACATTCTCGCTCTGGAACTATGAACTTGATAAAAAAATATCATTGGATTCCAAGGCTAGCTATAAAAAACAAGACAATTAAAACTAATTTGCGCTTGTAAACAAATAAAATCAGTCAAAAATCAATTCAATTAAAACATGATACAGCTAACGCCATCTATCAACAATGTATGACACCTCATAGCAATTAGAAGCCGAATAGTTCGACGCGCGTACAATAGATGGCAGTGTAAAACAAAATACGTGTGTCCTACAATGCGTCAATAGATGGCACTCGTAAAAACCCTTTTGAACAAATCTAGCAAAGTAAATTTTTAATAAGCTAATAAGGTTGAAATTGCGGTGGAGTACCAAAGGCATCTAGGTTATTAGGCTTGCCCACCGACCTCCCGACTGCACGGGAAAGTGGCTCTTGCGTCATGGACAGGTCACCCGCACTCTCATAACAGTTGCATCATGGAAGGAAGTTATGTGCTTGATTTATCTCCGAGCCGTGTGTTTATTTCATGTAAAGCTTTCATGTGAGGATTAAATATATAAGTAACATAATTTTTAAGCTTGAAATATCATAATTACAATACTGTTATTGCATGCAGCAACTGATAATAATCATCATACCTAATCTAAGTAGTAAACTCCTCCTTAACATAAGGCTCAAAGGATAGCTAAATGAAATTCCACCAAGTTTTTTGTTTACCAAAGTTTTTAAAGTTTATTCCTCCACCAAGAGCCCGTGAATCATTACTAATAAAATAACTTTGTCTGTCTGTCTGTCACGCTTTCACGCCATAACTACTAAACAAAGATACACGCTTCGTCTATAGACTGCATGAACGGACATAGGCTACTTTTTAACCAGCTTTGCTACAAGGGAGTGCTATTTTACGGGACAAACGACTTTTCGCGGACGCAATCGGGCGGAAAGCTAGTAAACCATATTGCTCACCCCGTTTTAGGCTGCCCCCATACGTCAGATAATCGGTGACCGATTGAATGTAGGAGCAAAAAGAAATGTACTGTGAGCCATGGCACAAAGCACACGTCCTTCAAAAAGTTGGTCAAATATGGTCACAAAATCAGTAGAAAACTGAAACTGTCCGGGATATTTACCATGTCGTTTTGTTTTAATGAGCTCCCGATATTTCGGCACTGTTGCAAGCGCCATGATCACGGGTGAACAGTCGGGAGCTCATCAAAACAAAACAACATGGTAAATATCCCGGACAGTTTCAGTTTTCTAATGTGTGTAACCATGACAGCTTAAATTCACAAAATCAGTGATAAGAATCATAAGCAAATCGGCTCGACTATGCCTACAAGCAGTGGCGTAACTACAGGGTAGCAAGTCGGCAAAATGCCACGGGCCCCCACCCGGTAGGGGGCCCCAGCCGAAAGGGGCCCCCGGTCATAGCAGAATCTCAACTGCCAACACACATACATTAAGGTAAAAAAAAGAACGTGGTGTGCACGGGGCCCCATTCGAAGAATTTTGCCACGGACCTCAACGGGTATAGTTACGCCACTGCCTACAAGACCTACAAAAAATCTGACGTGACAGGCAGCCATATGGAGTAAGAAACTTCCACTCCGCCCCTTCAGGGACTACTTACTGAGTGCAGAGGCACTCATAGCGAAGTTGCGAAGTTCCTCTGCAAAGTACTCTAGATATTAATACATATTCTATATTTTTTTTGTGTTGTATTCCTGTTTATTCCTTTTTTGCTTCTGATGCGTCATTCAAAGGTTCTGCCAGAATATCGGCGCCGCTGCGTCCTTGCAGCTGCTACGGCATATGCTGAGGCAGAACCTTTTGATCGTAATATATCTATGTATGTGTATGTTTTATTTTAGCTTTGTATCTTTAATTTTATGATCAATAAATGTTTTCTTTCTTTCTTTCTTTTGATAAACTCGAAGTACGCCACTACACTTGTTCAAGTTAGCAACGTGCCCTTGGTCCCTTTGGCTGGGGCGCAAAAACCGACTACAAATGAAAGTCACTCGAGGCGAAGTAAAGCTAGACGAGGTAAGCCGAAGTGCCTATACTATCGTAATCGTACTTCGTACAAATTCGCGAGTAGTATAAGGGGATATAGAAGCCAGTCACAAGCTACCAGCAAAGTCCATTAAATAAATCAACTCACCCCGTAGTCCAGCTGAACATTTGCTTGACTCTTTCCGAGCGCAAGTCTGGCGTGGGAGTCGTCATTTCCTGTAACAAAAGCAAGAAAACATTAACATTTTGTCCTCTGAAATGTACAAGTTTGGTAAGTCGTATAAGTGTAAGTAAGAGCCTCTCTAAGTAAGTTTTTGATTTAAAATACAACCGACATTTCCCATCCCGCCTAAAGAGGGGGATTATATATCCTATATAATCCCCCTCTTCATATGTTCATATGTTCCCTCCTTCCTGGAGGGAACATATGAACATATGATAAGGGGAACTAAACCTCTTGGATTAATCCGTACAGTAAGTTTTATGTAGGGTTCGGGGAAATAAAAGACAATACACTGTACGTACACATTAAAAGAAGTTCTTAAACGAAGATAAAGTACAATCACTGCAAAAATATTCACGAAAACTTGTACTGAACGTGGTAGGAAGCTATTAAGTGGTTTCCGGGTAATTGACACGTGAAGTCTGTAGAACTGGTTAAGGGTAATGGTTTTTACGCCCTAGGTCTTACTCATCCATCTATAGCCAGTACCTACCGGTATCTCTATTGTTGGCATAATACCGATACAATACGCCATAAACTTTTATGCGAATAAATAATATAGTAGTCTCTAAGGCTCTAGATATACGAGTACATCGATTTTGTATTCAGGTAAAATATTGGTATGTCTATAGTACGTATCCATACTAATATTATAAAGCTGAAGAGTTTGTTTGTTTGTTTGAACGCGCTAATCTCAGAAACTACTAGTTCGAATTGAAAAAATATTTTTGTGTTGTATAGACCATTTATCGAGGAAGGCTTTAGGCTACATAACATCACGCTGCGACCAATAGGAGCAAAGATACAATGGAAAATGTGTAAAATACGGGGGGAAACGCGAACGATGTCGGTTCGGATCAATTCAGTTATTTCGTTTTTAAAGTGTCTTTATTTGTTTGTTTTCATAGAAGAAAATAATAACCGATCAAACTAGCCATGATCGAAGCAGTCAACCAATAAATATTACACCAGCTATTACATTACCACAGTAATTGTGAGTAACAGCTCATTGTCATTCGTTTGTATTCAAGATAAATAATTACAAAGGTATTTTCAAGAAAATACCATTCAGCATATAATTAAATTAATGTTAACTAGATGGTTTATGATTCATAATTAGACATACTTACAATGAAATGTGTGGATATATTTTATCAATGACCCTTATTAGTCATTTAGGATTCTCATTATTACATTGCAACATTTTCTATCGCAAAAATATGCATGTCATTAGCCGTTAAGTACTGCGAAGATGGGTACTACCACAGCAATCTAGATTGATTTACTATTTCCTTTAAAATAATAGGTCATCTTGAGGAATGTACGTAGTTATCTCGATACGATATCCGTTTATCGTATAAATGAATATCTGAGGGCCTACCATGAGTTGGCTATCGTAAACTTACGTACGTTAAAAACCTATCGAGTTGTTTTTTTCATATGGCCGATTGTAGTTCTTCGCGTAACCACCGCCTGGTGGTTACGAGAAGAACTAAAATCGGCCATATGAAAAAAACAACTCGATAGGTTTTTAACGTACGTAAGTTTTCGATCGCCAACTCATGGTAGGCCCTCTGATCATTAGTTATTCTCAGTCATTTGTACAGTTTTACGAGGACCATGGAAAAACAATTTAGTTGTCCCACAAGTGGATCTATGGGGATTATAAAGGAAACTGGACGGAAGTGTTAGTAAATGAACTACACCAATTATATTGTGGTATACATTATTCTTTTAACTTTCCTTTGCACAAAAGTCTAATGCTACAACACTTACCATCATAACAGTTATTTATTCTTACTTTCATATATTTTTGCCAAGTTTATATTTTACTGTAGTACCTACCAATGAATAGCTTAGACCCGTATCAGATCTAAACTCGTTAAAGTGATCTCAAGTTAAGCAAAAAAAATACCTGTGGTATGTACAAATTCATTACAAACGCATCAATTTACTTAATGTTATGTGCCTCAAGTTGAGGTCAGGACAGGTGCTTAGCATCACTTGGGCAATGTTTGACCTGATGACGTTATCGCCCCCGCCCACGGCTGCAACTTGCAATACGTGGAAGTGTGAAGGGAATGGTCTACGGATTTTTGACCAAAATGCCTGTGTTGAAAAAGCTGATCTGACTACGACAAACTTTTCTCCGTCGTTTGATCTGCATATTTCAACAACAGAACTTTTCCACATCGGACGTTTTCGGAATGAAGTTTCAGATCTATGTAAGGAAATAAATTATTTGATTCGATCCGAGTTGTCTTCAAAGGATTTGCTAACTGTGGCCTTTCTTTGTCTATCAAATCCTAGTTTCTGCTTGTGTAGCAGGTGGTAGCTAGCAGTAGGTGTCTTGCCAATATACTCACAATTTGCCATTTATCTTAAATCAGTTCTTTTTTCCTCCGAAGTCGTCGAAGGAGTTTCCTGGACCTCTGCCTCTTTCGTCTTTAGATAAAAAGTGATTCATAAATGACATCGGTCTCAATATATGATCGCTCATTAATTACATAGGAGACGAGTCTCAACGACGTTCTTGTCATGGCCAATTAATCTTTAAGAGTGTCTTGAAGGCTCTATATCGTCAAATAACCAGAATCCATCATGGCGGCCACACTTAAACCAACAAAGACGAACCATGTCGTCGAATTACGCCGCAGCATAATGGCTCCAAATCCCATACCGCGATTACAAGCAATTCCTCAACGATTTCTCACAAGTGTCCAGCTACTCGCAGCGCATACAGATCGCCTGATCGCTCCAAGGCCAAGACGCCGCTGCATCGTAAATTACTCTAAACGAATTTCCCAAGCCCATTTACCTTGGTACGAGTTACAACAGTGGACCGTTTTGAACCTCTGGTCACAGATAATAAAAAATCTGGTGATGGAAACTTTTTGGATTTTTTAGGCTTTGGTTGTCAGTCGACTTGAACACTTTTACAGAATAGGGTAAATCAACGACGATTATGTGGCATGTACTCGCAGTTGTGTACTTATGTTTCATCATCACTTCGAAGTATGTTGACCAACTTCATCATCCACAATGGTTAAGGTATACAATGAAGGAACGTGCAGAAGACTGCTAGTACGCTACGCTAGCCAATATCTGTACTTTAAAAAGAGGTTAACATTTTGAAATGAGTTAAAGTATTTCTATTTATTTACCTGCCTTTCGACATTCACTTTTTTTAAGTTGGGTTTTTCCTAAAATTTACTTTTTTTTATAAAAAAAAAACATTGTTTACTCGATATTTTTTCTACCAATGACGTGACAATACATTATATTTTACGATACCATCATTTAATAGCCAGTAAATATCGAAGACATTATCATGATTGTTCCGATCGACAGGATTTTTCATCAACAGTTTTATAATTGAACACGATAATGGTTTCCTGGGATGATTTACAAGTTTCCTTTATGCTGTAAAAATGTTGGTTTTTATGTAGTTCGTGTTCGTCGTAGGTGGTCCTCACGAAAATAGTTTAAGATTCTGCTTAGCGCCCACAGGGACGGACTATGTGATCGATTCACTTCGACCCATTGGGATATTTTGTCATAATTCCCAATAGAATGTTTGTATTAATGAAACAATATGCATACATTTTAAGTGGCAGTAACAACTTGGTGAATTTGGTTGAATTTTGCTATATTGACATTGTTCTTGTTGACCAGACTTATTTTCAAAGTCTTTGTGACAATCAGATTCGGAGAGACTATGCTCTTGACCTCTCAATACAGGTTCAGAAAGATACATAATTTCCGTGTTTGAATCCGTTTCCAACCGTTATTAATAAGGGAGCAGACTTGTTCCACATCAAGGCCGACTCATGGTGCTTGATAATTATGTCCTTGTTATCCAATCGCTTTCTCCTTTACTGGGGAAACTTATCATGATCCACGACGTGGCTAGTCTGCATTTCAGGTAGATTTTACAGTGAACGTTTTCTTGCCTACAAATATATCTACAATATCATATTTTACATTCGCATTCGGAAAATATATAGGTTTGTCATAGACAAACTTTAGACTTTTTCTTTCATTAACTGTCTCCGAATTTGAAGCCGTTTGAACATGTTGTCAATTAGAGAAGGCCATTTGGTGCACTTCAATGCCCTTTCATATAATTTGAAGTATTTTCTATGTTTTATTCTTACATTCGTAATCTAGCAGTTGGTATTATTTGTTTAATGTTGTTCAGTTCTCAATATGTATGAGTCATTTGATCGAAATATTTTAAGCAGACATCTTCAAACGCTCAAGGTATATACTAATATATGTAATGTATATGTATTTATGTTCCTACGCTATATATGCTTAACCTTGGCTTATGTAGGCTTGACGATCGAGTACGAACAATGACAAGAAATGAATGACAATGTACATGCAAAGAAAAACTATATAATAAATATGATTATTGAATGAATAGAAGAAGATCAACATATTGTCCCATTTCCACAATTGTTTGAGTTTATGTTATTGCTATCGCAACATAATAGAATGGGTCTGTCTTTGGTACCTAGTCCATTGTTAGGAAATATATAGCAAGTTAACTCACTAGGGACAGTACTTAGTAAGTAAGTACTACTTACATACTTGTAGCTTGGCACTAGCCATACTTTAATGTCTGAAATAGGTAAGATTTCATTATAATATCTGTTCTGTGGCAGTTGCAGTGATGTTCTATTGCTTATTATCAATTAATCTTTTTAATAACTATATAGTATGCATCAGCCCATATACGTCCCCACTGCTGGGGCACGGGCCTACCCTAAACTAGGGCGATAAGGCCTTAGTCAACTAAGCTGGCCAATAGGGTATTTGACTGTGGTTGTTATGTTTGCCATTTTTATGATAATCAGTAAGATTTAAGTAAAACAATATTATTAATGAAATCGAAACTTAAATTTTTGGCGAAATGAGACAGCAGAAGACATTTAAAGTTGGGTGGGCAAGTCCATTTCAAAATTGCGAAAATCATTTAAAATTTCGTTATCATCTTATAAATAACAGAATGAGTAACATCTTTCATTATGAAAACATATCCATAAACGCAACTTTTGATAAACCTGCCGAACAAACTTCCTACGGCGCTACATACAAGGAACAGGTGTTTTTGAGCTCGCCCAAATAATGTGCAATTAAAATTGTAATATCTCGTCGAGTTATCGAGATATCAAAGTCAACAGTGTCTTTGTGTTCGAGTGGTCCATCCAACTATATCAAAATAAAAAAATAGTCAAAAATACCCTATTGCGGGTTGGACGACTACACAACCTTAGAATTTCTTCATAGGTACAGGTTACCTCACAATGTTTTTCCTTCACGTTAAAGTGTCGAATAATCGAACATATGAATTTCAATTTTAAAATTATTAATTATTACGAGTAAAATAAATTTAAGTAATCACATAACGTGAAACTAAACCGAACGAAGTTGCAGTTAAATATAGCTTTTAAAGTTTTGACATAGTTTTCCTCGGTCAATTTAAATAGACTAATTTAATACGTGTCACATAATCCAGGATTATTACTTTAAGTGTTATGTTACACGGTTTAACGACTTCAGCCGCAATTCCAAGATGGCAGCCTCGCGCCTGCAGAGGTCACTAATGGCGGCAATTATACGCGTCAATTACTATTGTGATACAATTAGCTTGGATGTAAACGCCGTGTTATTTTCCATGTTTTCAATTTAAAGCCATATTCAGCTGATTTATTGTTTTTTTTTCTACAGATGTTTTTTATTTTTGATGGTATATTTTTTTATTTTTTAATCTTAACGGTGGTTTTAGTTTTAATCCGGACCTTTTTAGACCTTGATCATTTAATAGGCCCAAAAATGGCTAGAATCTTTCAATAGCAGATAAAACGAATAAGTCTTATGTGTGTACGAATTTAATTAAATTTAACAGTGGTACACTAGAAATGCAAATAGGTACGCAAAATTATAACAATTTCTAAAAAAAAAAGTAATTTATTCAGGTAAATTATGTTATTATTACATAAAATGGTCAACTTTTAAGTTATAATATACTTAAACCAGTGAGCTCTCTATCTTTACAAATCTATAAATAGACCAAAATGGATATTTTCGTACAACTAATTTATACAACAAATATTCTATCACCACTGTATAAAGGACCGTCGGTCAGAACAAGTTTCCAAAACTGACCCGGAACGAGCGACCTTCAAAATTTCTCCTAAAAAAATAATCGGCTAAGGTGAAATGCGACGGCGTGCCAGATAGAAGTGTACCTTAACACTTCAACTGTAAGTCCTTATTTGATTGCAAGGTGTGCACTCGGAGCCTACGATTGGTCAGTGGTCAATGACTTTGATACCGGTCCCGGAATGCAACGATGCAACTAAGATGCACCCGGGGGAATGTAAACAATATCATTGATACGGTACCCGTATAGTCTTTTTTAGCTAAGATATATATAGGAGAAATAGAATATAGAAATATAATAGAAATTTAAAAAAAATACCTATGCAGTTCGTATACGTAGAATGGAATGTAGTAAGTTCCATTCTACGTATACGAACTGCATAGGTACTTTTTTTAAATTTCTATTAAATTAGCTGGGACATTTAATAGCTGGGACATTTCCGATTGCGTGAAAATGCGTGATTCAGAGGGCCTACCATGAGTTGGCTATCGTAAACTTACGTACGTTAAAAACCTATCGAGTTGTTTTTTTCATATGGCCGATTGTAGTTCTTCGCGTAACCACCAGCCGGCGCTGTACATGTTTTTCATAGACATATTTACGTAGTCGATATCGAGCGCGTAAGTTTTAAACTCATGGTAGCCCCACAGAACACAATGAAGTGTCACAGGGATCATCTTAGGTGAAAAATACTATAGTAGAACATAGAATCTCACCAAAAACAAGAATGTAAAAAAGGAGGGCCAAGTTCAATACAAAAATTACGCGTTGCTATGTATTTATAGGTTTCGCTTTCGATTTGTTTTTTATTTTTCATTTTGAAGTGATCGTGTTCATACATTTTTATCCCACACGATGCCTATTCCGAACTAGTCCAATAAGGCCCTAAATTTAGGGTCTTCTAATTTCTTTACAAGTGTGCAGGTTGTCATTATGTTTCATTATAATTATTATGTTAATAACCATTATGCTTAAATCCTTAAAAATACGCAACGGATTTTGATGCGGTTTTTTGATAGTTAAAGGGATTTAAGAGGAAAGTTTTTACGTACAATACACCCGTAGCGAAGCGCGGAACACTAGGTTTTGATAAAATTGGTTCAAGGCGGGGTTCGGGCTGACTGCCTTTCGGAAGAAAAACCTATAGTCTAGTGATTGACTAGACTATCGTTACTCTTCCATTTTGAACACGTAATATATAACATAATATGTTTTATCATAAATAGGTATCTAGCTACATTTCGATGTTAACTTTAACTATAAATATTTTGCGTAGGTGGTTAGGTGACATCACTCTTACGTACCTACTACAAATCAAACTAATATTACATGGAAACCTCACAACATAATATAGAGATATCATCCGAGGCGAACCATCGCCTCGGATGATATCTCTATATTACGGGGGAAGGAAAAGGGGAGAAAGGATACCAATCCTTTCTCCCCTTTTCCTTCCCCCGTCATATATACTCGTGGGAACGCAATGACCTTGTTAAAACAATGCACAAGGCAGAATGGCGGCGACGTGGTCCACAACCCGTCACGTCACGTTTCCCACAGAGGTGAAAAGTGGATCGCTGGAAGTGATCTCTGCCTACCCCTCTGGGAAAAAGGCGTGATTTTATGTATGTATGTATGTATAATATAGAAAACTGGTGACCCGGCCTCGCTTCGCTACGGGTATATTATTCATAAAAACACACACACAAAATCACGCCTTTTTCCCAAAGGGGTAGGCAGAGATCACTTCCAGCGATCCACTTTTCACCTCTGTGGGCAACGTGACGTGACAGGTTGTGGACCACATCGCCACCATTCTGCCTTGTGCTTAGTTTAAACAAGGTCATTGCGTTCCCACGAGTAGCAAGGATATATGACGGGGGAAGGAAAAGGGGAGGAAGGATATCGCCTCGGATGATTTGGACTGAGTCGATAGTAGCTCGAGGAGACGGGGTCGTTTACCCGTATACCAAACACCGGACAGATAGTTGTGACTGGTATCCTCTGAATTCATAAAAACCTTCCTCTTAAATTCCTTTAACTATTAAAAATAACCGCATCAAAATCCGTTGTGTAGGTTTATAGATTTAAGCATACATAGGGACAGACAGACGCGAGAAGCAACTTTGCTTTATACTATGTAGTGATAAGCATTGCCAACATAATTATAACTGATATTGTCAGTACAATCTCTGTCATCTTTCCCGCTTTCCTTAAACACAAACCGGAAGTCATTACTGCCTCCCCAAAAGTCAACTGATGTCCTCGACATTAAACGAGTTTGAATACGGTATTAACAACATTTTCCACCTACTAAGGGGAACACGGAAGGAGTCACATGTATTATTAATTATCGTGAAGCAATGAACTATGACATTGACACGTAATGGAAAATCTGAGAGGCACTTTTCAATCAACCTTTTAGTATTTGTAATTTTCAGGGTTCCGTAAATCTATATTAATATTATAAAACAGTGGGGCTACCATGAGTTTAAAACTTACGCACTCGATATCGCCTACGTAAATATGTCTATGAAAAACTTGTACAGCGCCGCTGGTGGTTACGCGAAGAACTAAAATCGGCCGTATGAAAAAAACAACTCAATAGGTTTTTAACGTAAGTAAGTTTTCGATAGCCAACTCATGGTAGGCCCTCTGAATAGTTTGTTCGTTAGTTTGAACCGTTCGCGCTAATCTCAGGAATTACTGATTCGAATTGAAAAAAATGTGTTAGATAGACCATTTACTGGAATAGGCTTTAGTCTATATAACATCCCACTGCGACTAATAGGAGCAAAGAAACAATGGAAAATGTGTAATAAACTGGGGAAAATCTCAGACGAAGTCGCTGGCACAGCTAGTATTAGATACAGTCTGATCCGTCCGTCCATCCTTTCTATGTATGTATATCAAACTTCACTCACATTCATCCATTTAGATATTCACCGAATAATAAGCCGATATCGACAGCACATTCATATTGGAATGAAAAAAATATTAAAATTCAAAAATAACGAAATTAAAACTTTGGGACGTATTAAAATAAAGGGTTGTTAAACCCGTCAAAGTCGTTGATATTATTGATTTATTATTTGACTGGCTCTGCGAAACAGTGCTTACTACCTACGGTTCCAAGAGTCGTGGGTTCGATTCAGTATGGCCCGGTGGGACAGTGGTTAGTGACCCTGGCTAGCGGTTCCGAGAATCGTGGGTCCGATTCCCGCTCGGGACAAATATTTGTGTGATGAACATCGATGTTTATTCCGTGTCTGTGTGTGATTATGTATTTAGAAGAAGAAGAAGAAGAATTGTTTATTTGGTACAAATGTATACAAATATGGTAACTATTTAAGTATGTACTTACTTATTTATAAATATATATGTATGTATATCAGTCTCTGACGCCCATAGTACAAGCTTTGCTTAGTTTGGGGTCAGATGACCGTGTGTGGAAATGTCCCAGATATTTATTTATTTAATCCAAACTGCGACAATTATTTGTGTGACGGACATCGGTGTTTGTTCCGTGTCTGGGTGTGTTATTAAATATATTCAAGTATATTTGTGTACTTTATCTACTGTTAAATATCCGTAACGCAAGTGCTTAAGCTACTTACCACTGGATCAGATCAATGTATGTAATATTGTGTATTATTTATTTGAGTTCTTAAAAGAACGGTTAATTACATACTTAAACCTTTAAAAGTCAGGTTTAAGTATGTAATTAACCGTTCTTTATAACTGTGACACGATTAGATTTATTTTCAACGTGAGTAGGTCATCCTTAGGCCGTTTCGTTAGTTACTTAACGATTCAAGAGACATTCGAGACGGAGTGAAAGTCTTTCGTAGGTATAACTGCTCCGACTAACATACCTCTCTCTCACACATCGTCGCCTGGTATTTGCAAAAGCTATTACACCATGAATTAAATAAACGTCGTGAGGAAACTTGGACACCTGCGAAGAAATTGATCTGTGATTGGCTCGGTGGAACAGTGGTTAGTGACCCAGATTCACTACCTACGGTTCCAAGAGTCGTGGGTTCGATTCCCACTCGGGACAAATATTTGTGCGACGAACATCGGTGTTTGTTCCGTGTCTGGGTGTGTTATTAAATATATTTAAGTATATTTGTGTATCCACTGTCGTTTCTGATTCCGTAACACAAGTGCTTAAGCTACTTACCACGGGATCAGATCGATGTATGTGATGTTGTGAAATATTTATTTATAAATGATATGGTTGAGTGAAGATGACCAACCCGCACTTGGCCAGTGTGGTTGACAGAAGATCGCCCTAGTTTAGAGTAGGCTCGTGCCTATCGGTTGGGACGCAATGGTCTAATGATGATTACACCAATGAATCCCGTGAGAGGGCATAGATATGCTTTAGAGTACAAATCACTAACTTTCCGCCCAAAACTTAGTGCAAGCAAGAGATAACGTTTATATGATAGAACACATTTAATTGGTTTAGTAGGCAGAGATCGACATCACAGGCGTGATAGATAAACAGAGTTGCTATTATATTTTTTAATTAATATAATATCAAACCAGTGATGATTCTGATTGATCTAACCTGGGTCACTAGAGTTCATAAATGTGTGTCACTGTTACCAAAAAAAATAATTTTAAAGACATTGGAAACATCACAGTAGTCTTACTTTTTGCGATTTTATGCCTATACTTCTGATACTGGACTTTTTAATACTTGGTTTATAATAAGAAGCCATATTAGTGATGAAATATACAGAAATAAACACTAGGTAGGTACTGACACATAGTCAAACTTCAAGCAAATACAGTATGTATCTTATACTTACATACATACTCATCAAACAATAGGTAATATTTCATGAACACAAAACAAATAACTAATAAGGTACCTACTATAATGTTTGACATTGACCGGCAAAATCTGACATTGCTCATATTTTTTTCTTAACTTTAGGTAAAACAATAATTCTACAATCGAAAGTCAACAGTTTTCCATTTAACAATACTGTTGTTCCTATATGGAATAATAACGTGGATAAACATAATCATTTTCAAAGTTAAAGTATTTTTAATATGAAATACGTATTTATATTTAGGTCTTAAGGCAGGCACTTCAACGAGATGGAAATACTTAATAATTATTATCTACCATTTATCTCGATAACCAAAATAACTTAATACTATTACAGGTAGTTCAAACAGTTCAAATAATTTTAAAGCTGTATCAAAAATATTGGAGCTGTGAACGAAAAATGTCAATATCAGGCGCATTCTCAAGGGATGTACTTACTTTTAAAAATAAGTAAGGAGTCTGTTAAGAACTGGAAATGCTCGATACGCCAATTTCCATCCGTAAAATTAGTTTTAACTAAAACACAATCGTCTAAGAGACGTTTGTGTAGTAATGAAATATTGCTGAGAAATGCTAAACTGGATTCATCATTATTTCTATAAATATACACAACGTGAAAGTAAATTCTTCTATTTACACTAGATATCTAATTAAGCAGTTATGTTGCCAGCGTAATTGAAAGTGAAAATTAATTAAAATAAAAGAAATAAAATATTATCTCCTGTTTAATTGCATAGTTACAACCGGTCTTATAATATTTCTTGAGCAGACTTTACCAGTTAACGAATTATTATGAATAACTTATACAGTAGCGCTACCATGAGTTGGCTATCGAAAACTTACGTACGTTAAAAACCTATAGAGTTGTTTTTTGCATACGACTGATTTTAGTTCTTAGCGTAACCACCAGGGGCGCTGTTCAAGTTTTTCATAGACATATTTACGTAGGCGATATCGAGTCCGTAACTTTTAAACTCATGGTAGGGCTACGGGTGGCAATTCATAATTATACTTGTGACCCGCCTTCGCTTCGTTTCGGGTGAATTATACGTAAAAAAACCTTCCTTTTGAATCCCTCTATCTATTTAAAAAAAAAGACGCGTGGCACTCGGGGACTGCCGCGGTATAGCTATTGCATAGCATCGTCCGATTTCGGAGCAGCTCGTCTCGATTCGTGCGAGTTTCGTAGAGTCGTACAATACGTCTAACCGCACGCACACGAACACCGTGCCGAAGTCTACCGAACTGAAACGACGTTAGACGATTGTGAGGTTTTTTTCGTTACGGAATTTCTTAGTTCGGTTGCCGCGCTCAAAGCCCGCGATTAAAGCTATGCAATAGCTTAAAACATCAAAACCCGCTGAGTAGTTTTGAATATTGAAACATCCATAAGGATATAGAGACAGAAAAAGTGACTTTGTTTTATACTATGTAGTGATTATCTATACTGATACTTAAGTATTATGAATCTGAAGAGTTTGTTTGTTGGAACGCACTTATCTTAGGGACTATTAGTTCGAATTGAAAAATTATTTTTGTGTTGGATAGACCATTTATAATAACATCACGCTGTGACCAATCGAAGTAAAATACATTAGAAAATGTGTAAAAAATGGGGGGATACGCGGACGATGTCGCTGGCACAACTGGCAGCAGTCTAAAATATAAAGAAAACAAACACTACGCGTTCAAAGCCGTGGGATAAGCCGACTTAAGCAGCCGTTAGGGATACCCAATAAAATTATCAAAGCTTCAAACTATTTTAATTCATATTAAGTATATTAAATTTATGTTATACATTTCATCCTTCTGACCAAATTAACAGCTACTTAGGTACTTCAGAAGCCGAACTCAATATCATTAACATTTACATACAGGTGGGAGACATTTTGTCGACCGGTTGCTGTTACCACCATACAGTTGTGTAAAACCCGCCAAGTGACTCTGACCTCTCTTGGTCAGGTCGCGTTCCGGGATCAGCACTGTACGAACCGGAGCCAGGGGGGACCATTATTGCGGCAAGCGCCGGACCAGTGGAGTCTTAGCGGCGGTGTTGTGCGGGCGGAGCGGGTCAGCCCACCGGCCAGGGAGACCCGTAGAAACGGGGGCCCTTCCGTCCGGCGGACTGGCCAACTCCGACCCGCACAGCTCAATACCAATGCGAGACTCCACGCCTTGTCTCGTTGTTGCCGCAGCAGTGGTCTCCTTTTTCACGGCTTTCAGGGTGAGTGCGACAGGCTCAATATGGTCTATTGTGCCTGTCGACCTCAGATTTGGATCTCACTACCGCTTACCATCAGGTGGAGTGAGGTCATCTTGTTAGCCTCTTTATAAAAAAAAAAAAAAAATATATTCCTGGCATGAGCTTGTAATACCAATGTCGAAACTAATATCCGCAATTCAAGTCCATAGGCACCAACATAAATAAAAACACGTGGACAAATAAAATATTTAGACTGGAAAAATCCCACACTGTTTTAAACATACAGCGTAATAGCAGTAATGAAAAAATAAGATTTTTTTATTGCAAGGAACTGCAAATAACATAGCATTTGTGAATTCTCTTGATGCCAGTAATGATTAAACTTTTAATAACGACAACTGCCATCTTTAGTCTTCCCCTTACCACGAATCCGGTTAAGAACTCGAAACATCAGGGGGCCTACCATGAGTTGGCTATCGAAAACTTACTTACGTTAATAACCTATCGAGTTGTTTTTTTCATACGGCCGATTTTAGTTCTTCGCGTAACCACCAGCGGCGCTGTACAAGTTTTTCATAGACATATTTACGTAGGCGATATCGAGTGCGTAAGTTTTAAACTCATGGTAGCCCCACAGGTCTCTAAATAATTATATTTAGATTCGTAATATACGCTACTTTTCCTTTTCATTCCAACATTTATAAAAATTAAACAACTACAAAAATACAAGGAATACAGGGAATAGGGTGACTAGAGTGAGATAGTACAGTGAGCTAGCTTAGGACCTAAACTTTATGATAACTTACATAAATGCAACATTGCATTACATATGCATTCGACTACGTAAATAAATCTACATGTTAGTATTCAAATGTGTGAAGTAAGCAAAAACTATTGCTTCGTCTAATATTTGCATACACTCAGACAATCCTACAATAAACATTGTTCACTAGTAACATTGATTTAATGTCGAATCCTGAATCCTACCTGTAAAGGAGCAAATAATATTAGGTCCTTACATTATTTGAAATTAGCATTTTGTATGGCAAGAACTAACATAGTCAAGTCAAGTTCAAGTCGAATTTTTTAAATTTTGTACTCTAAATTAATCAAAGTATGAACGATTGTTTTCTATGCACTATTGCCATCTCAGAGGAAGTCTATTGATCCCTTAATTAATAAAACCAGTCACGGAAATCAATAAAATCTTTGAAAGCGATTTGGACTGCCCCATCAAAGTTGAATTTTTTCCCTTGCTTGTAATCCAAATTTCGAAAAAAATGGTAATCTGTTGTAACAAGGTCCGGGGAGTGCGAAGGATGTCTTAGATATTCCAATTGAAGCTCTTCTAATTAGGTAGCCATCTGTTGTGCAGTTTATTTCTAGCGTTGTAATGAAGCAGCAGGGGAGTAAGGGGGAGAACGGAGTTAACATCTTTCCGGCCCCAATAGTCAACCTCACCTGCTCGCGCGGACAAATACTTTCATCCGCGGCGGTTTTCTCTGGAAACCGTGGTGCTCCCTGCTAGACAACGGACGAGGCAATGGCGACCGAGCAATGGCGGTATAACCACACACCCAACCTACAGTTGGAAGAGGCTGCAGGAGCCTGCGGGATCAAATAACCCCGAAAGACTGGTGCAGAAGGCAAGGGGAAACCACTGCAAACTATTTTCCCGAGAAAATCGTTATGGTAGTAAATACACAGGAGATACTTTTGCCATGCAACCCGCTTAGCAACCGGCGCCGTGCTGCGTCCGGGGCGCGCGGTGAGAAATGGACTACTGGCCATGCAGAAGTAGGAAACCAGGCTTCTCATGGAAAATCTGCTACTGGAACTTCAATCAAGCTTCGTAAAATCCAAAAGATAGGGACCTGGAACGTACGAGGCTTGCTACAACCAGGAAAACTGGACATTGTGGAACGAGAGGTGACCCGGTGTGGATTAAGTATTTGCGGACTGAGCGAAACCCACTGGAAGAACAACGGTCACTTCATTACTGATACCCACACAGTCTACTACTCTGGGAATGAAAGTGAAAGCCGAAATGGAGTTGCTTTACTTATTCCAAAACATCTGGGTAATTGTGTACTTGGTTACGAACCGGTAAGCGATCGCATAGTCTCTATGAAACTCAAAGCTCTACCTGTCAACTTGAACATCGTCCAAATATATGCGCCTACTAGCCACTCTACAGATGAAGATATTGAGAGGTTCTATACTCAGTTGCAGATTACCATTGAGAAAATACCCAACAGAGAGCTACTTATTATTTTGGGTGATTTTAATGCAAAAATAGGTGCCAATGCTCGACAGTACAGTGATTCAGTAGGGAATTTCGGACTTGGAATGAAAAATGAGAGAGGTGAGAGATTTATGCAATTCGCAGATGAAAACAACCTGGTAGTTACCAACAGTTTATTCCAGCACCATCCTCGTAGATTATATACTTGGACATCGCCTACAGGACACCGCAATCAGATAGACTACATCCTTATCCAATCGCGTTGGCGCACATCCGTCCTCAATGCGCACACAATGCCGGTGCCTGCTGCGGCTCGGATCATGAACTTCTGATCATTAAAACGCGATTAAAACTCAAATCTGCCAGAACTCCTAAGAAACAAAAAGGATCGTAGTTACGGATATGGAGAAATTCACTTCCACAATCGAGAATAACTGGTCAGAATGGGTAGAAACAAAACGCAGTAGGCCAAAACCAAACGTCATGTGGGAAAAAGCCAAACAGCTTATCCAGCGCGCATCAACAGAGTCCAAAACGCAATCAAAGACGCATAAACGGCAACACTGGATGACCGACGGCACTCTTGCTCTGGTTGAAGAGAGACGTGAAAAGAAAGCTCACGGAGCAGATATGAGGACTATCAACAAACTGTCTGCTGAAATCCAAGCAGCATGTAGGCGAGACCATAAAAACTACCTTCATGCTATCTGTCACGAAATCGAGTCTCATTCTGAAAGACACGAATCGAGAGACATGTACCACAAAATTCGTGTGATCACTAAAACTTTACCATCTAAAACCTGGGCTATTGAAAACAGCGATAATCGTGTGGTAACAGAGTTAGATGAAATCTCCGAAACATGGAAAGGGTACTGTCAGTCGTTGTTCCTGGACCCGCACTGCCGCGATTTCCCGAGTACAGTCCCTAATAGTGAGGATCTGGAACCGGACATTCTCCTGTCTGAAGTTAGAGCTGCTATAAAACACCTCAAAAGCGGAAAAGCCACTGGAAGAGATGCTATCCCCATAGAAACCATAAAAGCTCTAGGCAAGTATGGTGATGAAATTTTTCACGCCATCTGTAACGAAGTATGGAGGACTGGAAATTGGCCGGACGAATGGACTCACACCATATTTACCCCCTTACACAAGAAAGGTTCTACAAAGAAATGTAACAACTACCGCCTTATCGCTTTGATACCTCACGCCAGCAAAATTTTGTTACATATTCTCAATGAGCGTCTGAAAACATACCTGTCCAAGGAGATTGCTCCAGAACAAGCCGGTTTTGTGAAGGGGAAGGGCACTCGGGAGCAGATTTTGATTGTTCGCCAGATCATTGAAAAAGCGCGAGAATTCAACAAACCGGTGTATATTTGCTTTGTGGACTTCTCAAAAGCGTTTGACTCGGTTAAGTGGCCTGTGTTATGGGACACATTATTGCAAATGGGCACGCCTGTACATCTGGTCCACCTTTTGAGACGGCTTTACGAGGATGGAACAGCCTCGGTACGCACAGAAGACGTCTTGTCAGGAAGCTTTCACCCTAGTGCCGGAGTACGCCAAGGATGCATTATATCACCGCTCTTGTTCAATGTATACACTGAGTTAGTAATGCGTATCACTCTAGAGGATTGGACAGACGGTGTGAAAATTGGTGGATACAAAATTGCCAATCTGCAACTACTATCCAACACATGGAAGATCTGCTCCAGAAAATGGAACGTGTTGGCCTCGATTTCGGACTGAAAATAAATCGCAGCAAGACGAAGATGATGATTGTTGATCGCGCAAACAGTAATTCGCCAGAAGTAACTAGAATTGCGAACTGTGATGTGGTCCAATCGTACATTTATCTTGGCGCTCTGATTTCGCATAACGGTGGATGTATCGATGAGATAAAGCGACGAATGGCAATCACTAGATCGGCAATGGACAAAATGAGAAAAGTATGGAGGAATCGTAACATCACTAAGACCACAAAAACCAGACTGGTGCGCACGCTTATATTCCCCATATTTTTGTACGCTGCTGAAACGTGGACATTACGAGAAGTGGAAAGGAAAAAGATAGACGCCCTAGAGATATGGTGTTGGAGAAGAATGCTTGGTGTGTCTTGGACAGAGTTCCGCACTAACGTCTCGATACTCCAAGAACTCGGCATTAAGCAGCGTCTATTTCCCATAGTACAATCTCGCATTTTGTCATTCTTTGGACACGTTTCAAGGAGAGACAACCGATCGATAGAACGGCTTGTTGTCCAGGGTAAAGTGGAAGGCTCTCGACCGCGCGGGAGGTCACCCATGCGATGGACCGACCAAATAAAGTCCGTGATTGGCGGTTCACTTAACGAGTGCAGCAGGATGACTACCAGCAGGGAGAAATGGCGGGACATCGTAAGGCGCACGTTGGCGCCCGTCTCCAACACTACATGATGACCACGACCACTCTGTCAAGAGTGATACGACTAAGAAGAATGAAGCAGCAGTGGCGTGGAGCGATTAACCAGTCTATGTTGTTTAGGCGCTAGCTTTTCCATCATGGTTTGAAATTGCTGGCAATAGACATCACCCGTAATAGTCTGCCCTGATTTAAGAAAACTGTAATGATGAAACCATGCAGGCACTAGTCCACCAAAAGCTTACAAGTAAATTTTTTGAGGTTAATTTTCGCTTGAGGCATGCTTTGGCTGGCTGGCCAGGATCCAACCATTGCTCTGAGCGCATCCGATTGTCGTTAAGAATCCATTTTCCATCACAGATAATGATTCGGTTTAAAATACCTTCATTATTGTGCCGATTTAGTAATGTGGGTGTGCTTCAGTCAATTCGTGAGCTTTTGAATTTTCCCAATTTGCATCAATTGAATTAAAACCGTTTTATCATTAAAATTGCAGCCTGCAGCCAACTCGGACGTCGTTTACGATGGATTCGCTTCGCAAACACACGTGCACTCTCTGTTCCCTTACTCTCATAGTTCGGTGAGACGGAAATCGGACATAACCGATGAGAGATCGGGCGCAGGACCACCGGCTTAACATGCTTTCTCAGGCATGGGCGTGCAATTTTCAACCACATAACTCCGGCCTGAGTAATTTCTAATCAGATAAACTCACCCAAGTTTTGCCCGACCCCGGACTAGAACCGGGCACCTCTCGATCCTAACGCAGCACTCGCTACCGATAGACCAACGAGTCAATTCAACTCGTATAGTATAATAGTATATAGCTAGTACCTTGTAGCAGTAGTACCAACCGTAAAGCAATAATACTAAATACCTCACATTACCTCTTTAGGCGCCACATTTGCATTACATCAATGAACGTGCAACAGATAGGGATCTTCTAATTAAAACCATTAGATAAAATGATACAAGTAATGTAATTGTTACATTAGTTATACTAGCAAAGGAATATAAAGTAAGTACCCATCAGCTCTCTGCCCTAGTGAATTCGTTTAACACACATTATAAAAAAATATAAAGAAAGAAGTGAGGATTTTTTGAGTCACAATACGTTACAATCCAAATAGCGGAAATACATCATCTGTGAAAATTTACAGTCTAGCTATCACCGTTCTTAAGGTACAGACAGACAGACGGACGGACAACGAGGCCTCAGTAATAGGGTTCCGTTCTTACCCTTTGGGTTTGGAATCCTAAAAACGCCACATTTCTTGTCTAGCGTCTTGTTAGACTTAGTATGGACATAAATTCCTTGTCTCGGGTGATGGCGTATTATTCTACCCAGAAGTCATAACTTACACCAAGGGCTAGACGATATATATTAATAGCTGGTTAAATTGTTAACAAAAATATCGTAAACTTTTTTTACAAACATTTTATTATATTTTACAAACAAGAAATTTTGAAGATACGGCTAAGAAGTTTCGTATGACGATTATGGATCCAAAATCTCCAACGCCTACGAATTTAAGTGTACCCGAGTATTCGGGCGTAAAGTTACGACTGGGCTAGCTAGCTAGCAGATATATAATTATAGGCTCAGCAACGAGAAATGTTTGGACACAGATAAGCAGGACTGAGTGAAAGGTGCGTCGATATTATGTGCGTTATGCAACGTCTCGGAGACTAGCGGACACTTGGCGACTGCGGCCTGGTTGAGAGATCAGCAAGCTTGCAAAGACACCATTAAGGTTTCCTACAATTTTCGACCATGGCGGCCTATCTCAATGGACATTCATGGTCGGGCGAAATTTGAATGAGTTTTTCTCAGCTCAGCAGCAATTACTTAGCCCGGGGTCAGGAAGTTGGCGATTGCACACCCGTGCCTCGGAAAGCACGTTAAGCCGGTGGTCCCGCGCCCGATCTCTCATCGGTCGTGTCGGATTGCCATCTCACCGAACTATGAAAGTAAGGAAACAGAGAGTGTGAAAGTTTGTGTTTGCGCCCATACTTGTGCACTATAATATGTCCTGCGCAGTTGGCTGATCTCAATTGAGATCGGCCGCCAAGGCCGGAATCGGTCGGACGCCTTAATAGATTTTCACTCATAGATATGTATGTGTAAAATGTATTGAAAGAAGTCACGAAATTACCGTCAGTAACGATAATAGTCAATCGAAACTTACTTAACAACGAAGAATGTGGATACAGTGGATGCGCAAGCGCGGCTACCGGCAACGAACCATTAGCGCGGCGGGAGCGCTGTCGTAACACGTACCACTGAACCAAATCGCTTCCATTTCTGTCGAAACTGTGGAAGTGGCCGCTTCGGTCGTTTCCTCTTGAGGTGGGGTGTTTTGTACTGGGGTACACTCGCCCACGCTGGCTGCTCGCTAGCAGAATGCAAGCTTGCATTGTGGCACTTTACATGTACTATTCAGTAAGAGCTTCAGCTAGTCCCTCCCTCCCCTTTCCACTCCCGAACGACACGTGCTGGACAGCGCTGCCATCCACATACAATGCAGGCGCTGGTGGCTCGGACTAAGAGGTTTAGTTCCTCTTCTCTGACACGTATCAGTAAGGCATGGAATGCCCTTCCAGCTCATGTTTTCCCTCCCTCCTATGATCCCGGGCTCTTCAGGCGGGGCGTGAAACGGCAATTAAGCAGGCCTTCAGGGTGAGTGCGATAGGCTCAATGTGGTCTATTTTGCCTGTCGACCTCATATTTGGATCTCACTACCGCTTACCATCAGGTGGAGTGAGGTCATCTTGTTAGCCTATTATAAAAAAAAAACAAAATGCACATTCTGTAAAGTGTCACAATGCGCGTGTGTCTAAGTAGTCTGAGTCCTTCTTCTTAGTCGTTTTCTTCATTACTGAAGGGCGTTTTTCATGAAAGGTGTGTTACCGGAGCGCTGACGATCTGTTTCCACACCTTTCTGTCCTCAGCTTGACGCAAGGCAGCCAGTACATTTCTGAGGTCTGAGTCCTAGACTTGCGTAAATTAGTTCACTGAGTTGAAAAGAGTGATACAGATCATTTGACGCATTTGAACTATATTACTCACTAGCTGTGCCAGCGACTTCGTCCGCGTTTTCCTCCGTTTTTGCACATTTTCCATTGTTTCTTTGCTACTTGGTCGAAGCGTGATGTTATATAGCCTAAAGCCTTCTTCGATAAATGGTCTATCCAACACAAAACACAAAAGGTTTTTAAATTCGAACTAGTAGTTCCTGAAATTAGCGCGTTCAAACAAACAAACTCTTCAGCATTATAATATTAGTATAGATTTAGTTCATTTGCTTCATTTAGTTAAATGACTTCCGTAGTTCGTTTTGACTCACTACCTCAGTTAAGTTCAATGCATCTTTGTTTCCATCGACTCAGTTCTATTGAGTGATTCATTCGTCTTAGTCCTTTTTGATACAACAAAATGCTAGCATTGCTAGCATTGGGAATTTTTGATCCCTTCTGCCACAGTTAGCTAAATCCAGACCCTATATTTGACCACATAGGCTTCATTAACTCCAGGCCTTACATTTGCACGCCATCTTTACAAGACGTTCTAAACCGGTGGTCTGCCTTTAACCTACATCCTGCAATTTCCTCATAAACTGAAAGTCGATGTTACCTTGGATGTTACAGAAGACTTTTTAATTTTGCAAGCGGATTCCGTTCGTATTAGGGCTTAGGCTAATCTCCAGGCGGTATTTATTTTAGAAATCCTTTTCTACTAATATTATAAATGCGAAAGTAATTGTCTATCTGTATGTCTATCTGTCGCTTACGTTAAAACTACTTAACAGATTTAAATTAAATTCAGTAGACATATACTTTTGAGCGTTAGAAAGGACATATGATACTTTTTAACTGAGTGCGCTTTTGTAAGTTAGTAGTAAAAGCAAAGTATCTGAGGTTTTAAGCAATAAACGACTTACCGTGGACACAATCTCGGGTGGATAGCTATTAGAATATATATGTACCTCTTTCATGTACTCACTAGGATCCCATCTTATAAATACACACCTGCCTAAGTTCTATCTGCGACATTAGTAATCACTTACTTAACTTAACTGACTTTTTTTTGGCGTATATTGTATCATAAGTGTCACCTGTTTCTTGCTTTAACATACCTATTTCCGCAAATACCTAAATTAGAAGAGTTTAAGGTTAAGTAGGAAAGGGTAAGGCTTATTTGTGTCATTCAAACGACAAATTATAATATTTTTTTTTAATAGCAACGATGGCGATTGCAAACGAGGATAAGTGATGATGAAACTGGCTGATTGTTAACCAGAATTATTGCAACAATTAGTTTTATTAACGTCGTTAGGCGATGGAGCGTGTTGGTCGTTAGTTCCAATCTATATGACACGACCTTACGCCATGTACACTGATTTTTGAATTGGCAGGGACGTGTGAATACGCAACTTTCATCCGTAAATTTTGTTTTATTTCACACCAGAGGGCCTACCATGAGTTGGCTATCGAAAACTTACGTACGTTAAAAACCTTTCGAGTTGTTTTTTTCATACGGCCGATTTTAGTTCTTCGCGTAACCACTAGCGGCGCTGTACAAGTTTTTCATAGACATATTATTTACGTAGGCGATATCGAGTGCGTAAGTTTTAAACTCATGGTAGCCCTACAGCTACCCGATGGAAAAGCGTCGATGGCCGAGTGGTTAAGGTCGTTGCTTGCCATGCGAAAGGTTGCCAGTTCAAACTCCGCCACGTGCAACTGTCTTTTCAAATTAGAATTCTATAATGTACAACTATACGATGATTTACGTGAAAGAAAACATCCTGAGGAAACCTGCACACCTACGAAGAAATTCTAAGGTTGTGAAGTCGACTAACCCGCACTTGGCCAGCGTAGTTGACTAAAGCCTGATACCTGGTTCAGGGTTGGCCCGTGCCCCAGCAGTTGGGACGTATATGGACTGATGATGATGATGATGACCTGCCTTGGCGTCTCTTCGGGTATATTAAACATAATACCTTTCTCTTGAATGCCTATTTATATGAAAAGAAACTTCATCAAAATCCGTAACGTACTTTTAAAGATATAAGGCATACTTAGGGTTAGACAGCGAGAGTGACATTTTTATACTGTTGGTAACGGAGAATTTCATACCGTCAATACCTACTAAGGTTTTTTTTTCCTTTGTGCGCAATATTCTTATTTTATCTTTCATAAGAACCTCCTTCTGTCAATAACGAAAACAAAAACAAAAGGAGCCAAGTCATGTTGGTTTCAACTGATCTTGCGATTGGCGCTTCAACGATTCATCTTATAAATAAAAATGAATTGCTGTTCGTTAGTCTGACTAAAACTCGAGAACGCCCGGACCGATTTAGGTAAATTTGATTTTAAAATGTTCGTCGTAGTCCAGGGAAGGTTTCAATGAGAAAATATATAAAAAGAATCAGTATTGGCGGTATGAAATTCGCCGGGACCACTAGTTTTTAATAAAAATTACTAGCTATCCGCCCGCGACTCCGTCCGCGTAGAGATGTTTACGGGTAAAACATTACTTCTTTATAGCGCAGTCGGTTAAAAAGTAGCCTATAACCTTTTCTAGGCTCTGGACTATATCAGTACCAAATTTCGTTTAAATCGGTTCAGTACTCTATGCGTGAAAGCGTAACAGACAGACAGACAGAGTTACTTTCGCATTTATAATATTAGTAAGGATAACTAGCTGTGCCAGCGACTTCGTCCGTTTTTTACACATTTTCCATTGTTTCTTTGCTCCTATTGGTCGCAGCGTGATGTTATGTAGCCTAATGCCTTCTAATTTATCTTCGATAAATGGTCTATCCAACACAAAAAGATTTTTTTCAATTTGAACCAGTAGTTCATGAGATTAGCGCGTTCAAACAAACAATCTCTTCAGCTTTGTGTAGTATTGCGCAAATAATAGACACTATTTTCGTTAACGATTAATCGATTGGATTGATATATTATTATATTGTTGATTTATAATTTCCTGGTGATTTTAGGCTTTTTATAGTCTAGTTTCCTAGTCATTGTTTATCAATGACTAATTAATACATTCTACTTACTTCACTTTACATAAGTATATCATTTTAATATTTGGACCACTTTATGAGGACGGTAGAGAAGTGCTAACTGACAATACTGTGATTTATGTGGACAACTACATTATTTCGTCTGTGACTTCGTAACTAAGTCGTTTATTAAGTAACATCACTCCCTTAAAGCAATGTAGGTTAAAAATTACTTATGTCTGATATGTACCATCATTTGACGCTTTAACGGTGAAGGAAAAACATCGTGAGGAAACCTGCACACCTACGAAGAAATTCTAAGGTTGTGTAGTCGACCAACCCGCACTTGGCCAGCGTGGTCGACTAAGGCCTTATCGCCCTAGTTTAGGGTAGGCCCGTGCCCCAGCAGTGGGGACGTATATGGGTTGACGATGATGATGATGTCCTGAGTCTTTAGCTAGACTATGACAAATTTTATTTAAAAGGGTTCAGCAATTTGGGGGTAAAAGCGCGATAGACAGACAGGAAGGTTGAGTTACTTTGCCATATTTAATTTTATTATTTAGAACACATTTAACATATACTAGGTACATATAGTTGGAATATGGAAAAATATGACCTTCCAACTCACAAGCAAACAAGTCAGAAAAAAAAAGTTTATAAATACCTTCATAAGCCTACGCATTTACGCCATTGTTTTTTGTTTGCTTACGTATTCTTAGGATCGATTGAATGGTGTTATGTCAGGAAGGAATGGTGGGTTGGCCAATAGTAGATACGAGTATGTGATGACGGAAATATGTAAATAAAACTGGTCGGAATAGGGCCAAAGCCCTTATATAGAGTTATCTGCGTATGTCTTACGAGAGCTTTATATTTTGTTAATTTTATGGACGCTGTGTGGTTTTGGTGGACGCTAAGGTCTATCGCCCTAGTTTAAGGTAGGCCCGTGCCCCAGCAGTGGGGACATATATGGCTGATGATGATGATGATGATGATGAACGCTGTAAGTTCCATGTAGCTTAATTAAAAAGTTTTGACTAGATTGTAGGTAGTAAGAAGATTAAACCTTTACAACATTAAATAAATAAATAAATAATTATTAGGGACATTTCCAGTTTTCCACACACGGTCATCCGACCCCAAACTAAGCAGAGCTTGTACTATAGGCGTCAGAGACTGATATACATACATATGTTAGGTACTTAAATACATAGTCACACCCAGACACGGAACAAATACCGATGGTATAACATTGCTATTTTAGTGAAGATACTATTAACATCTGTAACCCAACATGTGTGCAATAAATCATTTGAATTTGAATTTGTATTTTTTCTATTGTATTGAATTAGGTACCTACTCTGTATAATGTGAAAGCAGCAATCGTGCAGGTATTTGACTTACCTACTTAATTATAAGTATGTGCCTTAGTACAGTTAATGACTAATACCGCCATAATGCAATCTAATTAAGTAAATACAGCCCAGCAAGTACATCATACATTAAAATGTTACCATTAATAGTTAATTATAATTTAACGGTACATCATAAGTATATCGGAAAACGTATTTGACTCCCTTATATGGAGGAAACTGTATGTAGGTACCTTATACATAATGTGCTTATTAGTTTCAATTAATGTCTAGAGCGGACGCAGATTTGGCACATATTTATAGTAATATAAGGTAAATGTATCTTTGTTTCATCTCGAACCTAAAAATTGTGCCCACCATGTAAGTTTACGTATGTAGGTAGGTACTTAACGTGTTTGTGGGCGTAGCTTAACAAACCATCGGCTGGAGTCGACAAGTAAATGCCTGAGAGAAGAAAGAAGTCTCTATCTTTCTTTGAGCTTTCAGACGACAGAAAGTCATTACGCTGTATCAGTAAGTGGGTAAAAGGTAGGTACAGGAGTTTGTAGAAGCTTATAATCTTCATACACATGCTAAGTAGGTAGGTTAATTTTCAATTACAATCTTGAATACTTAAGTGCTTTGGCTTTATTGTGGGAATTGCATATTGTACTACTTTCGTGTCCATATACCCAATTAAAAAAAAGTTTTCTTTTTTTTCTGTAACGCCAACCACCCGGAACTAAGTCAGTAATGTGTACACTATAAAGTACGTATAGAAAAGCGTCATCTTCGCGGCACGCTGCCGGCAGGTCCGCACCGCGGCCCGCGGGTCACTTTCTCCTCACCTTGATTTCTTGTTGTTCGCCAACATTACCGAGTAACACAACCATTTGACAACGCGCCGTCAAAACTTTTACTTTTTTATCAACACGAAAAACATCGCACGAAACCCCTTTGCAATTTCACACCATAATATCGAACATTTATGTAAGGCAAGTCATTCATTCGATAACTTCGCATCTTCTTACATAAATCCTACTCTTTAAGCATTAATGTGTATACCTTAATAACTACGTAATTATCAGTCATTAAAATCTTAATTAGCACTGTTTTATAAAATGTAGGGAAACTTACCACTCCTCAAAAATCCAATGCGACAAGAAATTTTATGCAAACAGACAAAAAAGTCACAAAAACAACAAAACACTCTTTACGAAAAACTGTAAATTAAAAAATAATAAGTCACTGTCACTGAAGAGCGCACAAATTCGCGCCAAAAAACGGACACTCAATTGTTTCTCCTGTTTTTGTTTCGATAAAATCTTTCGATTGGAAAATCGGGACGAGCCACGTACGACGCGTAGTGTGGCTGCGCCGGTTATGAAGCGACCGATTTCTTGTTTACACCGCCCGAGAAACTCGAGCCGCTTACCCGATCATAGGAAAATGTTTTGATGTCGACTGCATTTCCGCATTGTGTGGCGTGCATTTCAAAATGGCGGCATAATAGACATATTAGCAACGCGCATTTTGCACTGGACATGGCGCAATAGTTGTCTTGTCCGTTTTCGCAATTATGGAGGGTAGGTAGTATAGGCGCAGGTAAATAAGCGGTTACGTTCGCTAACTGATGGATGCTGTGCTATTGTTGGTTGTGTGTTGAGTCAACAAAGTTAATTGTTGCCTAATTACTGCCTGGGTGACCCTCCTCGCCCATTAGTTTCTTTGCTTTAGCCACCTAATCGCAAATTAGAAGGTTCACACAGAAAATTACAAAAGTTATCAAACCAGCTTTCTTACAGGTACCTACGAGGTCGCAAAATATATTGAATAGCTTACATACTTAACCACTTAACGCATACACCAATTATTTTTGTCCAAATCTGATATGTATAAGATAAACTCTGTGACTTAATATCACGTTTAATTCGTCAGCAGCAAAATATACGATTAGCAACACTGCAGATAAGTATTTAAAACTTGTTAAAAGTAGCTATATCTCTGTAACATTTTCACATTTAATATTTAAAAAAAAGCACGGTATACTCTATCCTATGTTATTTCGTATAACATGCAAAAGACAGGTGTTCGACTGGATTCCTGAAAGATTAGTCATAGCAAATTCAATGATACCTAAAAGTATATTGCTGGGCTAGGATTGACAGGAGATTTTTTTTACTAGAATCAGTACAATCTTTAAGATCAATTGCAACTATCATTGCTAAGAAAATAATTATCTTTTTGTAACGGTTTCTTAAGATAATGGTGGCTTGTATAAACTATTTATTATTATTACGCTACTGAATGAACGAAACGCAGCCAGATCACAGATGTTATAACAAATCTCAACAAACGTCAAACAATTTGAGGTTATTTATTTTCATACGATACGAACCAAAATAATTTCCACCACATAATTACTAATTACTTTAAAATATGGCATTACTAAAATCATTACTGAATAAACATATATGTAAGTAGGAATCACCTACAGCTATACAAAAAATGTTCATTGCAAAGTTCTAAAAACTATGTTTTCCATTTCAGTTAACTACAACACTCCAAGATTGATCGCAGCTTCAAGATTATCCTCAACGAATGCAAAACCAGCAGACAGCGATGCTCCAGTAGAAATCGAGAATCCTTACAAGAAGGAAACAAAGCAATGTATACTATGTAAACTGAACATCACACCTGACTACAAGAATTACAGACTGCTCTCCCAATTTCAAAGTCCCTACACGGGGAAGATATATGGAAGACACATTACTGGGCTGTGCACTAAGAAGCAGACGCTAGTTGAAGCAGAGATCAAGAAGGCCCAGAACTGTGCCTACATGCCTTATTATTACAAGGACAAAACCTTCTTGAAGGACCCTAAACTGTTTGACCCAGAAAACCCTGTGAGGGGACACAGATTTTAACTAGATATGTATTCGCAGTGTAAATGTATTATATAAATTAGATATTTAGTAGCAGTTGTTTCATTTGTAACCAGGAACTAGTGTCCGATCGAAGGTCTATTTTCGGCCGAAGCTGAAGCCGATTAATCGGCAATCGCCACAATCTTCGGCTGATGCCGAAGCCGAAGCCGTCTCACAGTCTTTCGTAACAGTTCGTTCAATCCCGACGGTTGCTCGGATCTTCAGCGAAACCTTCGGCTTCGGCCGGGTTTTGGGCCGAAGCCGAAGCCGAAGCTTCGGTCGGACACTACCAGGAACTAATATCTTTTTTTACTTAGCTCAGATAGTATAGTTTGATTCAATAGTCTTTGCTTTATGACTTTTGATCATTGAAAAATTATATTGCTGTATGTCTGAAATAAAACTATGAACATGGGCAAGACTCACTGTCTTGACCATGAGCGCTGTAAAGAGCTTGAAACGTCAGATCTCTAAATAATGTTTAGAATAACAATACACACAAGTTTAGTCAGTTTTAGTTTTATTTCAAACTAGTGACCCGCCCTCGCTTCGCTTCGGGTAAATTTTACATACAAACCTTCCCTAAGAATCACTCTATCTATTAAAAAAAACCGCATCAAAATCAGTTGCGTAGTTTTGAAGATCTAAGCATACACTGTGTGACTATTTTATACTATGTATTGATGTGTAGTACTCACACAAATAATAGACAATACTATTTGCTGTTGTCCTTTGTAAGGAAAATGCTTCTTCTTTTCTAAGGCATTTCTTTTTAAATTGAATGGCTTAAAATTTAATCAAATATATTAACTTTTTTTTTTTTTTTTTTTATAAAGAGGCTAACAAGATGACCTCACTCCACCTGATGGTAAGCGGTAGTGAGATCCAAATATGAGGTCGACAGGCACAATAGACCATATTGAGCCTGTCGCACTCACCCTGAAAGCCGTGAAAAAGGAGACCACTGCTGCGGCAACAACGAGACAAGGCGTGGAGTCTCGCATTGGTATTGAGCTGTGCGGGTCGGAGTTGACCAGTCCGCCGGACGGAAGGGCCCCCGTGTCTACGGGTCTCCCTGGCCGGCGGGCTGACCCGCTCCGCACGCACAATACCGCCGCTAAGACTCCACTGGTCCGGCGCTTGCCGCACCAATGGTCCCCCCTGGCTCCGGTTCGTACAGTGCTGATCCCGGAACGCGACCTGACCGAGAGAGGTCAGAGTCACTTGGCGGGTTTTACACAACTGTATGGTGGTAACAGCAACCGGTCGACAAAATGTCTCCCACCTGAACAAAATGGCTAACTAATAATAAAAACAAATAATGAAAACAAAATAACATTTATTGCATTATAATTAACTTTTGAATCAAGAATCACTGAACTTAGATAAAATAATGTTTTCATCAGTTGGTGTACCAAAGCACTCATGCTCTTGATCGTAACCAACCAATGAAGCAGGAATTTTTAGAGTCTGAAGCATTTCCGAGTAGTCCATATTCTGTTTATCTGGAAACTTGGACTTCATCAGCTCCATTAGTTCCATCAATGCATCTTGACAGCCCTTCTGCCATTTCTTTATCAGATCTCGCAATTCCTCAGTGTCTTCTGTCACAGCTTTTGCCAACAGAAGTTTCTTTTTCACTTCAATCCTTGCTTTCAACTCGTCTATGTCTCTCTGTGTAATAGATCCAGTAGATTTAGCTTTTGGAGGCTTGGCGACTTTGTCATAACATTTCCTTATGATTATTGTCTTTTTGCGATCCATAACAAAGTCGTCATCATCATCTATAGAACTTTGCGACGATGGTTTTGAATCTACTACTATGATTTCAGGTATTTTTGGTTTACTTTTGGTCGTTAGCATATCTTTCTTCAGCTTAGTTTTCTTCTTGCTAGTATCACTAATTAAACCTCCTATAGAAGTTGTCTTGTCTGCTAATTTCTTAACTTTAACCTTTGTGTTCTCAGCAAAGTCATCATCATCATCTAATGGATCTAGTTTGGGGATGAACTTAGCGTCTTTACTATTCAAAGTACATAATGGCACATCATCTGAATCAGAATCAAACAATGCTTGCGATACAGGATTGACAATGTTATTTAACTTTTTATCATGACTTGTGTTCTGCTTCAGCTTATCTAAATCTTTTTTGTAAAGTTTTTTCTGAATAACAACAATACATTCTTTAGTAAGCTTATCTGGACTTTGTGGTTTAGAAATTTCCTCAGTATTCATATGGATTGGTTCAATAATGGCCTTCACTTTCTCTTTAGCATTTTTATTTACATTTTCACTTACATTCTCTTTTGCTTTAGCATAATCTCTCTCTACTATTGACTTAACCTTACTTTTAGACTTTGACCGTACTGGAGTATCAACATTTAAAATGTTAATGTCAGGTTTGTCATTAATCAATTCTTCAGTATTCACACTTTTAAAGTTATCATTAGTACAGGCTCTTGGTTTCTGAGTTTCCACTTCAATACTGCCTTCATCCTCAAGTTGTGACGGCAAAATGGTTTTCGACTTCTTTCTACGAGGATTACTTACATTTCTAGACGGTGTGGTTTCCAGTTCATCACTTTTAATTGATTTTAAACTGTGCAACTCATTATTTTCATCATCCAATGAGGTTTGTCGAGATATTGAAGCGATAGAGCATTCTACATCAGGCTCATCTTCACAGCGGTCTTTCCTCTTTCTCGGGTCCCTTTTTTTAGGGGCATCTTCGTTTTTATCTACTCTAACATCAGTATTACTGGCCAAAGGGGACACGAAAGGAGAGGGACCACTCTTCCTCCAATTACGAGAAAGACCAAGTCTTCGACAAGGGGTCAACAACGACTTGCTTATGCCACCAGGAGTTTTAGGAGAATCTATTTTATTCTTTGAGTTTAATGACGACACATTCTTCATATTTTGTGTGTTATCGGTTAAGATAAACTTCCATCAAGTTCTACTCAATATATTTTTGTTTGTCAACACCTCGATCGTCGACTTTCGAAATGTCAGCCTTATGTCAAAATAAATTTATATTCCCGCCAATATTTTTTTTTATCAAATAAGGAAAAGGCAAAGGGATCTAGCTTAGTGTTGCTCATCAATCAAATCCAAAGTAAACTGACCTTTCAATCTATTTTTAAATTAGTGTCTCGTAAAATGTAAGTAAGGAATGGCCATCCAATAGACGCCCATATTATAGTTAAATAGTGACCCGCCCTCACTTCGCTTCGGGTAAATTTTACATAAAAACCTTCCTCTTAATCATTCTATCTATTGGAAAAAACCGCATCAACAAAATCCGTTGCGTAGTTTTAAAGATTGACATACACATAGGGATATAGTGACAGAAAAGGTGACTTTGTTTTATACTATGTAGTGAAAAAACTTTTGACACAAATCTTTGAATTAATATTGGAAATAAAGGGATTGAATATTCGTCCGCGTCCTCAACAAATCTGTGATGCATTCATGCAGGCAATTCAGAATTTTAGATCACAATAAACGAGTAAAGTATAAGGATAACAGTACAGGTAAAAACGAATGAACAATTGAACATTCAATTAGTTATTAAATACAGCTAATATTCTTACTACGAACTTCACTATTTAATGACATCGTTCATTCATTCTTTTCAAGTTGTCACTAAAAGTTCATTCATATACTGCACTCCTCATTCATCATTTACGTTGTCAAAAATTCACACGGGTTGTGAAGGGTGTTATTTCGACTCGATATTTATTTTTGTGCTAATATCTAGCAGCGAACGAGTTTGTGATAGTTTCGAAATCTTGCGACATTCAGTATATTGAGTGCTTTCACGCGTCGACCTTCTTTGTTTTGGTATACAAAAACATTACATAATGCCGTTGCTGAAGCTGACATCAGGTGCTTTCGGGCAGCTGCGCACCTTCGCGACGTCGCAGGCCCTCGGGAAGAGGGTGAAGACCTTCGCGGTGTACCGCTGGAACCCCGACGAGCCCGACAAGAAGCCGTTCACGCAGAACTATGAGGTCGACTTGGACGACTGCGCACCGATGGTTCTAGACGCTCTGCTGAAGATCAAGAACGAAATCGACCCGACTCTGACGTTCAGGAGGTCTTGCCGCGAGGGCGTGTGCGGCTCCTGCGCCATGAACATCGACGGAGTCAACACACTGGCGTGCATCAGCCATATCGATCAGAGTTTGTCGAAGCCTTCCAAGATCTACCCGTTGCCGCACATGTACGTCGTCAAGGACTTGGTCCCGGACCTGACGAACTTCTACCGCCAGTACCAGTCCATCGAGCCGTGGCTGCAGCGCGACAAGGAAGCTGCCAAGGGCAAGGAGACGCAGCTCCTCCAAGACGTTGAGGACAGAGCCAAGCTGGACGGTCTGTACGAGTGCGTCCTATGCGCCTGCTGCTCCACCAGCTGTCCATCTTACTGGTGGAACGGAGACAAGTACCTCGGTCCTGCTGTTCTCATGCAAGCGTACAGATGGATCATTGACTCCAGAGACGACGCCACGGACAAACGCCTATCGAAGCTCAAGGACACATATTCGGTATACCGCTGCCATACAATCATGAACTGCACTAGAACATGCCCGAAAGGCTTGAACCCTGGACGAGCCATCGCCCAAATCAAAACGTTGTTGTCAGGTATTGTTAAGAAACAGACACCGATCCTGGACCCTGCTGGTCTGGAGAAGGTTGCGCAATAATTAAAATCAGCACTAATTACCTAAAGAGGGGTCATTGCATTGGTCACTTCCATATAAAAACTAGTCCTCATAAAATCACAAGTATTTTTTTTTTTTATAAAAAACAAGACCAAATTGTAATAAAAACCAAAAAAAAAAATTGTATTGGGGACTAAAAACTAGCAAAAATTTAAGAACACATGACCCCTCTTTGCCTATATTTACACTATATTGTACGTAATGTTACCAGTTTTAGAGAAATGTAAAAGTAAGATTTATAGTTTCATCTGCATATTTATTGTGTTGAGACAGGTAAGGAAAAAAATAGAGTAAGGAAAAATGTACTTAATATCGGTTTTTGTATGGTTAGACATATTTTAACCTACTATCTAAACCAACAGACAGACAATAGACAATAATTTGCCAATTTTATAATTTAAAACTTAAATTTTTAACTAATTTTTATCAGACATTCAAAGAATATTATGCATTTTAATGTTTTTTATTAGTTTATTTTAGTACTTGGCTGTGTGTTACTCTTTGTGTGCACCAATCAATTTATTTCTCAACACTTTTTTACAATAGTATAAAATAATATTAAATAATAATTAATTACAGCTATATCTATAATTTGGCAAAGATGTTATTGGCATAAATATTTTTCATAAAAATACTGTTGTCTCAATCTATTGTACAAACTTCCTGCACCCAAAATTTAAAAAAATACCATTAATGTATGGTTATTTAAATATGTGCGTAAAAAATACGTAGAATAACGTAATACATAAATAATATCCATTATTGACGATGAACTATTGATTGATGTATTTGAAATTAATTAAGTATTATTTTAACTAAAATCATTGTCTCATCATACCATTCAGTGTATTTATAATCATTAGTTGCTCTTATGTACATTTAGTATTGAACTGTATTACAACCTGACTACACCTTGTTTTGTAATTAAAGATTATTTATTTCCTTAATAAGGACATTTTATTTCAATATTCCTTCAATTTGTTTTATGACTGAAACATGAATAATAGTAGAAATTAATTAATTTGAAGATTTGGCTGTATGATTGTTATCAAAGCTGTTAAGCCTTCATAAAAAAACAAACGTAAATAACATTGGGTGCGTTTAGCCGACACAAAATCTTGTCAGCACAGAAAGAAAAATGGCGATTGCTGAGTAGCATAGGCTGACGCGGCTGAGGAATGCTAAGTGGCGGTATTCAGATTGATTGATAGATTCGTCATATGGCGGAATAACAGCTAACTTCACTTCTCTCATTTCCACTCAGCATGGTTATGGCCGATACTGTAGTCAGAATTGTCAAATGCTGTTCAGCACTCTCAGATTCTGACCAGTCTTTTTATCGGCTAAACGCACCCATTGAATAGAAACAGACCCAATTTAAACTTTTTATCCATGACCTTAGCCTTGCAACATCAATTGCACAATATTATCAAATGTTAGGTACCTACTTATCATGCTTTGACCTAAAATATTCCTTTACGACTAACGATAATGATTTACCGGTCACTGTTGTCGTATTAATAGGCTTTAATAATAATACAGTTAAGGCGTAAATACTAATTGCTGCCATTATGTAATCAGTTTAATGAAGCAATAGCAAACTATATTTCCATATCCTAAGCATTATTGCATTCAGCAATTTCTTATAAATAGTTAGGTACTGCTTCTCAGAAGGAATTCCTTGCATCTCGGCCCTCAAAGATTTAACATAATAGTCCAAAGCTTGAGTAATATTATAGATTTCTATAGGTACAATAAAAAATGAAATAATTTATTCTGCAAGTAGATTTCATGAAATTCTTTCGCAAAAGTAATAAACTAAGTTATTTCAATATTCTAAAATCGAACTAATGAAAAAAATCCAGGTAGTCGGGAATTACCAAAGGAAACACGCCAAGCCAGGACCTTCTAGCATATTCTTTTATCTACCTGGCCCTTTCGGAAGACAATGCAACACTAAAACGAAACGATAAAAGTATTGACGGCCGAAATAAATCGATATGAGAGTTTTTAATTTTGGACATATAAATCGATAAAGGTTTATAAATTACTAGTGACCCACTCTCGCTTCGCTTCGAGTAAATTTTACATAAAAACCTTCGTCCTTAATCCCTTCCTCTATCTATTAAAAAAAAACGCATCAAAATCCGTTGCGTAGTTTAAAAAATTCATGCGTTCACTGTCCCTCTAATAATATCATAGGGATATAGGGATAATGAAAGCGACATTATTCATACTATGTAGTGATTTTCGGGCGATAATGCAGTCGCAGGTCGATTCTGCCAACGCCGATGAACCTTAATTATTGATGATGTCCTTACTAATATTATAAAGGTGAAAGTTTGTATGTATGGATGTATGTTTGTTACTCTTTCACGCCCAAACGACTGAACCGATTTTCATGAAATTTGGTATGATGGTAGCTGGCACTGTGGAATAACATATAGGCTACTTTTTTTTTTTATTCAACCCCCATGTGGTTCATTGGGCGGGAGAGAATTAGTATGGGAGAATTTTTACGTGTTTGTCGATTTTTATAAAACTTGGTATGGAGGTAGCTGGCATTCTGGAGAGACACAAGCGCATTTTTTTTTTAATTCACCCCCCATGGCGGTCATTGGGGGGGTGAAAATTAGTATACATACATACATACATAAAAGTCTTTTTCCCAGAGGGGTAGGCAGAGATCAGTTCCAGCGATCCACTTTTCACCTCTGTGGGAAACGTGACGTGACGAGTTGTGGACCACGTCGCCGCCATTCTGCCTTGTGCATTGTTTTAACAAGGTCATTGAGTTCCCACGAGTAGCGAGGATATATGACGGGGGAAGGAAAAGGGGAGGAAGGATACTATCGCCTCGGATGATTTGGACTGAGTCGATAGTAGCTCGAGGAGCCGGGGTCGCTTACCCGTATACCGTTCACCAACCATCGGACAGATAGTTGTGACTGGTATCCCCTGAGTATGGGAGAACTTTTACGTGTATATAGATTTTCATAAAACTTGGTATGGAGGAAGCTGGCACACTGAAAAGACACCAGCGCTACTTTTTTTTTCAAAATTCGACCGGCGCGGGGGGGACGTAGGTACTATGGGAGAACGTTGACGGAACTACACTAATAAATAACAAATTTTACAAGACATGTTGGCTATTTTAATACATCATTGCCACTAAAACCCATTAATACGCGGACAAAGTCGCGGGCGGCCGCTAGTAATATTATAAGACAACTTAAATAGAAAATATATTTGAATAAAAAACCAATAGTTATAGAGTAATCACGTTATTTTATTCAATATTTTGATAATTTCTAACAATATTAAAATAACATTGAATATTTTATAGAAACACTTTCTAATAAACTAAATTAAATTAGATAGAACTGACAAAGCCTTCAGGCTTATTCTAATTTTAATGTTATTTTTAGAATAAAAAAAAACGAATAATAATATTATTCTTGTGTAGGTATCTAATGTTTACCTTTTCATTTACCAATTTTTAATTCAACCAATATCAAGCTATATAGATCTTCACGTTTACAAATATCTCTCACGCATTTTATTAGTTCCTAACTAAATATCAAAATTAAACGAATTAATTCGATGTTATAGACTAGATATTTCATAATAATATTTTTAAGATTTGTCTAATGACATTATAATAAACACGCATAGTAATTTTAATAGCTGTGTCGTAATATAAGATGAGTGTTCAAATGTAAGTATTTTTATTACTACGATAACATTTCATAATATCCACTTACAAACTAAAATGGATCAGAGTGTTTGTAGGTACTTTTCAAAATAAATAACAAATAAATAAATATCTGCGACATTTCCACACACGGTCACCTGACCCCAAACTAAGCAAAGCTTGTACTATGGGCGAGAGAGACTGATATACATACATATATATTTATAAATACATACACGGAACAAACACCGATGTCGTGGGTTCGATTCCCACTCGGGACAAATATTTGTGTGACGATATTTGTCCCAAGTGGGAATCGAACCCACGACTCTCGGAACCGCCAGCCAGGTTCACTAACCACTATTTCACCGAGCCAGTCAATGTTACTGTTATTTTTATTTTGGAAAAATTATTTCACTAGAGGTAAGGTAAAATTAGCTATTATTTCGTAGTTATTATAAGACGTGTAAGGGCCTAAAGAATACTAGCACATTCATTTCATGAAATAATTTTACTTCCAAATTGTTATTTCTTATGCAAACACTCTCCAATACTTTTAAAACAATTTTAACACAAAATTATAGATAGGTATCACCTAACATATAATCGACTTAGAAAACAAACTAAAATAATATTATAATTTCCCACTTGCAATAAATAAATGTCGATTTACAAATAGTCAAATACATACAAAACCAAACTGAATATATTAATTTTGGTATGCTAAATTTATGATAGTCTTTATTAAATCTAGCAAGCAATAGGTAGGTAATAGACAAAATAATTTGGCCAGAAGTTAAGTTAGAAAAATGACATTAAATATTAGTCTTTATGGATCTACACGCGTTATTAGGAGTAGCATATTACATAGCTACTTACTGCCCGACGTTTCGACTGGGATGCACCAATCATGGTCGCGAGCGAACTGATTATTTTATTTTATTATAAACTAGCGGTGCCAACGACTTCGTTCGCGTTTCACCCCGTTTTTTACACATTTTCCATTGTATCTTTGCTCCTATTGATTGCAGCGTGATGTTATATAGCCTAAAGCCTTCCTCGATAAATGAGCTACACAACACAAAAAGATTTTTTCAATTCGAACCAGTAGTTTCTGAGATTAGCGCGTTCAAACAAACAAACAAACTCTTCAGCTTTATAATATTAGTATAGATGTAATTTGCTACTCCTAATAACGCGTGTAGACCCATAAAGACTAATATTTAGTGTAATGGAACGCGAAAGTCTAAAATCTTACAGAAAAGTGAAATACACAACAGGAACGAAGAGTCATAAAAATAACTTCACAATTAATATTTAAATACATAGGTAACAACTATCCGCTAATTTTTCGGTTCTAAACTTACAATTACGTTTAAGACATGGAGAAATACAAGATTTTGCCTGAATATCCTATAGGTGGACCTAAGTTAAGAAGGTTGTTTATCTTTATTAAATTTATAATATTGTTAAATAAATCTTTAATTTCCTCCCCTACCTACATTCCACGTTTCAAAATAAAGGTCCTTAAGTAGAGTATTTATGTTTATTTTTCATAATGCTTTAAAATAAACAACAAACGAATATTACTTTTAAAATATAATAAAAAAAATATTCAAGTGCACTATTACATTCCCTACTAAAATTTCTTCTATCTAATACAATTAATATTACCATATAAACTAATCACAGTGTAAACCCACTAATATTTGGGCAAAATATATGCCATACAAAGTTATTTTAAATACGAAGCCAGTTTTAGCAGTTTAAGCCCACAATATAATTTTTCACAATTATTGTGCACATGCGGTTAGTATATCAATAGTGGATTAATTAAGGTCTTAAAACAAGCTAATTATTTAAAAACATCATCACTGTGTATATTTCATCACTTGTTTAATTAATTGCTACTTTATATATTTACTAATATTTAGGTGAAGTGAATTTCTTATACGCGATAACTCTCACTGGATTAATATATTCATAAATATAACTTAAAACATTGGTAAACAAATAGTCCGATCGCGACCATGACAGGTAGGTAAAACCCAGTCGAAACTTCGGGCAGTAAGTATCTATCATGTAGCTATGTATTTGCTACTCATTTTTTTCGCGTGACTACCTATAATATACAGTTTTTATTGTAATGGAACGCGAAAATCTAAAATCGTATTGATAGACAAAGCTAAACAATGGAAACTGTTTGCATAGGTAGTTAAAACTAGGACGGATATACATTTACATATTAAAAACTTAGACTATACATAAATAGTTTGTTATAATATGAATAAGAAGATTATAAGGTTCCAAACTACTGAAAAGCCATAATTGTCTATCAATTACGAGCTGATTATAGACATACATTATCTACATTGCATAAACTATCAATGATTAATCTTGAAAATTTAATGTATCCTGAATCACATAATACATTTGTGATTCATGATCTTCATTTAGGGGGTGACGACACTCTAGTATGATTATTTATTTCTAAACCGACTCCTATATTTAATGGCAGTGTTACAAATAGGAATATACGTGAAACAAAAGCTTAAGTTTAAGTTATTTTTTTGAGTAGGTGAGATAAAATAATAAAAACTGACATAGTTTTACATTTTAATGTGCCGTCTAAATAATAACAGAAATTATTTAACAATTTAAACAATATAATATTATTTTTAGTACAGTATACAGTTAACATTAAATTACGAAATATATTATTAAGCCAAAAATAATACAATTATACAATCATATTATATCTATGTTTATGTTATGTTTGATATTTACAACTTAAATTTAAGGAAGTAGTCATGGAGATTATATCTTTTGATATTACATCAAACAAAGAAAGATAAATAATGCAGGCTTAAAATTTTAAGTGGGTAGTTTAGAAAGTAATCAAAAATGTATGCTACATGCTGTTTTGTTCACATTAGCCTCTAAAGTCTACATAAAATACATACATAGAATCACGCCTTTTCCCAGAGGGGTAGCCAGAGATCACTTCCTGCCATGTGCTACGGTCCTGGCACACCACTTTCGCTCCATCCACATCCATCAACCTCTTCATGCACGCTTGTCGATACAATACATAAATAAACATGACATTTATACTATACATTATACTCTTTTTTATACATTATACATTACATGAAACGCTACGCGCGGTAATGTGAATCCATTAGTTTACAAAGTTACATTTGCTTGCATATTTTATAAATACATATATTTAACTAACCTACTAGCAATTACTTTTTTTTAACTACATTGTATATTTGCCCGTTTTTATAAAGAAAGGTGCACACTGAATTATGTTGGTATATATTTAACTACTGACCCACCCTGGCTTCGTTTCGGATGAATTTTACTTAAACATAATTTCTTCTTAAATCCCTCAATCTATTAAAAAACCGCATCAAAATCCGTTGCGTAGTTTTAAAGATTTAAGTATACATAGAGATATAGGGATAGAGAAAGCAACTGTTTTATACTATGCCGACCCTTTTCGCGCCGGGCCAAACATGTGCAATATACCTTCTATCTTCCTACGATATCATCTTCGTAAAACGCCAGCAGGCCTTAGTCTTACTTAGTCAACTACATTTCACTTCGGTTTCAAAATGGGCAATGTGACTTATCTGCTAAGTTGCAGTCACTCTATGTGATGAAAACTGGTGGCCCAGGTATTTCAGTGTCAGTACATACATACATACATATGTATATAGAATAGCGCCTTTTCCCCAGAGAGGCAGAGATCACCTAGTTTAATTTGCTACGATCCTGGCTCACACCTTTTGCTTCTTCCACATTCATAGTCCCCTTCATACATGCTCGTCGGTTAAGGGTACTTATTACTTGACCTTTCTTTATTACCTTCTCAATTTCAAGGCATCGCCACCGCGACTCGAAACCATCAGACCCCCAAGCTCAATACCCACGCCCAATTGTGGTCAGATTGCTGCGCCGGCAAAAAAGAGATGAATTAATTAGAGCGGCAAAAGCGCGTAGAAACCTCACCTCTGAGAACATTGTGAACTGCGCTCCAGTAAAACTGTACATTAACGAGAGGCTTACCAAAGAAAATCGTTTGTTATTTCGAGATGCGCGAAGTCGAACCACTGCCTACAACTTTCGTTACTGTTGGACTAGGAATGGAGGAATTTACGTGCGCGAAAACGATAACAAGCCGGCCGTCCGAATCCAGTCGACTAGCGATCTCGATCAGAAGGTGGGTCCAGCTGTTTCACCAACAACGTCCTAAATTAAGTACTGCCTACTGTCTTTCTGCAATTTTTTATTTTTCAAATTATATACTTTACTTATTCGAAAATATAAAAACACAAAACACGTACACACAAACCACCATTCACATCACACTTAAACACAACACTATTAAATTCCTCACACCGACACACAATAAAAAATTCCTCTCACTCTTCAGTATTACAAAATTCACTTCGACACCACACAACACTCACATGTACCATACGTCTCTTATATTACATACCTCTCACAATTATGTACCTACCGTACGAAACAAACGCATAGCTGCTCGCTCTCAACTGTCACTAAACAAAATTACTTCTATAATAAAAATTCAATTGTGACATTGACATTAACTCTGATAATGTTCTCAATTTAAATTGTGATACAATTGAGAGCTTAGAGCAGTGCCGCGATATTCTGTGCAAATCTAGTTTTAACCTTAAAATTCTGACATTCAATATAAGAAGCGTGTTAAAAAACATACATAGCTTCCATGTAGCCCTGGGGCGTCTTGGTGTGGAATTTGATGCCATCATTTTGACAGAATGCTGGTTAAGTGAAGGCACTAACGTTCCTCTTATAGACGGTTATAACAGTTATCATACACTTAAACATGTGAACAGAAGTGGAGGCGTAGTTGCTTACGTGAATAAAATCTGGAACCCTACTGTATCAGAGCCCCCGATTGATGATAGCAACTGTTTGGTAATAGACCTGTGCCCTGAGGTAGCGATATTCGGAATCTACCGTTCACCCTCATTTATCAGTGTTACCAATTTCTTGTCCACATTAGATCAAGCCTTGAGAATATGGAACCAAAAGTATTGTTTGATCCTTGCCGGTGACCTAAATATTGATATTTGTAAAAGCCCTCCTTCTGAACAATGTTCTGATTACTTATGTATATTAACAGAGCACCAACTTTTACCAGCGATAACAAAGCCAACCAGAATTAACTCCTGTCTGGATCACATATTTATAAAGAATAGTTACACAGCCTCTGGTTTTATCGTAAATACTGATATTACAGATCATGATCTCTGTGTGCTTGGTGTTCCTGACATTAGAACTAAACAAGTGAATAATAATAGATTAAAATCAGTTACCGATTACTCTGCAGTTTTAACTTCCTTAGAATCCTCAGACTGGTCTAGCGTACTCAATTCCGACAATGCTGATTTAGCTGCAAATATTTTTAGTAACCGCATCAGCAATACAATATCATCTAACACCAAAGAAAAAGTGATATCCCGCTCAAAATATAATATCAAACCTTGGGTTACTGCAGGGATTATGAGATGCCAGAAACACCGCGACTATCTTCATCGTCAAGCTAGAATTAAAAAAGATGATGAAGTTTCCCAGATCGTCTATAAAAGATACCGAAATTTTCTGAATAATCTGCAACGTAGACTCAAAATAGAATATGAAAACCAGCAACTATCTGATAGTAAAAACAATCCTAAAAAGCTATGGAAGGTAATAAAAGATATTTGCGATTTCCCCAAGCCTCAAAATACTGCTACGGAACTAATTAACTCAGAGGATCCTGCTCAGTCTCTTTCTAATTGTAACAATTATTTTGCAGGCGTTGGGAAATCTTTGGCTCGTGCAACCCTTACTAATTTAGATAAAACAGAAGAGGAACTTGCCTCCAAGTTTATACCAGACAAACCACCACTGAACTCGTTATTTTTGTACCCCACAGATAGTTTCGAAGTCATAGACCTAATAAAAGAACTCAATGACGATAGTGCACCTGGCTTAGATCGCTGTACACCCGCTTTAATAAAACTAGGTTGTCAATCCATATGTATTCCTCTCACGCATATCTTCAACTTAAGCCTGGCCTCTGGTACTTTTCCGAATGTGTGGAAGCTAGGAGTAATTACGCCCATACACAAAGATGGTAACAAAACTATTCCTAATAACTATAGACCAATCACTCTTCTTAGTATCTTCGCCAAACTCCTTGAAAAGATTGTAAACCGTCGCTTAAATGAATTCCTCGAAAAACACTCGCTTATCTCTAACAAACAATTTGGTTTTAGACGAAATAGATCGACGGAGGACGCTGTTGTCCTGCTGACAGAAACCGTTGCGCCCCTCTTGGATAAAAACGAGTTCTGTATTGGCGTTTTCCTTGACTTAGCCAAAGCCTTTGACACGGTCTCAATTCCAATCCTTCTTCAAAAGTTATCATCTCTAGGTGTCAGAGGCTTGGCTCTCGATTGGTTCCAATCCTACTTAACTGATCGACGGCAATGTGTCAGAGTGGGATCGGCAATTAGCGATGAGAGAGTAGTAACATACGGGGTGCCACAAGGCAGTATTCTGGGCCCTACTCTATTTTTAGCATATATCAATGATATATTTAACGTTCCTGTCCCAGATGCTGATCTTATATGCTACGCTGATGACACAGCGGTATTGTTTCATGGCAAATCGTGGGAATCAGTCTTCAATATAGCAAACCAGGGTGTGTCTAAGATACTCGACTGGCTAAGAAACAACCTATTAACATTGAATTTCCAAAAAACAAAATATATTGCCTTTCAAAAGACTCGAGCATCCAGACCTAAAGTATTCCCTGAGATAATTTTACATTCATGTGGTTCTTCGGGAGGGCACATGCTTGTTAGGTCTTGTGATTGCTCTCCGATGGAACGAGTTGAAAACATCAAATACTTAGGTGTAATTTTGGATGAAAACCTTTCCTTCAAGAATCACGTCTCGGCTCTCTCTAACAATATAAGAAAATCAATCTTTATTATGAAATCATTACGTAATTCTGCCAGCAAACAGACTCTTAAAATGGTATACAGTGCTATCTGCCAATCTTCCCTACTATACTGTATATCTGCATGGGGGGGCTCAAGCAAAACTACACTTTTACAGCTAGAGAGAGCCCAGCGTGCAGTCTTGAAAGTTATGCTACGCAAACCCTACAGGTTTTCCACGGACGAGCTCTACAAAGAAAGCGAAGTGGCACGAGTTCGTCATCTATATGTTTTAAAAATTGTAGTCGCAACCCACAAGAAAACTATTTCGTCTCCCAACTTTAAATCTCTTGCTGACCGTCGTATATTCAAAATTCCCTTGCCCACCACTCGTACCAGTTTTGCCCAACATCTTCCTCCATACTCTCATCGTTTCGTGTATAATAAAGTAGCCTCAATCATAAAAAACACCAAAGATCTCTCAGCAATTGAACTAAAACGTTCCTTAAAACAATATTTAAGTAATCTGAACTACCAGGAAACGGAGACTTTTATTGCACTTCGGAGGTAATATTCATAAACATATAATTTTACACACACCCACACCCACACAAGCACTCACGCACACACACTCACGCACACTTACACACACACACACACACACACACACACACACACACACACACAACAATCTTTCTTCTGTATTTACTTTATTATTTGTAACCATTTTCCATGATTGTGATCTCAATATTCAATATAATTTTATAAATTTCTTTTTACTTAGTGTATAAGTCGTCTAATTTACCAAAAACAAAATGTTAAACATTTTTGGTTCCTGCGATACAGGCCTTGAGTCTAGTGCAGTGGCCGCTGCTTAAATGTGTAATATTGTTAGTTTAAGATGTTTTAATTTAGTTAATTTTAATTTTATAAGTCTGTAAATGTATAAACTAACTTTCCTTTCATGAATAAATGAATATTATTATTATTATTATTATTTGGTCATGGAAGGTCCGTCTAGGTCTTCCCCTTCCAACGATTCCACTCATAGTTCCCTCATATTCCTCTTCTCAGTCTTCTTGCATCTATCCTCTCAACATGTCCAAACCAGCTTAGCATACCTTTCTCAATCCTAGTCACTACATCTTCTTTCACTGCACACCACTCTCTTATTGTTTCATTCCTAATCTTATCACTCAGATTCACTCCTAGTATACTTCTAAGTTCACTCGACTTTCGTGCTTCGTTAAAAAAAAATGTTTAATGCATAAAAAAGTCTTGAAAAAAATTGTGAAAGCAAATTTATTTATAACAATACTTGTAGTTTGTATTATTGTTTTCCTCATTCATACAAATTTTGTTATTATTTGAAAAAAAAAATACTAACACAGACTGCTAATCTCGTCGAGAGTGATTTTCATAAACTCGCGAGATCTCGGTATAGCCCAATCTCGCGAGATCTGCATTCCCTAGCCAAGTCGTTATACTTTGGTTGTTTTAACTCAAGACACTTCAGCAAATAGAATCCTATGGGTGCACGGTAGTGCAGGGCCAAGTCGTTATTAATTGATGTTTGCTTTACTTCGGGTGTTTTAACTCATGCCAACAAATTGAATCCCATGGGTGCACGGTAGTGCAGGGCCAAGTTGTTATTGATAGATATTATTATTATTACATTGGTTGTTTTAACTAGACATTCCAACAAATAAAATCATATAGGTGCACGGTAGTGCAAGGCCAAGTCGTTATACTATAGTTGTTTTAACTCAGACATTCCAACAAATAGAACCCTACGTCCGCACGGTAGTGCAGGGCCAAGTCGAAACAGAACTTCCTCCACTTCACCTGTTCAACTGAAACTCTCCAACATAAACCGAACCTGGGGCGCACGGCAGCGCCGCGCCAAGTCGCCACTAACTGATATTGTTTCGGCGGGACAGGTAGTGAGCTTTGGGCTTGTACAAGTCGGCTGTGTCGTAGCGCTGCACTTTGCTACGGGGTGCCTTCAGTTTTCCATTGGGAGTTCGCACGTTGCCTTCGTAGTTTTCTACGGATTTGTCGCTTGACGGACTGTTGGGGAGATCTGAAACGGACATTTTAACCGTTAAGAATCTAAAAATTTATAAAAACACTTCTAAATACATATACCGCTCGGGATATCTATAAACACCGAAATTTAAACGAAATGAAATTTAAGTGATGTAAGTGATGACCCCCAAAGCAGAACGATATACCTTCAGTAGTACAATCGAATCATGATAATTATTTCGTTAAAATGAAAGAAAAAAATCTCAACTTATCAGAACCAATCCCGATTTTCGTTACCTAAATATTTGCCCCGGGTGGGAATCGAACCCACGACTCTTGGAACTATAGGTCGTAATTCTGGGTCACTAACCACTGTTCTACCGAGCCGGTCACATGTTGCAAATGAATGTAAGTTCAAAGCAGCTTTGGAAAAATTTAATTATTTGTGTTCTTGTAAATAAAAAGCGTCGATGGCCGAGTGGTTAAGGTCGTTGCTTGCCATGCGAGAGGTCGCCAGTTCAAACCCCGCCAGGTACCAATGTGTTTTTCAAATTGGAAATTCATATGTACCATCATTCGACGCTTTAACGGTGAAGGAAAACACCGTGAGGTACAAAACTTAAAGTTGTGTAGTCGACCAAACCGCACTTGGCCAGCGTGGTCGACTAAGGCCTTGTCACCCTAGATTAGGGTAGGCGCGTGCCCCAGCAGTGGGGACGTATATGGGCTGATGATGATGTAAATACTCACTAGATCTCTTAGGCCTTGGTAATCCGACCCTCTTTGCTTTCCCGAGGTATTTAGACCTGATCGGGTTTGAAACCACATTGTTGTTGCTAGTCTCTTCAGCTTCTGAAATTACGTATTAAATATCTTAGTAAAGTAACAAAAATATAGTTGTTTATTTGCTATCTAAGTGTGTGTACTTCAAGAAGTAAAGAAACAAAATGTAAATGTAAAAATGTTATATCCATACACTTAAATATATTTGATATAAAACTAATTTTATGGATTAAACTCAATACACGCGAGTTTAATCCATAAAATTAGTTTTTATATCAAATATATTTAAGTGTTTGGATATAACATTTTTCGGTAACATTCGGTATTCTAAACATTATTTAGATATCCGACGTTTCAAGCTCTTTACAGCGCTCGTGGTCACGGTTAAGACTCTACATAAATTTATATTTGAGACATCTCCAATGTCTGATTAAACTTTTTTTTTCTAGCAGCATAAGGTAAATATAAAATACTCTATAATTCTAATGCCACTAATGATGTATATCTTTAAGAAAATCCTTACTAATATTATAAATCCGAAAGTAACTCTGTCTGCCTATCTGTCTGTTACGCTTTCACGCATAGAGTACTGGACCGATTTAAATGAAATTTGGTACAGATATAGTCCTGAGCCTAGGAAAGGTTATAGGCTACTTTTTAACCGACTGCGCTATAAGGAAGTAATGTTTTACCCATTGAAAAATCGGCCCTAAGGTAAATATAAAATGCTCTGTAGTTCTAATGCCACTAATGATGTATATCTTTAAGAAAATACGTCATAAAAAAGGGATGCACAAAGCACAATTCATCGAAAAACATTAATCAAAACTCTTACCTTCAGTTGTAGATGAAATCTGCTCCGATCCACTCAGCTTCCTAATCTTATTTGGAGTCAACACCTGTCTATTATTATTCACACTGCTGCCAACTTCACAATGCCTCCGCTTCAATGTATTCTCCGAATCGCTCTCTATGTTCGAATCATTGCAATAGTCTATAGTAGGCATCTTATTTACTTCCGTCTCAGAATCATCCACAACACTACCAAGTATAATCTCCATAATTTCCCTTCTAGATGTCTTGCTAACCATCTCTTCCAACTTAGCATCATAGTCACTCGACAATTCGAACGAACACTCAGATTTAACCGGACTAAAGATCGGTATAGGCGATTTACTGTCTCCGTTGGTAGGCAAAGATATCTCCGAATCAACGTTAACATTCCTAACTATATTCTTGCTTGTACTATTCAATTTCAAATGGCCGTTCTTGTAGTAATTCACTATTTCGTAACGTCCGAAATTCGTAGAGACTTCCTTCAGTAAATTCTCTTCGTAAGTGTCACAGTTCACTAAATACATCTTCTGTGTGTCTGTTTTCTTTTTGAATGCTTTGAAGAACTTGCTAAATGAATCTTTTTCGGTTGCAGCGGATAATTTTTCGTGTTCCCCAAAATATTTTAGGGGACTCTCACCAGGGCATATTTCATTATCTATTTTGACTGGTTCTTTAAGTGTATCATCAAGATCCTCATTCTCAGATAGTTCTTCAGTTATTATTGTGACCTGGAAGTATTCCGTGTGTCTATTATCATCGTCTTCCATCAGGCTTTGAAGTCTTTGTTCAATGCCGTCATCTTCAGGCATATCAGTGTTTGCCTCTTCTATTTGAACTATCTCGTAATCATTTTCCTGTTTAATCGCCTGTATATTTGATATCACTTCTGCATTTTCTATGTTTTTGTTAGATGTTTTATCAATAATTTTCATATGCTTATCTACCTTCGTATGCGTTTTCATGGCCGATCCCTCAATATTCGCTTCCATGTTTTCAATATTCACAGTAGCTTTATTTGAAATCTTATCAGATTCTTCTTCAATCTCGGAGGTAGCTGTTATCTTTTCCACTTCTTCATCATTGGTATTCACTTGTATTTCACCCACTTGTTGAGCTGCAGTTAGAATATCGCTAATACTGTCGCTTCTAGACTCCATGTTGTCAGCTAGCAAGTTCTCTTGGCTAATCACAGCCTCAGAATTTCCGTCTCCTAGAACAACCTCTCTTGGTGTGTTCGTGACACATGCAAATTCCAACTCAGGCCCGGGAATACTGGAGTATACTTGACTCAAGCTTGGCCTCACGTTCGCTTGGAACTCCAAAAGCAGTGCCGCTTCTTGGTTCATCCTCTTCTGCTCCTCATCCAAGAACTTGCGCATTTTCATCAACTTCCTCGCTTCTTGCATGTTCGCAGCAAACTTAGGCTTCTTCAATGTCACATCCGGAACGAACGGCAAACGCGGCGGCGAAGCGATAGGAACTTCTAGATGATTCTCGATCCTAACAACCGGTTTCACTTGAGACACACTTTGCTCTTTTCCCTTCCCGCTAGTTGGAACTGGCTCCTTATCACTAGGACTGGCTGAGTCGCCGCTGGTAGACGTATTATCCGACTTCGAAGACCCTTTACTTTCCTTTTTGGCTTCAGATGATTTCGAGCTGGCTGGATTGTGTGATCCCTTAGAGGAAGAACTTCCATCATTAGAATCTCTATCAGTAGACCGACGGGAATGATTCCCTCTCCCAGAAGCGCTGTAATGATCATCCGTCTCTTTCTTATCCTTCTTCCTGTCTTTGTCTTCGCTCTTACTTTTGCTGCTACTACTGCTCTTCCTATCTTTATCTGATCGATGAGAACTGGAACTAGACTTTGAGTCCTTCGACGACTTCTCTTTAGAATACTTGTCGGAACTCTTATCAGATCTATCTTTGTGGCTGGATGAGGAAGGCTTTTTCTCATCACTGTGTTTGCTTGAGCTAGAATGCCTATGACTGGAGCTAGAGCTTCTATGCGATTTCGAATCTCTGTGACTACTGGAACTTTTGTGGGAGCTCGAACTTCTGTGTTTAGAAGAGTCCCTGCTATCTTTCTTGTCACTTCTCTCGCTAGACTTCTCTTTATGGCTGGATGATTTGCTGGACGATTTATGCTCGTCCTTTGACGATCGCTTATCGGTCTTGCTATCTTTCGAACTGGATTGCTTAGAATCATACTTCCTATCCTTGCTGCTGGAATGTCTGTGAGAATCACGATGGGAGCTCTTGTGACTGCTCCTTCTATCATCTGGCTTCTTTTCCTTTCTAGAATCTTCGGAATTGTGATCAGGTTCAGGTACCTTGTTTTCAGTATTGTTTTTACTGGCATCACTTTCGTAATCTATTTGCAAATGGTTGCTGTTAGAACTATCGTCATACATTGGCGTATTAAACGTGTTTATATTAACTTGGCTATTGAATTGGTACGACAGTGTTTCGGCCTCTTTTTTCTCTATCTTGATTTCATCGGGATTAGCTTCCTCTTTGGTTTCTATTGTGAATCTGAATGAACTGGGTTCTCCCGATTCTTTCTTATCATCACTTTTTCCGTCTTCAGCGTCATCGAACGCTTGCTGAGCGTCGCAAGAGTTTTCATTGTTAAAGTTTCTTATTGGCGTCAAAGGAGACATGTTTCTTATTAACGACGAATCCGAGCTGGAATCATCGTCATCACTATTGACTGGCTTGAAGTAGTGTTCGCTTTCCGACTTGACAGTTTCGTCTGGTAGAGGTATATCTGTGGACACATTGGGCTCTTGAGGTAGCTGTATAGTTTCTAACTTCACATCATCTGCTTTAGGCGGACTGTTATCTGGGGCGGGTATGTTTTCTAGTTTGATCTCCTCGCTTGGCAGAGGAATAGTACTCTTGTCTAAACTTCTAGAATCAGGTGAGGTCAACTCGCTGATGCCAGACAACTGAGTGTCTTGAGGGTCAGCTTTAACTTTCTCATCTTCATCTTTGACATCTTTCGATTTCTCGTCTACATCCATAACAGTATCAGGTGCTTCGCATACATCCATTTCTTCATTCTTATCATCGTTGCTTTTAACCGAGCCGGGACTGACAGCCTCCAAGTCAGTTGGTAGCAAATCATTCTTGGTTACTTTCCCGTTGGAAGTTTCGGCCACTGGAGCAGACTTCTTCCGAGTGATGCCTAAGTAGTTGTAGACTAAGTCTTCTACTTGAGGTATGAACACTGACGCCACTTTTGGGTTCACCACCTGATCCACAATTCTTTCGACACCCTGCTCCAAATAGTTGCCACTGTAATAAAAAAAATATAACATAAGATCGTGAGAAATCCTGCACTCCTACGAAGAAATTCTTAGGTTAAGTAGTCAACCAACCCACACTTGGCCAGCATGGTTGACTAACACATTATCGCCCTAGTATAGGGTAGGCCTGTGCCCCCGCAGTGGGGACGTATATGGGCTGATGATGATGATGATTATTATTACTTACTCCAATATGTGTTTCCTGAGCTTCTCCCTGAGCTGGTTCTTGTTGAGGTCCGGCCTCCAGGCCTGCCGGGAGAGGAAGGTCGCCACCGAGCTCTCCACCCTCTGCCTGAGGTTCTGGTACGCGGGCCTGGTATCCACGTCAGCTATGCAGTCTTTACGAAACTGGGGATAAAGGTAAAAAATAATTGTTATCATTGCAGTTAGTTAGTTGCAAGTTTAAAGTCGCTCAGCGGGCTATGGAGAGAGTGTGCTCGGTGTTTCTCTGCGGGATCGAATCAAAATATCTATTTTTCAAATGTCTTCACTAAAAAGTCATGTCAGAAAGCACAGCAAAGAACATATTACGATTCTGCTTTGTGCAAATTCTACAGGCACAGAAAAACTGAATCCTTTAATTATAGGCAGGTCAACAAAACCTCGGTACAAACACTACCAGTGGATTATGAAGCCCATAAAAAAGCATGGATGACAATGGAACTTTTTAAAAAATGGCTTATTAACATGGATAAACGAATGGTAACTACAAATTGAAATATTGTTCTGTTTATCAGGGACTGCAAGTTCTTCCAACTTCCAACAATTTCTTCCACATCAAGGCTTGGCGAAATGGAACACCCCTTGCAATAAGAAACTGCATTAGAACCTATGGTTTTTCTGCAGAACCTCAAGAAATCATCAAAGATGATTGATGATGATGATGATGATGATGATGATTCAAGATGATGAAAGATGATGATCATAATGTACCAGAAAAACGGAATACACATGTGTCTGAGTCTAAAATAACTATTGAAGATGATGAAATAATCACAGCAGGGACATTAATAAATTCATTGAAAGTGTTAAAGACGATGATTTTCACAACAAGGCACAAACTTCATCTAGAAGTGTATCAATAAATGAAGCAATAAGAGCTTTAGCAACATAAAATATAATTTATTCTCCTCTCTACTTGTTATTGAAAATAAAATGGATTTAGAAGCTATGAACTGTTTCAAACAAGAGGCAATCTAAAGACTTTGTTAAAATAAATAAATAAAAATAAAAATCGTTTATTTCGGACCAGAATCCATAGTGTTAGTAATAATAAAATCTTAAAAAACTATGTTAGTATTACCACTACTATCGTGCATAGTGATTATACACGATAGCAGAGTCTTTAGTCAGATGAACACGAGTCCAGTGCTGCATAATAGCACTGTCCACGTGCAACCTCCCCGCCACGGTCCTCAGGAGGCTGTTGGTGCTGCCCCGCACACGCTGCACCAGAGATGCGATACGTTTTCTTATGATAGCCGAAAAACTATCAACCTCGGCTGTGGCTAGCATCCCTGAAGCACTGCAGTGGCGCGGCAGCCCCAACAGCGCCCTGAAGGCATTATTGTATTGGACTCGCAGCGCCCTGTATGCTCCCTTTGTGTAATTCATTCACAGACTGCACTTGTATAATGAGTGACAATAAGCTTTGAAAAGCGTGAAGCGTGAAGTTAAGCACTAAACCTTTAATTGTTGTTTTATTTTTAAGTGCTATGTGAATAAATGAATATGATTTTTTAAATTTCTGTATTTTATTGATCCAGTCCTTCCAACACATTCAAGTAAAGATAGGGACAAGAGTATACATCTACCTCTGTACCTATCCCTAGCATAGATCATTGATAAATTAAAACATTTATCACTAAAAATATTTTCTGTTTCCCCAATGGATGGATTTTAACCTATCGAGGTTCAACTTGCGTTTGTTACTGTCAGAAAGTATTTGTGCAATAATATTCACAAATGAAAAGATTCATACCACATGTTTTGTTCTGAATCACTACATAGTATCAAGTCACTCCCCATATCTGTTTGTATGTATGTATGCTTTAATCTAAAACTACAAAATGGGGTATTTTAATAGATAGGGGATTCAGAGGAAGGTTTTTATGTATAATATACCTGAATCGAAGTAAGGATGGGTCAATAATGTACTTATAATGCACTAGTAGGCAGGAAGCTAGTATGAAAACAGGTTCCAAACTAAAGTCCCACTCCCAGATGTCAGATACAACATGATACCCAATATTCCTATTCATTTTGAATGTTAATCAAATCCTATATGTGGGGTAAAGAGTTCTCCTCAACAAAAGTGGTATTTGAAAATCTTCAAAGGTATAGTTTTTGGTGTACATTTAACCTTAAAACTTGCATTAGTATGTAAATATACTATGTAATATTTTTTCAGTTTCGCCTAGTCGAAACGTCGGGCAGTAAGTAGCTAAGTATTTGCTACTCCTAATATCACGTGTAGACCCATAAAGACTAATATTTAATACTATGTAATATTTGATTAAAACTACAAACAACATGTATTATTATGTACAAGGGCCATTAGATACAGATTTTAGAATTTGCATATGACATTATATTTTAACTGTGTTATGTTCTTCATGTACAGTGTGAAAACTGCAACAATAGATGAATTGTCATTTTGCAAGGAATGTTATCATAAGCACTCAATAAATGATTATTAATGAAACAATGTGCATTTTCTATTAATTTGACTGTGATAATAAATGACAAGTAACATAATAGCTATGCAAATTTTCGAAGGTTATTAATCATGTAAGCCATTGGAAAAGTTACCTAAAGAGTACTTTATGATTAATGCCCATAATGTATAACAATTATTGCTAGAGAAAACTCTAATTAACTTATGCATCTTGTCTCCCTTTCATCTCACCAGATAAGTATTATGTTTTACATCATCATATCTAAATATAAAAAAAAATTAAAGCTAAATTGGTATTGGTATTAGAAGTTGTATGGTATAATTGATGGTTTTAAGGGAATTTATGAACCATGGTATAAAATGAAAAGACATCTATTTCACAGAGACATGTCAAATTACAAAAAATAAAAATGTTCTTCATACAAAAGTCAATCACATCTCCTGAGAAAACGACTATATGGGTAAATGATAATTGAAGATCGATTTCAATAGTACTTTCAGCGTCCATGCTCAGTAATTTTATACCAAGATTATAGATTTTTTCTCAAGTCTTGACCTATCATAGTCACCTCTAGACAGTGTATTCACCTAACCAAATTTAATCAATAACTCAATTAGAGCACAAAAAGATAATTGTTTTACACAGTTTCAAAGACTTACTTGATCAAATATCCCCTTGGATTTTAATTCGTAGACCAATTGGTCTACCAAACGAGGATCACCCGGAATGTATTGTAAATGAGCCATTTTCATGCACTAATGTGCATCAAAATAATACTCAATTACTTTTTAGAGCACATGAATTGATAAGAATTAAACAACAGCTCAGAAGTCACCGAAATACTTCAATTATGTTATAATTTAGTCGCAATTTATCGCACGCGAAAACTTCAGAGTTACTTCAGTGAGTACATAAGTATGTTCCAAGGCTTTGACTATTTTGGAATTTGTATGTATAAAGTTCATTTATGAGTCTATGTAATAAAATACATAAAAATAATAACAATGGAACACGCTCTGCTGTCAGTCCGAAAGTCTTTCTTCAGATAAAATGTTTTAAAAATTTTGTTGCTTTCTTAGAATGAGACCCCAATCTTTATTGTGACAAAAGTTCTATATAGTGTATAAAAAGTCTACTTAAAATACCAATGATTTAAATATTTTTTAAGAAATAAATTAAATTACATTTAAAATGCTTTTATACCAGAGCCGCTCTAAGTTGGCCGATTTGCTACATGTCAGACTGACTGCACTAGTGAGGGACAACGGTAAAATTGCCGAAGTATATAAGTAACAGTTATTTCCACTTTATAACCAAGCAAGGTCTAATTATAACAAATTTTTATTAAAAACATTAATTCACATCCAAAAGATTGAATTTAAGTTCCTTATTTATAAATATATTTATTTTTAAAATACAATACTTATTAAATCCTTCATCCTATTTTAAAAAAATACCTGGTGAGTATTACCCACTACGTCACTATGAAAACGTGTCAAACGGCGTAACCTTGTAAAAGCGTAATACAGAGTGGAAATTTTACGTTTTCTTTTTATAATTCAATTATTTCAGGTAATAAAAGACAAATAATTAGATAATTATGTGCATTTGAAATTTTGAAATAACGTAAGTATTATTTTTAAAAGTTGTTCTTTATGATTCGCGTAAATATGTTCCTCTTAACAAGGATAAATGCAAAATATAAAATAAAAAGTGTCAAATCAGTCTTCTAAGAACGGCTCCGGTATAATTATCTAGTATTTGTCTTTTATTACCTAAAATAATTGAATTATAAAAAGAAAACGTAAAATTTCCACTCTGTATTACGCTTTTACAAGGTTACGCCGTTTGACACGTTTTCATAGTGACGTAGTGGGTAATACTCACCAGGTATTTTTAAAAATAGGATGAAGGATTTAATAAGTATTGTATTTTAAAAATAAATATATTTATAAATAAGGAACTTAAATTCAATCTTTTGGATGTGAATTAATGTTTTTAATAAAAATTTGTTATAATTAGACCTTGCTTGGTTATAAAGTGGAAATAACTGTTACTTATATACTTCGGCAATTTTACCGTTGTCCTCACTAGTGCCTTTGAGTATAAAGCCACTGGAGATGCCATAACGTCAACGCTTCTAACAAATTTTTCGCCACTTTTAGCGGGGGCGAGGTAAACACGTACAGCACACCACCAAAAAATTAATAACTCAACAGACACAAATTTTGCTGTAACGATAAACGCACACTACAAAAATGTTCAACACTTCAAACAATACACGCACACAAACAAAGTTTTCACGTAACTACGCAACACACATACGAAAAAAATAGTGATGACACAAAGAATAAAATAAAATCAGTTTGGTGAATGAACTGAACTATCTTGTACTGATTATTGTAATTCAATAACATTTTGTGGGATCTTATTAAACAATTTTGTGCTTAAACCCAAGAACGACTTTCCAGTCTTTTGAAGCCTGAGCCTTGAAACGGCCAACTTATGTTTATTACTGGTGTTAAAATGGTGAGGATCCGATATTAAATGATTGTATGTTCTTGTAAACATATAAGATACAGTCCAAAATGTACTGAGAGGATACGGTTAAAATATCTATGTCTTTAAAAATATCTCTAAGGGAGTCACAGAATTTCTTTTCATTTTCAGACTAAATTTCAATATCGTATGACCAGAGGAAAGAAAAGTAATTTTTCTAATTCATCTTACAAGATTTAAATATAACATATGTTTAGACCTTTTATTTAATTCAAAATTAAAGTAAAAAACGGATTATACAACTAAGTGCAGGGAGTGAATGATTCATTCAAATGTCGAGTCGCTTTTTTGACTTTGTTACATCACTAGCCCCCGTACCACTGTATTCTTGTTTATTTTTTTCTGTCGTTTACGTATCGCAACGACTTTTTATTTAAATGGCAATTCTTCTTAAATACACGTTTAAAAGTTAATAAAAACACTTAGATATGATACTAAACGCGCTCTTGTTGCGAATTTGAGCTCTCGATCGCCTTTTACATGAGAATACTGCACAACTAACCATTTTTCAAGAGTAACGTCACGCGACAGGGATCAATGCAAAATGGCGGTGGTGCAGCGACAAGTAGTTTTATTAAACGTGTTTGAACAGTTGACCAATGTACTTTGCCGGAGGGGGTCGCCCGTGTAAGGCATCTCCAGTGGCTTTATACTCAAAGACTAGTGCAGTCAGTCTGACATGTAGCAAATCGGCCAACTTAGAGCGGCTTTGGTATAATGGGCTCCTCGTCTTCATAAGTTCCTCGTGTACAAGTCGTCTTATCTGCTTAAAACAAATGTTATACCAGAGCCGCTCTAAGTTGGCCGATTTGACACATGTCAGACTGACTGCACTAGTGAGGGACGACGGTAAAATTGCCGAAGTATATAAGTAACAGTTATTTCCACTTTATAACCAAGCAAGGTCTAATAGGGTATTCGACTGTGGTTGTTATGCTTGCCATTTTTATGAAAATCAGTAAGATTTATGTAAATCAATATTATTGATGAAAACGAAACTTAAATTTTTAGCGAAATGAGACTACAAAAAACAATTTAAAGTTGGGTGGGCAAGTCCATTCCAAAATTGCGAAAATCATTTAAAATTTCTTTTTCATCTTATTAATAACAGAATTAGTCACATCTTTCATTATGAAAACATATCAATAAACGCAACTTTTGATGAACCTACCGAACAAACTTCTTAGGCGCTGCATACAACAAACTAGCATGTGACGTCACACGCCAGTCGACGTTTGTATGGAGCATTTTTGAGCTCGACCAATTAATGTGCAATTAAAATTGTAATATCTCGTTGAGTTATCGAGATATCAAAGTGATACTTTCAACAGTGTCTTTGTGTTCGAGTTGTCCATCCAACTATATCAAAATAAAAAAATAGTCAAATACCCTATTATAACAATTTTTTATTAAAAACATTTATTCACATCCAGAAGATTGAATTGAAGTTTCTTATTTAAAATTATTATTAAAAACAATAATTATTAAATCCTTCATCCTATTTCTAAAAAATACCTAGTGAGTATTACCCATTACGTCACTATGAAAACGTGTCAAACGGCGTAACCTTGTAAAAGCGTAATACAGAGTGGAAATTGTACGTTTTCGTTTTATAATTCAATTATTTTAAGTAATAAAAGACAAATAATTAGATAATTAGGTGCATTTGACATTTTGAAATAACGTCTTATTTTTAAAAGTTGTTCTTTATGATTCGCTAAATATGTTCCTCTTAACAAGGATAAATGCAAAATATAAAATAAAAAGTGTCAAATCGGCCAACTTAGAGCGGCTTTGGTATAATCATTTATGGTTCCTGCGATACAGGCCTAGAGTCTAGTGCAGTGGCCGCTGCCTAAATGTGAAATATTGTTAGTTTAAGATGTCTTTGAGTTAATTTAGTTTATAAGTCTGTAAATGTATAAACTAACATTCCTTTAATTAACAAATAAATATTATTATTATTATTATTATAAAATATACGTATTGATAAATACGTTTCGGACTCCATATGTTAAAAAAGTAATATGTCCAAATAGTAACGCGCAATACCACCAGTTGTCGCTACTATACACGTACTTTGGCAGAATTTGAATTTGTTGTAATTTACTGCATTTATAAGTTAATTTACTATCCAAACTCAACATGAAATTTCACGACAGTGAAAAGGAGGATCATGAGAAATTACTTACGGATATAACTCAACGGTATAAACAAGAAAAGTTTGCTTCAGGTAAGAAAGTTTATTTGTTTCGTTACGTATTATCCTACCAATTCACGGTGTCATGTAAACATCATTGTATGACTGAAAGGAAATAACTTTTTTCTCTAGTAGCATGATAGCTAGCTGTCATGATTGTTTATAACCTGCATTTTAAAAATAATTCTAAAAATCTTAAAAAAACTGTTGTATAAATAGTAAATTATTGGCATTATGAATAAACTAACTTCATATACAATTAAAGAAATCCACAAAGCGTACAAGGACAAGTTATTGACGCCGACCAGTTTTGTAGACTTGAGTTTACACAAAGCAAAACAGTCTCGCGAATTAAATGCTTTTGTGACGATAACAGCCGAAGAAGCCGAAAGCCATGGCATTGAGAGTGAGAAAAGTTTCTATATTGACAAACAAAGTAGGCCTTTGGAGGGAATATCGATTGGTGTAAAGGATAATTTTTGTACCAGTAACATACCTACTACCTGTGCCTCTAATATGCTCAAGAAATTTGTGCCAACCTACGATGCGACTGTGTACGCCCGTTTGAGACGAGCCGGCGCCTGTCTGATAGGGAAATGTAACCTAGATGAATTTGCCATGGGCGCTGGTACCACAGACTCCATATTTGGCCCCACAAGAAACCCTTGGGGCTACAAAAAGGATGACGAATGGAGGATAGCTGGAGGCAGTTCTGGTGGTAGCGCTGTTGCGGTCAGCTCTGGCGCTTGTGTTGCTGCGATCGGTTCCGACACGGGAGGCTCAACCAGGAATCCCGCTGCTCTCTGTGGCATTGTTGGAGTGAAACCCACATACGGTCTAGTCTCTAGATATGGGTTAATACCCCTTGTGAATTCTATGGATGTGCCTGGCATTTTGACTAGAACTGTTGATGATGCCACTGTTGTCCTGAACTGTATAGCAGGCCCTGATAATTTAGATTCTACAACCATCAAGAAAGACTATAAACCTATTAGCTTGACTGACTTGGACCTATCAAAGGTCAGGATTGGGATACCGCAAGAGTATTATTGTGATGGTATGAGCGAGGAGGTATTGGACACATGGAGATATGTAGCAGACATATTGGAAAACGAAAAGGCTATAGTCAAATCAGTGTCGCTTCCGCATACTTCAGTTTCCATAGCAGTTTACTCTATCTTGAACCAATGTGAAGTCGCTAGCAACATGGCAAGGTATGACGGCTTAGAATTTGGTCTCCGAGCTGACGAAGATTACTCCACAGAAGAGCTGTATGCATCATCCAGATCTCAGGGCTTTAATGATGTTGTTAGAGGCAGAATCTTTGCAGGAAACTATTTTCTGCTAACTCGGAATTACAACAAGTATTTCATCAAAGCATTGAAGCTAAGAAGGCTTATATCTGATGACTTCAATAATGTGTTTAATGGAGATGACGCTGTAGATTTGATTCTTACGCCGACAACGCTGACTGATGCTCCGATGTACAAGGATTTTGTATCTAAGCATAACCGGGACCAATGTGCTCTTCAAGATTATTGTACTCAACCAGCTAATATGGCGGGCATACCAGCAGTTTCAATCCCGATTCGCTTATCTAAGAATAAGTTACCATTATCATTACAACTGATGGGTCCCTCTTTGTCCGAAGAACTGTTGTTGAATGTAGCAAAGAAAATAGAAAGTATTGTGAACTTTCCGACACTAGGCTCTGAATAAAATTTTGTAGTGATATTAGTTGTAATAGGAATAAAGATTTTATAATAGATTTATTCTTTATTTTTCCTGTTTCCCTGTTTGGCAATTACTTGGAATACTGAAAGCAATATTTTAACATAGTGTTGTATAATATTTCCACTTTATTATATTAATTATTTTATTTAATTTGAAATTTATGGATTCAACTCATGTGTATTGCTAAACTAAACATAAGAAATCATTTTTTTCATACATTTTATTCATAACAACATTTTAAATCAAATAAATTGCACTTTTTCTCAACAAAAGCTTTATATTCTTTATGCCACTTCTCCCAGATAGATAGATATAATCGGATTTTAAATAACTTTCGTTGATTAAGGGAGATTACATTCCGATAAATGATGTTAATATTTACTTACTAATAAACTGAACTATTGGATAAATTTAGTTTGAGTAGATGGACCTACAAATACACAATACATCTACTAAATATTCTGGTCATTTTACTTTCAGGCATAATCACCACAGACATTCTTAACCAGCTCAACATAAAGATTGAAGAATTGCCACAAAAATGTCAGCAGATCCTCCAACAAACCGCTGAGTGCCAAGCAGCTCTGGACATGGAACAGTTTGACCCTATAGCTCTATCCCTGCAGCAATCTAAACACTTATCAGAGAAACTCGAAGAAGAATACGAAATACTCAAGTTGAAACAGAAAAATGCTGAGTTGCAAGCGAAAATAGATCGTAACAACAAGTTTTTAGAGGGGCTACGGCAAGATTTAGTATGTTCCAGGGAATCTTTGGCAGCACAGAATCCTAGTCCGGAGAATATACAGGAGCATATAAGGCAAATGAAGCAGAAAGTGGCGTCTTACGAAGAGAGTTGTGAGAAAGCCAAGGTAGGATATACTGTGCCTGATATATTAGTCACTAATTTCTAATAAATATATGTTCAATATAGGGCTGCTTTTAACTGCCTCGTTGGTCTATTGGTAGCAAGTGCTGCGTAAGGACCGAGAGATCCCTGGTTCGTGTCTGGGTATATAAATTTGTGAGTTTTTCTGTAATGAAATTACTCAGCCCGGAGTTAGGAAGTTGAACGCCCGTGCCTCGGAAAGTACGTTAAGCCGGTGGTCACTGGTCCTGCGCCCGATCTCACATCGGCCATGTCGGGTTGCCATCACACCGAACTATGAGGGTAAGGGAACAGAGAGTGGGCATTATATGGGCGCACTTGGCTGATCGCAATTGAAATAGCCTTATTATAAATTTAGATTCGGCATGTTGACATTTTTCACCATAAGCAAAGTCCAAATGTTGCCTCTGTCCAAAGGGTTAATGACTTTCAGTGTGTCTACATACAATTTTTTATTTATTGCAGATGAAGTTCTCAAAGCTGTCGGTACCAGACGGAGTCCTACCCAAGTCATTGGAACAGCTGGTGTCTACCCTGGGAGCTCTCCGCGAAGAGGCGGCCGGGCTTCGCCTCCGAGCTGATGATGTGGCCCTGGCGCGCCAGGCTCGGGAAACCTTCAGCAGGCTTAGGAGATGATGATGATGACTCCTGAATAGTAAATATTAGTCTTTATGGGTCTACACTATGGGTGAGTTCGCTCGCGACCAATCAGGTGTAACCCAGTCGAAACGTCGGGCATTAAGTAGCTATGTATTTGATACTCCTAATATCGCGTGTAGACCCATAAAGACTAGTATTAAGTGTAATGGAACGCGAAAGCTTAATATCCTGAATACTAGTTGTTCTTCGTCCGGGTTTTCCTTGAGTTTAAAAAAAAATGTGTTGAATTTAGCTTATCTCAGGAAGTACAGGTTCGAATTGAAAAAATCGTTTGGTGATGGATAAACCATTTCTCGAGGAAGGTTTTAGGCTGTATAACATCACGCTGTGACCAATAGGAGCAAAGAAATAATGGAAATGTGTATATAACGGGGGAAAACGCGGACGAAGTCACTCGTTTGGTAAGCAACGACCTTAACCACTCGGCCATCGACGCTTTTTACTGCGGAATACTGCTTATTGAATACGCGTATGACATAACTACATATATATTAATACTTGTTTCAACCGACGACACTTTTAACTGGCTTTGGAGAAACTGATGCTTTTAAAAATATAGTATTCTAAGCTATGTATGTGTTTCATTGTAATGGAAGAGACTCATAATTTTACCTGACTGCCGAAGATACTAGATAGGCTTTAGGAGTGATCATCAAAAAAGGGACCGTCTTTTCTGAGCTGGATGCTCGGGGATTAAGATCCAATGGAATTATTATTATTTTTGTCTTAACTGAATTACGATGATGGCTTGGGGTAGCCTCGACATCATCACCGGACTTGCGGGGGAGCGGATGACTCTCATCACCCCTGAGTCCAATGTACCATCTTGATTTTAATAAATAAATATCTGGGACATTTCCACACACGGTCATCTGTCCCCAAACTAAGCAGAGCTTGTACTATGGGCGTCAGAGACTGATATACATACATATATTTTTTTTAAAAATACATACTTAAATACATAATCACACCCTGACACGGAACAAACACCGATGTTCATCACACAAATATTTGTCCCGAGTGGGAATCGAACCCACGACACTTGGAACCGCCAGCCAGGGTCACTAACCACTGTTCCACCGAGCCAGTCAAATCTGATATTTAGTGGCTAGAATAACTTTAATACCGCGATATAGGAATTCATACTAATTTGGTGGAGTTCGAATGGAGATAGTAAGTAAGCGCCATCTGTCGGTTGCGTGTCGTACTTGTTTGTAGGATGTCGCCACAGTACTCCTCCCCGAAGACCGGTCAATCAGCTGACTATGTCGCCCTCGCGCGGCAGCCCAGTGAAACTTTCAACAGGCATAAGAGATGTTGGTGCTTTTTTTTCCTTTTAGGATTAGGTATTCCTTTAGGATAATCCATCAAAATTGAAATCTAGTCTTAAAAGACTAATAAGTAATTTATGTTTAAGCCACTAAGATAAAAAATATGATTGTTCCTTTGAAAAACATTTGTGTCCGATTGCGATACTCGTCTTAAATCGATGAGAGTCGATCTATCAACATCCATATATAACCTACTAATAGTCCAGTCAAATTAGGTAAAAATCTCGGAATTCGAGATACCCAGCTGTAAGTCTGTAAATACTTGTATATTGACGTCCTCAAAGTTGTCTCAAAACCTACATATTGTAGGGTGTACGCTACTATTAAATTTTCAAGGTCAAATGTCACAGATATCAGTTTTATGAACTTTTGAGCGAAACGGGAAGTTTTATCATAAAAGTGTGGACGAGAAAATTGCTTATCATCTAATTATCTATAAAAATTGTCTCTACGTTTTATTCCTAAGATTCACCATTTCAGAGATACAGCACAGCGATGCAAATAGTTGAAAAAGTTTTATTTTCAAAAGCTTCCAGACCCCCGTGCGATTGTGCTAGACAGTTAAAATTTTCGCAACTGATGTATTTCAGTAGCCTCTATAACATCTAATACTAGAAAAAGCTTAAAACCAATGTTTATGTAGGTTCTCATACAAAAACTATGTTTTTTTTCTCACACTTGGCCGGTTTTTAACGTTTGACCATTTGACCTTAAAAATTTAATACCTAGTTGCGTACACCCTGCCATATGTAGGTTTTGATACCACTTTTAGGGTGTCAATATCTAAGTATTTACAGACTTACAGCTGGGTATCTCGAATTCCGAGATTCTTACCTAATTTAAGCTTAAATGACTGGACTATAAAGCCAGGCTTTAGAACAAAGAAATATCACGCTCTCACCTCAACAATCTTTCTAAACGTAATAATAATTATAGCATGTTACTCTATATTTTGGCTAGTCCGAAACTTATAAATTGCATACAGAGTATGTTTAAATTCGGTTACATTTAGGGGTGAGCGCCATCAGCTTCCCTGCGAGCCTGGTGATGATGTTGAGGCTACTCCTAGCCATCATCTTATCATCATCATAATTGTATTAAAAAAAAGAAACTTAGTAATGTTATGTTTCATAAAAATTTTGAAGTTGCTCGAAACTGCCCTCATTCATCCGACCGCCGAAGATAAATAATAAATCCGTGAGATCGAACTTCAGACAACACACAATATGTGATGGGCTGCTGGGATAACTGGGAATAGAAACACGGAATATATTAATTAAAAACATTTGTAATTCGACATAAAAACGTTTATAAATCACAACAATTACCACAACACGGCGTGAACCTACAATATAGACCCCTTTAGTCGGGTTTAATCTACTGTTTTTGTTTAATATATAAATAACTAGCTTTCCGCCCGCGACTCCGTCCGCGTAGAGACGTCTAACGCGTAAAAAAATACTACTTTACAGCGCAGTCAGTTAAAAAGTAGGCTATGTCCCCTCTCAGGCTCTGGACTGTATCTTTACCAAATTTCATTTAAGTCGGTTCAATACTCTATGTGTGATTGCGTAACAGACAAAGTTAGAGTTACATGGCTAACGGGTAAAATGTGATGGAAAAATTCGTGACAAAACTGGATAGCTCAGAGTTTAAAGCACCCGACGCGATATCGCAAGACCGGTGGTTCAAGTCCCCGTTCAGGCGGGGTGATGAATGCGAATTATATCATATTTTAAATTTACAGTTACTTTCAGTGGCGTAACTATACCTACCCGTTGAAGTCCGTGGCAAAATTCATCGGTTGGGGCCCCGTGCACCCCCCGTTCTTTTTTTTTATCTTAATGTGTATGTGGGTTGGCAGATGAGATTCTCCTATGACCGGGGACCCCTTTCGGCTGGGGCCCCCTGCCGGGTGGGGGCCCGTGGCATTTTGCCGACTTGCCACCCTGTAGTTACGGTACTGGTTACTTTCACATTTATAACATTAGTTAGGAAGTAAGGATTTAATCAGTTCGTCCGTCCGTTTCCTCCTCTTGGACTTCCTCGCATACATCTTCTTCAGGCGGCGGCGCTACGCACGGCCAACTGCATGTGGAGATCACAAGCGCTGTGTTGAAGATAGAAAAAAAGTTGTTTAGCCCGCAAATATTATAATCATTAGGTCAAATCAAAAGTACGTGGTACGTGGCGGGGTTTGAACTAGCGACCTCTCGCATGGCAAGCAACGACCACTCTGCCATCGACGATTAATCGTGCAGTAATCATAATATGATCAATCATATCAAAGTACCTATGCAAATTATGCAATAGGCGAGACGACTAAAAAAATATAATTAGTCCGTTATTTAGATTATTTAAAAATATTGTACTCGTATTTTTTATTTTCTTTCACAAACAAGAAATTATGAAGATATGGTGCTTAGAAGTTTCGTATGACGTCACGTTATATGTAGTAGGTACAATTTTTGCGTAACCGTGACGTCACAAGCCCCCACTCCAGAAGTTTGATACGCTATAATTTTGTCATTTTTCAATCAATTGAAAAACCAAAAAATACGTGTCCCATATTTTTGTATAAATTAACTTACGGACTAAATAGAATAATAAGATTTTGACCCAGTCGTCACGCCTATTGTGCCCTCAACTACCTACCTTTCTTCTTCGCCGGGGCATGGCCCTCCCCCAGATCCATCATATGCTGTCCAGCCCCTATCTGCCCCCGCAGCCCCCACAGGAACACGTTGTTCCCGACCGTGTTCACGCCCTGTTCCCTCATGGTCTGCTGTCCCTTGTCTCTGGGGGACACGGTCTGGCACTGGATCTCTGAACGCATGTGGCTGTAGTGGGTTTGAGTCGAATGCGTCTGGCATTTCACTATGTTCGCCTGTTGAGTGAAAAGGTAAGAAATGAAGGCTTTTTAATTTAATTAATTTTTTTTTATTTAGTTGACTTAAAAATACACATAACTAGGTAAATTGACAAAAAATAAGAGCAAAGTCAATAGGGATCTCCTCAGCATGTGTCGAGGAGTCGGGGACACCGCGACCTTGGACTTCCGCAGATACCTTATTAGAGAGACCACAAGAGCTTATCGTCTTTCGTCTCACCACCCACCCTTTTTTTTATAAAAGAACTATCACGATGACCGTACTCGATTTGACCGTAGTAAGATCCACATAAATGAGGTCGACAGGCTCAATAGACCTAAGGGGGGCTATCGCATGTGAGGAATTCACTAGATGGCAATACGTAGGCGTGAGCTCCAACTGCAGCATGATTGGTGAATATTGACAAGTCTGTCAATGTCACGTCATAAATAAACAATCATGCTGCAGTTGGGCCTCACGGCCCTCACGCCTACGCATTGCCATCTAGTGAATTTCTTATACGCGTTAACCCTCGTTGAGACTGACTCTGCCAGAAGGCCTGCTTAAATGCCGTTTCAGGCCCCGCCTAACGAAAGAGAAATGGAAATGGTATATGTTATGTACTGTAGACTTAAGTTTAGGAACATATTAATTTATTTAATCCTGTTTAAGTCAGACCCTTCATGTTGAACTTAAGCTTCGTTATTGAAATATTTAGTTAGATTACGTAGGTAACCTACTTATAAAAATACTATTTTATAAACTTCATGCTCTGCAACAGATGGGTAAAGATAGTAATTATCTATAATTCACAGGTTTTAGGGATGTAATAAGGGTGGTGAGTGAGTACCCATTGGCAAGCCCTCCGCTTCCACTCCCACAGGTCCCACGTATAGTTCTTCTCTATGTACCCGTCAACCGGGTGCGTTTCTGTCTGTATGTCCCTGTCCATCACCTTTGCTGTGAACATACAAATAATCTTCAAAAAATCAATTCTTATATACAATCTTTATATAACCCCCCTTCTACTTTCTACAATTTGGGTATTAAAGTCTGGACAGTAAACATTTCTCGCGTAACCACGAAGGATCATGATGATTACCATTTAATGCTTTTCAATAGGTAAACATATAATCATCATCATCAGCCTTTTTTTCTTCCTAACTGACTTACGATGATGGCTTGGAGTGGCCTCGTAATCATCACCGGACTTGCAGGGGAGCGGATATGTCTCACCCCTAAATAAATTTAAACGGCGTTTGCCTGAGGGTGCCCCCTAACGGGGCTCGACCTCGGCTCAGGGCGTCGTTGGGCGGTCCCTAATGCGGACGTAGGTTTGGGGAGAGAAACGACCCAGCACGTGTCGATATCGAGTAGTAAGGAGAGACGCGGAAGCTCCATCAGCCTGTATTAGTCTACTGCTGGATATAGGCCTCCCCAGATGCACGCCACTCCCGCCTATCCTCGGCTACTCGCATCCAATTTCCAACAGGCGTCCTGCGCAGATCGTCACTCCACTGTAGCGCTACCAAGAGTTATCTATCCAAAACTTACGTACCTTAAAAAGTTCTTAGCGTTACCGCTAGGGGCACTGTAGTCCAGTCAAATTAGGTAAAAATCTCGGAATTCGAGATACCCAGCTGTAAGTCTGTAAATATTTGTATATTGACGTCCTAAAAGTTGTCTCAAAACCTACATATTGTAGGGTGTACGCAACTATTAAATTTTCAAGGTCAAATGTCACAAATATCAGTTTTATGAACTTTTGAGCGAAACGGGAAGTTTTGTCATAAAAGTGTGTAGGAGAAAATTACTTATCTTCTATTTATCTATAAAAATTGTCTGTACATTATATTCCTAAGATTCACCATTTCAGAGATACAGCGATGCAAATAGTTGAAAAAGTTGTATTTTCAAAAGCTTCCATACCCCCGTGCGATTGTGCTAGACAGTTAAAATTTTCACAACTGATGTATTTCAGTAGCCTCTATAACATCTAATACTAGAAAAAGCTCAAAACCAATGTTTAAGTGGGTTCTCATACAAAAACTATGGTTTTTTTTTCTCACCCTTGGCCGGTTTTTAACGTGGTTACCCCAGTAAACCTATTATAGACGACACCTTTTATACATGAAGAACACGTTGTTTATAAGGAAGCCTAGTTAAATAATTGTTTTGTGTTGTTTTCAGTATTCAGAAGATTTAAGATTTCTGCGTTTCATTAATTTAAATTTGGTTAATATGGATCTTCACGTTCATAATAGAGTTAGATGCACAGTTAACATTTTTAATATGTATTTCTTTTCAGTTATACTTCAGACAGAAATTCTAAAAATTGGTTATTTCGTACTTTTTGACCCATAATAGTAGTACTGAAACGTGTATGTATAGTACTAAAAACAACATAAAACAATTATTTAACTAGGCTTCCATATAAACAACGTGTTCTTCACGTATAAAAGGTGTCGTCTGGAATAGGTTTACTGGGGTAACCACGTTAAAAACCGGCCAAGGGTGAGAAAAAAAACCATAGTTTTTGTATGAGAACCCACTTAAACATTGGTTTTGAGCTTTTTCTAGTATTAGATGTTATAGAGGCTACTGAAATACATCAGTTGTGAAAATTTTAACTGTCTAGCACAATCGCACGGGGGTATGGAAGCTTTTGAAAATACAACTTTTTCAACTATTTGCATCGCTGTATCTCTGAAATGGTGAATCTTAGGAATAAAACGTAAAGACATTTTTTATAGATAATTAGATAATAAGCAATTTTCTCCTACACACTTTTATGATAAAACTTCCCGTTTCGCTCAAAAGTTCATAAAACTGATATTTGTGACATTTGACATTGAAATTTAATAGTTGCGTACACCCTACCATATGTAGGTTTTGAGACCACTTTTAGGGTGTCACTATCTAAGTATTTACAGACTTACAGCTGGGTATCTCGAATTCCGAGATTCTTACCTAATTTAAGCTTAAATGACTGGACTACTGTCAATTTTTTCATAGACCTTTTTTATATAGGCGAGATTGACTCTGTCACTTTTAAACTCATGGTAGCGCTACTGTACTCGTTCAACCCAGCGGTCGAACGGTAAGTAAGTATGTATAATGCAGGTATTTAAAAATGTACTCACTCACTTTTAGGCACATACTTGGTGACTAAGTTGTCGATATCCTTCACTTGGTACACATCTTCGACTATGTTCAGGAGGTTTATCACATGTGGATTGTTTCTGGCGTAATCTAGTACTTCATTCACGTATCTAAAAAAATGAACCGACTTAATTAAAAACTTCAAAATAATTGAAGAACATTAACAATTAATTATCTACATAGTTAAACTCAATGGTGATCACCTAACTGCGCAGGACATATTACAGAAAGCAAGTGTGCGCAAAATTGCAAGTGCATTCGGTAAGACAGCAAGCCGAATTAACAGATGAGTGACCACCGCTTAACGTGCTTTCCTAGGCAAGGACGTCCATCCGCCAAATCCTAACTACAGGCTGAATAATTTCTTAACATAAAATCTTGAACAAATTTCAGTTGATCCCAGACCCGATTCCGGGGACCTCTCTCTTGGTCCTTACGCAGCGCTTTCTACCAATAGACTAACAAGGCAGTATGATTAATTTTAAACTATCATGGTATGACACATTAGAAAATTTAAAATGTCCATGATATTTGCCATGTTCTGCAGTTCACCCGTGATGTAAACAATATCCCGGACATTTAAGTTTTCTAATGTTACACACATTACACCATGCCAGTTTAAAATTATATATTGACCACCGGTCCGGGCCGGATATGAGTGAGAGCCATCCGCTCCCCCGCAAGTCCGGTGATGATGACAAGGCTACTCCAAGCCATCATCGTTAGTCAGTTAGGAAAAAAAAAGCCGGATATGAGTTCACCCGTGATCATGTCGCTTGCAACAATGCCGCAATATCGGGAGCTCATAAAAACAAAACAACATGGTGAGTATCCCGGACATTTTCAGTTTTCTAAGGCAGTATGATGATTTATTGATACCTCTCCGGGTCCTTACTGAAGCGCGCCGCCATACGCACGCTGCAGAGCCCGTAGCGGCGGCCCCGGGACTTGATCAGACCCACTCGTGAGTTGCTCGGCACCAGGGCACCAGCGCAGAGGCAGAGTGCGCAGAAACCGAGGAACTGGGGAGACAGATGATCGGTCAATCTTATGCTTCCTCTACACTAGTAAGCGTCGATAGCCGAGTGGTTAAAGTCGTTGCTTGCCATGCGAGAGGTCGCCAGTTCAAACCCCGCCAGGTACCAATGTGTTTTTCACATTTGAAATTCATATGTACCATCATTCGACGCTTTAACGGTGAAGGAAAACATCGTGAGGAAACCAGCACACCTGAGAGATTTTTCAACGGTGTGTGAAGCCATGTCAGAGGCCTGCGGGCAGTTCCGTCTTTACCATAAGGGCACACGGGGCCCGTGCCCAGGGCCCCCATTCTGAGGGGGCCCCCGAAGGTCCGACAATATCTCTGACACATTTATTCTCAAAACATTTTTGTCGGGCCCATTACACTTTTTTCACATATCAGTAATCTTATCAAAAGGTACTTACAATACAAAGCATATGCTATAGTCCTTTTCAGCTAAGAATCATCTTAGGGATCATTTTGACAATTGTAGAGATGTCCTACAATGAAATAATTTCGATTATTTCTGATAATCGATAATATTTTAAAAGAAAATGAATTTATTAAACTACCAAAATTTCAAGCATGATTGTCTTTATGTATTATAGTGAAAGTTTATTGTACATATACACCGTGAAATTTTAGTGGTTTTTTTCCCGTGGCAGAACGATTTGCCTTTAGTAATACTATCGAATCATGCAAATTATTCGTCGAAAAAAAAAATTTTTTTTTCGATTTTTCAGAATAATAATTTTCCAACTCGAAAACGAGAGAAGCTATCGTTGTTTTTGAAGATGTGACGTATTCAGGTACTGCTTGCCGCATGAAATCGATGCTTAAAGCTAAAGAAGCTCTACACCCTATGTCATAAAGCGGCTCAAACGTGCTTTCGAGTTACGGTTAAACCTTTCGTAAAACCGGCATTTATTGATTTTACCAAAAAAGAACTGCACACATATTTTGTACTACTAAGATAGAATCATTTTACTGCGGGAAAACAACCACTAAAATTTCACGGTGTATGTATGCTTTATAAGTGCATAGCATAGTGCTATTAGGTAAAGTGAAATAATAAGAAGAGAGTAAATTGTTCATTCAGTATTTGAAAAATCACTGTCAGAAGAACCGCTTGATGTGTCACCATTCCTGACATTTATTATAAGTTGGTCTTTCCAGTCGCGCCATTATATTTCATCGATGACAGCGCCTATTCCTACTGTACTATAGTCTTTTTCAGCCAAGATGATCCCTGTGATACTTCATTGTGCTCTGAATCACGCATTTTACGTTTGACAAACGAAAATTATTTTATTGCACACCTTTTTTATTTTATGGCGGCGTCATTAGGAAAAATATTAAAATTAATAATTTTATACTTTTAAAAGAAAAACAGTATCGTTTAGTTTAATTTTATGTAATAGATTTTTTTTTAAAATACCTTTGCAGTTCGTATACGTAGAACGGAACGTAGTAAGAGCGTAGAGCTGGGACTAATTTAATCGGGTGCAATATTGCGATCACTTGACAATCGCTTCACACTCGTGAAAATTCGACGAAAGTAGTCCAAAATACAAAAAGTACCATATTAGAGGACTGGAAAGACCAACTTATAATAAATGTCGGGGATGGTGACTCATCAAGCGATTCTTCGAACAGTGATTTTCAAACACTGAATGAAAAATTTACTCTCTTATCATTTCACTTTACCGAATAGCACTATGTAAAACATACATATATGTACAATAAACTTTCACTATAATACATAAAGACAAATTGTGCTTTAAATTTTGGTAGATTAATAAAATCGATTTCATTTCCTTATATAATATTATCGATTACCAGAAATAATCTAAATTATTTCATTGTAGGACATCTCCACAATTGTCAAAATCGATGTGTCACAGGGATCATCTTAGCTGAAAAGGACTATAATTAATAATATTTTCGAACGCATCCTATCTTACCGAATTTACTAAGTAGAATAGAATAGAATAGAAAAGAAGTACGCCATCTACGGATCATTTACGCAATCCCTCCGATTCCAAAGTCAAGCTGCACCTTCTAAACAAGGCCTAACATAGAAGATTTTGCTCAACAGAAATCCCGAAAGAAACCGTTATCGTTATCGTAACCAAAAAACCAGCAGCATTTTAATATCATTAATGACATGTTATATCATACTGTTTTTGATTACCTATAATAAATCGTCATACTTAGTAAAGCATTTTTTACTTTCCAATAGGGCCCCAAATTCTTGTGTGCCCAAGGGCCCCAGCCTAGTTTAAGACGGCCCTGCCTGCGGGCGTTTTAAAAACTCTTGACACCAGGTTGTTCATCAACCATACGATAAGAAGAAGTCTACACTAGTCGCAAAGTTCCTCGGCGAACTACTCTATAAAAGTCCGAAGTGCTGCCCAAAGGATAAAGTTAGACGAGGTAAGCCGAAGTGAAGTACTACACTACTATCGTAGTCCAACTTCATACAACTTCACGAGTAGCATAGAGAGAGGGGACATTTGAAGCGACATCTGTCTAGCGAGTTCCACAGTCAACCAACAGAATGGCGTTGACAGACAAAGTTTTATTGGCATCATAAGGTACGGTCTGTGAGAAATTGGTTTACCAGTTTAATAATTTTGTTCACAAAATGACAAACCGCTGGTTTGGAATCATCAACATTCCTATAAATTATTATAATTTTCTTTTAGGGACCTATCTATCGACGTCGTCGTACTCGCCTAGATCAATAATTGTTTCTTCGTCAAGTGACTTTGTAGTATGTGGATTTCCCATAGGTACAGTCAGCCAAAAATGTGGTCTACCACCCTACGGTTGAGATTCATTTGAACGTCATGAAACAACAAGGTCAATTTTCCCTGGCAATAAGTGTCAGTGAAAGGTCAACCTTAGCGATCGTTACATGTTGCAGAAACATTTGTCAAAAGTGGTAGACCACTTTCTTGGCTGACTGTACCTACAGCTACTCATCTTACCTGTACATGTTTGTCCTTCATGAGCGGGAAGCTGTCGTGGGCGACGTAGTTCTTGAGGGAGCCGAGCGAGAGACGCTCCTCCATGCTGATTCTGGAGTTGAGACGCTCATGGTCCGTGACGACCTGGAAGAATTAGGTACACACACATACAGTTTTGCACTTGCAAGAACATAAACCCTTCTCACAAATTTCGCGAGGTAGTGAGGTGTGAAATGGACCGCAATCAATGGCTTTGGTAGGTACCTTTCAAATCATACGATTGAGCAGTGGCGTAACTATACCCGTTGAAGTCCGTGGCAAAATTCATCGGTTGGGGCCTCGTGCACCCCCCGTTCTTTTTTTTTATCTTAATGTGTATGTGGGTTGGCAGATGAGTTTCTCCTATGACCTCTTTCGGCTGGGGCCCCATACCGGGTGGGGGCCCGTGGCATTTTGCCGACTTGCCACCCTGTAGTTACGCCACTGCTATTGAGCATTTTTTTTTATCATTCTGCCCTGACCAACAACTGACATTATGCGACTACGTTTGATTAAGTCAATATTGCATGATCCTGCGGCAGCGATACCGTAGATACATCGAAGGTACCGCTATTTAAAATAAAGTATAGTTATCATTTATGTGCTGAAAAGTAGAAAAGGGACTCGGTCTAAGAGGTTCAGTTCCTCTCTTCTGCCCCGTGTCATCGAGGCATGGAATCCCCTTCCAGCTCATGTTTTCCCTCCCTCTTATGACATACGTGACATGAATTAGGACAAACATGACATGTTAGTTACTGCCTGACGTCTCCACAGTGTTACACCAATCATGGCTGCAAACGGATTCAATCAGATATAGTGTCTGGTTCCAAACTCCAATGGTCAGCATAACGGATTGAGAAGTGTCCGTGGCGACATCCGAGAAAGAACTTCGCACATCATCCAACAGATGGCGCTGACATACCATCTCCACAACAATATGTAGTTAGTATGGATCCTACATCTCACTTCAAAGTTATTCGGGCCACTAACTATATATAGGGCAAAAACCACGACGGTAATTGGACCATGGTCCCCGAGCACGATCACCTAGCTCGGCGGAAGATCTTCCCTTTTAGGATCACTCCTAAATGTCGAATCCTACCTGTCGCCCCTTCAGCAGGTTGTCAACGATCTCGTACGGCGTCTGCACCTGCTCCTGGATGGAGGCGAGGGTGGACATCAGCCGGTTGATGGTGGACACCAGGTACATGACGTTCTGCATCGCGCGCCACACCTGCCACAGCTTCGTGAACAGCGGCTGCGAGGAGAGGATATAAATAAATACATTATATTATATCACATATAACACTACATCACATACATTAGAAAACTGAAAGTGTCCGGGATATTCACCATGTTGTTTTGTTTTAATGAGCTCCAGATATTTGGGCACTGTTGCTCTGTTAAAATTATATATCACATACATTGATCTGATTCCGTGGTATGTAGGTTAAGCACTTGTGTTAAAGGTATCAGAATCAACACTGGATACACAAATATACTTAATATATTTAACACACCCAGACACGGAACAAACACCGCATCAGTAGGTATGCTTGTCACACAAATATTTGGATCGGGTGGGAATCGAACCCACGACTTTTGGAACCGTAGGTAGTGAACCTGGGTTACTTACCACTGTACCACCGAGTCAGTCCATATAATCAAAAATGTATATCATGCCCTGATCGGGCTGAAGGCTTGAGCCCCTCGATGGGGACCTTCATAGCGACATATTTTGCTGCGCTTGTTCCCAAGCTTATACACTGGATGGGAATGGCTCGCTCGCTAGCGACATCTTGTTTGTAAGACGGAAATAAATATATGTACTCATAATTGCCTGAATTATGATGTCTACCAACGTTTTGATGTATGGGATGGGGCTTCTGTATAGTTATGTTATCTGTGCTGTAACTATGTATGCGGCGGTGGGGACTAACTGGTCGACGCTTGCTTTCTAACTATATAGCTACTCACGAACACAGCCACGACGGGCACGGCCGCCTTGTACTTGACGGCGGCGTGCAGCTCCGCCAGCGCGGCCCTCGCCCGCTCCACGCACGCCGCGCCGCCCGCCACCAGCGACTCCACGTCGGAGAGCAGCTTGCGAATCAACAGCTCGTACTGCCGGTTGAAGGCTAGCAGCTCGAACACTTGGCGGTAGTCGTCTCTGTGGACAGTGTGATTGTCTAAGTAGAAACTAGGTTGATAGGGTCAGGCAGACGCTGATGGCTCTTTAGGAGTGATCCTAAAAGGGAAGATCTTCCGCCGAGCTAGGTGATCGTGCTCGGGGACCATGGTCCAATTACCATCTTGGTTTTCATCATCATCATCATCATCATCATCATCATCTCTATATATACTTAGTGGCCCGAATAACTTTGAAGTGAGATGTAGGTTCCATACTAACTACATATTGTTGTGGAGATGGTATGTCAGCGCCATCTGTTGGATGATGTGCGAAATTCTTTCTCGGATGTCGCCACAGCTCGGACCAAGAAGTTTAGTTCCTCATTTCTGCCTCTTGCCGCTAAGTCTTCTTCCTTCCTTCTTTAAATAGGGCTTTAAAAACGGCTTCATGTAGGTAGGCACGAAAGGTTCTATTCTGCCTGTTGGCTACGGCCGCTTACTACCAGTGAGGTTATCCTTTTTGTTTTATTATAGGCTAACAAGATGACCTTACTCCATCTGATGGTAGTGAGTTCCAAATATGAGGTCGACAGGCACAATAGACCATATTATTGAGCCTCTCGCACTCACCCTGAAGGCCGGCTTAAATGCCGTTTGACGCCCCGCCAGAAGAGCCCGGGATCATAGGAGGGAGGGAAAACATGAGCTGGGAACCAGGGCATTCCATGCCTTAATGACACGTAGCAGAAAAGAGGAACTAAACCTCTTAGTCCGAGCCACCAGCGCCTGTATCTATCTAATATGTCGATGGCAGCGCTGCCCAGCACGTGTCGTTCGGGAGTGGAAAGGACATCGGATATATTAAAAAAAATACCCGAAAGAGGTCTCGCTCGGGTAGAACTTAGTGGGGGCAAATGGCAATACACCGGTTAGCAATCACATCATACTCACTCTGTCAAGGTACCACGGGGCAGGTCCAACTGCACATTCCCAGTCTCCTCCCGAACCACCACAGCGTCCTCCACAGCGGTGGTGAGGGTGTTGACGCGCTGCATGACCCCCATGAGCGCGTGGGACAATGATGCCAGGCACGCCTTGCCCGCGTCCACCAGGTTAAACGGCACTATAGAGAATTCAGGGCATCAACACACAGATAGAACATCGTTAAATTCATCATCATCATCCTCCCGGCTGGTATTCGGCCTCAGCACCTTGGTAATCAGACTATTGAGAGCGCCGCATGTGTGCACTCTGCTGACTGACATATACGATTCTTGCGGTGAACGGCCGGCGGCGGCATTCGCCACAAGTCAGCACTCCACCGATATACATTGGATGGCCGCAGGTGGTCGGACCGTGAACTCATCTCGCTTTGTATCAAGCTCTGTTCTCCGTCTATCTTCGAACTCAAACACCTTAGTGTTAGTAGTTATCGTTAAATTACACTACAGGCGATTCAGTGGCGAGGTTGACTGTCATCCTGAACACAGTTTTTTCCAATGGAAAAGAAGAGAGTAATGAGGAGAGCTCAAGAAAATATGGTGTGACGATCTGATCTACATATGTGGACCTCACGACTCCGTCCGCGTAGTGACGTTTAACAGGCAGGTTCTAGACTATATCTGTACTAAATTTCGTTTAAATCGGTTCAGGACTCTATGCATAATTGCGTAACAGACAGAGTTACTTTCGAATTTATAATATTAGGATAAGGATTGGCAATTCCTAGAATTAGATAGCAGTGGACATCTTTGGAGCAGAATTAAGGAGTGTTTTTCCCAAAAATGGAAGTAGCCTTTAACAGCTATCCATACTCACAGTCAGGTATCCCCTCGCCGCCCTTCTTGCAGTCTCTGTTAAACAGTCGGACCCCGGACACGATCTCCATAAGCTCGTTCAGCTGCGACAGCTTCTCCGCCCGCGGGAGGGACACGAACATCTTCAGATCGTCCAGAGAGAACACGCTCTCTAACGCCGCCATGCCTTCCTTCAGCGTCTGATGGGGAGTGGAGAAAGCTTTTAAGTAGACAGGTTTAGGTAGACAGGTAAGAATAATCAACAGAACCAACTGGTGATGTTAGACTTTCGCGTTCCGTTACACTAAAAATTAGACTTTATTAGTCGCGGGCGACCTTGATTGGTGTAACCCAGTCGAAACGTCGGGCAGTACCTAAGTAGTTGCTCCTCCTAATATCGCGTGTAGACACATAAAGTCTAATATTTAGAACCAACTGAATCCAAATGGATTTCGCGGATAGTTCATATAACTGTCAATTAAATATTTATCACAAAACTTTCATTAGTTAGCGACTACATAATTAAAAGACTTTAAAACCTATTATCTAATTTGTCTTGACAGACAAGTCGTCTAAAAACACTTGTTTTACGGATATGAGTGGTATGCACAAATGTCGGTCCCGAGTGTGTAGAACCCAATGGCGTAGCATGAGTGCCGCCTCTTATTCTTCCTATCTGATATACGATGATGGCTTGGAGAAGCCTCGTTATCATCACCGGACTTGCGTGGGAGCGGATGGCCGGAGATCCTGGCGGTTAAGATTCACAAAGCCCGGCAAATGGCGCTGATTGTTGAACTGGATTGGTGAATGCACAATTAGGACTTATTGTAAAACCCGGTCCACTAACAGTGATGGCTCCGGGGTTCCCCAGCCCGCTCGCCAGTACGATGTACACAGAGATCTTCCGGAACATCTTCCTCAGCTCCGGCTCGTCGTCTCCTGGCTCCTGCTCCAGCAGCTCGCTCACCAGCGGCCGGAGACACCGGTTGATCGACTCAAGATGGCGGTCGATCAGGTGCTGTAGCTTGTCGTAGTTCGTTTGGATGATGAACTGCATCTTTAGCGTGTTCATTGGCGTCCCACCGCCTGTGAAGAAGGTGATAAATAGGTATCAAGCAAAATTAAGGAGCTAAGAACACAGAGTAGTATACATAGGTACTCTGCGTTACTCTGTGGATCGAATAGAGAGGGAATCTGATAAAGAACCAAAGTCATCGACATAGCTTACCGATTTTTTTTTATAAAAGGCTAACAAGATGATTTTACTCCACCTGATGGTAAGCGGTAGTGAGATCCACGTATGAGGTCGACTATATTGTACCTGTCGCACACACCTTGAAGGCCTGCTTAAATGCCGATTATTGAGATGAGGCAATGGGCTGACCAATGGCCGAGAATTGGAGGGAGATGCGAGCATTTAGGAATTTTCCAGCAATGGACTGCTTTTTTAGTTGGTGATGATGATGAAAATGACAGAGCATCATTGGCTGTTGCTTTCCATGTGGAGCCTGTTAAACACCGCCACGAAATAAATTTTCAATCTCGAAATTTTATGTTGTTGACTGTGTGGTTAGTGACTGGGAGCGGTTAGTGACCCAGGTTCACTACCTACGGTTCTAAGAGTCGTGGGTTCGATTCCCACTTGGGACAAATATCTGCGTGACGAAATTCGGTGTTTATGTCGTGTCACTAAATATTTTTAAGTACCTATATTTGTGTATGCACTTGTTGATTCTGATATCCGTAACACAAGTGTTTAAGCTACTTACCACGGGATCAGATTTTTGTTGTGTGATATTTATTTTACTTAATTAAAATACTTACTAGATACTTACGTATCACCATCTTCCCGCACTCCTCAACGAAGTAAGCCAAGTTGTTTCTATTTATGGTCTTGGAGAACAGCTTCCCGTACTTAGGATTCAACAGAAGTAGGTCTATCAGGTAGATCACGAAGTCTGGGTCCACAGTTACGTTTTGGGCCTGACAATTCCTGGTCACTTCGTTCGCTATGTTTTTCACTACGTTCTCGTTACACGCCATTGTTAAAATTAAAAGTAATTAATAAAATAAACAAATAGGTGTGTATGTGGGTAGCTAAAGTTTATGATCTGTCAGTTTGATTGATAAGTGCGGTTCCTATGGCAACAGTATCAAAGCTTGAGAAAGTAGGTCAATGCAGTTGTGAACAAATACTCTATATTCTAAAGAAAGGAAAGTTTGTGTTCCTACTTTGTATTGATTACCTATTTATTTTGATTAAATGTAAAAAGTCTGATGATAGCTGCTATAATTCCTTCAAGGTGGATTTTTTACAAATTACATGTTTTAAAATCATCATCATTATCATCAGGCCATATAGGGCCCGGGCCTACCCCAAACTAGGCCGATCAGGCCGTAGTCAGTGTTTTAACATATTTTAAACTTCTCTTGACAATAGCGGTAACAGAAACAATGACAGTCTAGCCATCCCGGTTCTTGAGACGTAGCCTGATGACGGAAAGACAGCGAAGTTTTTTTTAAAAAGCGCTATCAGGATGACCTCACTCCACCTGATGGTAAGCGGTAGTGAGATCCACATATGAGGTCGACAGGTACAATAGACCACATTGAGCCTATCGCACTCACCCTAAAGGCCTGCTTAAATGCCGTTTCACGCCCCGCCTGAGGAGCCCGGGATCATAGGAGGTAGGGAAAACATGAGCTGGAAGAGCATTCCATGCCTTAATGACACGGGGCTGAAGAAAAACTTGGAGAAGTTGATTGAAAAATTGTCTCTGTTTCTATATTCTATGTGTATGCTGAAATCTTATTAAGCTACATACGCAACGTATTTTGATGCGGTTTTATTAGATTAAGAGTAAAGTTTTCATGTAAAATTCATCACTAATATTCGGATCACTAGTCGACTACAAATAACTTTTTTTTATTACACTGGGGTCGATTAGTGAGCTAAGAAGTAATAAAAAGACAGCTATTACAATAATGATTTTTATTAATACACCATACCAACGTGAAACAATATAAATTCATTCGAAAAGCAATACACTTTCAAAACAATACTGTAGTTAGTCTTTAGAGGACACAAACATGCAAAATGACACCTCTACGTAGATATTTGTTCGTATCGAGTCGATAATAAGAAGAATGTAGTACTATCGTCATTCTTTGGTCATAAACTGACTCGGTGGAACAGTGGTTAGTGATCCTGCCTGGAGATTCCAGTGTCGGTTCGATTCCCACTCGGGACAAATATTTGAGTGATTTTAATCGTTGTTTGTTCCGTGTCTGGGTGACGTTGTGAATTTTTTATCATTGAACTACAAGCCAATGTCTAATTGATTAATCTTAATATCTGGTGACTTTAATAAATTTAAATGTAACATACATTTTTCGGGACACCACTATAGCATCATACTTCCTATGTAAAACCGTTCCATGATTTCCCTATAGAGTCATCCGCACAGAATTCGTTTACCGACACTAGTTAATGCTATTTATACAGTACAACATAGATAGAATTTGAGAATGCCATTTGCAATGCCTGCTTACAATATAAATCAAAAATATTATAGGTACCTTATAAATGCAACAGGAATGATAAATATTTAAGTTTTTTGTGCACAACATGAAGATGAAAAGGACACTTCTTTCTACCCTAACAATCAAGATATTTAAGTTTAATAATATCTTTATGAAAATATCAATCGATTCCGAAATCCGCCAAGGATGTAAAATTTATTATAATAGCTCTTATTACTAAGACACAAAGTATCTTTAAGCTTGACAAGTCTTTTTCTATAGAAATGGATAATTGTTGTATTTAAAAGACTCTTATTCTTTAATACACAGATTCTAATAAACCCAAGTGCTTAAGCCAATTAGTTCGGAATCAGATCAATAAAAATGTTGTTACTTACTTTGATATTTATTTTTATAATATTTTATTCAAAATAAAAATATATGCTTAAGCAAGCTTATAACAATAAAATTATTAGGGGTCCAATAAAATTAATATTGTCTCTCTTATCCTTACCGCATTAACATAATAAATAAAACTAACAACAATTGCACTGTGCGTTCAAAATAGCTGTAAATATTATTAAACACAGCTCCAAATCCCAACAAAAACTAATTTCAGACTTTAACACATTCAAATTAAAGTTCAAAATCGAATATCCAGGTTAAACTATGTGATGAACACATTTATGTACTTATGTATGTATATAGCCATCATTTTGTTCATTCACGCCCTAGTAAATAAGGTTTCCACATATTACATAATCACTAGATTACATGTCATTCCTATATGCCACCATATAAGGTCTTATAACTTATTAAATGTAGAGAGTGATACATATTATTAGAAGTATGCCATCCTGTGAATATTTCCTGTGAAACACCTTTTATTATACAATTATTCTTCCCATTATTATCTTCAAGACTAGATAATCCATTTGGCTTTGCCTGGATACTCAAATTTGATACATTTACTTGATTTTAAGTTATTTGAACGAGTTGAGTCTTAACAAATTGAAGACTTGGGGTTTAAATCAATACATTGCTAGCAGATTGCGACAACCGTTCCTAAGATAGCTTCCTAATTAAGAACACGTTTTATTTGCTAAAAACTAGATAGAGCGTGCCTTTGGGAATACCTGCAACAAAATAAATGTATGTAAGATTTTTGATGGGATTTTCTATTTCGTACAGTTCGAAAATATATATAAATAGGGCCTCCGGTCGATTTTGGCCATGGCGGTCATTCTCAATTGAGATCAGCGAAGTGCACAGGACATTTATCCTCTATGTTGAGTTTCCCAGATATCCTCTATGTTGATATAAGTTCCAAACACAAAAAACTTCTAACTTCCAAGCTCTAAATCTTTTGAATTTCTTAAATATTAGTCTTTCAATGATGAGGCTACTCCAAGCCATCATCGTTTGTCAGTTAAGAAAAAAAGAGTTTACACTTACATTTTTACATTAGGAGTAGCAAATATATAGGTACTTCTGCCCGACTTATCGACTGGCTAACACCAATCATGGTCGCAAGCGAATTCAAAATTACAAAATTTCTTGTTTGTATAAAAAAAAAACGAATGAAAGATTTTTTCTAATCGTCAGACTTAACTGGTTTACGATGATGGCTTGGAGTAGCTTCGTCATCATCACCGGACTTGCGGGGGAGCGGATGGATTTATGTACAAAACTTCAACCAACCTTAGTTCTCCTTATCATCCTTGATCTCCTTAACCGTAGCACCAGGCTGAGGGTTGTTCTTCCAGATGTAGTACGCGAGGGAGGACGCGTACCCCAACCAGGCCAGGTACGGGACCATCAGCCACCCGGCCGTCTTGTTCACCGCGAAGAAGGATGCTGTGGTGGCCACAGCAGCTCCGGAGAGTACTGAGATCTCGATTAGTGCCTAAGAGGAGAATGATAGGACTACAGATAAGGAAACAATATAAATAAACTAGTGACCCGCCCTGCCTTTGCTTCAGGTAGTACTTTCTTAGCGGATGCCTACGTCATAACACATATTACTACATAATGTGGGGCTACCATGAGTTTATAACTTACGCACTCGATATCGCTTACGTAAATATGTCTATGAAAAACTTGTACAGCGCCGCTGGTGGTTACGCGAAGAACTAAAATCGGCCGTATGAAAAAAACAACTCGATAGGTTTTTAACGTAAGTAAGTTTTCGATAGCCAACTCATGGTAGGCCCTCTGCACGCAAAATTTCAGCTCGATCCGTCCAGTGAATTGGGCTGAGCGTTGATAGATCAGTCACTTTTGAGTTATACATATTTAGATATTCCATAACATCACATACATTAAATATTAGTCTTTAAGGGTCTACACGCGTTATTAAGAGCAGCAAATACTGTAGTAGCTATTACTTACTGCCCGACGGGGGTGGATTTAGAAATTCACAACCGCTGTGGCAGAAGAAGACGGGCGGCGCCAGTTCGCCCGCGACCATGATTGGTGTATCCCAGTCGAAACGTCGGGCAGTAAGTAGCTATGTAATTTGCTACTCCTAATAACGCGTGTAGACCCATAAAGACTAATATTTAATGTAATGGAACGCGAAAGTCTAATACCTTACATCACATATATCAATCCTGTGGTAAGTAGCTTAAGCACTTGTATTACGGGAATCAGAAGAGTCCCGTTTTTACCCTTTAAGTACATAACCCTAAATAGTGTACTTAACTATTCTACGCACTCATAAAACTTACTGCCCAGTGATTGAGCTTATAAAACTGATATAATATCTCATAATTTGTCTTTAACTAGCTGAGCTTGCCACTTCGTCCGCCGTTTTTTACACATTTTCCATTGTTTCTTTGCTCCTATAGGTAGCAGTTTGATGTTATATAGCCTAAAGCCTTCCTCTATAAATACCCTATCCAACACAATTTTTTTTCAATTCTAACCAGTAGTTCCTGAGATTAGCGCGTTCAAACAAACACTTCAGCTTTATAATATTGGTCAGTATAGATAATCATTCTTCATATTCATCCATATTCTTACCAGTTTGTAGTCTTTAAGACCGAAGAAGATAGGAGTCCATGCCCAGTTGAGAAGCAGCTGACCACCATACAAGGTAAGAGGGAGGACAGCATCCTCTGAAAAAAAAAGAAACAACTATAATGAAATAAATACCAAAGGAAACGACATCACATACGACAACATTGTTAATATTACGAAGTAAGTTGCTTAAGCAATTTTGTTACAAATATCAAACAGTGGTATACCATAAATACTAGAATTTAAATATAACACACCCAGACACGATACAAACAACGATGTTCATCATACAAATATTAGTCCCGAGTGGGAACCGAACCTACGACTCTTGGTGCAAGGGACATTCATTTTATTTCATTTAATAATGTACACCATCATGAGAGTAAATCAGTCTGAATGGTCAGGCGGTAAGTAACTATGCGTTTGCTACTGAGACATTCATCGTATTAAGTCCCTGAGAACTTTATTATGCCCAATTGTTTAAAAAAATACATTTCGGAGCTAAAAGTAAATAGTGTCACATAAATATTGGATAAAACAACTGTTTAAGTCATATCCTTTATACACATCGCTACTATCTGTCTTTCTTTTGAATTTATCACAATATCATCTAGATAATGTTATCCGACCTGTTTCAGTTGTTACATACATATATACATATACATAAAATCACACCTTTTTCCCAGAGGGGTAGGCAGAGATCACTTCCAGCGATCCACTCTTCACCTCTGTGGGAAACGTGACGTGGCGGGTTGTGGACCACGTCGCCGCCATTATTTATTTATTTATTTATTGGTATGCAAACAGATTACAATCATAACATGGTAATACATTTTATATAATGGGCGTGATACTAGACGGTAATCCTTATACAGCATACACAGCTATACTAAAATTGATCTTACAACTAACAATACAATATGAACACAAGAAAACTACATCTACAAAACAAAACTAAATAATAATAAAAAATATAAAAAATACTAAAAAATAAAAAATACCATTTACAAAAATACAAAAATGCCATTCTGCCTTGTGCATTGTTTTAACATGGTCATTGCGTTCCCACGAGTAGCAAGGATATATGACGGGGGAAGGAAAAGGGGAGGAAGGATACTATCGCCTCGGATGATTTGGACTGAGTCGATAGTAGCTCGAAGGGCCTTTCAGTTGTTGTACATAATAAAACATTTATTAATCCACTAGTGACCCAACCTTGCTTCGCTTCGGGTACATTGTGCACATAAAACCTTCCTCTTGACTATCTATGAATTTAAAAAAACCAACACAATCCGTTGCTTTAAAAACCGCGTAGATTTAAAAATTTAAGCAAACATACAGACAGACACGAGAAGCGACTATGCTTTACACTATGTACTGATAAATGCTTCCACCTACTTATACTTTGTAAGTATCGTTCAAGGCACCACTGTGCCTCGTCGTAGACAACAACATATTCAATCTTTTGTTTGATATGGATACAGAATAAATAAATTCTTAATAATAACTTATCCCATCTATCGCCGGATTAGACATCAATGTCATATGTAAACAAATGTTCAATGATATACTAATAATATTTCTTTCTTTATATTCTTTCGTATGTCCTGAATGTCCTACTTAACTGAATTATCAGTCAACAGTAGAGGTGAGACTACAATACATACTTATTATGTTAAAAATAAACATAGCAACGTGTATCTGAACAAAGCCTGTTTGAATGTCCAATTTCCCAATACCCAATTTTTTGAGACAAATCAGCAATAGCACTTTCCATTCCTTTAATTTTAAAGTGGGTCGTCGTTTTCAGCAAGCAAGTTAAGATAGATTTAGGATAGAGAGTGGTTTGGCAGACCTATCTAGGTATTCAATTTTATAAGTACCATGGACAGACATTGAGTTCCCAGGTATCCCCTATGTTGACCAATTTTAGTTTGCCGCCCTGTTATGTCTGTATTTATGTATGAGTGTTATACATTATGAGAGTACCCTGTAAGTATACCTAATTAAAAAAAAAACTAAGCCAGAAAAAAAAATACAAATTTGTTCCCAAATTTATACTGTCGGGACATACAGGATTGCAACATTAATCATAATCCAGATTAGCATAGCTAAGATGCCAAGACTATCTTATCAACTGTCTGACAATGTTATCTACAAGTACATACATACATACCGTAACACACACATATTTTATGTAAATGCACCAAGAAGATATCCACTTTCTACATGAAAGTAGGTACATACCTATATAATATGTAAATCTGCCAATAATGATAATGGGTATGTGAAAGTTGATCTATTGTCATATAATTTGTCTATTGTTTAAAGTAGACTTTACACCGAAGGTTGTTACACCGTTATCTAGCTAGTTAAATTAATGTTTATCTTTATGTGAGACTTGCAACCTGTCTCTGCTTCGCACGATTTGACTTTGTCTGATTGTGATGTAATTCCAAAAAATACTACACGTAATTTTTGCTGCACGCATTGCTGCTGCTTGGGATAAATGGCGGGAGGTGAGCGGCGTCACTTGCGACCCTAAAATGCCGGTTAAACTGAAGGGACAGGTCTATAAATCCATCATTAGGCCTGTTCTCTTATATGGTAGTGAAGCATGGCCATTACTTGAGCGGCACAAGCAGGAACTGCGGGTCACGGAGATGAAGATGCTGCGCTGGATGTCGGGAGTTACGCGAGCTGATCGCGTAAAGAACTCCCGTATTCGTGGCAGCCTTCATGTCCGAGACATCGCTGATAAACTGCAAGAGTGCCGCCTACGTTGGTACGTTCATGTTTTACGGAAACCGGCAAACTACGTAGGGAACAAGTGTCTAGCCATGTCGCTACCGCCGGGTCCCGGCAGAAGGGGAAGGCCCAAGAAGGCCTGGCTTGACGTCGTAGTGGATGACATGCGTGCCAACAAACTCTCCGTAAAGGATGCCGAAGACCGTGCGAAGTGGAGAGCTAGGAGTAGGAAAGCGGACCCCGGGCTCCGCAAGGATGCAACCGGGAAATCGCGAAGATGATGATGATGACTACACGTAATTTTGGCTTGCAGAAACCAGTTAGCTTGGAATATCCACCTAATTGATATAATATAAGGAACATTGCTATTCGTCACCCAAATCTCTTGCTATGACATCTTGATAGAGTAATAGTCCAGTCAAAATAGACATTTAACCTAGGAAAAATTCGCATAGAGCTGAAAATTGGCATGAATGTTGGGAACACTATTACAAATAATCTGTCAAAAGTCCCCATCTATCCCACGTCTGCAAAAAAAAATAATCAAGGTCAAATGTCACAAATATCAGTTTTATGCACTTTTGAGCGAAACGGTAAGTTTAATCATAAAAGTATGTATGACAAAATTACTTATCACGTAATTATCTATAAAAAATGTCTAAACACTTTGTTCCTAAGATTCACCATTTCAGAGATATAGCGATGCACAAAGTTGAAAAAGTTGTATTTGAAATGCTTCCAGGCCCCCGTGATATTGTGCTAGATAGTTAAAATTTTAACGAATGATGTATCTCAGTTGCCTCTATAACATCTAATACTAGAAACAACATGGAACCAACGTGTTAAGTGGGTTCTCATACAAAACCTATGTTTTTTTTTCTCACACTTGGGCGGTTTTTAACGTGGTTACCCTAGTGAACCTATTCCAGGTCATATATCGATCAAAAACGATATCAACAGATGAATGCATATTATGTATAATATGAATTTTCTAATGATTAAAACCACGATATCTCGCGAATGGTGAGTCGGAAAAGAAAAAGTGACTGGACCATTTTTGTAGAAAATTGTATGATCTACAACTTTTGTTTGACCTATTTTTACGATAATACTTACTGTTTTCGAGAAAAATGGAAAAATCCTTAATTTTATACTTTTGACCTTGAATAATTTTTTTTGCAGAAGTAGGATTGATGGGGATTTTTGATATTTCGTTTATTATGATGTATTTAACGTCTCTGGCAATTTTCAGCTATATGCGAATTTTGTCTAAGTTAGCACTTATTTTTGTCTATTTTGACTGGACTATAAGTCCTTTACTCAGAGCTTGTACATAGATATTTAAAATTACATATTTAAAGATATTTTCACACCCAAACTGAACAAACACTTAATGTTCATCATATTAATATTTTTCCGGGGTTGTCTCGTCTCCTGAAACCGGAGCCAGGGTCACTCACCACTGTACCACCGGGCCAGTTAAATCCTGACATACATATTACATACATACATACATATACATAAAATCACGCCTTTTTCCCAGAGGGGTAGGCAGAGATTACTTCCTGCCATGTGCTATGGTGCTGACACACCACTTTCGCTTCTTTCACATCCATCAATCTCTCAAATCACTTATGAAATTAATTAACACTATAGCTAACTATGACATACCTGTGAACCCTCCGCACTCATCATACACCACATACGACGCGTATCCCATGCTGCTATACAGCACGGTCCAGGCCGGCCCGAAGACCCACTTGGGCGGGTTCCACGGAGCCTTCTTCAGCTCATCGTACCAGGTCTTGCCACCCTCCTTACGGATTTGGCCGGCGAAGTAGACGCCGTTAGCCCAGCCCCCAATGTTGGGCAGGATGATGGAACCGAGCGCTGGTAAGTTAGCCATGAGGATCTCTCTGAAAGAAAAGAAAATATATATGTTTAACGGGTAAAACATTACTTCGTTATAGCGCAACCGGTTAAAAAGTAGCCTATAACCTCCTAGGCTCTGGACTATATCTGTACCAAATTTCATTTAAATCGGTCCAGTACTCTATGTGTGAAAGCGTAACAGACAGACAGACAGAGTTACTTTCGGATTTATAATATTAGTAAGGATACAACATCACATACATTGATCTGATCCTGTGGTAAGTAGCTTAAGCAAGGATATAAGAATCAACAGTGCATACACAAATATACTTCAATATATTTCAAAACACACCCAGACAAGGTACTATCACATGAATATTTGTCCCTGGTGGAAACAGACCCACAACTCTTGGAACCGTAGGTAGTGAACCTGGATCACTAACTACTGTTCCACCGTGCCATGCTATGCACGCTAAATGTCACAAGGAATTGAAGAGCGAAAGTCCAGGGAAGAATGAAAATTGCTCCCTGGACAAGAGCTCTTCTGTTAGCCTGACAGATGTGGAAATGAATTCTTTTTTGAGTTTAATGTTTCTGAAATATACATAATATCATCTACTTTTACTTAAATATGGCCATCATGGAAACAAAGTTAAATTCGGTTTTCATTGCAGTAGTTTTATTTGTACAAGTAATATCTTTATATGAAAACTATTTTTTAATATAATAAATTAAATGCCGTGATTCGGTCTGACACAGCACATTTCAAGCTGATTGCTATGACTTTTACAACTAAATAGCTGGTTCATCATTATTTAGCAGAAATTGTGATAAGTACCTTAATAGTATGATCATCAAAAATAGCTTGTGGAATGATATAAGCTCTGAAGATCTATTTTCAACACACATGTCTACATATAGTGAGATTAATTAAGAATTTTAAAAGATTGGAGATATAATATATCGACCTCAATCTATATGTATAATCTGGACACTTACTGTGATCCTGGCTGTTCTGACTGTTCAAGATTCTATATTGTCAAAATGGGCTTGTTTACATGGGCATGGTAGTAATTATGTTGTGCATAATGTAAAGTAAATACTGTTTGAGATCATGAAGTATATTTTACACATCCCTAACATTCAAAAGTAGTCAGTATTAATGTTTAAATTGCCTGAGATAGTCCTTGGCCCATAATAATAATGAATTCCGTAACTTATTCACTCATTCCTGAGAACTATCGATTAGAAGTAAGGATAATATGTCTCAATAATGATTTTAAGACCTAATTATGAAATTGCTTTTCCCACATGTATGTTGCCTGCTGGTAAACATTACACACTAAAAATATTGACTGAAAGGTGAAGATACTCCTCTGGGCATATATCTTGGAATAAACTAATCTTAAACAAACAATAAGGGACTCACAATCATGAATCAAATTAATATAAGAAGTATTAAAAATCAGTCCAACATTAATCTTCAGAAAATGATTCTATCCTTTAAATCGCAAATAAATTTAATCTTAATCTAAGTAAAATTCCAGAAGATTCTACGAACTTGCAAGTGACATAGCAATAGTAAAAATCTTCTAATATTGGCGATAATTAAGGGCATGTAGGTAGAATATTTACATAATTGATTTCGACTGAAAATAATTTGATATAATTAATATTACCTATGTAAAGCTACTAGATCCATATTTCTTGTTAACACACAGCTTACACAGAAAACACAAGCACACTAACTAATTGTAATATTACCGAATCATTATCTACGTATTGATAAGTAATAATAATAATTAGTAATGATAAACACAACAAAACTTACTTAGTATCGTTCTAAAGCGGATAGAGTACGGATGTTAGGTAAGGGAACAAAAAGTAGTTACAAAGTGCGCGGAAACATTTATTTACACAACTTTAACATAATTTTAACGATGATGCAACGATTTCAACGATGAGTGATCAAATCATAGAACCAGTCTTGTACAGTTATTTATTACGCAATTTTACTATTTAGTTTGTTTATCTATTTGCCGGTAAGAAACCTCTAATATAATGTATGAAAGCGTTGAAAATATAAGTTAACATAATAGTGCACTTACTGAGATATTGGAAAATGCAATCCGTCAACTGCCGGGGGCAAAAAATGTTGTGAAAATGGGAAAATTATAATTCACAAGTGAAATCACAAGTTAACAAATGTTAAGATACAAAGTTATACATGCCCTACTGGGAGTGCATAGACAAGTGCATTTTGCACTTTTCACATTGGTCGGGTTATAATTCATATGACAGTTGTCAGATGACTGATACAATTCGTTCCACGCAGATTATGCTAAGTAGGTTGGATGGTAGTTAATCTAATCCTTTTATACTATCACTGAAAATCTGAGAAAACCTATTTATTTGTTTAATTCTCCAGTTCTCCACGCATATTATACCCCACAGATATATTCAATCAAAATAGACAAGTCTACATTTTTCTAACGATTGTATTAGGACAGAGAGTATGTTTATGTTTTTCGCGATTCCGATTCCACAGTCTCAGGTAGGTAGATAGAAGTTATTTCAGCTATGTCTGAACTTATCTGAAGTAAGAAAAGATAATGACGTAGAATATGTAAATATTTTGCATGATATTTCACTGCAACAAGATATCACTTGCAGTCTATTATATTCACTCAACATTATTAGTCTGGCGGCTAAGTGTTAATTTTTGAAGACTAAAACATTACCTTAATTTTTTTCAGATACCAAGATGGTCAATTGGGGTATAGTAGGTTCCATTATTCTGCCCAATAGCGGTGGGTGGTTGAGTACCGTGGCTATGATTGGTCAGGTAAAGAAACCAGATGGGAAAGCATGGTACCAGGTTCTAAACAAGCCGACCTGGACACCTCCAGACTGGGTCTTCGGACCTGCGTGGATGACTTTGTACTCGTGTATGGGATATGGGTCCTATTTGGTTTATAAGGAGTGCGGCGGATTTACAGGTAGGTTTATCAATTTCAACTACTTACCTGCTTACCTTTGAAAAATTTGTAAGGCCTGCTATAGTATAATAATATCTGCCTCCCTACAGATATTATAATACGTAACACCGTCCACGCGTTCTCAGTGTGTATTACCACGCCTGTTTTTAATACTAATAAGGACTCTTGCATAGGAACTATGTCAAAATCTGCCACCCCGCGGCGTGCTGCGTACAGTCAACAAAATAAAGTACCTATACACCTACTTTATTCTTGTACCTACATAGGTAGTTATGTCAAGATGGTGGTGGGACCATGTTTAACAAGTTTTACTTTATCTAGCAAACAATACCTAGTGCAAATGTTTTCGTCATTATTAAAAATAGATATTGGCCCATACTCAGTTCAACAATAAAGGCACATTTGCTCAAGTAGGTGATTCAGACATAAAAATAGAAAGGTGTTAATTGCAGTAATAAGATTAGCATTGCAAATTGTTTATTTCTTTCACGGATTTAAACTCGCGTGTATTGTTATTCTAAGCATATGAGTGATTCTTCCGTTTCGTTCAAATCTCAAAGATTTTGAGAAATAAAAATTTTTAATCGATTTTACAAAAAAAGTTGCATATAATCATTCATGTACCTTTTAAGTATAGATTATTATTAAAGGCCTTCATGAAAAAACTTTAATTGTCAAGAAAATAGATGGAATGTAATGAACTCACGGAAGGTAATGAAATAAGTGCGGAAGGTAATGATTGAATTTGGAAGGTAATGAAATAAAATTAAATATGACGGAAGTTTAATGATTTTGTATGGAAAGTAATGAACAATCAGAAGATGAAATCTTTTACGTACCTATAACTTAGGTAGGTATATGATTTTAAATATTTTTGGACTATAAATAAAAGACATGGGTGTGTTGTATTCAAACTTTTGTTTTATTAATTACATGTGTTATTCATGAACGAATATAAAGTAATGGAGAAAATATCAAAAAAGAATGAAATATTCAAGCGCACCCCATATGAATATGGGAATAAGCGTTAGAAGGATGATGAATAAAAATAAAAAAACTAAAAAAAACAACAAAAGAACCTTCTAGAATAAAAACTTTGTTAAAAAATCAACTGAGTAGGCTGATCATGAAAAATACAAATTAGAGAAGGAGAAACAAGAGAGGAAATACTTTGTAAAGAAGAAAAAAAACATAAGTATAACAGACATGACGGCACGACAAAAGAGGGAGCGAAGGCGAAGATGTTGAAAAAACTCCGAAAAATTTTTAAATAAGTTGAAAGAGCAGAAAAAATTGCAAAGAATTTTAATAGATAACTCTCCACCCAGTAGTGAGACTGAGGAAAACATAAACATACTAGATCCAATACACGACTCTCGTTACAAGAAGAATCCACATCAAGCCAAAGTACACCGAAGTCACATTTAATGCATAAAACAACTAGTACCTACTTCAAATGCAATGAGGAAGCTGCGATACAGATCTAAAAAGCAATAACAATTTTACAGAATGAAATTGACAAACTAAATAAAAGAGAAAGCGATTTTAAGAAGACACTTATTTATGGAGCGGAAATTACAAAAAGTTAAGATTCAAGATAGCATAGAAAAAAAAGAAGATGAAGTCATAAAAGACATAAATAATGAGAAGGTACAAGAAGTGAAAAAGAAGCTTTTTTTTAATGAAACAGTTTGTCGAAGAGTATCAGAAAAATACAAAAGCCTTCCGAAAAAAGATAATAGATCTTTTACTGGAGATATAATTGATAATTCGAGGCTCAAACAATATGGGATATTGTCAAATATTACTTTTGCTTCTTCGAAAAGAAAAAAATCGTTTTTCCTGGCGCCATTTGACTGTTTTCATCTTCTTGTAGAAAATTTTCAATACTTTGTTCTAGTTTCGCAGTTTTATTATCTAGAGCCTCGAATTATCAGTTATATCTCCAGCAGAAGATCTTTTCTTTTTTTTTCGGAAGGCTTTTGTATTTTTTCTGATACACCTCGACAAACTGTTTCATGAAACAATAGCTTCCTTTTCACTACTTGTACCTTCTCATTATTTATGTCTTTTATTACTTCATTTACTTTCTTTTCTTTGCTATCCTGAATCTTATCTTTTTGTAACTTCCGTTCCATGAATAAATGTCTTCTTCAAATCGCTTTCTCTTTTTTTAGTTTGTCAATTATTCTGTAAAATTGTTATTGCTTTTTTAGGTCTGAATGGCAGCTTCCTCATTGCGTTGGATTATTTGTTTTTTTATGCATTAAATGTGACTTCGGTGTACTTTGGCTTGATGTGAATTCTTCTTGTAACTCGCGTATTGTATAGGATCTGGCATTTTTATAACTTTCTTAGTCTCACTACTGGGTGGAAAGTTATCTTTTAAAATTCTTTGCGATTTTTTCTGCTCTTTCAGCTTATTTAATTTTATTTTTTGAGTTTTTCGCCATCTTCGTCTTTGCTCCCTCTTTTGTCGTGCCGTCATGTCTGTTATACTTAGGACTTTTTTCTTTTATTTTTTTACAAAGTATTTCCTCCTTTGTTTCTACTCCTCTAATTTGTATTTTTCATTAACTTCTTTCGCAATCTGTCTTTAGCTATTTTTTCTTTTTTAGTTGCCCTTTTCTACGGCTTCAACATTGTTGCGGATGTATAATGTATCTAAAAAACAAAAACTAAGCAAAATAATCGAATATTTCACGAAACCTTCATTATTAATTAGGTACCTACTTACTCCGTTCGTTCAGTAGTTTTTCAGTTTACTGCGAACAGACAGAAAGGCAGACAGAAAGAAAGATGCAGCGGGGAATTATTATTAACTAACAAGTACAATAATACTGACATATACTTACACAAGTTATAATTCGATATAATCAAAATAATAGAAGAAAAATTAACAAAGATACATACTAAGGAACATATAAATTTTATATTTTAAAAAAATCATTACCCTCCAAAGTGACTCATTCCCCTCCGTTAAAAAATTGGAGGGAATGGAAGGGAATGATACGGAAGGGAATGAAGTTTGAGCGGATTTTCTGAATTTACTCGTGATTTAATAAAGGCTAGATATTAATAATTAATTGATAACTAGACCCTACAGTAGGCTGTTACCTAAAGTTAAAATTTTTTTTTTTACGTCATACACTTACATACAAAAACTATGGAAGGTAATGTTTACTTCTCGTGACAAACGCTGTTTTCAGCAATTAAATCGTGAAAATATTTTGTCCGGGCAGCGTGCGTCCTGTTCTAATGACTTGTATCGACGCATCATGGTCTAGGGAGTGTCTTTTTTTTAGCAAGAAATAAATAGTATAGTACGTGCATTAAAAATTTAATGTTCAATTTTCGTGGGAGGAAATGTGGTTTTTGGGTTGACAAAACTTTAAAGTCGATTCTTTCTATGTTAAACACGTATAAAAAATACTGTATTGCAGGTTTATAATAGTCAATGAATACATTAGTAATATAAGAATAAAAATTATGTACATTTCCCCTAGGAAAGTCACCAAAAATGTGTCACAACGTTCTGAGGTACCATTTGAACAAGGAGGGGAATGAAAAAATTACATGTTTTTGTTCTAAACTTTTTTTAATTATGAATCTTAAACCTGATATAGATGATGGATATTCAAGATAAAAGTACGTCCTACCTTATTGAATAAAAAAAATACGGTAAATTACAATATTCATCATGACTTTTGGCCCGGAAAGGCGATTAGGACGAAACGGAAGAATCACTCATATAATTTAGAGACCCGACGTTTCGAGATCTTTACAGCGCTCGTGGTCACAGGAAAGATATTTTTTTCGCATTTAGCTGAAGTTTAGTCTCACACTATTTTACTTTTTCTTTAAATTACAGAGTCTGCATTAGTGCCGTTATCCTTGTATGGAGGTCAATTGGTGCTAAACTGGACTTGGACACCGATTTTCTTTGGACTTCATAAAATCAAGTTGGTGAGTTACTGTTTGTCTGCATAGCGCATATATAGTTATATACATAGATAGGAACGTGGAAGACTTTGAAAATGGTTTTTGACCCTAAGGCACAGATAACATAACTATTTCAAGGTTAACCACCATAATTTCTGTTTGACCTTTGGCCTAACCAGCGTAACTAAAAAATGTTTATATATTGTATTGTGTTAGAGCACATGGGCGTACCCAGGTTGGGTTAGAGAAGGGGGATCAGATTTTTTGCTAGATGACTAATATACTAGTAAGTACCTACTTTATACGTAAGGTAGGTACTTAGTAGGACATCACTGTCCAGGGGAGTACTGGCGCACTCCCTCGCTAATGCCTTTTATCTGTCTTACCAACTGTTCCAGGCTTACTATGAAATGCTGGCGATAGACGCAGCGGCTGTAGCGTGCACCATAAGCTTCTTCTCCGTCAACAAGACAGCTGGTCTTCTCATGCTGCCTTACCTAGGTTGGCTGACTTTCGCGACTTGCCTGAACCGTAAAATATGCAAGTTGAACCCTGACTCCGGAATCGAAGACAGTAAAGAGTTATTGTAACACAATCTACCATATTTGACAAGGAACAAATATACAGAGGAATTTTGGCTATTTATATATTAATGAATGCATGTCATTTAAAAGTAAGTGACTATTACTTGTCTCACTACCTCCAACAGCACCAGCGAAAAAAAAAACTTAGGTCACACATACTAACCATGTGAACCTATTTGAGACCTCAGTGCACATTTATTAGCTTACGTATGTCCTCTTTGTATTACTCCTAGTTTTTAGTTTGTGAATAATACTTATTAGATGGAAGACAATAGGGTATTTGACTATTGTTTTTATTTCGATATAGTTGGATGGACCACTCGAACACAAAGGCACTGTTGAAAGTATCACTTTGATATCTCGATAACTCGACGAGATATTACAATTTTAATTGCACATTATTTCGGCGACCACAAAAACGCTCCATACAATCGTCCACTATCGGATGACGTCACAACGCTAGTACCACTAGTACTTTGTATGCAGCGTCAAGGAAGTTTGTCCGGCAAGTTCATCAAAAGTAGCGTTTATGGATATATTTTCATAATGAAAGATGTTACTTATTTTGTCTGTCTCATTTCGCCCTAAAAATTAGTTTCGGTTTCATTTATAATTTTGATTTACTTATCATACTGCTTATCATAAAAATGGCAAGCAAAACAACCACAGTCAAATACCCACCTATTGCGAGAAAATTACTTTTCAGTATTTACAGAGAATAATGAATATCTCCAAGGAGATAAGTAAGTATAAGTGGGTTTACATGTATAATTGTATTCATAGATACTTACTATTAATGTAAGGCCAAATAAATGAGAATTTGTTTGTGTTAAAAAATGTAAATGTTTTAGGTGCAACTGTACTGTTAGTGTGTAATTAATTATGTATGTAATTGATTGAGTATCAAGTGGGTTAATTGATACTTCTATTATTCATCCAAAATACAAGTGAACCTGTATAACATTTGACTACTTACAATACCACAGATGTATAGTGTGCGTTCGCCCAGCAAAAAAGTATCGCCTTTCAAAAAAATAATGAGAGAAAAAGAACACACATGATGTATACCAGTGTGGTGTGGTACCTACCTATTGATATGGAAAGTTTTGTAAGTAAACCCTCTGGGAAAAAAGGTGTAATTAAGTAAATAGATGGATGTTTACATGCTTATAAAAAGATAATATCAAACTATACACATATAGAACAAACGATTACTTTTATATATATAATTTTTGCAATGATTATTTTAGTTTATTGTATTAATATAAATAATATACTTTCTGTTAGATAAAAATTATATTGTTATATCATATCAATGTTTATTAAAGATTTACATAATAAAGAGCTTATTTTTGTCAGTGTTATTTTATTCATTTTAGTTGACAATCTATTGGAGATGTAGGTTCCTAGTGTCCCTGTCTGTCAAGCACCAAAAGTCATGGGTTCAATTCCCGATTTGGACAAGTTTTTGTGTGGTGTCCCAGGCTCCAGACCCAGGCCCAGGCTCTTTATATACTTAAGTATATCTATGTTGTACTACTATAACACTGTTGTTTCTCGTATTCACAACACAAAAATTTTACTTAATTGGATTCAGGATAATATTTCTTTCTTTTTTTTTATTTTATAAAGGCTGACCTCAGACCTCACTCCACCTGAAGGTAAATGGTAGTGAGATCCTTATGAGGTCGACAGGCACAATAGACCATATTGAGCTTGTCGCTCACACTAAAAGCCTGGTTAAATGCTGTTTCACACCCTGCCTGAATAGCCCGGGATCATAGGAGGGAGGGAATCATGAGCTGGAAGGACATTCCATGCCTTAATGACACGGGGCAGAGAAGAGGAACAAAACCTCTTGGTCCGAGCTACCAGCGCCTGCATTGTATGTAGATGATATTGTGGATGGCAGCGCTGTCCAGTATGAGTCGTTTGGGAGTGGAAATGGGAGGGACTAGCTGTAAAAGCTCTTTTATTATTATACTAGAGACTGAATTAATTTTACATAAAAACCTTTCTCTTCAATCCTTCTATCTATTAAAAAAGCCGCATCAAAAATTCGTTGGGTAGAAGCATAAGGGTATAGAGACATATAACGCGTATGTAATAAAAAAAATCAGTCAACTTGAGAACCACCTCCTTAACTGTAAATCGCTTAATTTTCGGTAAAAAAATATTGACAAAAATCTGAAACATACTTTATTTACAAATCACTTCGTACTTCGTAGTTCTTCTACGACAATTTTGACATTGACATAACACCGCGTGGTTTTGACGTTGATAATTCAAGTTCGTTTGTAAAACTAGTTAATAAAAATATTGAAGAAAACGCAAAAAATAATTATGTGATATAAATACGAATGAAAACATATTCCGATTATCCTTACGTGTTTACGATACGTTTTTATATATTTATTACTATGAAGATTATATTTTTCTAGTCAAGTGAAGTATAGAACCTTCATACTTTATAATAACAAAGAAACTTTGCAAAACTTGGTAAGTATTTCATGAATTTGTCATTTGTATTCGTTCAATGGAAGACTTAAAATCTACAAAACAAAATGAAAGAAATAAATTCATTAAAATTATTTACGGAAATAAAATATCAATAATATTTCAAGGATGACGACCTTCATAAATCGCAAATGAATCCAAAGCAAAACAGTGCGATACGAATGCACTGCAATATTGTTCACCTGCAAACGAAAACCGGACTTATTGCTATAGTATTTAGTAACAAAACTGTTTAGGTGTAAAGTTGCGATTCGCGTCTACTCGCGTCGTAAACTGCATGTTTTGTTGCTCAATTCATCGGAACACGATCGCCGAGCGGCCCCGAAGCTGGCTTCGGCAAGTCTCGAGGTGACGCCGTGTAGCACATAGCGCGTAGGTATATTATTGTGTGGCCGTTCCTGCCTCCTTGTGCTTGCAGTCTACAGAGTTTACTTACTTCAAGAAAAATGCCAGACGTCAGCGATGAAGAACTTATCAAAGAGATCGAAAGTAAGCATTGCATTGTGACTTGATTATTTGTCTACTTTTTAAGCGAGATTTGGGTACAATTTTCATGAAGAAAGAAGTACTTGGGATTAAATCCGTCCGGGGGCCGCGTAATGGCTTCCAATGCAAATGTCCAATACAACTTCGATTTTTTGCAACTTGAAATTGAAATATCTCTGATAGTATGATGTTTATACCGAAATGTTTCAAGTGAAAGTTGTTTGATAAATGAGCGCGAATCGAACAGTATACATGTCTCGATTTTTAGAGTCTCCATTACGCTTGCTTACTAGTGGTTTATTTTTATGCAACGCGTAACACAACTTCCACGTATGAATCGATGAAATGGCGGAGTTTGGTTAGAATGTGGAAATGCACATTAGTGCGCATAGTATATATCTAAAGGTTTCTCTTGAAAAGATTTTCGATAAAGTGGTTAAATACCGCAGTTTTCTTAATTAATTCATGAATAAAATGAGTGTTTTGTCAATTTCCAAGCCGCCATTACTGCGTTCCGATTCATGCACGCCGTACCGACTGTATTTATTTTTAACTCATCCAATTTCCAAGTAATTACTTATTAATTATAAAATGAAAACAAGAAGTACTAGGATTGGTTAAATAGTCAAATTTTATAATAATTTTGTGGTTGCACAAAAATATAGATATTTGTGCCGCGCGCGCTTCATTGTTTTGTCACGTCTGTCAGGTTAGCAGCGCCGTTCCGTTTCATGCACAAATAATTTATAGCACGGGCGGGAGGGAAGTATGAAGTAGATATTTATTTTCAGTAGTGGTATTTTTATTTTTAAATATTGTAGTAAGTAGGTACAAAATCGCAATCAATGAATGAATAGGGATGAAATCGTCAAAATAATTTCTTTAAAAATAGTTGGATATAATCGATGTGTCTAATAAAGCCTACTTGTTGTACAGAGATCTTGAAGACCTCAGATCTATCCAAGGTTTCGACCAAAAAGGTGATCAAACAACTCGAAGTGACCTTTGACACGGTCTTCAAGGACCGCAAGGCTGTGGACAAGCTGGTTGTGGACTGCGTCAGCGCCATGGACGACGATGATGATGAAGACGACGACGATGATGATGAGAAGGACAAGAAGGGCAAGAACGATGACGACGATGATGATGATAAGGGCAAGAATGATGATGATGATGATGACGAAGAAGTAGAAAAGCCCAGCAAGAAGAGAAGCAAGAAGCATGACAGTGATGACGATGATGATGAAGAGGTTTGTGATGTTACGTTTTATATTCATACTTGGTATGTACAGTCACCCAAAAATGTGGTCTACCACCATACGGTTGAGATTCATTTGAACGTCATGAAATAACAAGGTCAATTTTCTTTGGCAATATGATTGTGTCACTATTGTCAACTTTATCGTTCGTTATCTCACAGAAACTTTTGTCATAAGTGGTAGACCACTTTCTCGGCTGACTGTACATAATATTAAGAGGGAGGATATCCCCATTATGTGAACAGTGATTGGCTTACTGTTTGCTTCCAGATTACCTGATTGAGCATTTCAAACGCGCAGCTTTGATTGTAACTCTAAACTTAAACTTAGATTCTAGACTCTACAAAAGGACACTTTTGGCTTTTTTGTAATCGAGGTTCACTCCGCCTGATGCTAAGCGGCAGTAAGGTCCACGGTCGCGCTGTGCAGGGGATGCTTGGAGGTAGAAAAAACAGGGTGGCCGTCTACCGGGCCAAACACCTTGGATCTCCAAGATCGCTCAGTGAGGCCGCCCCCAATGTAAAGAAGCTGCTGACCTTCCTCATTGGGCTCGGATAGTTCAAGCGATTCCCACCCCACGCAAAATAGGCGCTTTGACGTCGAGTTTTTTTTTTTTTTATTTTTTTTTTTATAAAAGGCTAACAAGATGACCTCACTCCACCTGATAGTAAGCGGTAGTGAGATCCAAATATGAGGTCGACAGGCACAATATACCATATTGAGCCCGTCGCACTCACCCTGAAAGCCGTGAAAAAGGAGACCACTGCTGCGGCAACAATGAGACAAGGCGTGGAGTCTCGGAGAGTTGCGGATATCAGCCCGTTGCACCTTTACCATTACAAGGCCCATGTTGACAGGCGTCCAAGAATCGTGATGTCTACTTGGCTTCTAAGAAAAACTAGGCAAAACCTTAACTTCCTTAAAAGAATACTAAGAATACACTGTCCAAATGTTTTTCACTGATTTAAACGTCTTTCGCCCTTAGGACGAGCCCAAAAAGCCTCCGAAGCGCTCTGCTGCGTCGAGCAAGCGCAGCAAGAAGTCTCGCAAGGCCTCCACCGACGAGTCGGAGGAGGACGACGACAGCAACGACAGCGAGTATGAGGTGAGTGCCGACGTGTCGATGAGGAGGAGTCGATATTGATATCGATTTGAATCTGTATTGAAATTGATTGGAGTCGTTATTGAAATCGATTGGAGTCGATATTGAAATCGATTGGAGTCGATATTGAAATCGATTGGAGTCGATATTGAAATCGATTGGAGTCGATATATAAATCGATTGGAGTCGATATTGAAATCGATTTGACTCGATAATGGTGTCGATTTGCATCGATATCTACAAGGGAGTCATTTAGGCCCAACTTCGCCTTAGAGGAACATGTTGCTCATTGTACCTTATTAATAGAATGACAAATTTTTTTAGGAGAAGAAACCTAAGCCCAAGAAACAAGCTGCCAAGGGCAAGAAGGCGGGAGCAAAGGTGAGTGTAAATATTTATTTATTTCAATTATTTCTTGTTTTGTATCTAAATGTTTTCAGTTAAGTGAGTACGAGTAAATTGGAGAATACTTGCATAAATGATAAATCCTTTAATTCATCTGACTATGACATATCACACATTATAGCACATTAAGGCGATATCTCAGTCTCATAAGTGTCTTGTGAAACTGAGATGTCATTCTTGCGATGCAGCTGGTGACAGACAGACAGACGGACGGACAGTCAGGGTCACTAACCACTGTACACAGAGCCAAAAGAAATTAAAAAGTTAAACAAAGACTACGATTTTAACCTCCTTTTCATCCTCAGGGCGGCGGCCGGGGCAAAGGCGGCGGCTACACCCGCGCCTACAAGCTATCCCCGGCGCTCGCCGACCTCATGGGAGCCGACGAGATGCCTCGCCACGAGGTAGTCAAGCGCATGTGGGCCATCATCAAGGAGAAGCAGCTCTACGACCCCAACAACAAGCAGGTGAGATACGAGTTGGTTCACAAGTTTGCCGCTAGATGGCGTTGTAGATGTAAGTGTCATTAGGTGGCGCTGTTTCACCGATAGGAACGACCCAATAACAAGCAGGTGAAAAAACAAATTGGTTTACATTAGTTTGTCACTAGGTGGCGCTGTTCTATCAAGAGAAACGTCCCTAATAATAAGCAGGTGATATACGAGTTGGTTCAGAAGTTTGCCGCTAGATGGCGTTGTAGGTGTGCTTCGTGCCGTTCACAAGTCTGTCACTAGATGGCGTTGTATCATCTAAAGAAGCACATGAGATAGGAGTTATTTCAAACTGTGCCATTAAAAGCTGGCAGCATCATGCCATTATCATGAAAAAGTAGCTCAACAACAAGCAGTAGAGATTGGATTTGTTTCACAAATTCGTCTGTAGATGGCACTGCCTGCAAAACATAAAAAATATGGTGTTCAATCACAAAAATATAGTATCTGTTACACACAAACTTATAATTAATTCGGGACACCTCAGTCCGATTGGCACTTACCGGCTTTTGGACGAAAAACATAATAAAAATATCTGTGTTCTCTGTTCCAGTTCGCGATATGCGATGACCCCCTATACAAGGTGATTGGCACGAAACGCTTCCGCATCTTCGGCATGATGAAGTACCTCAAGACGCACTTCCTCGACGAATAAGCGATGATCATCATCGTTTCCTTCATCATCTTCGTCACCATCATCGTCATCAGTACATAGCCCTTCGAGACACGTCACTTGGAATAGATGTCCTACTTCAATCAATGTTCAACTTGTCAGGTGTATTAACAGAGGTAGATATGCCTTATAATGGAAGATGATCATGATTTTATCCAATATGCTAGTACACTAAGTTCCATAAATTGAAACATAGTTACATTCTCCATTATTATGCGATGTACACAATATTGTGTCAAGTTACTCTTTGTCGTTACACTTTCCTTTTAATACATCATCATTGGTCTGCAGCTGATTGCACTTTTGCCGCCAATTTGAGCAAAAATTTGCCGCCAAACCCGGCGCTTTCTACCATAAGATCAATCAGTGCATCATGCAATAAATGTAACTAGAAATATGAAAAAAAGTTTCACAAAAATAGTTTAATATCGATTGAAAATGAGAGACATCTTGTGATGACTTAATGCTATTTTAAATGTCCCTCTTATTCCAACGAATATAAGGACACTGTGCCTAGGGCATAGGTTTAGGACTTAAAGTCCTTACGTCTTCGACGCTATGACTGCATAGCCTTATTTGTTCCAGTCATTTCAAAGTTTTAGCTCAAGGATTTTGATAACTAAGTCTAGATACTAACACTTGAGAGTAAGAGTCATTGAGCTTACACTTTGTAGTCGGTTCAAGAAGGTTCAACAGTATTGTAAAAGGGCTTCCGAACATTCAAAATTGGTGAACATACATCAAAGAAAATATATTATGTAAACAATGAAACAAATTACTTTTGTGAAGTTGTATAGAAGTAAGTTCCTGTTCGTTCTTATCTTTAATGATTTCTTATTCAAGCTGACTTTATTATAAGACTAGTCTCAACAATCTAATACATCATCAATTACTAGAAGGAAAGTAAAATGTATTTTATCAGTTTTTTTTTTTTTAGATATAGCTGAAAACTAAATTTTGATGAAACATTGAAAACATTTGGATTTTGGAGAGATTTAGCTGTCACTGTCAGTCGTTTAGGTTGAGAAAGAGACGGCATGATGAATACATAGAAGGAAGTTCTTAAAGCTAGTCTGTAATACTGTTGAATATTTCTTTGTGCCTAATAAAAAAAAAAGTTGCTGTGATATCTTGTAAGGGATAACCGCTATAAGGCAGCAATTGATTGATTTAACTAAACCTAGATATAATCTAACATTTGTGGTTGCATTTAACTACTAGTAACATCTGAGTATGTTACTGACAACTGATTGAAATAATTTTAATCGTAAAAATAGTTAAGTTAAGTATGTGTCTAAGCGCAAATGTAGATTTGAATGGATGATCCAAGGTTAAGAACCTACAACTAAAAGAAGAAAAAAAGAAAAAAAAAGACATACATAGTATCAAATATTTCCAAGCGTCATTAGAACAATAAAAAAACAAAAATGTACCAATGCTAATGGTAAAACGATGTTTTTTTATCCAGACAGTATCATGGAATTAGAAATTTAAAAAAAGTTTAGATTATAACCTTGGTTTGTCTATTCATGTTTACGGTTGTCCGTTTAAGTAGTACAGGAGTATTGTACAAACCACTGTATTGATACCGATCAAATTTGTAAAGGGTACTGTCCAACAAAATTTGAATGATAAAATGTATTATTTTACGTAATAGAGAATTGCAAACTTGATCGGTGTATGATTTTGGATAACTTGGCACATTTGCATCTATTTTGATTATGAAAATGGTTAGTAAGACGATTGTTCGGACATGAAAAAGTTTAATGACATTTAATGTGTAATGGTATTAGTTAATTCGGGTGTGCCAAGTTATGCCATGTGATTTTTAGAGTCTAAAATCTAGCTGTATAGTTTCTAAGGTTGTATGGATACTCGCTCCGATTGGAGGAGTGTCGAATAAACAATATAAATTGAAATGTTGTTTTTCTTATTGACCTAATTAAAAAAACTACGCTTCCCTGTGCCAAACCATACCTACACCACAGATAATATAAAATTGACATTGCAATTTTATTCGTATTATTTTATTTCATAGAATAGAATCACGCCTTTTTCCCAGAGCGGAGATCATTTAGATAGAGATCATTTCCTGCCATGTGCTACGATCCTGGCATACCATTACCGCTCGTCCCCACTGGGAACGAGTGGAACTTTTTATTTCCCACTTGTTCCGTTAGAGACCGAGAGTCAAGAATAATGAATAGGGATTTTGAAAAGATTTCAAAAATTAGTATTGTCTATTTTTATTTGCGCGAGCACTACATACACATTTGAAATAAAACTAATTTTACGGATTAAACTCGCGTGTATTGGTATTCTAAACATTATTTAGAGATCCGACGTTTCGAGCTCTTTACAGCGCTCGTGGTCACGGTTAAGACTAAAGATGACAGGTGTCTTCATAAGTGAGTTTAATTACTACCGTCATTTGGTGTGATATTTTGCGTGTTCCGATTCACGCATACAGAACTCACAACATTGTTAGGTCTTGCAATATGTTGTTGTTTTTGACGGGCTTGGGATATTATGGTCTTCATGATAGGATCCCAAGCAGGTGGTACACTCCAACCATCTTCTCTATTGAAATTTTTTAATCTCAATAGCTTCTCTCAGCATCCTAGGGACAAAACGTTGCTCTTTCACGAGGATTTGAGGTTTGTCAAACCGGATGTAATGGTTGGGTCCGTCTAGTGCATGTTTACATACTTCAGACTTAGTTTCCCGCTTATGTTTGACGTCAGCCATATCGCTACCTTAAATCTCAAATGGCGTAACCGCCAATTTGGTCAAAATGACTTTTTAATGCAGTTTTATTCAGTTTTTTTTTCTCTATCGATCTGTATATTTAAAATCCTCAAATTCGCAAAAAAAAGGTTATTACGACCCAATTTTTTTTATAGATTTGAACACTTTTCATAAGGTAAACAGGTCGTAAAAGGCTTAATCTAATTTACTTGGTGTTTACGCCCCTAGAAATTATTGTGACGTGAAAAAAATGTCAAAATAAAAGGGTGTAAGTGACATAATTTTCTGGCGTAACTCGTAAGACACGCTATTTTTCGAAATTGCAATACAAAAGAAAGGCGTTTACACCCAACATCGCTGAACACATGATTGTCATTATTATTGTTAGTATTGATGCGCGGGGGGATTAAGATTGCGGAGACATTGGCTATTTATTGCTTTTCCTTGTTTCGGCATTTAAAATCAATGTCCAAACACAAATCAGGATCAAAGACTAATAACGCGCCAAAGTCAACGTAACGGTCACAAAAAATAATAAATACACCGAGGAACGTAATCTATGCGCACAAGTACGCAAATGGCTGAATACATAGATAAATGTATGGTGAATACACATCAGCGGGGGTTTCAAATGACAAAATTAATCGATTTAGATACGTAAAAATCTTAGTGAAGTTTCCCATATTCCAAAATTTTTCATCCAATTCTAAAAATTACGCGTTGAGTCACTATGAAAAAGTGTCAAACGGCGTAACTTTGTAAAAGCGTAATACAGAGTGAATATTTTACGTTTTCTTTTATTATTAAATGAGTTTAAAGCACAAGAAACATTTTTTTATTGGAGATACGACCTTCACCTCTTAAAAATCGTGATTTTTATTGGGCGTAAACGCCTTTTTGTAATATTTTCACAAGTCGTAACCGACTTCTAGTTTCTTAAATATAAGATTTAGGAACAAAGAGTTCCTACTGAAGCCTTTATCTCAAAATTCTAAGAAATTTGATGTATAAAACATTTTCATTGTATTAAAATTGATAAAGTTATGAATTAAAAAAACATTTTTTTTTTTGTTTTTCTGCTCTCCTGAAAAGTAGTGTTTTGGTGGTTACGCCATTTGAGATTTAAAGTATCGATATGTTCCTTGACCCGGGTACTAACACTTCTCTTCGTTTGACCGACGTATGAGAGGCCACATTCACAGTCTAGCTTGTATATGCCTGCATCTTGAAGAGGAATATTACACTTGACAGGTGGTAAAAATTGGTTAATCTTCTTTGGCGGCTTGAAGTAGGTATTTATGGAAGCACGCTTCAAGATGTGTCCAATCTTGTCAGTGACACCCTTCATATATGGTAGTACTGCTGGCTGTCGCTATAGGCAGGTTCAATATCATTGATAAAATGGTAGGAATCCTTCACATAAGCTTCGTTGTTCCATCTTATCGGTGATAACATCTTCGCTACGTGTTTGGCCAATTTATATGTAGGTGAATCAATTTGGCTCACTATAGGACGCAGCGGGGTTTTTTCCTTGTGTATTTTCGGCAGCCCATACAGCTTCGGTGGTTTTGCGCACGCAGGAATCAGTTGATGGACATCCAGACTCAATGATTCGGAAAGTTTCTTGAGTAATAGTAGTTTCGGTAGTAATTAAACTCACTTATGAAGACACCTGTCATCTTTAGTCTTAACCGTGACCACGAGCGCTGTAAAGAGCTCGAAACGTCGGATCTCTAAATAATGTTTAGAATACCAATACACGCGAGTTTAATCCGTAAAATTAGTTTTATTTCAAATTTTAAAATTGTTAAACTATTTTATTTAGGACTTTTAGCAAGACTGAATGATGAGGGGGGGAATGGGGCTCTACCAAGATCTTTGGGCCCTAGCCAACCTCACGTGCAAGTACGTACCCCTGCTGACCAACGAACGAGGCTCTGGCACCAGCTTTCCCTCCGGGGTTGGGTGGTCGGACGGCAGTCGCTCCCGTAAAAGCGAAACTCGCCACTTTAAAATGGAAGGAACATACAAGAAAAGTGCCAGGAATAGGGCGCCGCCGCAAAACGGCGCGCAGGAGTTTCGCCCGACTCCTGTGGCAAGTGGGCGAGGGCTACCGCGTTGGGGACGGACGCGGCTAAAGACGTTAGCCCCAACCCCACGGAAACTCCGCTTCGCGACGTGGAACGTGGGCACGCTCACCGGGCGCGCGAGAGAGCTGGCCGACGTACTCACCAGGCGGAGGGTGGCAGTGGCGTTCCTGCAGGAGACTCGGTGGAAAGGCAGCAGATCCCGGGCCATTGGGAATGACTACAAGCTTATCTACACAGGAGCACCTAGTGGAGAGAACGGGGTTGCGGTAGTGCTGTCCGGGGAGTTGCAGGACGACGTGTTGGAGGTGAAACGCTACAGCGACCGCTTAATGGACGTAACGGTGCTGATCGAAGGGGTTACGACCCACTTGATAAGCGCATACGCTCCACAGGCTGGTTGCAGCGACACCGAAAAGACTTCATTCTGGAACAGACTTGGAGAGGTGCTGCGGGGAATCCCACCATCTCAGGAAGTCGTTCTGGGGGGCGATCTGAACGGTCATGTGGGTGAGGAGCCTGAGGAGTTCGAGCGTGTACATGGTGGCTATGGTTTCGGCAGACGCAACACTGAAGGGGAGAACATCCTCCAGTTGTGTTCGGCTGCCGACCTGGCTATTGTGAACACGTTTTTCCAGAAGAGGCCTGAACATTTAATCACCTACAGGAGTGGGCGGCACGCTACCCAGATCGACTTCCTACTCACTAGGAGGCACCACATCGGCAAAGTAGTCAACTGCAAGGTCATACCCGGAGAGAGTCTCACTGCACAACACCGTCTACTTGTCATGGATCTCTGCGTGAAGCCCAAAGCCAAGAGCTTTGAGCGCTGTCGGCGTCAAATAAGGTGGTGGCGGCTTGACGAAGACAAATCCCAGGTGTTCGTCTCAGCTATCGGCGACAAGTGCGCTAAGGCTGAGAGCGAACCAGTTCAGAACCACTGGGACAGGATTCAGGCAGCCATAACCGAAGCGGCGAAGTCAGTGCTTGGCACGTCTAAGGGTGGACGCAAATTTGACAAGGAGACTTGGTGGTGGAACGACGCAGTCCAGAGGGAGACTAGGGTGAAGAAAGCCCTCTTTCAAAGTGGCAAGCGTCCAACTCTCCTGAAGATCGCGACGCATACAGGTCCGCAAAACGTGCAACAAAGAAAGCTGTTGCCAGAGCCAGGCGAGCCCACCTACAGCCGCTCTACGATAGGCTGGAATCGTCTGAGGGGCAGAAGCTTATCTATAGATTAGCACGTTCTAGGGTCAAAGCGGCACAGGATATCTCCAAGTGCCGCTGTGTTAAAGACCCTCACGGTGACCTACTATGCGAGGACCTCGCGGTGAAGGAGAGATGGCGCTCTTACTTCCACGAGCTGTTAAATAAACAGCATAGAGAAGTGCAGCCACCGGACCTCCCTCCGAATCTTGGACTTGTGCCACCGGTAACGCCTGAAGAAGTAGAGAATGCTCTTCGCCGCATGAAGAATCGGAAAGCTGTCGGAGCCGATGGAGTCCCCATCGAAGCCTGGAAGGCAATGGGTGGTCGTGGTGTGGGCATCCTAACTGACCTTTATAACCGCATACTCAGCACCGGCGGGATTCCTCGCCAATGGAGACTGAGTGTTATCACCCCGGTCTTCAAGGGCAAGGGATCAGTGCAAGAGTGCGGTAGTTATCGCGGTATAAAGGTCATGTCCCACACCATGAAACTATTCGAGCGGATAGTAGACTCTCGAATCCGTCAGGAGTGCACTGTCTCTGGATGTCAATATGGTTTCCGCCCCGGTCATGGGACTATGGACCCCGTTTTTGCCCTAAGAATCATCATGGAGAAATACAGGACGAAGAACACGCCTCTCCACTTCCTATTTCTGGACATGGAGAAGGCCTTCGACTGTGTTCCGCGTGCGATGATTTGGTGGGCCCTGAGGTCCAAGGGAGTGCCAGAAACGTATGTTGATATCATTAGAGACATGTACTGTGATTCCGATTCTGTAGTTAGGACCGCTGTTGGCGACACATTGCCCTTCCGTATTACCGTCGGAGTACACCAAGGCTCCGTCCTGAATCCGTTCCTCTTCAGCCTGATATTAGACGTATTGTCAGACAGCATCAGAGACCACCATGAGCAGCCACCATGGCTACTTATGTATGCTGACGATATCGCGCTGGTGGACTCGGACAGGGGACGGCTGGTGAGACGTGTTAACACATGGAAGGAATCGCTTGAGAACGGGGTCTGAAACTCAACGTGGCGAAGACAGAGTACTTGGCCTGCAACACTACAGATCCCATGTCCGTCCGCATAGGCGAAGACACGGTCGAGCGCACGGACCGGTTCAAGTACCTGGGATCTGTACTCCACGCGAACGGCGACATCGACTCCGACGTCAAGGCACGCATTGCTGCTGCGTGGGATAAATGGCGGGAGGTGAGCGGCGTCACTTGCGACCCTAAAATGCCGGTTAAGCTGAAGGGACAGGTCTATAAATCCATCATTAGGCCTGTTCTCTTATATGGCAGTGAAGCATGGCCATTACTTGAGCGGCACAAGCAGGAACTGCGGGTCACGGAGATGAAGATGCTGCGCTGGATGTCGGGAGTTACGCGAGCAGATCGCGTAAAGAACTCCCGTATTCGCGGCAGCCTTCATGTCCGAGACATCGCTGATAAACTGCAAGAGTGCCGCCTACGTTGGTACGGTCATGTTTTACGGAAACCGGCAAACTACGTAGGGAACAAGTGTCTAGCCATGTCGCTACCGCCGGGTCCCGGCAGAAGGGGAAGGCCCAAGAAGGCCTGGCTTGACGTCGTAGTGGATGACATGCGTGCCAACAAACTCTCCGCGAAGGATGCCGAAGACCGTGCGAAGTGGAGAGTTAGGAGTAGGAAAGCGGACCCCGGGCTCCGCAAGGATGCAACCGGGAAAACGCAAAGATGATGAGCAAGACTGAATGATGTGAGCGAATTTACAATAATTCGTCCTTAATCTAAAAAGCAGTTTAACAATTTTTCAAATCTTTTATTGAAATCCGCATTTATGTATTTTTGACTCTTGGTCTATAACGGAACGAGTGGGAAATAAAAAGTTCCAATCGTCACCACTGGGGACGAACAAAAATTTTTTTTCCCCACTCGTCCCTTAGATGCCTCCCCCGGATGGCACTCACCCCGAGTGCCATCCGCTTAGGGTTGAGAGCCATCCGTTAGGAGTGAGAGCCATCCGCTCCCCTGCAAGTCCGGTGATGATGGGAATAAACCATTTCGCTTCTTCCATCAACCTCTTCATGCATGCTCGTTGATTATGGGTACTTTATATTTGTCATATTTGTGATGTTTTAATCATAATAATAAGAATCAATCAACAAACTTACATTTTTATTGAGCTGTTTGTTATGGGAAATGTTCGGGACATTTCCACACACACCCATCTGACTTCAATCTAAGCAAAGCTTGTAACATAGGCTGTTTGTAGCAGAGACTGGTACATAATATGTACATGGATATTTAAAAATACATATCATGGAACAGACAAATGTTCATCACATGAATATTTTAGCAATGGTGGGGATCAGAATCTACTACTTTTGGAACCTTTGTTAGGTTTGATAAAAACGAGAGGATATGTCATATCCATGTTTATTAATATATTTACATAAACAAACACACTTGCTAGTGTCATTTCATTCGTTGCAGTTTGTTCAGTTCTCCTTGCTGTATCGAAGCTTCCTTGTAAATCTGTTTCACCTTTTCCTTGCGAATGTTGTCACTGTAAAAAAAAAGGATGTTAAGAATTGGTCTATAATTGGGGAAAAATGGGTAAATTTTTATAAAAAAAGACTTGGTTTTTGAATGATCAAAAAATTATATTTATAGGTAAGTCTTTAGGGTCAAGTCCGGTGATGATAGAAGGCTACTTCAAGCCATCATCGTAGTCATTTATTTTTCACTTCTATTAAATAAATAAATATCTGGGACATTTCCACACACGGTCATTAACCACTGTTCCACCGAGCCAGTCAATTTTACGAGGACGTTTAATAAATTTTCAAATTGAATTAGCTAGAAGATACATAGCTATTTTAAATTTTCATCGGTTTTGGACCTTATGTCAAGTGAATAAGGTCTAGAATTTGGTGGTGATATATCTCTTTTGCCTGCTAAAGGGTTAAGAGTGACATATATTTGTAATACAACAAATCTCAACACCAACCTGTGCATCCTCTCCTTAATCTTCACGGAGGCGACGTACGCCTTGTCCCTCCTGATTTCCCTCAGTGCTCCCTTCATCTCCCTCTTATACCGGGTCTGCAGTCGGGCCCGCTCCGCTTGCTCTCGAGAGAGCTTGCCACTCTTGCTGCCAGTAAATCTGTGGAGAAGGTAGTTCCGACGTTAGTACATAGATGGCGCTGTTTATAATTTAAAGCTGGGGGCGAGTTAGTTCCGGGGTAGATACAGAGATGGCGCTTTTTTCGAAAATCTAAATTAAACGATTAGATACAATGTTATTTGAAGACATTGAAGCTGAATCTAGAGTGATCTAGGCTAATAAAGTATGTTAAGATAAGAAAATATAAATATTGGGAAGCTTAAACCCGTGCAGCCTGAAAGAATTTTGATTTTTCTTAGTTATTGTGTATAAAATACTTTTTTGCCATATAAGTCACTTAGACCACTCTAGTTCTAGCATCGTTATTTATATGCAAAAGTAAAGGCATAATTTACATAGTCAATTTATCACAGATCGCCCTATTGCCATAAAATAATATGAAGACAAAACTTTTTTCGTACTTTTAAAAGTCAACATGCTAGATACTTACACTTCTTGGACATCGGGCTCGTACAATCTCAACGCTTTGGGCTTCTGTTGTTCTTTCTTCAAAGGTGCGAAAGTCTTGACTTCCAAACACTCCTTCATATACTTCACAGTCTCCTTAACTTTACTAGCCACCTTCTTCGGATAGTAATCCAACTCAATCCGACCAATCAGAGAAATATGTGGCTCAAACAAACATCCCTGCACTTCGAGCTCGGCGAAATGATCGAAATATTCCTTCATCATACCCACACTAGTGTAGAGACAACGGATCTTGAAATCATTGTCTATGTCTTCCGTTACTAAATCTTTAGCGGCCATCTTGTTTTGAACCGCCATTTTGGAGCAGTCGTCTTCCAAATTCAAAAGTTTGGCGTCTCTATGCAATTTGAATGGCGGGACTAATTGTATTGGATTTAGGATTGTAATATTCGCGCATAGATAAAGGATTCCACGTAAGAAGTTTATAGCTGAAGGCACTAATCTTTTCGATAGAACTGTGTATTCGAGAATAAGGGATGTTAGGAATAAGCCTCTAGATATTGAATAGGCGTCATTAAATCTGGATAGAGCTAGAATTTCGGACATGAATATCAAAGATGGCGTCGTAACCGGATGTTGGAAGTCGGAAGTGGGATACAATAGGGATACCAACTTGAAGAAGATCAAAGTGTCCAAATCGGGAACTCTCTTTGGTTTCTTTATGAAGTTGTCGTGTTTTTCCTTGAGCAGTTCTACTATGAATTTCTTTGACGATACTTTGTTGGTTTGGGCTAGGTCGTAGAAGTGGGGGGCTAGTTTGTCGAAGATAAGGAATGCTTGGACGACGTTATCTTGATGTAATCCCGTGAACAGATCGTTCACGTACTGAAGCATGTGTGCGAAGAGTCGGCTTAGTAAGTCTTTGTTGTTCTCAGCGAGTCCGGGGTCGTAGCTCTTTATTAACTTTTGTAGAGCTTGAGATTGCTGTGTCGGCGTTTTACCTGATAATAATTCCTGCAAGAAATAGGAGGGTGTGGTTGATAAGGCCATTAGCAATCTTAAAAAATATATTGCACATTAATCAGTTACATTGATCTGATCCCTAAGTAAGTAGCTTAAGCACTATACCGGAGCCGTTCTTAGAAGACTGATTTGACACTTTTTTTTTTTATATTTTGCATTTATCCTTGTTAAGAGGAACATATTTAGCGAATCATAAAGAACCACTTTTAAAAATAAGACGTTATTTCAAAATGTCAAATGCACCTAATTATCTAATTATTTGTCTTTTATTACCTAAAATAATTGAATTATAAAAAGAAAACGTAAAATTTCCACTCTGTATTACGCTTTTACAAGGTTACGCCGTTTGACACGTTTTCATAGTGACGTAGTGGGTAATCCTCAACAGGTATTTTTTAAAAATAGGATGAAGGATTAAATAAGTATTGTATTTTAATTATAAATATATTTATAAATAAGGAACTTAAATTCAATCTTTTGGATGTGAATTAATGTTTTTAATAAAAATTTGTTATAATTAGACCTTGCTTGGTTTATAACCAAGTGGAAATAACTGTTACTTATATACTTCGGCAATTTTACCGTTGTCCCTCACTAGTGCAGTCAGTCTGACATGTAGCAAATCGGCCAACTTAGAGCGGCTCTGGTATAGTGTTACGTATCATAAACAACTCGGGTATACACAAAAATAGGTGGACTGATTAATCATCATCTTTCAATTATCTTACCTTCAAGTTGTCTCCTTCTTTCAACTTTAAGTCGAAGAACGACCCAATCTTCTTCGTTACTTCTTCCATTTCTTCTTCATTCGCGCTCTCTTCTTCCGAACCTCTTATATCCTGAAGATTGTCCACATCTTCTTTTTCTGATTCTTTGCTATCATCTTCACTTTCAGAGCTTTCTTCTTCATTCTCTGATTCCTCTTTATCATCATCATCATCATCGTCATTTTGAAACAATATTGCTTTTGTTTCTTTACCTGTTACTTTGCTATTTGACTTTGTGTTGTCTTTCAAATCTTTCTTTTCGCCATCTTTGTTGGACGATTTATTAGTTATTAAATCTTGTTTTAAATTAACTTCCTTCTCTTCTTCCGAATCGCTACTTTCTTCGTCGTCGTCAGATTGGTTGCCATTGGTTACTTTTGTTTCTGCTTCATTATGATTCTCTTTTTCTTCGCAGTCGTCATCATCATCATCTTCTTCATCATCATCATTTTCTTCACTCTCATCATCGCCATCTTCAGATGAGGTGTCAGATATGCCATCATCGAACTTAGGTTTGCCGTTTGGTACTGAAATACAAAAAATAATGTTACAACCAACATACGGAAAATAGATTTAAATATATTTTTTTATAAATGACTTTCAGGGTGACCTCATTAAACCTAAAGGTGACCGGTAACCGACCGTGAGTTCCACATATGAGGTCGACCGGCACAATAGACCATATTGAGCCTGTCGCACTCACCCTGAAGGCCTGCTTAGATGCCTTTTCATGCCCCGCCTGTAGAGCCCGGGATTGGGAGGAATTCGCTGGGCCCATGGGGCATTCCATGACTTGAAGCCTCGAGGCAGAAATTAGGAACTTAGCCTCTTGGTAACATTTAATACTATATCTATACTAATATTATAAAGCTGAAGAATTTGTTAGTTTCTTTGTTTGTTTGTACGCGCTAATCTCCGGAACTACTGGTCCAAAATAGACAAAATATTTAAGGGTTGGATAGACCAGTCAGGGGATACCAGTGACAACTATCTGTCCGGTGGTTGGTGAACGGTATACGGGTAAGCGACCCCGGCTCCTCGAGCTACTATCGACTCAGTCCAGATCATCCAAAGCGATAGTATCCTTCCTCCCCTTTTCCTTCCCCCGTCATATATCCTTGCTACTGGTGGGGACGCATTGACCTTGTTAAAACAATGCACAAGGCAGAATGGCGGCGACGTGGACCACAACCCGTCACGTCACGTTTCCCACAGAGGTGAAAAGTGGATCGCTGAAAGTGATCTCTGCCTACCCCTCTGGGAAAAAGGCGTGATTTTACGTATGTATGTATGGATAGACCATTTATCCAGGAAGCGTTTAGTATATATAACATCACGCTGCGATCAATAGAAATAAAGAAAGAATGAAAAATGTAGTACTAGTTAATAATATTAGTAACCTGAGTAGTCTTTTAGCACGTTCTCTGGCACAAGGGGCTTCCCGTCCTTGTCGTACGCCAACATGAACTGTTTCTCGTCTTCCAACTCAAAGTTATCGTCTAAGGCGTCAGCTGATCTGAAATACAAATACTAAGTAGTACAAATAAAAAATAAGGCGTCCGACCTGAATTGAGATCAGCCAAGTACGCAGGACATATTATAATGTACAAGTATGCGCGCAAACTCAAGTGCACTCTCTGTTCCCTTACTCTCATAGTTCGGTGGGACGGCAATCCGACATGACCGATGAGAGATCGGGCGCAGGACCACCGGCTTAACGTCCTTTCCGAGTCACAACGTGCAACCGCCAACTTCCTAACTCCGGGCTGAGTAATTTCTTTGAGAAAGCCCAAAATTTTAGCCCGACGCCTGACTCAAACCGGGGACCTCTCGGACCTTACGCAGCGCTTGCTACCAATATACCAACGAGGCATTTGTTTGTTCTATCGAGTTTGGCGACAGACAAGGGGTAACTTTTGCCCCAACAACACATATTTGGCTTTTAATACTCAATACATCAGATGCTGCAGAATTAATCTAAAACCACACAAGAAAAAAAAAATTGCCCTGGAATTTCAAAGCGGGCGAAGCTAGTTGATCTATAATCCAAATCTTCAAATATGTAAGTATGCAAAATCGCTCTCTATTACACCCAGACACGGAACAAACACTGATGTTCAGCACACTAATATTTACACCGAGTGGTAATCAACACACGATTCTTGGTGTTTAAACCATCCAGCCATCAAACCAGTACTATACAGAACGAAAGTATTAAGCACTTTTCTTACCTATGTTTAGATCCAGTAGTTTTCTTAATAGTAGGCAAAGTAATTTCGTCTTCGTCATCCAGCATTCTGAATTCTCTTTCCCGCTCTAGATTCTCTATCCTTTCTTTCTCTTCTTTAGCTTGCTTCTCTACATTCTTTAGACCATCTGAGGGCTGTAATAAATAATTACATTATTTGACTATGTCTGTATGTAAAACTAAATTAATAAATCTCGCCAAGCCTTTTTTTTCCTAACTGACATACAATGATGCCTTGGAGTAGCCTTGTCATCATCACCGGACTTGCGGGGGAGCGGATGGCTCTCACCCCTAAAATAAGGTCCCTTTTTACCCTTTCTGTCACGAAACCTTAACAGCAACCACCTAACATATTTTTTGGGTACAAAAACTTGTACTTGGACTTCGACACAGATCAAACTCAAAATATTTATTTATTTAGATCGAAGTGATCCTAAACGTTAATTATAAAAAAAACCGGCCAAGTGCAATTCGGACTCACCCACTAAGGGTACCAAAAATGGTGTAAAAAGAACTCTAAATAATAACTTACTAATATTTTATCTTTTTACATTTTTAATTAATTACGGAAAAACATCGTTTGTGTAAAATTCAGCTTTCTAGCTATCATGTGTTTATGTGATACAGCTTTATGATATACAGGAGACAGACAGACGGACGGCGGAAGCTTAGTAATAGCCTCCCGTTTTTACCTTTTAGGTACAGACCCCAAAAACAGAACTAACGAACTCACCGTCCCCCTCTTTTCGAACCGCAGCTCCCTCATCATCTTATCATAATCCTCTCCTTTCTTCTCCGCTTGGCTGAGCAACTTCTCTATGGCCGACTCTTCCACCCTGGCCTTCTTGAAGACCACCGGCTGCAGATCCTTCCACTCACTATCCAACTTCTCCGTCAAGTCTAAGGTCTGCTCTTTTTCCTTCTGTTTCTCTGCTTTGCGCTTCTTCGACTCTGCTATCAGCTGTTCGATCAGGTCTTTGTGTGACTTCGCGCCGTCTTTCGATTCAGTTCTTGAGAGAATACCGCCGCCGAAGTGGCCTTCAGACACAAAGTCGTCTGGAAATTTAAATATTTAATTAGGTACCTACTTATTTTGCTAGTTACTTAAAAATACATAAAAAAATAAGGTGATTTCGGCCATGGCGGCCGATCTTAATGGAGATCTTACCCAACTGCGCAGGACATATTATAGGGTACTTAGAAACACTTGTATGTATGTTCCATTCTCACTTCGAGCTGAGTAATTTATTAAATTACATAAATGTTGCCTGACCAGATTCCAACTATGGAACTCTTGGTCCTAATGCAGCAATTGCTAAAAATAGTTAGTGGTGAGAGCCATCAGCTCCTCTGTAAGTCCGGTAATGATGACAAGGCTACTCCAAGCCATTATTGTATGTCAGTTAGGAAAAAAAATAATAGACTAATGAGACATATTAATACATATTTGTTTGGTATTCTAACAAAAACAAACTTAAAATATGCTATTCCGTCAATTTGCCATCAATGGTGCAATTTATTAAGTTCCATCTAGTTTTCCTACCTCCAAATTGAATTTGAATAAGATCAAAATACAGAGAAAATAGTAGATACTTATAGGCTTCTATCAATTAACATTAACACAATGTAACATTTCATGATGAAACTTAAAATAAACAAATAAATTTATCTTACTGTCAAGACCACCAAACTTCTTTGCGTCTTCATCCTCCTCATCGGAGGATCTTGGGTCATCAAACTTTTCTATTTGTTCCAAAGTTTGGCCTCTGGAAAGAAATGAAATTGACAAGTTAATAAATATCACAGAACATCACATATATTGTTTTATAGGTTTCTTGAATTCTGATAAGTTGCTTAAACATGGTGGGTGTTCAGATCTCAGAAACAGCATACACAAATATAAATAACACACATTAATCTAGATTTTAGGAGTGAGAGCCATCTGCTTCCCTGCAAATTTGGTGATGATGACCAGGCTACTCTAAGCAATTATAGTATGTAAATTAGGAAATTAAAAAACTCTTATAGATAAAATTTATATTTTTTAGGGAAAATGGGCATACTGGGGGGTTTGATTGCAAGGCCCAATTATAAATTATAACATCATCATATCTGGACCTCATGTTGTTTACTATCAGATGGAGTGAGATCATCCTGGATGTTGTATAAAACATATTTTGTAATTACCTGTGTGTCAATACTTCATCATCAGCCAAATTGTACAAGTTCTTTTTGCTGTGTTGCCGCACCCTTTCGGCCGCGAAACGAGCTATCATGCGATCCTCTGACGACAGCTGGTTATTTTTCTCACCGATTCGCCGATCAATGAAGGTGTTCGTTTTATTCATCAGTTTCAATTCTGTACCCAGGGTCTCTTTTCTCTGTAGACAAATTACTATATTAATACCAGAGCTTGCTTGCAAATTAAATTAAATAATTTATTGTCACACAGACAAGTCCTCTTACAATTACATAGCCACATAAAGACCGATATTCATATTTTAGAACATATCATAAGACTTAATTTGATGGGATAGATTAAATATTGTGCAGATTCACTCCAAAAACATGCATTATCATCATCATCATCAGCCCGTCCCTGTCCGCTCGACATGGGCCTCCCCAAATGCACGCCACTTCTCTCTCTCCTCAGCCATTCGCATCCAGCTCCTACCAGCCATCCTGCTCAGATCGTCACTCCACCTGGCCTGATGGCGGCCTACACTATGTTTGCCGAGACGCGGTCTCCACTTTACAACTCATATACCCCAGCAGTTGCCGACAACTGCTTTTTCTTTTCTATTCGGTTCTACGGCTGATGTGGCCAGCCCACTGCTACTTAAGCTTGCTAATGCGATGACTTTGGTTCTCTGACAGATCGCCTCGTTTCTAAATCGATTCCGCCGAGAAACACCGAGCATACAAAAACATAATGTATAGAGATCTAAATGTATTATTAATGCTAGGATACTTGTTACATTTCAAAAAATTACATTTAAAATGTACCTTCTGTATAGCTTTAGCCCGGGATACTCCAGGCAGGCCACGGTCATGTTTAGATTTCTTCCCTAAAACTTTGATCTTTTCTTTATTTATGTGCACCTCAAACGGATTCAACTTTTTCTTTACTCCTGCTGATTTCCTCTTGTTATTGACTTTGTCGGCTAAGCCAGAGTTTCGTTTGTTCTTGGCTTTTGCCATATTTATAGCAATAAATATTTATTTCTGTTAAATTGGTAAATATCTTGAACAAACTGTTTTATTTACACATTACTCGCAACGTAGTTTGAGGTTAGTTCTCGCCGATTTTGACATTGACATAAACCCGCGTGGTTTTGACATTGACTGTTCAAGTCCGTTTATGAAACTAGTTATAAAATATTGAATAAATTCACATTATACTGAAAGGACAATGGGCATTTTGGGCTAAAATAAAAATCGCGTGGCAGTCTCAAATTTCAATTGCATATCATAGTTCGTGTCATAAATAAAAACTTATTATATGGCAGTTACTTCGAGTCATGGTTAGATATAGAAATATAGAGTGATGAAGATTGTTATATTTCATTAACGTATTATTACATAACTATTTAATTTTGATAATTGTGTAAAAGCAAACAGCGGTTTTTTATTTAAATAGGATAATAAACCTACAATAAACCTACGCCTACGAAAAATGAATTTTTTTTATAGTATAAACTCGTCTGACGGAATCACCCAGCCACGGCACGATACCAAGATGAAATTCGATTACCTGCTGCGTTTTTAGACACTATTATTATAGACGAGTAAGTTTTTTATAAAAAAAAAACATTTTTTTTTAATATTAAACTAACAAGATAACCTCACTCCACCTGATGATAAGCGGTAGTGAGATCCAAATATGAGGTCGACAGGCACAATAGCCTGTCGCACTCACCCTGAAAGCCCGCTTAAAGAGGAGACTATTGCTGCGGCAACAACGAGACAAGGCGTGGAGTCTCGCATTGGTTTGAGCTGTGCGGGTCCGAGTTGGCCAGTCCGCCGGACGGAAGGGCCCCCGTTTCTACGGGTCTCCCTGGCCGGCGGCCTGACCCGCTCCGCCCGCACAATACCGCCGCTAAGACTCCACTGGTCCGGCGCTTGCCGCAACATTCAATGGTCCCCCCTGGCTCCGGTTCGTACAGTGCTGATCCCGGAACGCGACCTGACCGAGAGAGGCCAGAGTCACTTGGCGGGTTTTACGCAACTGTATGGTGGTAACAGCAACCGGTCGACAAAACTTCTTTGGACGTTTTTATATTGTACCTTTTGTATGTGATTGTATTTATCATAATAAAATCTTAAAAATATGGTCGGTTTTTTATTTTCTTGTAAACCTTTAAAAATATTTGACTTTTTAATAGTTATAATATACACTTAACAATAGGAATACTATAAAAATAAAACAATTTTTGCATTGAATCATCGAAATATACAAAGACAACAATATTCGATATCTCCTAAACTAACCGGTATATGCTCACGATTTTTTTTTAAATAGTGTTGTTTAATAGTGCCTTGCAAGATATACTGATTCCGGAGACTGCCACTCAATTTCAAAAATAGACCAAGCTCCATACATTTTTGCCCATTGTCCTTTCAAATTATCATTAAATTTACACATAATGATGGTAGTGTTTAAACTTTTAGAGATTACTATCATCTTTAGTCCTCCCGCGCGACCACGACGCTCCCTGTATTGAGATCGAAATGTCGGGTCATAAAATTATTTTATTTCAAACTAGCTTTCCACCGGCGACTTCGTCCGCGTGGAAACCCTGTTCCTATGTGTTATTCTGGGTCTTCAGCTACCTGCATACCAAATTTCATCGTTATCGGTTCAGTAGTATTTGCTTGAAAGAGTAACAAACATCCATCCACACATATAAACTTTCACGTTTATAATATTAGTAGGATATGAAATCATCATCATGGGCTGACGATGATACGCCCCTACTGCTGCATTTCTATTGTATTTTTTAAATTAAAATGATACATAATTTCATAATTATGTATCTTTTATTATTGGTTGTAACAATTGAGCATAGCATAGCCTGTTTACTCATGTAAACAGGCTATGCTATGCTCAATTGTTACAACCAACCAATACGTGTAATGACAGTTTTCTGTTTGTGTACCATAATAAATAAATAAATAAATAAACATTTTGGATAACAAAGCAATTTCACAAAACTAAGATATACGTTTTTTCTATGGTATACCTACTAATACGTATAATCTGCAAAATAAAACGACAAAAGTAAATTTATTATTTTTAGGAGAAGCGCGAAACGTCATTTTTGTAGGTCTTCATGGTGAGTGTGAAAGGCGAGATAGGTTCTCTTGTCCACCTCATTAGTAGACCTCACCATTATTAGGTGGAGTAGTACTTGCAAAATATTATGTAGGGAATTAGGGAAAAATATTCTAGCTAAAAGATAAGATGATTGACACTGTTCAAACTAAATAAATTCACCATATATAATTTTAAACTGTCATGGTTGCACACATTAGAAAACTGAAAGTGACCGGGATATTTACCATGTTGTTTTGTTTTAATGAGCTCCCGATATTTCAGCACTGTTGCAAGCGCCATGATCACGGGTGAACTGTTCACCCGTGATCATGGCGCTTGCAGTTTTCTAAATTCGCCATAGTGTTTTAATTTCTATAATTCACATAATCAAATCTGGCGACAGCTCCGCACTATATAAAACCTTACCCAGCCAATTCCGGACTAACTAATGCTAATAATTTCCGTAGCTTAGTTCGCACACAAAGACCTGTCTCGCTCACCAATCCACAGTCTGAGGCAAAGTGAAACTTAATTTCATAACTCTGCAGTACCTTCGCAGTCGAGACGTGAAATAGTTTGTTTTTATATACGTAATTTGCCGCAACGGACGGTCGTGCTTACCTTTTGAATAGGGATGTGCGTTGTGTCGATTGGGCGACATGGCGATATCGATAAAAAGGGGCAGGGGCGAATTGTCAGTTACTGGGCTGACGCACTTTTGCAGGCAATCGTACGTACGCCTATCGGCAATCCCAAATTATTTATGACGGGAAGGAAGGACATCGGCATTTGGGGGCCCTTTACACCTACGGGGCCCCAAATAGCCCATATGGACGATCCGCCTCTGAAAAGTGGGATGCAAGGCTAAACAACCTGGCTTAGCCTGATAACAAAATAAAAAATCATTCCTCTCGCGCTTTTCAGACGGGGCGTGACACGGCATTTACGCAGGGTGAGGTCGACAGGCTCAATACGGTCTATTGGGCCTCACAATGAGTCTATTTATAAAAAAAAACTTAGTTGCCATTGTCTTTTACCTAACTGATAAATGATTAATTAATAATCATTTGGTGGTGCTGGTGAGGTTATCTATAAGAACATATTGATCTATTCTATGGTAAAGTACGTACGCCGGTGCTCTCAAAAGATATTGATCTGTGAGTGTATGGGATATTAGCCCATGCTAAGACCAAATTAAAAACCGTCTAAATAGCGTTGATGGTGAAGTATACCTACTAGTACCTACTTAAGATGCCGGTTTCCATATGGGAGGTATCCAGTTAAAACCCCGTCACGTGCCAATGTATTTTTATTTTTTTTCTTTCTATGTAATATTTTTTAATTTCACTAATCCCTGCATAGTATAAAACAACGTATGCTTAAATCTTTAAAACCACGCAGCGCACTTTGGTGCTGTTTGTTTTTTAGATAGAGGGATTGTAGAGGAAGGTCTTTATATAAAATTCTCCCTAAGCGAAGCGAGGGCGGGTCACTAGTAGTTACATACATACATTAAAACACGCCTTTTTCCCAGAGTGGTAGGCAGAGAACACTTCCTGCCATGTGCTACAATCCTGGCACACAACTTTCGCTTCATCCACATCCATTAGCCACTAGTTTCTTATATTTAAACAAACCATCGACACAATTTAAAACCATCACGACTCAGTCCCCACCCTACTCTTTCGCCAGCTCTCCCCGAGACAACGGATCCTTTTTATTGCGACTCTAATCTTAAACAAAAAGGATTCCTGACTTACTTTGTTGGAGAAATAAAGAACTGTGTTACCGACCCAAGCCCGCTGGGTAATTGGTTCAGGACTGTCTTACCTTACTTTTGACCGAGGAGGTAAATAGCTAGAGGATTTTCTAGACAGAAAAACTTACTTAACAAGTAGATGAGGGAAAATAATATTTATGCGAAGGTTAATGAGCTTTGATTTACCTTTGCTTAGCCTATTTACTAGGCGAGGGTACAACTGGTAATTTAGAGTGGATTTAGCTCTGCCTTTTTCCTAACTAACGCGATTGACAGTGGTAAAGTATAGATTTTCCAAATTCAATAGAAAGGCGTTGTCGTTTATAAGAGGTGGTCTCACCAATCTCTACTTTAAAATTAATAAATCCCTCCAAACAACCAACACATTTCTATGTAAAAATGTTGCCAAGACGAGTCTGCATAATGAAAAAGTTGTCCGATATAATAATGTAGAGCCAATAATTCTTGATCTAGGCCCTTACTTTGCAAAGTCTAACTTAACATACTACCTACTCTACATTTTAGGCAAAACGTGATTGACGATATTGGACACATACTTTTTTAATGGGGATAAATTCTGATTGAGAAAATAACGAAATACATAGGTAGTACAAAACAAAATCCCTTTCTCTGTCTCTAAGTACATCCCTATGTATGCTTAAATCTTTAAAACTACGCAACGGCTTTTGAAGCGGTTTTTAAATAGATAGAGGTATTTAAGAAGAAGGTTTTTATGCATAATTTACTAGTTAATTATAAAAAAAAATAGTTTCAGTTGTAAGTATGGGATGCAAAAATAAAAAAAAAATTTACAACCAAGTTTCAACAGTATAGCTCTCATAGTTTCGGATAAAAATGGCTGTGCCATGCCACGGACGGACAGACGGACAGACAGACATGACGGATCTATAAGGGTGTTTTTTCCATTTGGCTACGGAACCCTAATAAAAGACACATTGCGATGAGAGAACAAGTGATTTTGTATTGCCTACGAAAGGGAAATAGATACCTAGTTAAATATAAGTTCCGTTGGGATAGACAGGTTAATTAACTACCCTAACAATAAATAGGTAAGTATACACATTTTGCCTTATCCACAACATAGATTAGAGGTAAAATTTAGATTTTCCTGCACTCCAGATAATCAGCTTAAAGTTTGCAACTTGGGAGGGGTTCCCTCCCTCCCTCTGGTGCACTCTAAACAAACACTAGCTGCTAAGCTGTTGCAGCTATTATCGTAAGCTTTTAAACTTTTGCAGTCCATTTATAATGTTATTAACAAGTAGCGCTAATCGCGAGACGCTAACTGACTACCTATTAACTTGAGACCACTATTGGTACCCGATTAGGGTTGCCAGATGGTAACTTATCAAATCCGGGACAATTCTACTAAAACAAAGTTGGCTCGTGGTTATAATAGAAAATATCTTAAATGTCTATACTAAGTACATAATTAACTAAAGTTATAAAGATAAAATACTGAGGTAGTTAATCAAACGTTAAACTAATAAGGAAAATAAAGAGCACTTCGCTTAAATTACCAATTTTAAACTTTGGTAGACAATAAACAATACCTACTAAATGACAAGTTGAATAGTAATAAACTAAAAAAAAGTTTCCGAAATCCGGGACAATAAGCGCTAATTACTGGACACGGGACAAGGGGCAAAATTCCGGGACAATCCCGGATTTCCCGGCGGTCTGGCAAGCCTATACCCGATAACAATGCTGGGGCACGGGCCTACCCTAAACTAGGAAGATAAGGTCTTAGTCAACCACCCTGGTCAAGTGCGGGTTGGTTGACTAGACAACCAAAGAATTCCTTCGTAAGTGTGCAGGTTTTCTCACAATGTTTTCCTTCACCGTTAAAGTTAATAATCGTTCATATGAATTTCAACGAGGTAATCCACTAGGCCATCGACGCTCGGAAGGGTATGATTGGTAACCAGCACAATCTTAACTACAAAAATCTTATCAATATGGCTATGACTATAAACAACATTGCGAAGACGTTTCTCCTCTTGCCTTGCCGAAGCGATTTATTAATTTATTTATTTGGTACAGCAACAGAACACAAATCCAGTGTTATACAAAAAATATTTTAGGTATAATAACAGTTAAATTTGCGCCCCGATCATAGCTGAACACGGCAATGGCAAGCGATAATAATACCTACCGTTACAACGAGATAGCTTAACTTGACAACTTATCAAAGTTATACTCCTTGCTCAAGGATCCAGCGAAATACATCTTCTTCTTATCGTATGGTTGATGAACAACCTGGTGTCAGAGTTTAAACCGCCCGTAGGCCTCTGACATGGCTTCACACACCGTTGAAAATTCACTCAGGTGTGCTGGTTTCCTCACGATGTTTTCCTTCACCGTTAAAGCGTCGAATAATGGTACATATGAATTTCAAATTTGAAAAACACATTGGTACCTGGCGGGGTTTGAACTGGCGACCTCTCGCATGGCAAGCAACGACCTTAACCACTCGGCCATCGACGCTTGTTTTGACAGCGACAGACAGCAGGTTGCACTCTGGGAGTGCTGGCAAAAGCTGTTTTTTCCCTAACTGATATACGATGATGGCTTGGAGTAGCCTCGTCATCATCACTGGACTTGCAGGGGAGTGGATAGTTCTCACCCCTGAACGGATGGTTCTCTCCTCTATCTGGCAGAAGAGGAATGAAACTTTGAAAGAGAGGGACATTACTTACTCTCCTACTTCCTCCCAGCGGTCTACCCTCGCTCCGTCTTACGAATATTCGATCAAATGATGTCCTTTATGGAGTTTTAACATTTTTTTAAAAAGTGCACATCGCCGCTAAAGAAGTTTTTCCAAAAAATAACTTCGTCATCTGACCGAAAACTAAGTAGAACTTGTACTATGGGCGTCAGAGACTGAAATACAAACTTTATACTATAACTGCGTCGTTGCTTCCACAAGAGGCACGACAATGTTGAGTGGGGTCTTCTTAGCACGTAAGATTAGTTTAAGATTTCTCCATAGTGAAATTTAGTGTACTTATATATTATATTTTTAAAATATGTACTTTTCACACTCAGCCACGGGACAAACATAAATGTTCACCACATGAACGTTGGTACCGGCTGGTATTCGATCCCACGACTCCTGGAATTGAAGCCACGGTCACTAACCACTATTCCCCTAGCCAGTCGAATTATTTAGCCGGTTAATGTAATCCCAGAATTACAAAACAGGAAGAGGAAGCAAATTCGTGGTCGCAAAGTGTTATTTGTAGTTTTTAGTAGCACCACGGTTATTTGAACATGAGACATACAAGATGGCCAATAAGGCCGCCATCTTAAGCCAGGAAGCGGCTATAAACGGAGTTAACGCGCGGGACAAGTAGGTACCTTGGTATTTAATACGTGGTTGTCTGTTTGTGCAAGCTTAACTGACTACAAAATGTCACTGGTCTTCCTTCCTGTTCATTTTTGTAAGAAAATAAGCATGTAGAGTATGTATTTCCTAGTTGCTCTTCATTCTATAATACTGGACTCTACAAGGCGTAAAAGACATCCATGTAGGCCTTCAGGGTGAGAGGAACAGGCTCAAAAGGGTTCTTTGTGCTTGTCGGCCTCACATGAGGACTTGACGGCCGGCCCCTTGCCATCAGGTGGAATGAGGCCATCCTGAACGTCTCATCATCAGCCCATACACGTCCCCACTGCTGGAGCACGGGCCTAACTTGAAAAACACGTTAAGCTATCGCTTATTCTCCCTTCGGTCATGTCGTATCGCCGTTTCACCGAACTATGATAGTTAAGTAACATAGAGTGCACCTGTTTTTCGTAAACACTTCTTCACTGTAAATATCCTGCGCAGGTAATCTTCTTTGTGTTAAGTATGTATATATATACGTAAGGAGCCGGCGATGCGGGGAGCGGGTGAGTCAAACGCTGGTTCGTTGCGCACTGGTTTATTCGGCGCCGCGAAGCGCGGGGCCCGACAAGATGGCGCGCGGGACGCAGCCCGCGCATGCGTACTTACGACTAACTTAATATTAGGTATACATATATAACAATCCTCCCCCTTTTATTCATTACATAAATTGCAGTGTTGACGTTTACGTCTCTGCCTTTTGGGTAAATCAATTTGCACCACATGAGACCCAACACCGTCCCTTTCATCCGACAATGTTGATATTTGTTGTCCTTCCGCACTACTCATCGTCTCCTCTTCTCGTCGTTGTTGCGACGACTGTGACGGCGTATGAGCGGCTGCTGTTGTCGGTATCGTTGGCGTACTTGGCCGCGATGGTGATAGGTGCGGCGTCGGTGGCGGGGACGCCGGCGGCGACGGCGGTGGAGACGACGGTAGGTATGACGGCGGGCTTGAGTCCGGTATGTTGGTTCTATTATCACATTTTCCTTTATTTAACATTATTTGATTTTTATGTCTTTTAATCTGAACCCTGGTTACATTATCTTCCAGCAAATAAACTACTCTACCTAATCTTTTAACAACTGTCCCTTTTAACCAATTGTAATCGTCTTTGTTGACATATTTTTTGAAAAAAACTTGGTCATTTATTTTAAAATGTTTGATTTCTTTACTCTTCTTGTTAATACTCTGTTTCTTACATTTAAAATCGTTAGACGTCGATGACGGTGACAAGGGTGGCGATGCCTTTGGATTAATTATATCCAATCGCGACCTCATCTTGCGACCAAATACTATTTCAGCAGGCGAGAGACCCGTGGCAGAATGAACTGAATTACGGTAATCCATTAAGTATTTTAGCAATTTAAGCTTCCTCGTGCGTATAGAATTATTTGTGAAAAGACATGATTTTATGCCCTTTTTTACAATTTTCACGAAGCTCTCCGCTTGGCCATTGCTGGCCGGGTGATACACCGGGGAAGTGATGTGTGTAATGCCGTTTGATGTACAAAAAAGTTGGAACTCTTGTGAGCAAAAAGATGTGCCATTATCACTAACCAACGTTTCTGGGACTCCGAACCTGGATATAAAATCGCATAATCTCTCAATTACTGCGCTTGAGGTGGTCGTCTGCTTCATTTCGTACACTTCGACCCATTTGCTATAAGCGTCTACCACGACCAAATACATCGACCCGTGGATTGGGCCAAGAAGGTCGAAGTGAACTCGGCTGAAGGGCGCGGGCGGGCGGCGCCAGGCGGCGGGCGGCGCGCGCGGCGGCGACGGCCGCAGCTTAGCGCATACGTCACACGAGCTTATCATGCTTTCAAGCGCGTCATCGATTTTAGGAAACCAAAACCTGGATCGTGCTTCGGCTTTGGTTTTCACAATACCTAAATGCGAAGAGTGCAGCTGTTTTAAGATGTTTCCGTGTAAGCTTTCCGGTATGACTATTTTATGCCCTCTCATTATGCATCCGTTTTCTAAAGATAATTGTGCTTTACATAAAAAGTAAGGCCTTAATCTCATATCGCTTATTTTAGCTGGCCAACCGTTCGATATAAAATCAGAGACTGCCTTAAGGATCGCATCATTGTTGGTCGCATCCTTCAATTCGGCCAGAGTGACCGGCATGCTGCCGTCCACGACGAAGCAAACGTAGCTTGCGCGGTCGCACGGCGGCTCGCTCTCGGCGCAGGGCTCGGCACACGCGCAGCCGCGGCCGCGGTTGCTAGGCAACGCGTCCGCGCGCGGCTCGGGTAAACTCGCTCGCGAGAAATAGTCAGCACTATTATTTACGCTACGAATATATTCGATAGTATAGTTGTAGCCGCTTAAAAATAAGGCGTATCTTTGCAACCTGTTGGCCGATACCTCTGGTATACCTTTATATGGCCCGAAAATCGATATCAACGGTTTGTGATCCGTTCGTAATATGAATGGCTCCGATCTGCCATACAAATATTGGTGGAACCGCCTCACGCCATATATAATCGCGGTAGCTTCTTTTTGGATTTGAGCATACCTTTTTTCCGCGACGTTTAATGTACGCGACGCATACGATAGCGGTCTTTCGACTCCGTCCGAATCTACCTGCGAGAGAATCGCGCCTAACCCCGAAGGCGACGCGTCTACGGTTAAGATTATTTTCGCTTTCGGATTAAAATGTGTTAAGACGGCCTCAGATGTTAACATCTTTTTTATTTCCTTAAACGCTCTGTCGTGCTGTTCCGACCAATGCCATTTTGACCCCTTTTGTAACAGATCGTATAACGGGCTGAGAATCATAGATGCGTTTTTAACAAAATTACGATAATAATTAATTAGACCTAAAAATGATTGCAGCTCATTTACGTTAGATGGAACGGGGGCTTCTATCATAGCTTTAACCTTTTCCGGTGACTTCTTTAGACCCTCTTTCGTGATGACATAGCCAAGGTAACTAATTTCGTCCTGTAGAAACTCACATTTTTCTTTCTGTAAGGTAAGTCCCGCGGCCTGCAGACGCTGCATGACTGCGTCCAGGCGCTGCAGGTGCTCCCGGCGCGTCCGGCCCGTAACCAAGATGTCGTCCAGCAGGCACAGCACGCCATCCATGCCCGCCAGCACGCCTTCGATGGCGCGCTGGAACACGGCCGGCGCGCTGGCCAGCCCGAACACGAGACGCGTGTACTTGTACAGGCCGCGGTGCGTGTTGATGCACGTCAGCTTCTGCGACTCCTCGTCCAGAACGAATTGATTGTAGGCCATGGACAAGTCTAACTTACTGAATTGTTCACCGCCGTGGATTTTCGAAAAGAGCTCGTTAGCCGTGGGGAGTGGGTATTGGTCGACAAGCAGTTGTTTGTTTAGACTCACGGAGTAATCTGCACACAACCTCACTGACCCGTTGCGCTTCAGCACCGGCACTATGGGCGAAGCGTAGTCCGCGTGCTCCACCGGCACGAGGACCCCCAGCGACACCAACCTATCTATTTCCTTGCCTACTTTATCGCGAAGGGCGAAAGCGACTGGACGGGGTTTGAAAAAAAATGGTTTTGCATTATCTTTCAAATTTAGTTTTACTTTATGTTTGTTAAATGTACCTAACCTGTCCGACCACAGCTCTGAATACTTATTTTGTAGCTTTACGATAATGTCTGTACCGGCGCAATAATTCACTCGCGTTAACTCTAATTGAAAATTAGATAAGAAGTCCCGACCCAAGAGCGGTGGGCCTCCGTCCCGGACGACGTACAGGTCGAGCGCGCGCGTGCGGCCCCCGTACGAGACCGCGCGCCGCAGCGCGCCCGCGCACGCGATGCGCGCGCCGGTGTACGACATGAGCCGCTTGTGGGGAGCTGATAATGGCACATGTTTGAAATGAGTGTTATAAAAATCCTCCGATATGACGGACACGGCAGACCCGCTATCGATTTCAAACTTTAAGGGCACTTTTTCTATATAAACCGTTTCTACCATAGGCTCTCCCCTTAAAGAACGTATTTGAAACACCTTACCGTAATCGTCAGACTTGTCACCCCCGTCGACCTCCACATAATTAACTTTGGAGCACATGCGACGCAGATGACCCTTTACATTACATTTCCTACACACATAAGTAGCATATCTACATTCCGACGACTTATGGTTGGTAAACCCACACACTGCACTTCACTTTGCCACGTTTCGCGATGTTGAAGAGCTGCGTGTCCGCGGGCGCGTCGGGCGCGCCGCGGCAGGCGCATGCGCGTTGGCGCTGGCCGCGGCGGCCGCCCGCGCGCACCGACAGTTTTCCGCTTTCTCCAACGCCTTTGCGAGTGTCAACCCTTCCAAATCTTGCGCATATAAATGCTCCTTTTCAGCTCCCGGCCGCATTCCCATAATGAATTTGTCACGAAGAGACTCCTCCATGTTGGCGAAACCGCAATGCGCGGTGAGGCCGCGCAGTCTCGCCGCCCATTGGGAATGCGACTCGCCATCTTGTTGTGTGGCCGCATAAAACTTATGGCGCTCACCACACCCAAGCCTTTTGGGAGTGAAATGGTCGTCCAGTAGCTTTACCACGTCATCATACGGCACCTCCTCGATCGTTTTCGGCTGGGCCAAATTTAGTACGAGGCCGTACGTCTGCTCCTCGAGTGCACTCAGCAAAATTGCCTTCCGCCGATTCCCGCCCTTGTCGGACTCGTCGTTTATCCCATTTGCGATGTAAAATTGTTTTAAGCGTCCGTTGTACGTGGCCCAACATTGGGCTGTGTGGTCGAATGTTAAAAAGTTTCCAATTTGTGAACTAAACATTTCTATTGATCACTAATAAATACAACACGCGTAACTGGGTAGGTAAATGTTTAAAAACGTCGCCACTGTTAAGTATGTATATATATACGTAAGGAGCCGGCGATGCGGGGAGCGGGTGAGTCAAACGCTGGTTCGTTGCCAGTGTTGCAAAACCTGGTCGGGTAAATTCGGTAGGGTTACCAGAAAAAAATCGGGAGATTTCGGTAGATTTTCTTTATTATAAAAAATAAACAATTAAACTTTAAAAACTCTACGTTAACTTAAACATTACTTAGCATACGATTTTTGTGATGATATTTTAGCAACCATAGTGTTCGGAATGTTAAAATCGTAAATAAAATAAACAATTAAACTTTAAAAACTTTACGTTAACTTAAACATTACTTAGCATACCATTTTTGTGATGACATTTTAGCAAACATAGTGTTCGGAATGTTAAAATCGTAAATAAAATAAACAATTAAACTTTAAAAACTTTATGTTAACTTAAACATTACTTAGCATACCATTTTTGTGATGACATTTTAGCAAACATAGTGTTCGGAATATTAAAATCGTAACAGTTTTTATTACCCATAAACCTTTTAGTATGCAAAAGGCCTACTATAGCATCTGTTGAAAGGCGATTGCGGGTTTTTGTCTTTATTAAATTTATAGAAGAGAAAATACGTTCCACGTTTGCAGAAGAATGTGGTAAACATAATAGTTTAAAAACAAAAGAAGTGACATTGCCGAACATAGGTGTCCCGTCTCCGTATTTGATATGGGCAACATCCGCCCAAAAATTTTCTGGTTCATTTTGAAATTTATTTATTTCTTTGGTATTCCTAAGCAGCCGCCACTCTGTGTCTATGCTTTGATAGTCTTGGACATTAATGATGTTTGGAAATACCCTGCAAAGAGGGATTACACTTTGATGGATTCCTTGTTTTACATTTTCAGGAGCCAAAATATTTAATTCCTTCAAAGGGTTATTTTTAAGTGGAAATCTTTGAATGATTTGATCTGAAGCTTCGATAAAAAATTCTAAGCATCGTGTTTTAAAAAAATTAAGGCATCTGCTGTCAAATTGTCATTAGTGAGCAAATAATTTGTTACTTTGGCACCAAAATACATTTCATTAATGTCCAAAAATTTCGGGGATTTTTGAAGTCAACGTCTTCAATGTTGGTATTATTTAAATAAGATCTTTTTAAATAACATTCGAACAAAGTTTTTACAGATGCACTAACTTGTGAATACAAAGTATGAATCCTAGCTCCTTCCGATTGCATTTCTTTGTTAAGATTGTTAAAAATTGGTAAGACAAAATCCAAAAATTGAAGAAATAATAAAGTTACTGGATCATTCAATTTGGTCAAAATGTTTGAAGCAATCAATAGGTCATTTTGTGAAACATCAATGAAATATAGTTTTAAAGCTGGATATTGCTCTAAAATTCGGGCAACAGCTGCGTGTACTGATAACCATCTTGTTTGGCAAGGATGCAATATTTTGTGAACTTTTAATTGACAAAATGTTTGGAACTCTTTATAATCTGCTGTTCGTTTCGGACTCGATGAGAAGTAATTATAAATATCTCGGACTAAATCTTCAACAAATCGAGGCAGCTTTTCGCAAGCATATGATGCACATAAATGGAATGAATGGCAAATACATTTCATTACAAATAAATTTGGTATTTCAGCTTTTAGTAAAACCATTACTGAATGTCTAGACCCCATCATCACATTTGCGCCATCGGATGCAAACCCGATTAAATTGTCTTTATAAGGAATACTGTTGTTTGTAAAAAAAGTTTGTATACTGTTATAAAGTGTAGTGGCGTCTGCTGAAGATAGAGGAATGAGAGCCAGAAAACAATCTCTTACTTGATATCCTATCACATACCTAGCAACCAAGCAAAGGTGTTTCGTCGTTGACAGGTCTGTCGATTCGTCAATAATTAAGGCAAATTTATTATTTCGTAAATCTTCACAAAGACCTTCAAAACTCTCTTGACCAATAACGTTTTCGACAATAGCTTGCATTCTAGGCCGTGAACATTTCAAGCTCTCTGCAATTTTGGAGTCTGGACAAATCTTCGCTATCAATGTAGACAGATGATCGGTGATAGCGTAAGGAAGATTGTGCTCAGCTACAAATCCAGCAATCCGAATTTCACCTGCAATAATAAAATAATAGGATTAAAATGATGTTCAACAGAAATACCCATTTATCCTACTTTATTTTGAACACCTTTTCCATAAGAACATGAAAAAAATTGAGTTTTCCGAGAAATTAAATTAAACATAAATTTTACACAAAATCTCGTACATTGATTGTGATTGTGAGTGATTCCGAGTTAACTAGCTTAAGAACATGTATTACAAATAAATAATTAAATGCATATATTACACCCAGATACAGAACAAACACAAATGTTTGTCCTGGATGGGTACCGAACCCACAACCCTTTTGGGCATAAGATCGCTGTTAATACGCCATCCAACCAATACGCCATCACCCATGATGACCGTGAATAGGTACCCGTAAATACTAATTTACCAACACCGTGTACATATTTTCATTGCACTGACATTAAACAAATAAATACCTCTACCGGGAATCGAAGCCGCGGCTTTCACACAGAACCAAAACAGAAGTGACACATAGGTACCAGAAAAAGAACAATCGCACATAACTAGTAAAAACTTACCTTCTTTTACTCGATGTTTGAATTGCGTAATTTCTTTGTCGACAAACGCAGTAATTTTTGGTTGAACTGCTACGCTCTGCATACTTTTTTCGTGGATTTTTGAGGTTGAGTGTTTTTTAAGGGCATCAAATCCCGAAGAAATGTTAACTTCTTTATTGCAGCTTTTGCATACTGCAAAATTGGGTTTTACACTGGGAGATAACCACGCAGACACTTCTGGCCGTAATTCCCACTCTTTTATACTTTTGACTATATTTTTTTCGTTTTATTCCACTACTGGTGGATGGACCAGCCTCAAAATCATCGTCGGAACTAATTTCTGAGGACATCTTAATATCACGCTTCGCGGGCGAGGAATAGTACATAAATGAAACTAGCTAGGAGTATTACGAAATCAAGGGGAATCACCATATCTCGCATCTACAAAGTAAAATCATCCCTATTGCTCCTGTTAAAAAGGGAACATTTCTTTAAAATTAAGGAGCAAACGTCTCTGAGCTTACTATATTCATTGGGATTTCCCCTAAAGTTACTGATAAAGAAAATTAAACTCTACAGTTTTAATTAAATGTCACAGTTGTATTGTATTGTAAAAAACTTGGACGGGGAATCCCGATTCTATGGGGGAAAAACGCAAGATAGTGTGTTTGCTTTTTATATAGTGTTGTGTTTAAGGAAATAAAAATCGGTAGATAAAGGTTCAAAATCGGTATTTCGGTAAACGAGAGTCAATTTCGGGAGATCTACCGAAAAATCGGGAGGTTTTGCAACGCTGTTCGTTGCGCACTGGTTTATTCGGCGCCGCGAAGCGCGGGGCCCGACAAGATGGCGCGCGGGACGCAGCCCGCGCATGCGTACTTACGACTAACTTAATATTAGGTATACATATATAACACTTTGCGATAAGTTAATATGGCCCAAATCGGGTACGATAACTATTATTATCTACTAACTGTGCTAGCGACTTCGTCCGCGTTACCCCACGGTTTTTTACACATTTTCCATTGTTGCTTGGCTTCTATGTGTCGCAACTGCAACTGCCTCGTTGGTCTATTGGTAGCAAGTGCTGCGTTAGTACCGAGAGGTCCCCGGTTTGAGTCCGGTGTCGGGCAAAATTTGTGTGTTTTTCTGTAATGAAATTACTCAGCCCGGAGTTAGGAAGTTGGCGGTTGAACGCCCGTGCCTCGGAAAGCACGTTAAGCCGCTGGTCCTGCACCCGATCTCTCATCGATCATGTCGGATTGCCGTCTCACCAAATTATGAGAGTAAGGGAATAGAGAGTGCACTTGTGTTTGCGCGCACACTTGTGCACTATAATATGTCCTGCGCACTTGGCTGATCTCAATTGAGATCGGCCGCCATGGCTGAAATCGGTCGGACGCCTTATGTGTTGCAACGTGATGTTATTTAGCCTAAATCCTTCCTCGACAAATGGTCAACACAATTTTTTTTTCAATTTCAACCAGTAGTTCCAGTTGTCCGAACAAACAAACAAACTTTTCAGCTTTTTAATATTAAAGTATAGATTGTAACTTACCTAGTTTCTTCTTCTTCTTATTTTGTGCACTCTTCGTTTAGCTTCAGGTTAATATAAGGTCATATTACCTCATGGTAAGCGGCATTGAGGTCCAAATATGAGGTCAACATTATGCACGTAAATTACTGTTTAACGTTGTGACCGTACTACGGATTATCCGCCCCTCATATTCAGTGGTAAGTATGTCCGATAGAATCGTACCGCGCACAGAACGCGCGTCTCTCGCATTTCTGTGTATGACATTTGTAGCGCTTGTGCATAATGGAAGCTACACTAAAGCTAACCCTTTTTTTTCGCTTTGGAATGCATTTAGCACCGACACTGGGAGAGGGGTTTCTCTCCCAGTGGTGTGTCGGACTGCCCAGAAACTGGCGAAGAGATGGGAAATGCCAGTTGCGGCTCCTGGGCGGGTGCGATACCCATGGGGTGTACCGGCTAAAACACCGCAGTGTACTTCATCGCTGTTTGGCGGCGTCATGGGACACTGACCTAGTATATTGCCACTGGCGACTGCTCAAAACAGGCCCTACAAGCTCCCCATTAATACCCTAGAGTAGGTAGTTGGAGCTATCGACCAACCGTCCAATGGATCCAACAGTAGCAACTGTATTATCTATCAAATCGGTTAGATGGACGTGTGTATATCTACCCCAAATTATTTTACTGAAAACCTAGAGATGAGAGCCATCCGCTCCACCGCAAGTCCAGTGATGATGACGAGGCTACTCCAAGCTAACCTCGTATGTCAGTTAGGAAAAAAAAACTGAAATCACATCTAGAAAACCCGTTTCTGAGATTATCGGGCAAAAACGCAAATATAAGCATACATATTCGTTTCTTCACAGAACTGTTAACCGACAGAACATTTCGTATATCGCCGCTTCGCCAACAGAACGATATACGAAATGTTCTGTCGGTTAGCAGTTCTGTGAAGAAACGAATGTCGGAGTCCAGTTCCAGACTCAAAAATCTTATGTATCAATTCTCCTGGCTGGAGGCCTCCTCATTACGTTTCCCGAGACGCAGTATCTACTCTTGAACTAGTTTGTTTCACACGTCATTTTTTAATCTTTCTTCATAGCTTATCTCCCAGTGTGTGCAGATCTTAGAACCAAAATTATCTACTTCAGAACTAGTTTCTTTCTCACGTAATTTTTTAATCTTTCTTCATAGCTTATCTCCCAGTGTGTGCAGATCTTAGAATCAAAATTGCGAATTGCACCGACGTGCGCGCGCTTTGCTGCGTTTTGTGAGCGATGACCGACAGGTATTACTATTCAGCGGTCGATTTGTTGACCGGATTGTTGTGGGTTTGTGTATGCTGTTAATTGGCTTGTTGCTCTATTAATTAAGGGGATTATTATACCTACTTTCATCATCATCATCATCAGCCTCTACCATTATAGGTACACCGTGTTTTATACTCTTTTTCAGCTAAGATGATCCCTGTGACACTTCGTTGTGTTCTGAATCACGCATCTTACGATTGACAAACGAAAATAATTTTATTGCACACTTATTTAATTTTATTGCGGCTTCATTAGGAAAAATGTTAAATTAATAATTTTAAACTTTTAAAAGGGAAATCGTATAGTTTAATTTAAATTAATAGATTTTTTTTTAAAAATACCTATGCAGTTCTTATTACGTAGAATGGAACTTAGTCAGAGTTACTACTGTTTGTCATTTAAAAGTATAAAAATATTTATTTTAATATTTTTCCTAATGACGCCGCAATAAAATGAAAAAGTGTGCAATAAAATTATTTTCGTTTGTCAATCGTAAGATGCGTGATTCAGAACACAACGTAGTGTCACAGGGATCATCTTAGCTGAAAAAGAGTATAGTGGTTGTTTTCCCTCAGTCAAATGATTCTATCTTAGTAGTAAAATAGATTTATGCAGTTTTTAAGCTATTGCATAGCTTTTATCGCGGCCTTTGAGCGCGGCGACCGAACTAAGAAATTCCGTAACGAATAAAACCTCACAATCGTCTAACGTCGTTTGAGTTCGGTAGACTTCGGCACGGTGTTTGTGTGCGTGCGGTTAGACGTATTGTACGACTCTACGAAACTCGCACGAATCGAGACGAGCTGCTCCGAAATCGGACGATGCTATGCAATAGCTATACCGCGGCTGTCCCCGAATGACACACGTCTTTTTTTTTAAGTTTTTCAAATCAATAGATACCGGTTTTACAAAAGGGATACACGAAACGCGAAAGCACGCTCGAACCCCTTTATAACTTATAGGGCGTAGGGCATTTCATGCGGCAAGCAGTACATAAAATTACGTCACATCACTTAAAAGAGCGCTTCTCCGGCGCACGCAAAAAAAATGTTTATTTTTTTAAGTGCACAAGAAATAGCATGATTCGATATTACTGGTAAAGGTAAATCGTCCTGCTACGGGAAAACAATTTTTTAAATGTACAATAACCTATATTAAAAATTAGTTCGCAATAAATATTTGACTTAGTATTCGTTTTATTCTTATGTACTCGTAATTTGTAAAACTCGATTGGCTCGCTGGAACAGTGGTTAGTGACCCATGGTCACTATCTACGGTTCTAGGACTCGTGGGTTCGATTCCCACCCGGGACAAATATTTGATTTAGATTGGAGGCCAACGCTGATATACCTACGAAGATGCATTAGAAAACTAAACATTAAGAGTATACACGCGAAAAGTAGCAAACACATAACTACTCATGACGTAAACAAAAACGCAGTTTAAAAGGTATACCGTCTAAAAAAGGACCTTCTCCTTTTTTGAATCAGTGAAAAATGCCTCGTGAATACATATTAAAATCGTACGTAGAAATTCGAAGCAATTCTAATCCAAGGCTTACTCTTGTCCAATCAGTAGTGGAATAGAATTAGCCAGACTTAGCATAGACGTGGCGATTCGGGCGGCGAATATCTAGGTAACTAACTGATTTGTCTCCCAAATTTATATGGTCCAGGTATTACTATTGGTGCTATTAAAAACGTCGATGGCCGAGTGGTTAATGCCGTTGCTTGCCATGCTGGAGGCAGCCACTTCAAATCCCGCCACGTACTAATGTATTTTAAAATGTTCACTTCATTTGTACATTTATTCAAAGCTTGAGAGTGGATGTTCTGAGTTCTGAGTGCGTAAACTGGAACGCTCAAAATATCTCACCAAATGGCGGTGGTGATTAAACTTACTAATGAAGACATCTGCCCGTGACCACGAGCGTTGAAAGAGCTCGAAACGTCGGATTTCATAATAATATTTTTTTTTATTGCACAAAAAATACACAGTTACAATAATTCTTAAAACTAGAACATGAGTGAAAGTGCATTGCAAGAGTAGGACAATGGAAATAGTCAGAGGTCCCCAAACTAGGCATCGCCTGTATCTTGGGAGACCATAGGAGTTGTAAAAAAGCACATTCAATTAAAAAGAGATGGTCCAAGATCCCAGAGCTGCCAGACATCACTTATTTTCTAATGGACAAAATATATACGATTGAGTAGTGGTGGGGTGTACTATCATCATATGACTAGTTGCTACCATGACCAGACGGCCATTTTTCAGATATCAACCAATCAAGGTACATAGAAACACTGCTCACCTTACTTAAATTCTGATGGCTGATTTTAACATATATTTCAAACAATATCATTAAAAATCAGGATTCATTACTCCCAGACACATGCGGTCGGCGGTTTTACCTTACAGACGCTTTAAAGCTATGAAAAAAATTATTAAGGTTACTTATTTTCTGATGCTTGATTTTTATATATGTTATTCAAACAACTGAAAAGTGCTCATCTGACCGCAATAATTATAGAATTGTACCTTACAAACTATTTTATTAGAAAAACTTAACTAAATTCAATTAAAAAAAATAATTCTAAAGGGGCCAAACATTCACCAGACCCAACTGTGGTCTGGTGAATGTTTGGCCCCTTGGATCGGTCTGTCCGTTTGCAAAACGTTTTAAAATAGTTGTTTGAATAACATATATAAAAATCAAGCATCAGAAAATAAGTAACCTTGATAAATTTTTTCATAGCTTTAAAGCGTCTGTAAGGTAAAACCGCCGACCGCATGTGTCTGGGAGTAATGAAACCTGATTTTTAATGATATTGTGTGAAATATATGTTAAAGTCAGCCATCAGAATTTAAGTGAGGTGAGCAGTGTTTCTATGTACCTTGATTGGTGGATATCTGAAAAAAACCGGCCAAGTGCGAGTCGGGCTCGCGCACAAAGGGTTCCGTAGCAGCAAATATAATAAAAATCAACCTATCTCAAAAACTATAAGAGATACTTTGATCAAACCAAAAATCGTTGAAAGAGTTAATTAGCATGCATCACCTCTATTTTTTTTAGAATTTTATACCCCGTAGTTATAAAAATAGAGGGGGGGGGACATACTTTTTACGACTTTGAGAGCTGATATCTCAAAAACCGTTCACTTTAAGAAAAATGTTTTTTAGAAAACTTTATATCATTTTAAAAGACCTTTCCATTGATACCCCACACGGGTATGTACATCGAAAAAAAAAATTTCATCCCTCAGTTACATGTATGGGGGCCCCACCCCAATTCTTTTTTTACTATTTAGTGTCATATTTTTGTAGCGGTTCATACAACACATATTCCCATCAAATTTCATCACTGTAGTACTTATAGTTTCCGAGTAAATCGGCTGTGACAGACGGACAGACGGACAGACGGACATGACGAAACTATAAGGGTTCCGTTTTTGCCATTTTGGCTACGGAACCCTAAAAATGGCCGTCTGGTCAAGGTAGCAACTAGTTATATGATGATAGTAAACCCCACCACTACTCAATCGTATATATTTTGTCCATTAGAAAATAAGTGATGTCTGGCAGCTCTGGGATCTTCCTCTAAGAGAAGAAACACAGCAGAACTCAAAATAAATTAAAATTTAAAGTACACATTTCTTTGAAATAAAATGACAAAAATTAAAAAGTAAATAAACCTTAGTGAAAATCAGCCAGCATGAGTAATTGCACTGTTTACATAGTCTTACTTGAGAAGCTCTTCTGTAGACTCATAGTCAAGAGTAAGGAGCCACCTCGTTACTAGCTGTTTAGAATAACAATACACGCGAGTTTAATCGGTAAAATTAGTTTTATTTCAAATTATTCGAAGCTGTTACGGTGAAGGAAAATATCGCGTGAAATCTGCACACCTGTAAAGTTCTTTACAAAACCATAGTAGTGCAGGTTCACATGGCAAGAGCCATTGACTAGGGCCTTATTGCCCTAGTTTAGGGTATGTCCGTGGCCTGCGGGCTGCTCTGATGATGATAATTACTATTGGTGCAACTTGGTTCATAGTTAACCTTTTTTTTCTTATCAATTTAAATACTGCGAGGTTAAAATTAGCTTGATGTTAAAAATAGACAACTTAAAAGGAACGTAAACGTTGACTTTGACAATAACTTAATAAACATGAACAAATTTATACCTAGTCTAAGTAACATTCAGAAAGTAATAAAGTATTTTTTATTCTTTTTAACTTAATGAACAACATGTTTATGATTTAAGTATTCCTGTTCTCATGTAAGTGACTGTTTTTTTTTAGAATAAATCTAATTTATTAACCTAAAAAATTCAGTTCGAGTTCCAATGGTACAGAAATAGTTCCAGACGTAGGTGGCTTGAGATTAGGGCCATTTCTCCCTTTGATGAAGGTCAGTTCTACATATGTAGCTACATACATGGTTCTAGTACATAGCCTGCCTTTATCTACCCAGCTACTTGCAGGCCTTAATATGAATTGAATTTCAAATCAGTGTACAATTCTGTGGGCTAATTTTTGGACTACGCCATCTAAGTTAGAATGTTAGTACAATTCTCTGCAATTTATTTCTCTACATTTATTTCATTTTCATTTATGGGAAAGGTCTTCTTTAAATATGCAGACCGTCTGTATCATTACAACCATAGCGTCTTAATATATTTTGTCGAAGCAAATGTTTTAAATTTCTTTCGATCGATAGGCTCGGTGAAACAGTGGTTAGTGACCTTGCCTGGCGGTTTATTTATTTATTTAGGAAAAAATACAGCTGTTTCTTAATACATTCCAAGAGTCTTGGTTTGATTCCCGCTTGGTACAAATATTTGGGTGATGAACCTCAGTGTTAGACAATACTAGACATACCCGCTTTTGTTTCCTCTTTAGATCACAATACATAATGTACCTAGTATCATCATCATCATCACGCCATATACGTTCCCACTGTTGGGGCACGAGCCTCAAGCCTTTGTTGGTCGACTACACAAACTTAGAATTTCTTCGTAGGTTTCCTTACGGGTCGAATAATCTTACATATGAATTTCAAAACACAATGGTACGTGGCGGGGTTCAAACTGGCTACCTCTCGCATGGCAAGCAATGTCCTTAACCACTCGGCCATCTACCCTTTACATAGTATACCTAGAACAAAATCTAACAGAATCTAAGCCTACCTCGGAACTTCAAACATTTTATGGCACCGTCAAAATACTCAACGTAGGTATTTTACGTTATTTCCTCTTTAACAGATCAAGAAGATTCCCAAAGATCAGCGAACAGATTAACGACTTAACCGCTCATACCCCACCAGTGGGAAGTTTGTAATTGTTATAATCGTCAGGTAAAACGATCAACTAAGCTCCATCTTCATAATTCACGAGCGAATCGAGTTAAAAGCGCGGTGGAGGAGGTAATAGACAACGTCGGTGCTCGACTGAGCTTTTGAGTTAGTTGTGGGGTGTAAGATAGCTTTTATGAGGCATTGAGCTTTTCTGAGAAATCTATAACATTGAACTGTCATGGTTACACACATTAGAAAACTGAAAATGTTCAGGATAATAGTAAAATAGTGAAACATAGAAAACTTCTTGAGCATTTCAGTTTTATAATTTCATAGAAATCGTTGCATTGGTACCAATATTTAGTAGTTAAATTGATGTAATGCGTCTGTGACTGGCTCGGTGGAACAGTGGCTAGTGACTCAGGTTCATAACCTACGGTTCCAAGAGTCGTGGGTTCGATTCCCACTCGGGGCAAATATTAGTGTGACGAACATCGGTGTTTGTTCCGTGTCTGGGTGTATTATTAAATATACTTAAGTTTATTTGTGTATCCACTGTTGATTCTGATTTCCTTAACACAAGTGCTTAAACTACTTACCACGGGATCAGATCAATGTATGTGATGTTGTGTAAAATTTATTTATTATTTATTGTGTAACTTTAACAAACAAAATAAATATCACACAACACCTACATTGTTCTGATTCTGAAATAAGTTGCTTAAGCACTGGTGTTTACACAACTACTTACATTTAACTAGTCCCGCCCTCGCTTCGCTTCGGATATGTTATACATAAACCTTCATCTTAAATCTCTCTATCTATTTTCGTATTAAAATCCATCGTGTAGTTTTAAAGATTTAAGCATACATAGGACAGACAGACGCGGACAGCAACTTTGCTTTATACTATGTTGTCATAATAACACACCCAGACACGGAACAAATACCGATGTTCGTCACACAAATACAAATTTGTCCCAGGAATCGAACCCACGACTCTTGTAACCTTAACCAAGGTCACTAACCACTGTTACACCGAGCCAGTCCAAGTCTTAGTGCTTTTTGCCGTAGCTATATTTTTTTTACATCAATATGTTTCCGCACCTTCCCTTTAGTATATTTTTACACGTCTATTTGGAAGATTCCTCATCAATGAGCCTACAATACGGCTCGACACAATGTGTGCAATAATAGAGAAATAAATATTATTACCTTCTACTATTATTCAAGCAAATGTCGCTCTATCGTAGTCAGCAGAAGATAAAGCTTCTTTGTACGTACACGGATTGCAACTTAATCTCATTATAGTAGTGTCGTACTGTGAGAGTAAATAGATTAAATTAATGTTACTTGAAGTAAGGCGGCAAAAAGCAAAAGTGCCGCCAAGTAAACAGCAAAAAAGCCACACACACCAAAATCGCAAACTTTTCAACAGCAATATTGAACCACTATCAACGGAACGGGCCATTTGAAGCGGAATTAGTGAAACAGTAAGAATTTTCATCAAGGAACGGCGGGCAACTTTTTTAATCGTGAATTTCAAAGTGCAAAACAAGAAGATGAAAACAATTAAAACAGGACTCAAAATGCTTCAAGTGTAAGTCAAATTCCAAGTTGTGTCGGACGGACAAAAGCTCCGGTCGTCAAATTAAAATTGGGAGGATGGAGATAGCCATTTTGGATTACGAGGTTTTGTTGTTTCGTCCGCTTATTACCTTATAAGGCTTTGCTGGGCGGCAAACGTCGCGGGAATATTTCCTGTCTTAAGTTACAATTTCAGGCCAACATATATATTTTTTTGTTGACTAAATTATTAAATACCTAAACATTTTTCTTTACTCTTTTGCTCAAGTATTTTGAAACATCTTAGAATCCCTGGTTGATTTTATAGAAACTATTGATTCCTTGAGATACCGACACGTATGTTACTAAGTTAGGTGTCATTTTCTATATTTACTTAACAAAATTGTAATCATATGATTATGATATTTATTTATTTATTTATTTATTTATTATTAAGGTATACACAACAGGTTACAATCATAAATTAATTTGAATAAAAACATTTAAAAATTACAAACCTAGATTATGACCCAAAAACGTGTACACACAGCATGGTTAAACAATAGCGCGTAAACTTATATTACATTTTTTATTATTATTATATTTTTATAACAAAGATACATTGCTACTGGCCAAAATGAAGGTATTTGTCTGCCTACCTCAAGGAATGTATGATAAATATCAGTTCTTGGAGTGAATTGCCCTACGTCCTTCACGGTACAAGCGTAAAAATAAGTTGTAAACCGTATGATAGCCCATCTACATATACGCCATTTTGTTTTTACGTCCTATCCAAGATGGCGCCTTCATATTTCTCACGTAGAGGTAAAGTGTGCTAGGTTATGTTTCACGAATGAGACATAACTTTGGGATTGAGACGGGGCGTAAATTCTTATTTGCAAATATTAACTTTCTATCCTGTACGTGTGCTACTTTGAAATATTTTCACCTGTGTACCATGCATGTCCTATAATAAATACATTGTGAACACAGACAAATGATAAACACAGTAGCAAATACATAGATACTTACTGCCAGACGTTTCGGCTAGGTAGCACTGGTCGCGAAATATTTATAGGCTTTGCGAACATCTATAAAATCTATTAGCATCTCGCGGTCTAGCACGGTAGTGAACGGTCTGTCTGAAAATAATCTAATGGAACTGTCTAATACATATGCTTAACAGAATAGTACCCCTGCTACGGAGTAAGTACTTAATAGCAATCGCCATTGTTAATAAATATCTGGGACATTTCCAGACACGGCAATCTGACCCCAAACTAAGCAGAGCTTGTACTTTGGGCGTCTGAGACTAATATCTATACAAAGATAGATATTTATAAATACATACATATTCACACCCAGACACGGAACAAACACGAATTTTCATCACACAAATCATTGTCCCGAGTGGGAATCGAACCCACGACTCTTGGAACCGCCAGCCAGGGTCACTAACCACTGTTCCACCGAGCCAGTCACTACGCCAGAACAAACAGTTCCACCAACAAAAGAGCCACCGGGATGTAGTCACATGACCGCTACAACTCGTCGTCTGTCACAACAAAGCATTTGGCCAATCAAAATGCAAATTCGCCCCCACCCTGATTGTATGCACTTAACCGCAGATGACGCCTGATAGAATTCGGGACGGGGTTATAAATGTCAATACCATTTAGATATCCATTTTGTTTTAAACTTTTGTTTGACAGCGGAAACAAAATGGCCGCCGTTTACGCGGAGTTTCTCAAAGTTTTTTTGTACTCGTGCCGAATTCTTCAACAGTAAGCAAATATGAGTTTCTCAATTCGGATGCGAGTTTGCCTATTATTATTTGTTTATTGTAGGTAGGTACCTGTTTAAAAGAGTTGGTTATATGAGGTTGTGGGTAGATAAATATGTACATGGTTTACCAAAGAAACAAAACCACATCTTTCGACTGGATTTAGTGCACTCATAATATATTTTGTTTAATCCTGATAGCGCATTGGATATTTGCCCGTTTGATTATCATTCGGAACAAATAGTTGTGTGTGATTGTTCAGTGTCTGGGTGTGTTTTTAAAATATTTTAGTTTGTTATTTAAATCAGTATTTATTTATAAAGTCCATAACATAAGTGCTTGATACTAATGAGATTTTTTTTAATATCCGATGTTTAGGATGACCTCACTTCATCTGATGAAGCATCTGATGAAGCGGCTGTGAGGTTCAAATATGAGGTCGGCAGGCACAGAACCATAGAGTGACTGTAGAGGTAGATAGTTGTGGAATATTTGTCATATTCGAATTCATCAAGTATGTTTCAACCAGCAAATAGGGAATATGCATAAATCTGCAATCTTGAATTTTTCAACAACTTATGAAAAAAGGCTTAAACATATACTAAAATGTGAAATAAAAATGAAAATCGGTTCACAAACGAAGGATTTATAAGGAATTAAAGTAAATTTTCTATCTCTTTCTTACAAAACGAAGTTTTATATGGATCGCGTATGGCCGTAGTGTAATTGTGACGTCATCTGCCATATCGGACCTCTCTGTCCACCCGGGAACTTTAAACAGCTATATCTCGCTTGTCGTTAAAGTAAATTGAAAAATAGAATTACATTCATATTTCTTCGACATTAAAGATTGATTTCTATAATAAAAAAAAAATGTGTGCATAGTCCCCATTACCCAGCCAATCAGAACTCGCAATCATCTTGACTCTAATCAGTTTACCAAGAACAGCTCTGTCGTTTTAAAATAGATAACCTGTAGCTGGCTGGGACTGGCGTCTTGCTTCAATTTGAAATTGATCCCGCCAACTTTCGGCGAGCTTTACTAATAAAATTGTTGACAGTGTTGCTAGTGTGTTAATTTTGTACGATTTGTGTATTCGAATTATTGTTTAACGTAACATTGATGAATTTTTTACTGCTACCAGATCCTGGTATTTACTGGTTCCGATGAACAATCATAAAATTGCTTAAGAAACAAGAGAAGATGCAAAGATGTTCAGGAAACAAAGCTAGGTGGCAGTTCAGAATTTTGGAAAAGCTACTATTCACATGTTTATTTTGCTCACAATGTTTCAAACACAATTGTTTGACATATCATTAAATAATTAACCATTGCTATTGAACCACCAAAATTAATGAAAATCATGTCAACATATACAGGATGTCCCAAAAACTAGTGTCAAGCGGAAGTCCTGAGATAGAACACCCTGTGGGGCATCCGAAACACCCCCATGTATGTTCCGCGATTTTTTATAGTTTTCGAGTTATGATTATTTTTCTAAAATTTTGAGAACAACTGACCTAACCGACTAAAAATATTGTAGAGAAAAAAGTATTTGACTTTTTTGAGTATTTTTTTTTGCAAATCAATTTTCATGAGTTTTTCTTTAATGCCTAAAATAATTGTCTCCATAACTTATATGGAAAATATCAAAATTATGGTACAAACTGAAAAGTTACGTTCTGTAAATAAGGTCTTACAATTTCAACGTTAAATTTAAAATATTAGGAGGTAGTTGCAAGGCTCCTAAATAACTTTAAAAACTGCGCTAGACTCTTAACTTTTATAATCATTAATAAAAACTGGTACTTAATGGGCTACTTTTGTTGAAATCGGACTACAAAGACAGAGAGGTGGAAAAATCATAAAATTAGCCATTTCAATACGAAGTATTATTTGGACATTTTTTTATTCCGAAAGTTAGTCAGTTTGTTAACAAACCTAAATTTAATGCAGGAGCACTCAGATGCAAACATTTGGATGAGTTTTTTTTGTTTAATTTAAGTTTCATTGCGCTAACACTGTTTTCACATGCAATACCTTTGTTACGACAAACTTGACGAACTTTGCTTTCTTTACGGACTTTAATAAACTTTTGCTTATGAACTTTTTACAATAAATAATCCAAAACGATAACTTTTTTTTTTTAATAAAGTTCCCATTTTTAAACTTAATAATTTTTTTAAGTATCCCAAATTAAACTTTCAAGTGGTTATTTCTTAGCATTTCTGGTATAATTTTGATTGTTAACAATCTTATTAACTTTAGAAATAATAAAATGTCCAAATAATACTTCGTATTCAAATGGCAAATTTTATGATTTTTCCACCTCTCTGTCTTTGATGTCCGATTTCAGCAAAAGTAGCTCATTAAGTACCAGTTTTTATTAATGATTATGAAAGCTGAGAGTCTAGCTCAGTTTTTAAAGTTACTTAGGAGCCATGCAACTATCTTCTTATATTTTAAATTTAACGTTGAAATTGTAAGACATTATTTACAGAACGTAACTTTTCAGTTTGTACCATTATTTTGATATTTTCCATATAAGTTATGGAGACAAATATTTTAGGCATTAAAGAAAAACTCATGAAAATTGATTTGCAAAAAAAATTACTCAAAAAAGTCAAATACTTTTTTTCTCTACAGTATTTTTAGTCGGTTAGGTCAGTTGTTCTCAAAATTTTTGAAAAATAATCATAACTTGAAAACTATAAAAAATCGCGGAACATACATGGGGGTGTTTCGGATGCCCCACGGGGTGTTCTATCTCAGGACTTCTGCTTGACACTACTTTTTGGGACACCCTGTATTCTTTTCTTTTCATAAAACCATTTAAAGAACTAGTAAACAAACATCAAGTTTTAAGATAAGTTTATTTTCAAATTTATATTAGGGCTTTAAAAAGCATTAAAGCATGAAATAAAAATAGTTTTAAATAATTAAGTTGTCGCAAAAACTACACGTTTCGAATCTGGCAACACGTTTGAGGTACACCGGGGTTTCCTTGCGGCTTTGGTAAATAATTAATTAAACCGTCCTTAAGAGGTGGATAAAAGATTTATAAACGACTTTGGGGACGCCCGCCCCTTCCTGCCCCCGTTCAAATACCGGCCGATGTTATTATTGACTCGTGAACTCGTAGTTAAAAAGCTAATGTTATTTTTTGGTGATGAAACTCAAATTGGAAGTGTCTTTATTCTAGAAATAAGCGTGGAGAAAGCACGTATATCTCGTTAATATGTTTTTAGTTTAGGTACAATTGTAAATCCTTTTTTAATTTGTGTCTAATTTAAATATTGCACAACATCACAAAGTTATTACTTACTTAAGCATGTTGTTTTACCTATATCAGAAACAACAGTGGTACCTACGCCCAAAAATACCTAAATAGATAAATAACACACCCAGACACGAAACAAAAAGTGATGTTCATCACGCAAATATTTTCCCGACTGGGATTGAACCCTCTCTTGGCCCTTGGGCCCCACCTCTTGAGGTAGGGGCACTATCGAATGTGCCTTCGAGCCAGTCTAAATAGATCATCATCAGCCCACGGGCCTATCCTAAACTAGGGCGATCAGGCTTTAGTCAACCACGCTGGCCAAGTGCGGGTTGTTCGATTACACACACCTCAGAATTTCTTCCCAGTTGTATAGGTTTACCCACGATGCTTTCCTTCACCGTTAAAGCGTCGAATACATATGAAATAAAATAGTTTGATATGTATTTCAAATTTGAAAAACACAGTGGTACGTTGCGGGTTTGTACTGGCGACATCTCGCATGGCAAGCAACGACCTTAACCGGCCATCGACGCTTTTACATAATGTAAGTATGTACATATGAGTTTAAATAGATATTCCATTAAATTGATCGTAGGGGTGAGAGCCATCCGCTCCCCCGCAAGTCCGGTGATGATGACGAGGCTACTCCAAGCCATCATCGTAGGGGTGAGAGCCAACCGCTCCCCCGCAAGTCCGGTGATGATGACGAGGCTACTCCAAGCCCTCATCGTAGGGGTGAGAGCTATCCGCTCCCCGCAAGTCCGGTGGTGATGACGAGGCTACTACACCATCATCGTATGTAAGTTAGGAAAAAAAAATCTTTTAAAAAACATCCTTTGTTTCACAGCAAAGCTGCAGCTTAGCACAGTAGGTATCCGATTGGAACAATTTAATTCTGTCTTCTATGGTCGTAAATCGCGCTGACGTTCTGAACGGCTCTATATAGAGGCCTGTTATTTATCGCCCAGTTTCAAGGCCGAGGTCAGCAAAATAGTCAAACGTTGTCACGGTCAGCAAATAAGGACGAGCATTCATTACGGAAACTGTAAAAAAAAAGTAAAAAGACGTGTGGCACTCGGGGACTGTCGCGGTATAGCTATTGCATAGCATCGTCCGATTTCGGAGCAGCTCGTCTCGATTCGTGCGAGTTTCGTAGAGTCGTACAATACGTCTAACCGCATGCACAGAAACACCGTGCCGAAGTCTACCGAACTGAAACGACGTTAGACGATTGAGATTTTATTCGTTACGGAATTTTTTGGTTCGGCCGCCGCGCTCAAAGCCCGCGATAAAAGCTATGCAATAGCTTTAAAACGTTTCAGAAAGAGTGAAGGAATATGAAAAGGGCAAGGAAGCTATTTATGCAAAAGTTTGAAGTCAAAAAATTATAATTCGGGAATGTTTACATCAATCTTAGCAGAACCTACTCCTGAGGCTGCTCAAAAACTAGTTGAAAAATTTTTGCATAATTAACTCCCTCACCCCGCAGTAGCAAAAAATGTAAGAAAATTAAGATTAGGGTTCGATGGGGCTGACATGACGTAAGCAAAAAATAAATAAAATTTAAAAAAGTGTTTTTTTTTAAAACGTAACTTCTATAAATAAAACTACATTTGGGTTCTATTGACGTAGAGACTAAGAATTCGTCGTAGGTGTGCAGGTTTCCTCACGATGTTTTTTCTTGCACAACCAGATTTGTACAAACAGATAACGATCGTCGCAATGGCATAATTTATAAATAAATAAAATAAATAAATATTTCACAACATCATATACATTGATCTGATCCCGTGGTAAGTAGCTTAAGCACTTGTGTTACGGGTATCAGAATCAACAGTGGATACACAAATATACTTAAATATATTTAATAATACACCCAGACACGGAACAAACACCGATGTTCGTCACACAAATATTTGTCCCGAGTGGGAATCGAACCCACGACTCTTGGAACCGTAGGTAGTAAACCTGGGTCACTAGCCACTGTTCCACCGAGCCATTTATAAATTATGCTATTGTAACGATATTTTCTATTACTCAATGCACTGGTACTCGTAATATACTCTATACTTGGAAGTTTCATTTGCCACTGTTGCGTCAATCCTCACCCCTGAAGGAGGCATGAAGTCAATTGCGTCACGAGCCATGAATCTGATCACGAAGGTCAAGAGCGATCCTTGGGTTTCCGTCACGCTCTGCCCTTGCTCTTAGAAGATTTGTAGTTTAATTAAACTTGCAAGGAACGGTAAGCAGGGTCAATCTGTATTGACCTTGCTGCTTGTTAATTGCATATTCAACTACAAGCGGTCATCGATTTTCTTCATTGTTTCATCCTTTAGACAGTTAAAGGAAACAATAAAGAAAATTGAAACCGATTGCAGTTGAATATGTGGGTAAAAATATTTAAATAGAGCAATAAATATCACACAACATCACATATATAGCACTTGTGTAATGGATATCAGAAATAACAGATACAAAAATGTACTTAAATAATTTAATAAGATACCCAGACACGGAACAAACACCGATGTTCGTCACACAAATATTTGTCTGTCCCACTTGGGAATCGAACCCACGACTCTTAAACCGTACCATTTGCCATCACTAGCAACTGTTCCTTCGGGCCCGTCATGATTAATTCTTTAAAGAACCTATGCATGCATTTTTGCATCATTATAACTAAACATCCTGTACTGCAATGATTATATTCCTTGTAAGATACATTATATTTTCATGCAATGATATTGATAATTAAGTGTGTACAGAATGGTCTATCGTGCCTGACGATCTCATATGCGGATCTCACTACCGCTTACCATTAGGGGCTTTTTAAATATAAAAAAAAATAAACATTAAAGATTCTATATGTATATTAATGGTTAAGCCTTGTCAGTTGTTGTTAAGTATTACGTTTCTAATAATTTGAAACAAAGTTATTTAAGTAGGGACTGAATAATTAGGCAACTTGGTATTGCACGGATCTCACTACTTGTTTGGGTAGGTACAACTGGATTTCGAGGCTTGGTTTTTAGAAGTTAAGTTTTGGCTTTCTCGGACAAAAGTTTCGGTGTATTTGAACTTAATATGATAATACATATTTACAGTAGCAAATATACAGCTATTTGCTACCCGACGTTTCGATTGGGTTAGACCGATCATAGTCCCGAGAGAGATGAAATAACTGTATTATAGCGTCAAATGTCAGTGTACCAATATTATAAAAGTTATCCAATCAAAAACATAAATGTGAAATGAGAGCCAAGTTCAATATTGCCTTGGTTGTTGACTTCAGCGACAAAAGAAGTGAGATCTAAATGGGTGCCAAGTTCAATGGTCAACCCAGAAATTTATTTATAAGTAACACTATAACATACCTATCAGATCTTCTTATAACATTAGACAATGTATGGTGGTAGCCTATGAAGGTCTGTCTTGGCTAGTTTCTATAAACCTACCAACGTATTATTATGTTCGCTTGCTAGTTTCTACCAACAATCCAAATTTTCGGAATTATAAAATAAAAACCGACAAATGCTTGTAGGCTTAGAACTTGCGACGGCTATAATTCATATATGAAAACTAGCCAAGACAGACCTTCATAGGCTACCACCATACATTATCTTATGTTATAAGAAGATATGATAGGTATGTTATAGTGTTACTTATAAATAAATTTCTGGGTTGACCATTGAACTTGGCACCCATTTAGATCTCACTTCTTTTGTCGCTGAAGTCAACAACCAAGGCAATATTGAACTTGGCTCTCATTTCACATTTATGTTTTTGATTGGATATCATTACTTTTTGTAGAAAAGTATATATCATCGTAACGCCGTGGGTCTTTTGAAAAGGACAAATTCAAAACTAAAACTAGACATTATGTAGGTACCTACCCTTAGTAATAAATATGAAAACCGACTATAAGTACCTACTCGTAATTGTAAATAAGTAAGTATACCTAAATATATACTTAGTGCTCTGCCTTCCCCGGTATATAGGCGTTATTAGGCACTAATTAGGTATTTATGTTAAGCGTTCATAATAGAACCTAACCTAATTATTAAAAAATTGCCAGTTTTTTATTTTTTCCTTTGTATTCATGTAATTACCTATCTGCATACCAAATTTCAACTCTCTAGGTCATTTGGAACTGGGTTAGAATTTTGATCTGTCAGTCAGTCAATGATAAAAATGAGGATTTTTGGACATTAATATCTAAATAACTGTTTAAGATAAGCTTATGAAATTTAGAACACATATTTATCTTGCAAGTCACAATATATGAGCCAAATTTGATACGTTTATGTGAAATAGTGTTTGATTTATGAGGGGTTAAAAAGTGGTTCCAAATGGTTCGTGTAATATTACACACGGTGCGGCTCGCCAGTTCTGTTTCTTGAACCTTGGCTTGACACGCTACCGCGTGTCTAGATCTTTTTAAAGGAATACATAATACAATCATCATCATAATCAGATCATAAACGTCCCCAGTGTTGGGGCACGGGACGCACTAAACTAGGGTGATGAGGCCATAGTCAACCACGCTGGCCATGTGCGTGCGGGTTGGTTGACTACACAACCTACGAATTTATTTGTAGGTGTGCGGGTTTCCTCACGATGATTTCCTTCACCGTTAAAGCGTTCAATAATTCAAATAAGTCAAATTTGAAAACACAGAGGTACGTGGCGGGGTTTGAAATGGCGATCTCTCGCATGGCAAGCAACGACCTTAACCACTCGCCCATCAACGCTTTTCATAAACAATATTATTACTTTAAGTTTAAGTATACTTATTCTTCGCTATTACCAGTTGCAACATAATTGACTCTACCAGCTCGCATAATGTCGACCATAGACAAAATCCACATGCAAAATCTCTCCAAGAAAGAATGTCACATTGCCCCGGCGCCATTTTTAAAAGTTTCCCAAGAACGCCGGATGTGCGCGGCGTTTCCGCTGGCACATTTGCAGTTTCCATTGTTCCAGGGCGAGGAATAAAAAAGTTTGTTATGTCACTCGTAATGTCAACGCGTCTGGTGTTTCGTCGTGGAAAACGATGACGTATTATCTTGGGTTTTTAGAATGTACAATAAATAAGGTTTCTGATCGATTTTGGCCAATCAGCCAACTGCTAATGTACTTTCTGATGCGGGAGACTTTTGCACTCTGGAATTTAGGCTCTACGGGGGACCACTCAGGCCTTTTTCTTTCGGGAGGACTAAGCTGGTTGCCTCAGACGGCTTCTGCACCTTCAGTGGACTGGCGGTGGAGCGGAAGGCTCATACCCTTAAGGCTTTTTGTGGTGTTTGCTTCCAACCACATGCCTGATACAGTTCGTTTTCCTGCCCTTGTCCCACGCTAAGTGGGGTCGGCGCAACATGTATATTTCTTCCACTCGGGCCTATCATTCGTTAGCTATGTGTTGTCAAGTTTTGTACAACCTAATAGAAATTGTTCTCATCATTATTAGCCGATACACGTTCACATCGATTGGCATAAAAGCCTACCTTTAAAAACTAGGGCGATCAAGCCTTACTCAACCACGCTGGCCAAGTGCGGGTTGAACGACTTCACATAACCTTAGAATTACTTCGTAGATGTGGAAGTTTCCACACTACGTTTTCCTTCACCGCATGAGCGTCGAATAAACGTACATATATGAATTTCAAATCCGAAAACACAGTGGTACGTGGCGGGGATTGAACTGGAAACCTCTCGCATGGAAAATCTCGATGCCTTAACAAGTATTCTGAGTGCAAGGCTGTCCGCAAATGGAGCAACACGCACATCCTACAAAAAGTCGGTGGAATATTTTGACTGGCTCGGTGGAACAGTGGTTAGTGACTCAGGTTCAAAACCTACGGTTCCAAGAGTCGTGGGTTCGATTCCCACTCGGGGCAAATATTTGTGTGACGAACGTCGGTGTTTGTTCCGTGTCTGGGTGTATTATTAAATATATTTAAGTTTATTTGTGTATCCACTGTTGATCCTGATTTCCGTAACACAAGTGCTTAAGCTACTTACCACGGGATCAGATCAATGTATGTGATGTTGTGTAATATTTATTATTATATTTATTACTAGCTGTGCCAGCGACTTCGTTCGCGTTTTCCCCGTTTTTTACACGTTTTCCATTGTATCTTTGCTCCTATTGGTCGCAGCGTGATGTAATATAGCCTAAAGCCTTCCTCGATAAATGGTCTATACAACGCAAAAAGATTTTTTCAAATCGAACCGGTAGTTCCTGAGATTAGCGCGTTCAAACAAACAAACAAACAATCAAACAAACAAACAAACAAACGCTTCAGCTTTATAATATTAGTATAGATTATTATTATATTTCATACATAATAAAATGGGACGCTTTAACGGTGAAGGTAAACATCGTGAGGAAATCTGCACACCTACAAAGAAATTCTTAGGGTAGGCACATCCTAGTAGCGGGGACGTCCGGGCTGATGGTGATGATGTTGAATAAAATGGGCCAAATCATCGGTCCTACAAGAAGTGGGCAGCTTCAAACTATGATTTACCATAACATAATGTAGCCTTTATGCTCCTATTTGGTTGAGCCTAGGCAAAACTGGTATCGGATGCTCTGAGCTATCCAAGCGTTATGTCACCAATGTGATCTTTTCATCACATTTTGTAGTGGTGGTGCCACCACCGGTAGTGATCAAACACTACATTATATTTTTATATGTTGTTTTTTTGTTAGTTTTATATTTGTATATTTTGTTTATAGTATTATACACCGTGAAATTTGAGTGGTTGTTTTCCCGTGGCAGAATGATTTGCCTGTAGTATTACTATCGAATTATGCAAATTATTCCTTGAAAAAAAATTTTTTTTTTCAAATTTTTGAAATAATAATTTTTCAACTTGAAAACGAGAGACACTATCGTTGTTTTTTAAGATGTGACGTAATCAGGTACTGCTTGCCGCCTGAAATCGATGCTTAAGGCTAAAGAAGCTCTACGCCCTAAGTCATAAAGCGGTTCGAAAGTGCTTTCGAGTGTCCGTTAAACCTTTCGTAAAACCGGCATATGTTGATTTTAATAAAAAAGAACTGCACAAATCTATTGTACGACTAAGATAGAATCATTTTACTGCGGGAAAACAACCACTAAAATTTCACGGTGTATAGTAGTATAATATGTGCTAAGTAAAACATATTCTATTATACCCAGGGCCTTTCTATCCAGGGCCCCTTCTGCCCAGGGCCCCTCTGGCCCGGTGAGGTGCCCGGTCCAATTTGCGGGGCCGTGTCGCGCCGCGTGATTTATCGCCCTCGCCTTGACTGATAACTGAACCCTTTTATGGGACGCGTACACATTTTAATCACTGGTAAATAATATTCTTATTTATTAATGCGGTGGCAACGTCAATGGTAGCGCTTGCTCCATAACTACTGAGACTTAAAAAGAACATTGGAAACTTTTAAACCTATTTGGCTTTAAGAAAGTAATGTTGCGAACATGCGAACGGATTCAAGGGCTGTAATTTTATTGTGTTTTATTGTCGTCCGTTGTATTTTTTCACACAGAACCTTTAAATTACCAGCTCTGTAGCGATCATAATAATAAAGTTGATATAGCACATTCTTTGTTATGTACTTACTTGTAACGAAGACTATGACAAACTAGGTTTTATTAAGATGGAGGTGGCCGTAGACCGGTCGCGCTGGAAAGTTATGAGAGATGTTTATGTTCAACAGTGGACAGAAATAGGCTGAAATGATAATTTGTTGTTAAAACGACAACAGAATTACATAACTAGTGAAAATTTCAACTGTCCAGCTATCGTTGTTCTTGAGATACAGCCTGATGACAGGACGGACAGACAGACGGAGAGTGAAGTCTAAATCTAGCGAAGCAATAGGGTCCTATTTTTACGCTTTAGGTACGTACATTTGACCCCAAACTAAGCAGAGCTTGTACTTTGGGCGTCAGAGTCTGATATACATACATACATATTTTTAAATACATACTTAAATACATAATCACACCCAGACACGGAACACACACCGATGTTTATCACACAAATATTTGTCCCGAATGGGAATCGAACCCACGACTCTTGGAACCGCCAGCCAGGGTCACTAACCACTGTTCCACCGAGCCAGTCGAAATATTATATTCACTAAATATTATTTCGATATCATACTAGTAAAATTGTAAGGTACTTCTAGTATTATTTCCTTACAAACGGTACCCGTACAATGTACGCAGTTTTCCTGCGAGACCTGAGCAGTGGTAATTTGATAATCGCATTATAACTGCTGAATCTTTTGATGTATTATTTTGGCGTCGCCTCGCTATGGTGTTGAGAAAATTTTAATCATTCGCACCTTGTCTGGGAATGTTCACGATTTGGGAAACTCAAGTCTCAATGATAACAATAGACGGGCACAGTTTGTATTGTCCAAAGATTTTCCTGAATTTACACCTGTTAGGTTTAGATTAATTTCACATTTAATTTAAAATAAAAAAAAAAGTATTATTTCATTTTCATATTTCCAAAGACCAAATAACTTTATTTTACTGGCAACACTTGTAAATGAATCTGTCATCTGTAACGGGTACGATCGGCAGTCTTGTTCCAACCAGCGAGGAAGTAAGAAGTATAAAGTGGAATTGTATTTGGTGGAGGATCCTCAGAGGCTGTACTGTGTGAATAAAGATATTGGAAAAGGTAAATATATGTTTTAATTATTAATATTTTAGATATCCTGGTTATAACCTTACAAATCAGAAGTGGTATGATAGCCACGTGCTTTTTAAAGTTGTTTAAATAATTGATTAAAATAAAGTATAATTAAATTCCATTTGCATAAAATATTTATAGATCTGAAACGGTCTGCGATCGTATTATGTACTATGTGTAGGCTTATAAATATGCCCATGTTGCTGTAATTTATTTATTTTATTAAGGTTATATTTCCTCATATGTTTTAAAACGGCATGAAAAGTCAAGGACACAGCAAGGTCACCTTTCATTAGGCTCAGTCGATAGGTGGGTGGCCACGTGGGGTCTACGGGGGCTCAAAATCAGGTTATTTTTGCGCTACGATGCACCGTTTCGGAGATATTAACGATTTATCATTAAATAACATTTTTATATGGTTACATGTTAACGAATATCATTTGAATATAGTAAGTGATTGAGACCGTAAAAATTTATTGCCTACTCCTGTGAGGAAAGGGCGTGACTATGTATGTATGTATATATGTATGTATGTATGTAAGTGATTGTGTTATAAGATATTAAGCTTTGTCGTGTCGAGTTTCAGAGAAATGCAACGCGACGACGATTGCAATTCGACGCATCGCCGACTGAGAACACCGGAGAGACGTGTTGAAACTCGGCAAGGAGATGAAGCAGTCGTCAGGTCAAGTCGCAGTCCGAGTCGTCGGGCGAGCCGGCCGCGACGTAGCTGCCATCGGAGCTGCCGGCGCGAGAGCCGGGGTCGCCTGAGCCGGAGCCATAGTCGACGTGACACCCAGCCACGTCCCAGTCGGCGCCGTAGTCGTGATAGCGAAGGTTATTGCATCCGCAGCCGCAGTCCGGTACATGCTAATGACCATGTTTCAGTTCCTAGCCTTGGCCGTTTAGATTTAAGTAAATGTGAGGTAGAATTAGTAAGGCAGCGAGAACAACTTCGGAAGTTGGAACAGATGATTGCGAAAGAACGCTGCTATCGACGTCATGATTATTCTGAGAGTAATCAACATGCTGGGGTCGCGCCTATTGAAACATGTGAGCGGGGTGGGCATAACCTAGAATTTCAGCAGCAGCATCGAGACAGTAGGAGCAGCAGACGCGCTGAAGTCAGAGGTGCACGTTCACGTAGTCCTGTTTTTAACTCTAAAGATGTAGCTGATATAATAAATTCCCTGAAGCCTCAGCCATCGACATCTAGCGCCTCATTAGGATCTAACAACCATAAAAATATTTTGCCCGAATTTGATCCATCTTCAAAAAATCAAAGAACTGATGTTTGGCTTAGGAAAGTTAACGAGTGTGCTACTGTCTATGGCTGGGACGAACGGACTACGATTCATTTTGCATTGCAAAAGCTCCAAGGATTGGCAAAACTTTGGTATGGTAGTCAAAATTCACTTTTGTATGACTGGAGTCAATGGCAAGAGAAAATATTACTTGAATTTCCGTGCGAACAAAATTATGGCCAGTCCTTGGAGGATATGCTTCAAAGAAAGAGTAAGTATAACGAACCTCTAGAAGTTTACTATTATGAGAAATTATCCTTGCTCAATCAATGTGAAATAGATGGTAAGCGTGCGGTAGACTGTTTAATACATGGCTTAACGGATAAGACGCTAAAGATCCAGTGCAAATGCATTACGATGCAGCCAACCTCATCAGCTTTTACAGTTTTCTTTTAAGTAACAAGGATGTATCACAGGCAAACAATCAGGTTAAAATAAGGAGTAAGACTTGGCATGAACAAAACAACAGTTACAATTTTTCTCAAAGGTTACCTAATCGTACACCTATCAGTATCACCTGTTATAACTGCAAAGAAAAGGGTCACCCACATTTTAGATGTCCAAAGCCATTAATTAGATGCTTAAAATGTAATCGGGTTGGTCATAAAATTGAAACATGCCCTCTCATCACAGATAGTCAAAACGATCAAAGGAAAAGGCCTGATAATATTCCTAAAACAATGCGTATTTCAATGACGGAGTCCAATTCAAAATTTATTAAAGAGATTCAAATTAATGATGTACCTTTAAAATGTTTTATCGATTTCGGTAGTGAAGTATCCTTGATCACTCAAACTACTGTAAGTTTATTAGGTTTAACATGGGATAAAATATCATCTCCGCTTCAAGGTTTTGGTAATGAAGTAGTATTCTCCATGGGTAAAATAGCAATTGACTTGACTATTGACGGGGTGAAAGCTAGAGTCAACTGTCATATTGTAGAAGACAGACTACTGGATGTTCCAGTATTAGTCCGTCAATCTTTTACCGAACAACATCATATAATAGTCTTTAAAGATGCCAACCAATTGAAATTTATTGACACTAGTGAAAAATACATTAATTCTAATAGCCTACTTCCCGAGTTGTCTACAGTACCTATAACAATTACTTCAAATATAACTATTTATGGTCCCGTTACAGTTAAAGCTCGTTTTAACTCTTTTTCTAATGGTAATATTATGTTAGACAGCAAAGTGGTCGGTTTACCTAATCAGAAATTCGTTATTAACGGTGGAGTGTGTCATGTGGACAATAGTTTTGGATATGTTGATATATTTCCCTTATCACGGTTTGTTACTTTGTGTGAAGGTACAATGATTGCTCGAGGTACGATAGTACAAGTGGTCAATAGAATAGTGACAACAACAGCTAAACTTACTATGCACGAAGTTGAAGATTTTTGATCTGAGTCAGGTTCACGTAGGCAATGATATCAGTGAAACTCATAGATTACAACTATTACACATATTGCAAAAATACAAACACTGTTTCGCATCTAGTTTGAAAAATTTAGGTTGTACTAATATCGCGGAAATGGAAATAGAATTAAATAGCCGTAAACCTGTTGTGTATCGACCGTATAGATTGGCGCATAAAGAACGTGACCATGTTAGAGAAATGATCAACGAAATGTTAGACGCAGGCATAATACAAGAATCTGTTTCGGAATATGCGAGTCCCATTATTTTAGTCCGTAAAAAGGAGGGCGGGTTGAGAATGTGTGTTGATTATCGTCTACTTAATTCGATAACAGTTAAGGAGCGATACCCAATGCCAGTTATCGACGATGAAATTTCACGTTTGTCCGGACAATCTTATTTTATCACGCTAGATTTGAAATCAGGCTATTATCAGGTACCTATTGCTGAAAGTTCTAAACCTCTCACCTCATTTGTCACCCCGGACGGACAATATGAGTTTAACCGTATGCCGTTTGGGCTGGCAAATGCACCCGCTGTTTTCCAGCGAATGATCAACAAAGTCTTAGGTTCGTCAAGATTTTCCGAGGCTACTGCATATATAGATGATGTTTTAATTTATGGTAGGGATATACAGGAATGTCTGGAAAGACTTGAGAAAATTTTGAAACTAATAGAAAAAGCCAATTTGACTCTTAATTTATCGAAATGTAGTTTTTTGCAAGATAAAATTAACTATTTAGGATACGAGATAAGTGCTGCTGGCGTTCGACCAGGTGAAAGGAAAACTAAATGTGTTTTCGAATTTCCGCGACCCTGTAATCAACACACTGTTCGCCAGTTTTTAGGACTTGTCGGCTATTTCCGAAAGTTTATTAAAAATTTCGCCGTTCTTTCTCATCCACTAAACAAACTCCTTAAGAATAATGTAGCTTGGGAATGGAATAATGATCAGGAAGAGGCATTTAATAACTTAAAAAGCAGATTAATTGATAGACCAATTTTAACAATTTATGACCCGGAAGCACAGACCGAACTTCACACTGATGCCAGCAAAGTTGGTATCGGTGGAATATTGTTACAGCGGAAATCTGATACCGAACCTTTTCGTCCGGTGGCATACTACAGTAGACAAACGTCTCCTGAGGAGAAAAACTTTCATGCGTACGAGTTAGAAACGTTAGCTGTGGTATGCTCCTTACGAAAGTTTAGAGTTTATCTCTTGGGTCAGACCTTTAAGATTGTGACCGATTGCAGTGCGTTGCGTTCGACGTTTTCTAAGCGCGATCTGATTCCGCGAATTGCGAGGTGGTGGCTGCTCTTGCAGGAATTTAATTGTAATGTCGAGTATCGCGCAGGTACCAAAATGTCGCACGTTGACGCGCTGTCGCGAAACCCAATCATTGATAATATTGAGGTAGATGATTCGGAACCATGTCCCTCAGTGATGTCGATAAGCAGTGAGGATTGGTTATCTACGTTACAGCTAGGAGATTCAGAATTACGGAGGACTTGTGACATTTTGAATACTGATCTTGATAGCGATAAATTAAAATATATTAAAGATAATTTTATTATTAAAAATAATAGGCTCTACAAATATTTGGATGGTGATAAATCAAAATTACGTTGGGTTGTGCCAAAGGGAGCAAGGTGGCAAGTTTTGCGCAGGAATCATGATGAGATAGGTCACTTTGGAGTAGAGAAGACTTTGGATCGGATGAGGAATACTTATTGGTTCCCTAAAATGTCTCGTTTTGTTAGGAAATATGTCGATGCGTGTATCGAGTGTGCTTACTCTAAGAAGGCTACGTCTAAAGAAGGTTTCTTACATAATATAACAAAAGTAGATGTCCCCTTTCACACTGTGCATGTCGATCATTTGGGGCCTTTCGTGCGATCAAAAAAAGGAAACTGTTATTTGTTAGTAATTGTCGATGCATTTACCAAATTTATATTTATTAAACCCGTCCGTAATACTAAAACTCAAAGTACCATAAAAGCTTTAGAAGATATTTTTTATACGTTTAGGAACCCAGATAGGATTATTAGCGATCGTGGCACATCATTCACGTCCCATGCTTTTAGAAGATTTTGCTTAGATAAAGGTATCAAACATATATTAAATGCTGTGGCGAGTCCACGATCTAATGGGCAGGTCGAAAGATATAACCGAACCATTCTTAACTCGCTTACGGCTCAAAATCTTAATGATAACGAAAGAGAATGGGATGATAAGGTAGGAACCGTACAATGGGGTTTAAATAACACAATTCAAAAGACTACAGGAAAAACTCCAGCTGATGTCATGTTTGGGTGCTCTATGAAATCCGAAATTGATCCTAAACTAAATGAAATTATTGAAGAGACTAGGGACAATACTAGGGATATTACTTCTATAAGGCAATCAGTTAAAGAAAATATTAATAAAGAACAGCACAAACAAAAAGAACGTTTTGACAAAAATAGGAGACCGGCTCGATTGTATAATGAAGGAGACTTGGTAAAAATCACTAAAATTAATTTTAATAACAACGGAAATAGTAAAAAGTTGCTCCCGTCTTATATAGGACCCTATAAGGTTGTTGCTGTGTTAGGTAATGACAGATATAAAGTTGCGGCAGTACCTGGATTAACTAATGGTAAAAATAGACGTAAAACAACGGTAGCTGCTGATCGTATTGCGCCTTGGATTCACATAGCGGCTTTAGAGGTAGATAATGATGAGCGGGATCTTTCTGATAATATTGAAAGTGATTAAATATCCATATTGGCTTTAAGATTTTATTTATAATTATTTTGTTACATTTACAGTAGCAATAGCATGTGTAATGTTTAATTCATTAATATTTTTGGAAGAATTTTATAATATATTGCAAATGTGTTTCTCCTGAAAATATATTTGATGTATAAAAAAAAAAAAAAACATTTTCGATGCTTAGAAATGATTTGATGTGTAAGTTAAATTTCTAGAATTGTTAATGGAAATGTATGAAAGATTGTGTTATGAAGGTTAAATATGATGTCATAAAAGAAATAAAATGTTTGATATATAATGATGATAAGACGTCAGTTGTTATATGTTTTGGATGAGAAAGTATCACATGATGGAATATGGATGAAAACGGTTTTATTGATTGAGAAACTATATGTAATAGTTTTACGATCAATAGAATAGATGAAGTCTAATGTACTCTTGTGAGAAAGTAAGGTTCACAACAGTACATAGATAGGTATGATGAGAAGAGATTTTGTTGACCTAGATGAGGAATGTGCCTAGGTAAACAAAATAATAATATATTAATGTACCCTTATGAGAACAAGGTTCATAATGGTATATTAGTGAGATGAATATTCTCAAATGAATGAGAAAATGGCTCGATATGATTTGATACTTGGTAAAACCAGATTTGTTTATTGGATAGATTTATGTTTTGTAAAATATATAATGGTACTTGGTAAACCTAGAATATATATATATATATTTTAATGTATGTTAAATTGTTAATTTTACTTGGAGCAAGCTTGCCGATTGTTAGGTTTCTTAGTACGTGTATGAGGACATACACGCGGTCAGGATGGACGATTGTTAGGTTTAGATTAATTTCACATTTAATTTAAAATAAAAAAAAAAGTATTATTTCATTTTCATATTTCCAAAGACCAAATAACTTTATTTTACTGGCAACACTTGTAAATGAATCTGTCATCTGTAACGGGTACGATCGGCAGTCTTGTTCCAACCAGCGAGGAAGTAAGAAGTATAAAGTGGAATTGTATTTGGTGGAGGATCCTCAGAGGCTGTACTGTGTGAATAAAGATATTGGAAAAGGTAAATATATGTTTTAATTATTAATATTTTAGATATCCTGGTTATAACCTTACACACCGTTCTTAAAATTGTTAGGTGTTAAAAATTTAAATCAAGTGTGAGTCCGACTGGCACAGAGAGGGTTCGTTTCGTTATATTAAAAAACCCGCTCGTTATGTAAAAGCTGTTCTAAAATATTATATACGTTTCACGTTTTTTTGTTGAGATGTTGGCAGCTAGTTACCCACTATCATGTAATTGTGCCAGAAATACTTAAAGAACTATGAATATTTTTAATTTAGTTTGCTTTTTGTCGCTATCGATAATGTCATAAGTTGTGGATCACAGTGAAAACTAAACACAAACTCTACGGTTTCTCAATGACAGCGGCTGTATTTTGAGTTAAAAAAAAACATTACATTTTATTTTAACTACAAATCAAAGGGCATTAGCTTAGACCATCATTGTACAGGCTCCGTAGGCGCGTTCTGTAAAACCGTTCAACTAGTAATTCAGGTATCGTCTAGCGAGGATCGCGCGGCTGCGAGGCACCCGGCAATCGGTGAGGGGGTGGACGCGGTCACTGCGAAGGTAGGCTGGCTCGTTTATTAGGTCGAAGAGGGCTGAACGGGCTTGTTGAGGGTCGAAGGGCGACTCTGGTACTTCGGTGACGCGGGATAGCCAGCGGGCTTCGACGCAGCTGGAAAAAGATATAGTATATATAGTACTAGCTGTGCCAGCCCGTGCCAGCGACGTCGTCCGTTTCAACCCGTTTTTAACACATTTTCCATTGTTTCTTTATTTTTATTGGTCACAGCGTGATGTTATATAGCCCAAAGCCTTCCTCGATAAATGGATAAATGGTGGTTCCTGAAATAAGTGCCTTCAAACAAACTCTTCAGCTTTATAAAGTGGCGGAGCAGAACAAAGATTAGACCTAGGGCTCAGTAAAGTGGAGCCAATAAATTATATTATTATATTATTATGTGGAACGCTATATCCACAATGGCATAAATATACTAAAATATATTTAATAACACACCCAGACACGGAACAAACACCGATGTTTATCACACAAATATGTTTGTTCGGTAGTGGACTCTTGGAATCGTAGGTAGTGAGTCTGGGTCACAGCAACACTGTTCCACCGTGCCAGTCAGTACAGTTGGACTTGTAAAATCATATAGGTGGCAAAAGGTAGAGCTTACGAAGGGCAAGGGTCTGCCGGAACTATCTCGTGGATGGGGCTCGCCTTCCAGTAGTCCGGGAGGTCGGGATGGATCGTGTACTTCTTCAGACGAGACGTGCTGATCTTGTCACTCTTCTTCGGGTGAAGGGAGTGTTCCTAATAGGAATTTATAAGAATGGAATATTTTTTTATTAGGCACATCTGATCGAATGTAACTAGTAATACCTAAATATCTGAAATAAAACTAATTTTACGGATTAAACTCGCGTGTATTGGTATTCTAAACATTATTTAGAGATCCGACGTTTCGAGCTCTTTACAGCGCTCGTGGTCACGGTCTTAACCGTGACCACGAGCGCTGTAAAGAGCTATAGAATACCAATACACGCGAGTTTAATCCGTAAAATTAGTTTTATTTCAAATGTGTAGTGCTCGCGCAAATAAAAATAGACAATACTACCTAAATATCTTTAAAAAAATATACGTATGCATATAATCCTATAACATCAGATCCTGTACACCCTGACTTCGCTCAACATAGACGCAAATCGAGAGGTTCTGAGATCTTTACTGTGTTAAAAACGGAAAAGTTGATTTGTCTTCATAGAGACACTTCACTTTTACATTACTTTTACGTCTTAAGTACTTCAATTTTAGAGTTTCGTACCCGTCAGTTAAAATTGGGACCCTATTTCTAAGACAGATTAAATAGAATAATTAAGGGGGATTAAAACATGTATTTTAGAATATTGGATCGGAACTCTTCGTGTACGCGAATCCGTCTCGCACTTGGTCAGTTTTTTAATACTTTATGCCAATTTACGCTTACGCAATAGTACACAATCTCAATGTTTTCTTTGATCTTCTCAGCGATGAGGCAGAGCGTCAGGTTGAACTGTTCCAGACATGGTTCCTTGTTCCCCAGGAGACTCTGGAACGGTTCCAGGGAACAGTTGAGCAATCTGGAAGCAACACATGAGGTGAGATGTATTCTTTAAGAATCTCTAAGTTGTAATTTGGCATGCAGGTAGATGTTACGATAGAGGTATCCGCTAAGACAGGATAGCCCGAAGCGAAGCGAGGGCAGGTCACTAGTATAAATAGATAAAAGTCTATCACCATGAGATACCTTGATCTGATTTCAAGCTAAGTTAAGCATTTATGTTACGGATGTCAGTGGGATACAAAAATATTTTGCCCGAGTGGGAATCAAACCTACGACTCTTTGCGGAAGGCAAAGCACGTTCAAAGCCTCATCGAGCCAGTCTATCATCACACACATTACGTACATTGACTTATTTGAACTAAGTTTCAACGAATTACTAAATTTTTAAAAGCGTCGATGGCCGAGTGGTTTAGGTCGCCAGTTCAAAATGACTATTCGACGCTTTAACGGTGAAGGAAAACATCGTGAGGAAACCTGCACACCTACGAAGAAATTCTTAGGTTGTGAAGTCAACCAACCCGAACTTGGCCAGCGTGGTTCACTAAGGCCTTGTCGCCCTAGTTTAGGGTAGGCCTGTGCCCCAGCAGTGGGGACGTATATGGCCTGATGATGATGATGATGATGACTAAATTGTCATAATTTATTCCACCCGAATTAATTATTAAGGCTTGCACTATGGCTAATACGGATCATCTCTACAGCATCTCCCTAAAATAAAAATATTAAGTATCTGACTTGAACAACCTTTCGATCATCTAGGCTACTAAGTGGATGGACAACGAAATCCGTGCAGAAAACGCAACAATATCAGTTATTAAAGTATATTCGAATCGGAGAAACACTAGCTGCCTTGTGCAGCGGGGGACAGAGACGGCTTTTAATTTTTAAGGGCATTTGGGAAAATTACAAGTACTTACTTTTAATATTCATGAGGGAAATATCACATAATGAGAGTTTCATATTTTGATAATTACCTATATCGGAGTAAAAAGTTAAAAAGTTCTTCTAATCTTTTAAATTCAGTAAATAATAAAATTGTGTAATTGCATGAGTGTACATTTATGCCAGAGATATCTGGTGCCGTAGACAAAGTAACAATATCAAAACGATAACGAAGTTCGAAAGGTATAAAATATATGTGATTGACATTAGACGTGGTAAATCTAATATAAATCCCATACATTTTACTCTTTTCGAACTTCGTTATCGTTTTGATATTGTTACTTTGCCTAAGCCCCCTGTTTAAATAGAGACCCGAGGGACACGAGAAAATAAGGTCCAGGAACTAATTATTCACCAGCATGGCTCACAATTTAGCGGCTTTTTAAGCCACTTTAGGGTCCTGTATAGAATGAACCAATTGACCGTGAGGACCTTTTTTTATACTACTAGACTAACAAGATGACCTCACTCCACCTGATGGTAAGCGGTAGTGAGATCCAAATATGAGGTCGACAGGCACAATAGACCATATTGAGCCTGTCACACTCACCCTGAAGGCCTGCTTAAATGCCGTTTCACGCCCCGCCTGCAGAGCTCGGGAGCCTGGAGAGCCTTATAGAAAACTCTCATTAACCGTGGGGCCCCTTTTAAAGTGCCCCCGTGTAACCTGGGGCCCCGAGTGTGGCCCTGGCAGGGAGGTGGCTTAAGTGGCGCCGCGCGTGATCAATCGCAAGACGCTCCACGGATGGATCGGCGCTTTGTAGCGGTTTTATTGTGCATTGTGGGAAAACTGGGACTCCATAAGAAGCTAGGCTGAAAATTCAAGTAGTATATTTTAAAGCATCTTTTTATGTATTGTATACATGTATGTTCGGGTACACATATTTGATGGACTAACTTGTATTTTGTTTTTAATTATGCGAGCACTAACAGTACATTAGGAATTGTCTATTGGTGCGTACACACATTACCTATGTGTGTTATTCTGTTGCAAGTTGTGTTCGCCTTCCAGCTCTGCCCTATTCCACAACATAACTTTTACTTATTTGTTTCATTTAGCCATATACGTCCCCACCGACGGATGCGAGCGTGCCCTAAATAAGGGCGATCAGGTCTTAGACCTTAGGCAAGATAATTTCCTACAAATTATGTTTTGACAATTTTTTTTTATAACGCATAGTTTCCGAGATATCACGTAAAAAGTTCACCCCTTTAATGAAGATGGCGGCCAGATAACAAGAGATGCGACCGCACAAACTCCAAGTTAAGCTTTTCTTAACTTCCTAGATGTTCCAAAAATAAAACTGCGTCCTCTTAAAAATGCTCATGTAACATTTCGATGGATTAATTCTGGATGTAATTTTTCTCCTTTTGAATAGCTTAAGCTGGACAACTTACCTCACCTTTCCACTGCCGGGAACTAACCCATTTGAAACGGAGTGATTATAAAATTCTTGTTAGTTTAAACTGCCCCGCGCACCGCTGCAATACAATGTTTGCGATTGGAGATCCGATGGACTTTTTGAAGCGTGTGCTTTGTAAATGGTTTGGGGAGAGGAAGTAGTAGAGTGGGCGAGATTGCAATTGTACCTACTTTTTGTGTTCAGAAATTTGATTGTGTTTATTTTTTTTTATGGTTACTCCCAAGTTTGGTTAGAAATCGATATGATATTTTAGCTTCCCCTGACTAAATTATGCTTAACCGGAATATTGTTATTAATGAGTAGACATCGGATTATATGCACTATCAATATGCCAAAATATGCATGCAAATATGCACTGAAAAAGGGCGAAATATGCACAAAATATGCACAATCCTAAAACCATTATTAGAATGAACTTTATTTTCACAATACATTATTTAGCTACTATTGGTTGTAATTCTTGTGACAATATAAAATAACGTATTTTTCAAGGATTTCTGGCGCAAATTTGTGACGTTTCGTCACTTAAAACTAATTTTTATGCTGAAAATGACCTTTCAACGTCAAGTGACGTTACCGGACAGAACTTAAAATTTGGCGCCATTTCTGCCGAGACCTCTTCAGGCAGAATTACGTACGTAATTAATGCGTAGTACAACACGTCTAACACGTATAAATACTAAAATAAGCATTGTCAATGAAAAAGTATCAAAATATGCAATAACGCTATAAAAATAGCATTATATATGCGTTTGCATATGCAAACATGCAAATGCATATAATCCGATGTCTATTAATGAGCTTACTAGCAATAAAAACAAAAATGCAATGCATAAAGAGAATGAAGGATAATTTTAATAGTTACTGGTTGAATTGTAAATCAGTGGCGGATTACTTTGTTTCCATACTGTTTTTTGAAATATTTTATTTGTTATTTTTATAAATTTTAAAATTGAAAAAAAATCGATGACATGACCCAGATGGGACAGGAACTAAGTTTCTGTAAATTTCGTAAACAGAGAACTTAATTATTAGATGTTCTGAATATTCTTTTTTTTTTGTATCAATACATTTTATAAAAGTCTTTTATCTTATTGAAAGAAATATCCTACTTATGGGACAGGCTTTTCTAACACCGAGTGGGTACGTATTAGTACTAGGGTCAAGTAATAAAATTGTCTTTATCTTCATCTTATCTAATGTCAGTTAGTGAGTGATGATCAATGACGAACGTCATCGTTAGTGACGTCAGTAATCAGTATGCGTCTATCTACAAGGTTCTCATTATCGTCACATGTCAGTGTGATTGTTTATTAAGATACTGCTTAATTAATATCCCACACAATTATAGAAGGCGTCTGATTTCAGCCATGGCGGCCGATCAATTGGGATCAGCCAAGTGCGCTGGATATAGTGCACAAGTGTCAAACATAAGTGCACTCTCTATTCCATTACTATCATAATTCGGTGAGAAGGCAACCCGACATGACCGATGACACACGCTGTAAAGGTTATTTTTTATTAGGGGTGAGAGCAATCCCCCACCCCCGCAAGTCCGGTGATGATGACGAGGCTACTCCAAGGTATCATCGTTTGTCAGTAAAAAAAAAACATAGGTTATTTTTCGTTTCGTTTGTTTACATTATCTCGTATATTATACATTATTCTGATTTTGAGATAAGTAGCTTGTTACTTGTGTTAGGGTTAGAACAAACTGCGAATACACAGATACGGCGCAAAAGGCAGGACAATGTCTAATGCGGCCAAAACCAGATTTTAGTTAATACAGATTACGGGTATATACGACCATCACCAACCCCCAATGAACCCCATGGGGGTTGAATTTAAAAAAAATAGCGCTGGTGTCTCTCCGGAGTGCCAGCTACCTCCATACCAAGTTTAAAAAAATCGACAAACACGTAAAAATTCTCCTAAACTAATTTTCACCAACCCCCAATGAACCCCATGGGGGTTGAATTAAAAAAAAATAGCGCTGGTGTCTCTCCGGAGTGCCAGCTACCTCCATACCAAGTATTATAAAAATCTACATACACGAGAAAATTCTCCCATACTAATTTTCACCCCCCCCAATGAACCACACGGGGTTTGAATTTTAAAAAAAAGTAGCCTATATGTTATTCCAGAGTGCCAGCTACCATCATACCAAATTTCATGAAAATCGGTTTAGAAGTTTGAGCGTGAAAGAGTAACAAACATCCATAAATCCATACAAACATCCATTCATACATCCATACTTACTTCCATTACAAACTTTCACGTTTATAATATTAGTAAGGATGTGGAGTGTAGTATACTACTATACTCATATATATTCTTACTAGCTGTGCCAGCGACTTCGTTCGCGTTTTCCCCCGTTTTTTATACATTTTCCATTGTATCTTTGCTCCTATTGGACGCAGCGTGATGTTATATAGCCTAAAGCCTTCCTCGATAAATGGTCTATACGACGCAAAAATATTTTTTCAAATCGAACCAGTAGTTCCTGAGATTAGCGCGTTCAAACAAACAAACAAACTCTTCAGCTTTATAATATTAGTATAGATATACATACTCTTTTAACCTATACCATTTCATTGCTGGGCAAAGCTCTCCTCCAAACTTGTCATATTGAAACTAACTTAAAGATCTCGTTGGTCTTCTCCATAGTCCTGGTCAGCACTTGGCTCCTGTCTTCGAGCTTGATCCTCAGCTTTTCTGAATTCTTCTGTTTCTCTTCTAACTCTTTCCGTAAGTTTTGTATCTTCTTTTGCCTCTTGACCTCCATCATTTCGTTCCAGTCTTGTCTGTCTTCTGTAATAAATATTAAAATTTGAGATAACGACTGGCAAATAAGAGACAACCTACTAGGATTATTGGCAAAGCACTCAGATTATCTTTTATAAGACTTAACTTAAGTGGCAAAAATAAACGGGATGTCAATATTGCTTCCTTAAAATCGGTTCTAGACTTTCCTTATCACCCCAAATGTTATGGCATAAATAAATAAATATCTGGGACATTTCCACACACGGTCATCTGACCCCAAACTAAGCAAAGCTTGTACTATGGGCGTCAGACACTGATATACATACATATATATTTATAAATACATACTTGAATACATAATCACACCCAGACACGGAACAAACACCGATGTTTATAACACAAATATTTGTCCCGAGTGGGAATCGAACCCACGACTCTCGGAACCGCACGCCAGGGTCACTAACCACTGTTCCACCGAACCAGTCTGTTGTCCACAGAGCATGGTTGTTAAGTGAAGGTAGTTGGTAGATATATTATAGTTTATTCCTGACCAACCACAGATGATGGTAGGTCTACCGTCAAGAACCAGTGGGTGCAAATGCGATTGCTGGAAATAATTTGTCAACTCTCACCCACATCTCTTCGTACAACAGCCAGGTTCCTATCCAGCACTTCGTTTTCAGCGCAGAGGTCAGTCAAGAGCTTATAAGCGGAGAAGTTCCGGTGTTCCAGAAGCTCGAAGCTCTCGATTATCTTCGTCACGTTGGACTCTTGAGTGTAATCCTGAGGAGAGATTACGTGGACATCATCACATATATCATCAGCCCATATACGTCCCCTCTGCTGAGGCACGAGCCTAACCTAAATTAGGGCGATAAAGCCTTAGTCAACCACGCTGACCAAGTGCGGGCTGGTCGACTACACAACTTTAGGACTTCTTCGTAGATGTACAGGTTTCCTCACGATGTTTTCCTTCACTGTTGAAGCGTTAAATAGTCGTACATATGAATTTAAAATTTGAAAAACACAGTGGCACGTGGCGGGGTTTGAACCGGCGACCTCTCGCATGTAAAGCGACGACCTTAACCACTCAGCCATCGACGCTATTAACAAAACGTGGACACGTTACAGGGATTGGACGGGTGTTCAGATAAAGATAAACGTTGTTGTGATTATAAACCCAATGGCGGCATTGTCATAGAAATTATTCGCATCTCTACCAATAAGATTGCTTGTATATTTATATGGGAAAATAGGTCACATGATACGTATAAGACGGTTAAACGAGCAAGAAAAAGAAACAAAATGAACAAAATTAAATTACCTAAATACACACAGAAGTAATCAAAAGGTTTTGCTCAGTTTGTGCTGTAGAGATCTCATTTAATATATACGTGTGCAGTTTAGTGATACTTATAGTGGTAATTTTATGTTATGGATACATTATAAAGCTGGTGTTCCTTTGTTTCTATTTATCTACTGTATAACCAACTTCAGAAAAGAAGGGGCTTTCCCCTTCTTTCAATTCTGCAAAATGTTATGTAGCAAATCACAAGATTAATTAAAATCAAGGCCATCGAAAACAATTGAACATCTATAAAACTTACCTATTTATTATGTGCTACTAATCTATGAAAAGTGCACCTAATGACAGCAACTTTGCATCGCATTAGCTACGGCTGCCAAATGTACCCATTTCGATTTAACCACAAACAGCTCTCAGCGCAACAGGTGCAGCCAAAGAACCTACTTAATTAGTACACATGCACTTAACAGTTTTGGTTTCCGACCGAGAATGTGTTAGTGACCGTTTGCTAGCCAAATCCGATGCAACTTAGAAATTGAAACAGACCGTAGAATTGTAAGGTTCTAATATGTTGAGAGTTGTTGAAATCTAAAATATGGGACACGTATTTAATGGTTTTTCAAATAGTTATTAATTGACAAAGTTGTTTTTACGAAAACCTACAATAAGCATTGGAACTATTTCTTTCTACCCATACCAAAATTATAAATGATTCACGAAGTCTTTCTTATTTTGCCGTTTAAGCGAACTATAAGAATATGGTAACGGAGAGTGCACTTGTGTTTGCGTGCATTACAAATGCCCTGGGCTGTTGGTTGGTCTCCTTTGAGCTCGTGGCTTAAATAATTACAAATAATACGAGTAACTCACTTCACTCCAAAGACGAGATCCAAAAGGGGAGGCCCAAGAAAACCGGGTATGACTATTTGGTTCAGCTATCCAATATCTAGCCGGTCCCTAGATAGATAGCAGGGGAGTTTTGAGAAGACTTTTGCCTAGCAGTGGGATTACTCGGCAAACGTATTGTAGGACTCCCTCAGACCAGTTGGAATGACGATCTGCGCAGGACGGCTTATAGGAGCTGGTTGCGAGCAGCCTAAGAAAGATAGAAGTGGCGTGCATTTGGGGAGGCCTATGACCAGCAGTGGACAGAAATGGGATGATGATGATGGGAATCAGGTTAAAAGAAAACTCACTTCGATCTCGTCCAGTATCTTCACGTGCTCCTCATACACCTTCTTCAGGTCTTCTTCTTTCTTCTTCTCCGCTTCCTTCTCTCTCATCTCCTGTTTCTTGTTGATCCGCATCAATCCCTTCTTCGATAGGAAGTTGTATAACTTCATTTCGTGGTCGTAAAGCTTTTGCAGGTCTCGCATTTCCTGAAAAAACAAATGAATATGTCTTTATTTTTGTAGCATTCTGCTCTATTGAAAATTCGGTAGCTCGCGACCAAGATTGGTGTGACCCAGTCGAAACGTCGGGCAGTAAGTAGCTGTGTATTTGCTACTTCTAATGCGGTGACCCATAAAACCAAGTAAGTTTTTAATAAAGTGGAACGCGAAAGGATAAAATCGTATTCTGCTGTATGCTAGAACATGCTAGAATTCCCATTTTGAATCTATAGGTGTTAAAAAGTTCATAACGATTTAATACTTTTCTAGCAAATCCTGATCATGTAGTACTTTGGTTATATCGAGATTATAAAAAGAAAACAATTTTTGTTCGTGCGTATGATTTGACCCATCGAAGATCTGTTCTGAAATATTAATTTAAGTGTTAAAAAAACATTGTGAAGATGATAAATTATGACTAACGCCTCATTTCAAAATAAGTTAGTAATTCAGGCGGAAATATTTTTTCACCCACTGGTAATTACCAAGCTTTTGCGTACATGAAAGTGTATGGACGTAATTTATCACTTAAGATCATTAATTTTGTTTTATCCAAAGGGAAATCAAATAAATACTAATGCATGCCACGTTATTAATAGTTTAAAAAGCAATATGTGACTCTACTAACATAATTGTCGTCTGAATATTTACGTTGCTACTATTTGCGTAGTTTTTTTTTGAGGATTTATTAGGATATAAGAGGAAGATATATTCATACAAAACAATATTATAAATAACTGGCTTAAATGGCGCGCATTCAACTTGAAATAGGAGAATGTTTTTTTATAGCTGAACTGAATTCAGTGTGTTATCGTTATTTTGCAGTCAGTCAATAATAGGAAAATATATCGTAATAAATCTGAATAATGAATAAGTTTGACTGCTTTCTTCACAAGCATATATAAATAACACACAAACGTGGAACAAAATAATATTGATGTTCGCACAGATAATCGTAATTACTAGATGGAAAATTAAACCCAGGCTATAAGATCTGATGAGGGTATCAAAAAAAAAATTGACATTACCCTAAATCCAATATGGCGGAAAGCTAATAGGGCGAGCGAACTACTTATTCTTTATGCTATCGTAACTATCTAAATAGTGTATTGAAATCGTACGTGTTTTTCTCCTTTACGCATGTAAATGTGCAGTTTTTTTAATTAATTATTTTTTTATAAAAGGCTAACAAGGTTACCTCACTCCACCTGATGGTAAGCGTTAGTGAGATTCACATATGAGGTCCACAGGCACAATAGACCATATTGAGCCTGTCGCACTCACCCTGAAAGCTTGATTAAATGCCGTTTCACGCCGCCTGAAGAGTCTGGGTCATGGGAGGGAGCGAAAACATATGCTGGAAGGGCATTCCATGCCTTAATGACACGGAGCAGAAAAGACGAACTGAACCTTATTAAGTAAGTACTTTCCATAGAATTACAAACCAGAAAATTAGGTAAAAGAAAAGAAAAAGTAGGTAAAAGGTTGTAATAAACTTTATCTTTTTTTGATGACATTCGGATCACTTCACATTCGAGTTTTCACGCAAGTTTATTCAGAACCAATCGTGCATGACTCCGATTTACACTTGGTCGGTTTTAAAAGGGCATTCCATACCTTAATGACACGTGCAGAAAAGAGGAACTGCCTTCATGCACCTAAACTTAAAGTCTTAAAAAGAAAGGTTCCTTTATATAAATAATTATTACACCACATCACATACATAGATCTGATCCCGTGGTAAGTAGCTTAAGCACTTGAGTTACAGATATCAGAATCAACAGTGGATGCACAAATATCTTAATACACACCCAGGTACGGAGCAAACCCGATGTTGGTCACACAAATATTTGTCCTGTGGTAGTGAACCTGGGTCATTAACAACTGTTCTACCAGCCAGTCAAACCGAATTGCACACATTTTTTTTCTTTTCCTCCCCCTACCTGCACTTGCTGCTGCTGGTCTACTCTTCCCTTTTCCCGGACGGAGGCCAACTTGGAGCACCACTCATCGCGCTGGTCGTACGCCAGGGTCGAGGACTCGAACAGGTCCTGGAGGAACTTCTTGCCCTTTCCCAGGGCCGCCATCATGCTGTCCCAGGACTGGTTGAAGATTACCCTGGATAGGAGTATATAATTAATATCTCACAACGCCTTCACACTTCAGTGGGGCTACCATGAGTTTAAAACTTACGCGCTCGATATCGCCTACGTAAATATGTCTATGAAAAACATGTACAGCGCCGCCTGGTGGTTACGCGAAGAACTACAATCGGCCATATGAAAAAAACAACTCGATAGGTTTTTAACGTACGTAAGTTTACGATAGCCAACTCATGGTAGGGCCTCAGTTCTAATATTGTGAATAGCTAACTAATTAGCTAATATTGTAATTAGCTAGGTATAGTTAATTTGACTGGCTCGGTGGAACAGTGGTTAGTGACCCTGACTGGTGGTTCCAAGAGTCGAGGATTCGATTTTCACACGGGAAAAATATTTTTGTGACAGTTTGTTCGGTGTCTGGGTGTGATTATGTATTTAAGTAATAGTAAAAATATCTATGTATATATTTCAGTGTCTGACGCCCATAGTACAAGCTTAGTTTGGTGTAGATGACCGTGTGTGGAAAAAAATGTCCCAGATATATAATTGTTTGTGAAAATCTTCAAACATCTAACATTATTTTGATTCCGAGATATATACAGGGTGTAACAGGAGGGGTGGATCATCGTAAGTCAATCGATGGGGGACTTCAATACCTATCGATATAACCCCCATGTATGTTCAGCGAGTTCAATACCTATCGATATAACATGGGGGTTATATCGATAGGTATTGAACTCGCACGATGATCCACCCCCCCTGTTACACCCTGTATAATTTATACCTTTAACGTAAACGAACTTGTGTTATCGAAAATAATATGATACAAAATGAACTATTAGGATTGTAGAGACACTAGCCTAAACCTATAACCCATATTTCCTGGTAGTTTATGTTTTTGGGGCTTGTTCGTTTACAGTCGATCTGTCTTTAATTTGCGGGTGTATAAATAAATAAATAAATATTACACAACATCACATACATTGATCTGATCTCGTGGTAAGTAGCTTAAGCACTTGTGTTACGGAAATCAGGATCAACAGTGGATACACAAATAAACTTAAATATATTTAATAATACACCCAGACACGGATCAAACACCGATGTTCGTCACACAAATATTTGTCCCGAGTGGGAATCGAACCCACGACTCCTGGAACCGTAGGTAGTAAACCTGGGTCACTAACCACTGTTCCACCGAGCCAGTCAAAATTGGTGGTGTATACTGAAACACAAGTACAAAGGCAATTCATGTTTATCACAAAAAGCTCTTTAATCATACCTTCACGCGTCATCATAAAAAGCGATCCTTCACAGCAGTCTAAGAGAAACCGAAAACAGAAATATGTCGTCCTTACATAATTAGCATGCAGAGAAAAGCTCTAAATAGTTTGTCTTTCCGTAACAGTAAGTGTAAGTGCCGCCGCAAATGTTTGACGTCACAAACGTTTCTTGCACAAAGCATTCTGTGTGCAACTGTGCATAGCTGAGCTCAGGGATGAAATGCAATTTCAGGTTTTAGAGGTTTATTATCATACAAGAAGAGTTTTTTAATTAATTATATATAAAAAAAGACGTGTGGCACTCGGGGACTGCCGCGGTATAGCTTTTGCATAGCATCGTCCGATTTCGGAGCAGCTCGTCTCGATTCGTGCGAGTTTCGTAGAGTCGTACAATACGTCCAACCGCACGCACACAAACACCGTGCCGAAGTCTACCAAACTGAAACGACGTTAGACGATTGTGAGGTTTTTTTCGTTACGGAATTTCTTGGTTCGGTCGCCGCGCTCAAAGCCCGCGATAAAAGCTATGCAATAGCTTAAAAATAAATCTTGGACATTCCCACACACGTTCGTCTGACACCAAACTAAGCAGAGCTTGTACTATGGGCGTCAGAGACTGATATACATACAAAGATATTTTTTAAATATATATAATTACACACAACATGGAAAAACACCAATGTTCATCACACAAATATTTGTCCCGAGTGGAAATCGAACCCACGACTCTTGGAACCGCCAGCCAGGGTCACTAACCACTATTTCACCGAGCCAGAAATATTAAAAATTAATTGTCATCTGAATGGCACGTCTCGCGTGGATAGAAACAGCGTTAACCACTAGGCCACAGACGGTTTAAAGACATTATTATTAAAATTAAAACAGGCTTTAGTTAGGGGATGAGCAGCCCTAGAGTACGGTATGCAAGTTGTAACTCGATGACGGACTAGCGCGACACACGGCTGCGGTCGCCACGGGCTATGTCGAGTCCATAATTTGCACCTTGTTAGCAGTAGTACCTGGATTAATAATTTTAGCTATCGTGGCCATCGTGGTTGACTAAGGCCTTATCGCCCTAGTTTAGGGTAGGGCTGTGCCCCAGCAGTGGAGACGTATATGGGCTGATGATGATGATGATGTATTTTGGGATAAATATTGGCATGCTTGGTTACTGAACATTTGGGCTTCTAATTTAACCCATCAGAAAGTTATGGGGGCATCGAAAATGGCCTTAACATCAGAAAAATGGTGGTTTTCGGAGAATACATTTTAGCCTGACTTGGCATTAAAATAAAACACAGTAGTATTTTGTGTGTAGACCAGAACCGCACTTGGCCAGGGTGGTTGACTAAGCCTTGATCACCTTAGTTTAGGGTAGGCCCGTGCCTCTCAGTGGGTACGTATTTAGGCAGATGATGATGATGATGATATAATTGACTGGCTCGGTAGAACAGTATTTAGTGACCCATCTACGGTTCCAAGAGTCGTGGGTTTAATTCTCACTTGGAACAAATATTTGTGTGACGAACATCGGTGTTTGTTTCGTGCCTGGATGTGTTATTAAATATATATAAGTATTTGCGTAAGCACTGATGATTATGATATCCGTAACACAATTGCTAAAGTTACTTACCACAGGATCAGATCAAAGTTTGTGATGTTGTGAGATATAAAAAAAAATAAAACACATTTATATGTTTCAGTTATTTTTCAAATAATATGACACATTGACTGAAAAAAGAGGGCGCTGCAGTGCGCACGCATAGTACATTGTGTCGATTTTATTTTAATATTAGTAGAAACTCGTAGTGTAATGAAGTAAATATATGTTAATAGTAAAGCTCAGTTCAGTGTGGTGTTCTACAATTGAAGTTTACGCGAATACTTACGTATTTAATGAGATATAGTGCTCGTTGACTCTTTGCTTACATGTGGATTTTTCGAAGTGAATATGCATTAAAACTGTGACAATAATACTACAATTCAATCACCAAATCATTCAACACAACTTCTGGACCCAACGCAAATCTTAGTGTTAAAGTTCAGTGTTTTAATTGTGCCGGCAATTTATAACCTATAATAAATTTCATCTGCAAAATACAACACGTCATTCAACTTAGTGCTTTTTCACTAACAGCGCCATCTATGATCAATCACCTGAACTAACTCTCACGCATAAGCAACCTACAAACAAACCCTTTCTATTGATTAATGCTTTCTGGTTATTGGGTACAGCTGAATTACGCTAGAGGGCGTAACTAGATTGCATATACTACTGTGAAGGATTATTATATTATTTACATTTTAACCAAACTGCATCTAATAATTGTGGCCGATGTAACAAGCCTCTGCCCCGATCAGAATTTATGCGCTGCTCAACGTGTAAGGTGGCTTACGATCTGGAATGTATTAATATGAATAATACACGATTCAACTCATTCTATAGGTTTGATAAAAAACGCCGTGAAGAATGGAACTGCCGTGAATGTCTAAATAGAAAACCTAATAATGGCAATCTAAACACGCCTACTCGCCAAATACTATCACCAGAGCAGACTAACAACGTTACTCACCGGTCTAAGCCTACGCTTACGCCTAGGCAAGAAGGTATCGCCGACATTAGCGGGGATGGTTCGAATATTTACAGCGACTCTCGAGACAGTAGTCCGTTGAACCCCGCTAACGAGTTAAAGCAATTTTTGGAAGAAATGCGCGCTGTACGCAATGAAATGTGCATGTTTCGCTCAGTCGTGTCAGATCTCACAGCCGCTATTAAAACTCAGAACCAGAGATTAGATGCCCTCGAGGACCGTATTACAATTCTTGAAGGCGCCGTAGGTACATCTGACGGAGTTATCATATCCAACCTGGAAGAGACCGTCGCCCGACTCAAACTCGAAATCGAAGAGAGGGACCAAGAAATGTTAGCGAACGATATCGAGATAGCTGGCTTCCCGGAGACCAACAACGAGAACTCCACGCACGTAATCCTCACTGTGGCCAATAAGCTGGGCGTGCAGCTCGACGAGCGCGACGTAGTGAGCGCAGCGCGCGTCGGCGCCCCGCGCGACCCCGCGCCCGGCGCCGGCGCGCGCCCGCGCCCCGTCGTGGTGCGGCTCGCGCGGCGCGCGCAGCGGGACTCGCTGCTGCAGGCGGCGCGCGTGCGGCGCAGGCTCACCACCGAGGGCACCTACCTGCCTGCTTCAACCCCCGCGAGGCCCTTTTATATCAACGAGCGTCTCAGTCGATTTAACAGGCAGTTATTCCAAAAGACACGGGAGATAGCTAAACGGCTATGCTGGATGTATGTTTGGACGAGAGACGGCAAGATCTTCGCCCGAGAAGATAACGGCAAGGCGCGCCATCGTATCCGCTCTGAAGCAGACTACTTAAAGGTTTTTGGGGTTGACCCTGTTGGAGAATCCCAGCCCACAAATTAATAATATGGCCTGTGTTTTTTTCCCTCCTTATTTTATAACTGTAGTTAATAAACTATAACTAGAACAATAGTTCTACTTTCATAGTGATTCTGCCATTACTTATAATAACGAAACTTAGAATATGTTTGTATAAAGAATACTTTATAGTGGTTAATTCAATTCTCATTAACACTTATTGCTCTTAATTTAGTAAGCGTCGTATTATTTCTAATATTTACAATAACTGTTTCGAATTCATCTGTCAAAATATTATTATTTAAATATAAAATTGTTTTCTGTAAAAGTAGTTCTATGTATGTTATTTTTTATGAATATATTTTGTTATCTCTTTCAATATTTTTATGTGTATTAATACACTTGAAAGTACTTTTATTCGTCCATACTGCAGAAGCGGTTGTAAAAAGCATTCAAATGTTTCATTACTCTCTAAGTTTTTATAGTTGTAATGATTATGTGTTCCTACTTATCCTATTTTTATAGTACTGCCTTTCGTTTATTTAATTTTGTATTAAGTAGTAATTTAATTGATGTCTTATGGGCACAACAAAATTATTTTGTGTCTAGACTGTGTGAGATCAAACGGTTTCGATGTGTTTTGGTTTTACCTAGAATCACACCTATTACCAGCAAAGCCCACTATCCCGTACCGTATTTTACCATCAACCAAAAAAATCTGTAATTTAACTTATTAATTTTTATATTTAAACTTATCTTTCCATGTCTCATTACTACTATTTTCTACTTTAAGTAACGTTTTTACTATTTTATGTGCTGCTGTGCACTGCGTGCTCTCCCCGATAAGGAATCTGCGGAAGACCAGCGTCGAGGTGTCTTCCGACTCCTCGACACATGCTGAGCAGATCCCTTTTCAGTTACCTACTTTGTTTTTATTTTTTGTAATGTATGTGTGTTTTTAAGTGTAACTGAATAAATACTTTTCTTTCTTCTTTCTTTCTTTCTGACTGGCTCGGTGGAACAGTAGTTAGTGACCCTGCCTGGCGGTTCCAAGAGTCGTGGGTTCGATTCCTACTCGTAACGTTACACAAGTGCTAAAGCTACTTACCACGGGATCAGATCAAAGTATGTGATGTTGTGTAATATTTATTTAATTTGTATCCCTCACCGATCCTTGAGCATATGTTCGATCTCATCCCTGATCCTCCGGTTCTCGGTCTGTACCGCGTTGAACCTCATCATGGCAGTCTCCAAACGGTTCTCCGTGGACAGCAACCGATGCTCGCTCTGCATTTGGCGTTTCTGCAACTGGAAAACGAGTCGCAAATCAATTATTGTTAAGTGCCTGTTCACACCTAGCGATTTTTGGGCGATATCGCCGCGATAAAATAATCACTACGAATTCGCCGCGATAAAGCCGCGATCTCATATTTCCAACATGAACGGACCTGCGCTGTAGAATGCGGCGCATGCGCTAAGCGGGTAGGTTGGATGAGGCGTAACCGCCGCGAAATCGCAGCAAGCTCGCGGCGAATCGCAGGGATATCGCCTCGCCATAAAATCGCCCAAAAATCGCTAATGTGAACACGCTGTAAGAGGCCTTTATGAGACACGCCACCTAGACACTGCAACATTATATACTGAACTCCTAGGCTTAGGAACACAGATGTATATAAATAATACGATGTTCGTCACACAAATATTGGTTCCGGGTGGGAATTGAACCCACGACACTTGAAACCGTAGATAGTGTACCTAGGTCACTGTTTCACTGAGCCAGATAAAGAATAGTGGGGCTAGTAGCCTTGTGTGCTCTATACCTGTCCAATGGCGTTGTGAATGGCTGGTTAACTCCATACCTGTCCTCTGCTGGCGTTGACCAGCTTCTTCAGCCGCAGCATCTCCTGGCTGTTCCCCTGCAGAACACCCTCCAGCTGTTCCATCATGATCACGCCCTCTATGAAGGTCAAAGTCAAAGTTTTAATTCAGTACTAAGTGTACAGGTTTACTGCCTACGGTTTCAAGAGTTGTGGGTTCGATTCCCACTCGGGACAAATATTTGTGTGACGAACATCGGTGTTTGTTCTGTGTCTGGGTGTATTATTAAATATATTTAAGTTTATTTGTGTATCCATTGTTGGTTCTGATATCTGTAACACAAGTGCTTAAGCTACTTACCACGGGATCAGATCAATGTATGTGATGTTGTGCAATATTTATTTATATTTATTTAGTGTATGTACAAACAGGTCTTGTGTATAGAACAGGACCTTAAATACTTTGTTACCCTAGAATAAATAACAGGTGTCCGATTAAACATGGCAAAAAAAAATTATTTGTTATAATTTTGTGCATTTTATTGTATTTATGCCTAAAAATTTGGCAATATTGAGTATTTTGTCATAGCGGCAACTGAAATACGTCAAAATTGAAAGAAATTACTGTGAAAAATACTTCTGTCAATGTGGGTGTAAAATTATGGCTTGGACTACTCCTTGCCTTGCCGTCATCACCTGACTTCCGGAGGAGCTTTCACCACTAAGCCTAGCTATCATGATTCTTGAGATACAGCCTGGTGACAAATAATTTAGGAGTAATAGCAATAATAGTCTCCTTATTAGGGTTCCGTACTTAAAATCGTGTTTAGATCGATAAGTCAGGAGATACCAGTCACAACTATCTGTCCGGTGGTTGTTGAACGGTACACGGGTAAGCGACCCCGAGCTACTATCGACTCAGTCTAAATCATGTATCCTTCCTCCCCTTTTCCTTCCCCTGTCATACATCCTTGCTACTCGTGGGAACGCAATGACCTTGTTAAAACAATGCACAAGGCAGAATGGCGGCGACGTGGTTCACAACCCGTCCCGTCACGTTTCCCACAGAGGTGAAAAGTGGATCGCTGGAAGTGATCTCTGCCTACCCCTCTGGGAAAAAGGCGTGATTGTATGTATGTATGTACTTAAAAGGTAAAACGGGACCCTATTACTAAGCCTCTGCCGTCTGTCTGTCTGTCTCCAAGCTGTATCTCATAAACCATGACAGCTAGAAAGCTGAAATTTTCACAAATCATGTTTTTCCATTGCCGCTATAACAACAGATGATTTCATTTTTGTTTCAAATGTAATCTGTCGCTCTCCTGATTTTGTTACTTATACCAGAGAGCCTACCATGAGTTGGCTATCGAAAACTTACTTACGTTAAAAACCTATCGAGTTGTTTTTTTCATACGGCCGATTTTAGTTCCTCGCGTAACCACCAGCGGCGCTGTACAAGTTTTTCATAGACATATTTACGTAGGCGATATCGAGTGCGTAAGTTTTAAACTCATGGTAGCCCCACAGGTGCCCACGATACAGGACCTTTCCTAGTGTGGGACCTACTGTAATGCTCAATATTTCACATGTTTTCTGGAAATAAACTATTTGTATTAAATACTAAAAATTAATAAGAATAAATACTAAGGGGGGTCCTTATACAATAAACGTGCTTTTATTTTACATAGTTGTCTGACTTGCGATTGGCAGATTTTTTATCATTTGGGTATGAAACCCTAAAAAGTAATGCATATTCTATGTCAAACCCACCTTCACACTCAATCTGAGTCTGGACTCTGAGCAGCAGAGCATTCTTCAGGTCTGATTCCATTTTCTTACGTCTTTTCTTGTGGCCTCCCGATTTCGCTATCTACGTACAAAAATATATGATCAATATTTATAACCTAACTTTTCTTTTCATAAAGAAAACGTTAGGTTATATAGCTTTTATAAAAGTCCATAAAATGATGTATACTAGAAAATACCAGTTAATTAAATGAGAAACATGTATATATTAAATATTCGTCTTTATGGGTCTACACGCGATATTAAAAGTAGACCCATAAAGACATTTAGTGTAATGGAAAGCGAAATTCTAAAATGTTATAAAAGACAGTGGTAGTATAGTTTTTTTTCTCTGCTAATAAACATATTGTATAACAGCAGTTTCAAAATAGTTAAAAAGTACCAAATGTATCATTTTTAATATTTCATCATGTCAACATAAGAGTTTCGAATGGCGTTAAATAACGTTATCGAAATCGACACTAAACTACTGATCCAAATCGTGTTTAGATCGATATTATATGCACATGGCATTATTGTAAGTGATAGCTTTCTCGGCAATTTCAAACGAAGCGCCTTCAAAAGCTCTCAAAGAGTATCTATTTGTAAATATATTGCTTATTTTGTATCTTCTCACGATATTGCTGTTTTGTTCTATGCAATGATGTTAAGACGGAAAATCGCTTTAAACTATGTTAGTGTTAACTTTTACACACACTTTTTTTATCGTATCTTTGTTTTTGATATTACTATTTCTTTCAATTACTTTGTTTAAGAGTTTTATTAATATCTCACAAAATGACAATATAAAATGTTCCTCTAAATCCGACAAATTTTTTTTACAGAATTTGCATTGCAATACTGCTTTATATTTGTTTTAACTAGCATCTGATTGCGGCTTTATTCGCCTAAAGATTATAAATAACGATTTTTAAGGGTTTATAAAATCTTGTCTCATCTCAGAGCTTTAACTATCTTTATGCCTTAATCACTAGTTTAGTTTAACTAAATAAAAATATTGTAGAATCGGGCAACAATATATGTATATTTGATATTCATTATAATGTATATATGTATAAATGCAAGATTTTATACTGGGGCTCGACAATACATTGCAGTTATAATTTACAAGAGCTTACAGGAAGCCTTTGGAAGTTTTAATGAAATTCAGAAAGCCTTAATCTGAAAGAGCACCGTAACCTATTGAAACCAGGAATAGAACCTACTTACCTACGAGAATACGTACATAATCCTGCTGGACTAGAAACTGTGTAACTTATTATTAAGCTTTGAATATTACACAACATCACATACATCCGATCCCGTGGTAAGTAGCTTAAGCACTTGTGCTACTTAGGTCAGAAATAACCATACTACGGTTGTTTCTGACTTCTTCTACGAGTTTCTGCACAAGTAAACTTCACTACATAGTATAGATCCCGGATCCTAGACAAGCTCATGCTGAGCTATCTCCTATTGCTACCTCAGCTATACTGACTGTTATTTTTTATGTTGTATGTGTATGGAAAGCAATAAATTTTATTATTATTATAAAACAAAGTCGCTTTTTCTGTACCTCTTTACAGATATAGTATGCTTATACCGGAGCCGTTCTTAGAAGACTGATTTGACACTTTTTATTTTATATTTTGCATTTATCCTTGTTAAGAGGAACATATTCAGCGAATAATAAAGAACAACTTTTAAAAATAAGACGTTATTTCAAAATGTCAAATGCACCTAATTATCTAATTATTTGTCTTTTATTACCTAAAATAATTGAATTATAAAAAGAAAACGTAAAATTTCCACTTTGTATTACGCTTTTACAAGGTTACGCAGTTTGACACATTTTCATAGTGACGTAGTGGGTAATACTCACCAGGTATTTTTTAAAAATAGGATGAAGGATTTAATAAGTATTGTATTTTAAAAATAAATATATTTATAAATAAGGAACTGAAATTCAATCTTTTGGATGTGAATTAATGTTTTTAATAAAAATTTGTTATAATTAGACCTGGTTATAAAGTGGAAATAACTGTTAGTTATATACTTCGGCAATTTTACCGTTGTCCCTCACTAGTGCAGTCAGTCTGACATGTAGCAAATCGGCCAACTTAGAGCGGCTCTGGTATAAAACTTTAAAACTATGGAACGGATTTTGATGCGGTTTTAAATTAGGTAGAGGGATTCGAGAGGAAGGTTTTTATGTACTATTCTCCTGAAGCGAAGCGAGGGCGGGTCACTAGTAAATATAATATAAGTAACACACCCAGACACGAAACAAACACCGATGTTCACTACAAACATATTTGGGAATCGAACCCACGTCTCTTGGCGCATGAGACAGGGGCACTAGCCAACGCGCCATCGAGCCAGTTAATTATTTACAGCCAGTTAAATATTAAGAGACTCAAAATATCTACTTAAAGTTTTGTCTATTATAAAGAGATCTTACTTTAATGGCAACATGGTTTGAACATTAACATTTTGTAATATAAAATGTTTACCTACTTAGTTTAATGTCTTAGACCTTCTCAAAGAATTCTAATTTATTAGGTGACTTAGAAGCCAAAGAAGAAATTCTAAGGTTGTGTAGTCGACCAACCCGCACATGGCCAGCGTGTTCGACTAAGGCCTTATCGCCCTAGTTTAGGGTAGGCCCGTGCCCCAGCAGTGGGGACGTATATGGGCTGATGATGATGTGATGTTGAGTGATATTGATATCAACAGATATTTAGTTGAGAAGATTAAAGATGAAAATCAATTGATTGGATCGCTAACGAAGGCCTAATTCTAAGTTCGTATCGAGTCCCAGACGGCTTGATCTTGACATCCACCGTCTATTATTGTTTCCGAGGCAAATTTAAGCGCCGCCATGTTTGTTTGACTCAAATCAAGGTTAATGAACATTAACTAACGTAAACAGCCGGGGATAGATTTGAACTAATTCTGTTTCGGCGACTATTTCTGTCGGGACTACTACGAATTTATGGTATTGACTTTTATTTGCGCGTTTAAAGTTTCAAGACAGCTGTCATTTTGTGTCAAAACAGCATTGTTTAGACATACGATACGACGTTTAGACTCGACGTTACGACCTTTTTAGCGTTTTGATTTGAGCGGTTTTCTTATGCATAATATTACGTACGTTGCTCTATACATATACAGCTGTTAATTATGATTATAATAATAATAGTGTCTAATAAGTATACTGGCGTAACAACATTATGATTTTATAGCTATTTTTTATAAACCATTAAATAAAAAACTACATAAGTATAGAGTTAATGTATACAGCTGTAAGATGATTGTAAGTGAATGAAACTTCTTAACCTCAATTATGATAGTGTGGAAGCTATAATGAAATAAAAATAAATAAATAACAACAAAAATTAAAAAAATATATTTTTACTTTACCTTGCAATGCAATACATAGTAAGCAATAAATATTTTGAGTTTGAGTTAGTTTAATTAAGCTTAGTTTAAGTTATACTTTTGTTGGAAACGCCTGTCCGTTTATGAGGTCGGCGCTAACATTTGCGATACAGTCATAGACTACTGCAGGTGTTAATGTCGACTTTTATATTGTAAAATGTGTATTTGGTTTCAATAAAGATTATTATTATTATTACCTATATGAGATTAACTACACTCATAGGCGAAATAGCATTAACTCGTAAGAAAGCATTGTAAAATCGAGCGCATATGTAAACCCGAATAATTCAATGTCTAGATTTGTATATTATTCTCATCAGTTTTATCAGTAGCAGTAGGCAGTAGGCAGTTTCTATTCAGTCAACCAGATTTTTGTACATCTAACTCAAACATTAAAAAGTTATTTATTCTTCAGACCAAACTTTTGATCTCATAGACACATACTCAAAAAAGTCTCAGTTCACTTAATTCCTGCTTCTTTGTCATCGACTCTCAAAGCTTAAAATGAATTACTCTGTTCTGCGATGTATTTTATTAATTGATGATTACCTTAAGGTCTTTCAGAAGATTGATGTATTCCTTCTTCAAAGTCTTAAGAACTAGATCTTCTCTCCGGAATTGCGGGTGCACTCCCATGGTACGTTGGAGGCGGTCGGTTTGAATCATTTTCACCTGAAAAATAGAGACATTGTTTTTAAAACGGTTTTCACAGTTTCAACTTGATATAATTATCCTCCGAAAACCGTTGGGGTAGACGAGTTCTAAAGTGGAGTCCGCGTCTTGGCAAACGTGGTGTAGGACGCCCGCAGGCCAGGTGGTGTGACGATCTGCGCAGGACGGCTGGTAGGAGCTGGATGCGAGTGGCCGAGGAGAGAGAGAAATGGCGTGCATTTGGGGAGGCCTATGTCCGGCAGTGAACAGGAATGGGATAATGATGATGATAATTATTATCCTACTTCATCCATAAGTAGTTTCCCCTATGCTACATAGTTTATTTTTGTTCATACAAATTTAATAAACTTTGTATTATATTATTCTGCTTACAGACTAGACCCAATATATCATCGGGCCACAACACCAAACTGATTGCTGATTTACAAAGTAAACGGCAGGGATTTTATCAAATATAATTTTTAAAATATTTCGAGAGGTCGCCAGTTCAAATTCCGCCAAGTACCACTGTGTTTTCAAATTTGAGATTCATATGTACTATTATTCGACGCTTAAACGGTGAAGGAAAACATCGTGAGGAAGCCTGCACACATATGAAGAAATTCTAAAGTTGTGTGGTCGAGCGCACTTGGCCAGTGTGGTTGACTAAGGCCTTATCGCTTTAGTTTAGGGTAGGCCCGTGCCCCAGCAGTAGGGACGTATATGGGCTAATGATGATGATGATGATGAAGCTAGTTATTTTTAAACTGTAACTAAAACATCTACAAAATATAATCAAGATGACAGCTGCCCAATCTCCAAAGTCACTTTACTAAACCAGAAAATAAGATCAACATAACATTCCACCTGTCTTTGCAGCCTACAATGCTCGTCTTCCATCTTCCTCATCAACTCCACGTCATTCAAACTATCCGTTGTGTCCATTATAATAAAATAAGGCCAAAAGCTGTGTAAAAACGTTGTTACTAAACATCAAGTAGTGCGGAGCCAACTCGATTCGTTACAATTACCTCTAATTGGTAATTAGCTTAATGACGAGCGGAGTACCTAATAACGAGATCTGCATCAAATGAGAATTTATTATGGACAGTTCTCCTTGCATTCTGAGTTATTGCCTACACGCCTGTTTTAGTGTCGGCTATTTGTTTCCTTTTTGCGCTGTTTCCATGTTGTATTGTATCTTGTTTTTCTTTTTCGTACACGTAAACGTATAATGTTACCTGAATTCGCTTCTGTCTTGTGTCTGTGGCGAATAAATATTTTCATTCTCTTCATTCTGCTGTTACATACATACATACATCCTTGTGCTACGGTCCTGGCACACCACTTTCACTTCTTCCACAGCCATTAACCTCTTCATGCACGCTCGTCGATTACGGTTAGTTTTAATTTGACCTTACTTTAAGATGTGACCTATTATACTCTATTCCATTTATGAAGTCCTTTTTGACATTTCGAAGAACGTAACTCTGCACGTTTCAAATAAATCCAATTTAATATCACTTTTTGTGTTTAGTAGGAAATCGTTATTTAAAAAATATACAATTATGCAAAAACACCCTACAATTAATTTACAAGCAAAATTAACTTATTGTTTTTGATCTAACTATTGTTTCTATATCTGAACTTCAAAATAAAATAATATTTTTTTGCGCGTATGCAGTTACGTACTATGGTTTATGTTTTACTTTTAAACGTAGTGACGTGCCTCAAGTATTCGGTTAGTTAAACCATGTGCATCTGCACTGAGTGTTCTTTTTTTCAACTTTTAGTATAAGAAGAGAGATTTATAGGATATTTCGTAAAAAATAGTAAAATTTTATAGCATGGGGTCACAAATTTCTAAAACTTGATTTAAATTAGTTATGACCAAAAAACTGGAACACTCAATCCAGACGTTTCAGTAAATGTGCATATTCTCAATCTCAGAAAGTACTAACTCTGAGATAATATTTTTTATGTTAGAATTTAGTAAAGAATTTCTTAAATGTTTTAAGAAATTACCAATTCGCTAGGGTGTCAGATTGCAGATTAGTGGCGGTCTAAAAGGATCACTCAGTTCAGCACTTGTCTGAACTGAGTGATCTTCAGAATGTGCGTATAATTGGAGAATTACTGAAATGTAACAATTTTATCTTGTAGTTTGACTCTTTCGCGAATTCGTAAAATAGAAATAACGGCTCAAAAAGCTTTACCTTGAAAAATAATCAAAACGAGATTTTTTTGAAACGTTTGAACTGAGTGTTCCTTATATGCGGCTCTACAGACTGATATAACCCTCTTCCATTGAAGCAGTTTAGATGAATGGTTTTTACTAATTTTTTACTAAAACACGGATGATATTATATATCATCCGTCGCTTTAAACTATATACCTTAAGAGAAAAACAATTTTTTGTTTTTGTAAAGGAGGTTATGTTGTAGGGTGACCACAATTTATAATGTTTAATAAAAGACCGTTAGTTAAATTAGAAAATGCGTTTTATTCAAGTAGTTACATTAGATTAAATTAAAAGTAAAAATAAAATGTAAATATGTTTGTATTTCGCTTATATTATCTCTTAAGGTATATAGTTTATAGCGACGGACGATATTTCATGTTTTAGTAAAAAAAATAGTAAAAAACATTTATCTAAACTGCTTCAATGGAAGAAGGTTATATCAGTCTGTAGAGCCGCATATAAGGAACACTCAGTTCAAACGTTTCAAAAAAATCTCGTTTTGATTATTTTTCAAGGTAAAGCTTTTTGAGCCGTTATTTTCGAATTCGCGAAAGAGTCAAACTACAAGATAAAATTGTTACATTTAAGTAATTCTCCAATTATACGCACATTTTGAAGATCACTCAGTTCAGACAAGTGCTGAACTGAGTGATCCTTTTAGATCGCCACTAATCTGCAATCTGACACCCTAGCGAATTGGTAATTTCTTAAATCATTTAAGAAATTCTTTACTAAATTCTAACATAAAAAATATTATCTCAGAGTTAGTACTTTCTGAGATTGAGAATATGCACATTTACTGAAACGTCTGGATTGAGTGTTCTAGTTTTTTGGTCATAACTAATTTAAATCAAGTTTTAGAAATTTGTGACCCCATGCTATAAAATTTTACTATTTTTTACTAAATATCCTATAAATCTCTCTTCTTTTACTAAAAGTTGAAAAAAAGAACACTCAGTGCAGATGCACATGTTAAACCGATCATTCGCGAATGAAAATGAATCTAGCGGCAATGGGACTGCTTATAACTTTAATGCATTTTACAATAAAACGTAATAATTAGTGCAGTCCTTTGCAGGTAATATGAAAACTGATTAAATAACAAAATAAATTAATAAATCAAGCAGTGATAATTAATAACTATAAAATCATACATACACATATACATATAAAAACTTAAATGAATTGAAATAAAACTAATTTTACGGATTAAACTCGCGTGTATTATTAGTTTTATTTCAAATGTGTAGTGTTCGCGCAAATAAAAATAGACAATATTAAATGAATTGTTTGTTTTATTTTAATCTGATGCTCATAGTAACTATTGAGTTACTCCATTACGCGATACAATTCGTATAATTAATAATTTAGTGTTGCAACTATAGGTACTCGGTGCAAACACTCCTCGCGGTGGCTGAGCACCTATTAGAAATGGGTACTAATCATTGGATGGAGCTACATGACCCGAAGGTCCTCTCAACAGATCGTCACTATCACACAAGAATAGTGCGAGAAGCTATTGAAATTAAGAAACACAGAAATTTCAATAGGGAAGATGGATTCAAGTTATCATCGGCATGGAACCCAGTGATTAGTAAGTGCATACCGCGGAAAGTTACGTCTAATATAAACCCGGATTCAGTGAGTGTTGTGTGTCGGACAGATGTGGGTAGCTGTACAAATGACATTAGTGCTGGTTCGGGGGTGGATCAAGAAATTCACAACCGCTATGGCAGACGAAGACGGGCGGCGCCAGTTTGCTCGCGACCATGATTGGTGTAACCCAGTCGAAACGTCGGGCAGTAAGTAGCTATGTAATTTTGCTACTCCTAATATCGCGTGAAGACCCATAAAGACTTATTTCAGCAAACACTCCTGGCAGCAAACGGTGTCAAACATTCGGTGCCATTAATTAACGAGTCTTTGACACGAGCCGTTGTTTTTGAAAGTTAGTTCGATTTAAATTTGTTACAAATCGAGAATCGTTGCCGCTGAATATCGATTTCTAAGGGTACTTCCCTAGTACTGAACTATTGACATCTGTCAAAAAGGACTTCATAATTGGAATAGAGTATAATGAAAGGTCTAATTAGTGATGGATGGTCTTTCTTGGTCTCCCCTGTCGACATTTCCATTTATACTTTCTCTATACACCGTGAAATTTAAGTGGTTGTTTTCCCGTGGCAGAACGATTTGCCTTTAGTAATACTAACGAATCATGGAAATTATTCCTGAAAAAAAAAACTTTTCGAATTTTCAAAATAATAATTTTCCAACTCGAAACCGAGAGAAGCTATCGTTATTTTATAAGATGTGACGTCATCAGGTACTGCTTGCCGCATGAAATCGATGCTTAAACCTAAAGAAGCTCTACGCCCTAAGTAATAAAGAGGTTCGAATATGCTTTCGAGTTTCGGTTAAACCTTCCTTAAAACCGGCATTTATTGATTTTAATAAAAAAGAACTGCACAAATCTATTGTGCTACTAAGATAGAATCATTTTACTGTGGGAAAACAACCACTAAAATTTCACGGTGTATATTAGATTTTTTTATACAGAAGCTTTTTCCCACTAACTCTCGTTCCCATAAGAATTTTGGGAATTCCCCTCTTGGTGCACTACGGTACCTAAGCAACGTCCCTTCCATATTTCAAGTGCCTACGTTTAGCCATTTAGGCTGTGCGTCGATATGTCAGTAATTTTTATGATATATTTTTACACTTTTGCGTAATTCAAGGATGCGGAAGGATCCCTATTTAAAAAAAAAGTAACTCAGGAAGAATGCAGCTTTTCAACAGTGAAAGAATTATTCAAATCTGTTCTGTAGTTTAAGAGCCTATTCAATTCAAACTAACAAACAAAAAATCAAACATTTCCTCTTTATAATATGAAGTAAGATTATACCTGAAAAAAGAAATTGCGTATCTATAAATCGCTTTCTAATTAAAGCTACTAAAAGCCCACAAAAGCTTCAACATACAATAACACATAAGCTTCCCAACCACTCACCGACAAGTATTTAGAAAAATAAATACATTTTCAGCTCTTCCTCACCTCGCTAAGGGCATTGTAAACTTTTATTTTTATCTCTCCAAGGATCTTAAGACACCGACTTGTATAAAGGCTAGTAGTGTTTATAGCTTATATTTTTCCAGCTTTAGAAAAGCTATTTGTTCTCGGAAGCAGGCTACATGTGTCCAGGGTTTTGTTGTGGCACATAATAGGTATTGTATTGTTATAGTCAGACAATTTCATATCGGATTTCGAGTTGAGAAGCTTTAAAGCTCGTGTAGGATATCACTTTTTTCAGAGTGACCTTGACTGGCTAAGACTTTATTGTGGCTAAAAGTGATTTAAGCAGCTTCTTGTTTAGAATCTAGGTAACCTGCGTAGCTTTGAGATCAGCCAAGTGCGCAGGATATATTATGGTGCACAATTATGCGCGCAAACAAGTGCAGTCTCTGTTCCCTTACTCTCATAGTTCGGTGAGACAACAATCCGAAATGACCGATGAGAGATCGGGTGCAGGAGCACAGGCTTAACGTGCTTTCCGAGGCACGGCCCTGCAATCGCTAATTTCCTTCCGGGCTGAGTAATGTCTTTACAGAAAAACTCACACAATTTTTTGCACGACCGCGGACTCGAACCGGGGACCTCTCGGTCCTAATGCAGCACTTGCTGCCAATAGACCAACGAGGCAGTCAATTGTACAATAGTAAGTGTATAAAGCACAAATGATTTACTAACGGGATCGCAATAGCTGCAGTATAGAAATTTAGTACTCCCAATACAACGATTAGGCTTTGCAGTAACTAATAAATTTGGTTGGGAACCGCCAATTGAGGGAAGCTTTTTTATATGCTTACCACCCTATTAATATAATCCCACTTTTTAGTCTAGAAAATTAATAGTCTTAGATACGAACTTGATAAAACCATCACTAAGCTGATAATAAAAATTAAACAAGTTATAATTATAAATTATTTTATATTAGAAAATATGTCAAGAATGGGTTTAATCACTATCAATATATAGTATAAAACAAAGTCGCTTTCGCTGTATGTATGCTTAGATCTTTAAAACTACGCAATGGATTTTGATGCGGTTTTTTTAATAGATAGAGTGATTCTTAAGGAACTAGGTCACTAGTAAAATATAAAGCAAAGTCGCTTCCCGCGTCTGTCTATCCCTATGTATGCTTAAATCGCATGTATGACATACATTGTTCCAGTGAGTTGCTAGTCACATAAACATACTTAAACACCGATGTTAATCACACAAAATGTTTGTGCCGAGTTGGAATCGAACCCACGACTATTGGCGCCAGAGACAGGTGCAATATCAAATGTGCCATTGAGCCAGCCCAATATATGTCTTGCCCACGAGACTTAGATAAATAAACAATATGGCACGTGCTTACATATCCTTGCTACTCGTGGGAACGCAATGACCTTGTTAAAACAATGCACACGGCAGAATGACGGCGACGTGGTCCACAACCAGTCACGTCACGTTTCCCACAGAGGTGAAAAGTGGATCGCTGGAAGTGATCTCCGCATACCCCTCTGGGAAAAAGGCGTGATATTATGTTATGTATGTATTTATGTACGGCACGTGCTCTACATATTTCATGTATAATGAAGTACACGGATAGACGAATTAATTTGTTTGATTAAGTCGTTAAATGCATTCGAGCATGCAACGTCTGACTTTACCTGTTAATTAATTAGAAACATCGTGTCTTAAAGGCTTTACATTCGTTTACTTTGAATAGCCACTAGTTTTGAATGTGTTTCGGAGAAAGACATTTTATTATCCACAAGCTTATCTGCCAACCTTTGTACGGCTAATTTTTATAGAAGAAATCATCTGTGTTAGTTTTCAAAACTTGTCCAAAAAATAACCAACACATATAAAGAAAAAAATCATTCAATTTGGTGTAGTAGTTCGAAAGTTATGCGCTTACATTTCAGCGATTAATTTTGTAAGTGTATAGAATGAAACGTAGAAAAATAATAATATAACAATACATATTGAGTATAATATAACCAACCACACTACACTTAAAATAATACATTACAATATATGTAATATAAAAAATGAAATCAAGAACGTAGAATAAGTTGTCGAGAAAATTCTTAAGGAAATTATGTACATAAATGCGGTTTACGGAATTTTTAGCCATAAATATTATAAAGAACTTCACATATTATGTATCATATCTATGTATGTAATATTGTTATGATTCCAAGGTCAGCTGCTTAAGCATTTGTGTTTGGGATATAAATATAACAACAGTGGTATAATACAAATATATTTAAACATTGTATAAAAAGTTGTCCTCGCTGTCTGACTGAGCCTATATATGCTAAAATTTTCAAAACTGGATGCTGAATTTTAAATAGGCAGAGTGATTTGTGAAGATGTCCAGCAGTGGACAGAAATGTGCTGATGATGATGATAATGATGATACAGTTCGAATAGTTACTTACAACTAGTTCTAATATGCAATGTACGCAAAATAGACAAAACCATGCACTTTCATAGATAAATAAGTAGCATAGAGCAGAAGTATTAAATTGCAAAATTTCATCTTCTTAACCCGTCAGTACCGCGCACAAATATATCACTGTTTCTCTCCAGGCTCGCAGGCGTTGGGTATAATTTGGCAGGTAGAACGAACAGTCATGACATCAGGGTCGGCAATTTCAATTTCAACTAGTAGTACCAGGTACAATTGTGACCACAAACGTTCTGCGTAGGGTTGAGATTTATATTTGTGTAGTTAGTAAGGTAGCGTGGTTGACTAAGGCCTGATCGCCCTTGTTTAGGGTAGGCCCGTGCAACAGAAGTGGGGATGTGCATGGGCTGATGATGATGATGTAGGTAGTTAAATAAATAAAATAAAATAAAAAGAGTTTATTGACCAAGTACAATTGTTATCAAATAATATACCTACATCATAAATACCTAAACTAGGTCTAACCTTTTCTTATAGGCATCTATCTATGCTCCTTAACCTATAGGCTGTGTCATATACATGGTAATAATTTTACTTTTAATTTTGCTAGTAAGTTTGGAATATATGGCAAAAATAAAAAGAGGGCATGTGTAATTCCTTGCAGTTACTAACATTACATTTATATGCAAGGCACTAGATAGCACTGACACTATTTTACGGCGCTATGACGATCTTAAGTTTGCAATACAAATACATGAAATATACATATAAAATTATGTAGTTAAATATATAAATTGATATGGATGAAGCGAAAGTGATGTGCCAGGACCGTAGCACATGCCAGGAAGTGATCTCTGCCTACCCCTCTGGGAAAAAGGCGTGATTTTATGTATGTATGTATGTATATATAAATAAATATCACACAACATCACAATTTTGCTCAGATTCCGAAGTAAGTTGCTTTAGCACTTGTGTTACAGATATCATAAAGAGCATCTGTAATGATAAATATAAATAACACACCCAGACACGGAACAAGCACCGCTGTTGACACTGCACACGTGCAATATACCCTTTATATTCCCATAAAACACTTTACAGCCAATCTCCAACACTTGTGGCCGCGACAGTACACCTCGCCGCAATATCTACTGCATTCTGGGCTCCACTTTTGATACTTTACATATGGGCTTGGAATACTTTGCTCCACCGTATTGTATTAGAGGAATGCACGCCTTAGGTTCATATTGAGAAGTGAATCGTGGAAGAAGATGGAAATGTGTGGAGTCAAAGGCTGGAAGAAAAGGTGGGGAAAGATAGTAAGCTGCGAGTTTGGATTTGAAAACCAAGCCTACTGAGGTCTCTTTTTCTGCCGTGTGTATTTGATCCCGTGAGCGGGACGCACTAATATTATAAAACGTGTTCCTTTTAATATCCCAACTAAACCACATAATAGGACCTCATGGCATAATTTTTTTTTCCCGTTTTCTTCAGTTTCTTCGCTCCAATTGCTCGCAGCATGATGTTATAAAGCCTTCTTCCATAAATGGTATATACCTACAACACAAAAATTTATTTTCAATTGGAACCAGTAGTTTAAACATTCAAACAAAGCGCGTTCAAACAAACAAACGATTCAGCTTTTCATATTGGTATAGATAAGAAAAAGTACATCTTTTATCAAAATTTCAATTAGTCTACATTTTACGTTTCTTAATGGTAGACCAACTACTCGACGTACAACGTGTCTTAGTAATACTAATACACTTTTACCTTTAGAATACGAAATCCTAAAAACCCTGTGTGTATGTCACCGGAAAATAATAAGAACCGTAAATTTATAACTTTCCTAGGAAATTTATAAACTTTCGTAGGATTCTACATGAGAGATTAAATGTATTATTTTACGCCTAAATTCAAGGAAGGACTTAAGCATTGCCACTCCTAGCGTCAACCAGATCAGAGAGCTGTGTGTTATTTTCCGTCTTATAAGAAACGTAAAATTAAGCACTCTTCTGTGAGGCCTAACCGTTTAGAATCTTACTATGAATATCCGTCAGTCTATAAATTTACCACACGACGTCGCAAATTGATAAACTTCCTAGAATTTAGGCGTAAAATAATACATTTTATCTCTCGTATAGAATACTACGAAAGTTTATAATTTTTCTAGGAAAGTTATAAATTTACGGTTCTTGTTATTTTCCGGTGACATGTACACAAGATAATATGTGTTGTACGGGGATTGCACGATCGAGTGTCGCGAGCGAACTGGAACTGTAGCGCTACCATGAGTTTAAAAGTTACGGACTCGATATCGCCTACGTAAATATGTCTATGAAAAACTTGTACAGCGCCCCTGGTGGTTACGCTAAGAACTAAAATCGGTCGTACGAAAAAAAACAACTCGATAGGTTTTTAACGTTCGTAATATAAGTCTTCAAAAGCCAACTCATGGTACCGCTACTGCTATATAGATGGTTTGAACTTCTCTGACCCCCCAGTCAAAACTCATCTTTACACTGTTAATGCCCAATGTGCAATGGATCAAAACTAACGGAATTAAAGTTTGAAATTTTTTTCGAGAATGGTTATTTATAACAAAATAATTGGAAGATCAAACAAGATAATATGCGTTGTACGGGGATTGCATGATAGTCAACACAATCGAGTGTACCGAGGTGCACTGACTCGGCGCGAGTCACAGCACCTCAATGCAACTCATTTCTGTGCATGAAACGATTTCGTGAGGCCGACTATCACACCGACTCTTTATTTTACATATTGTGGCGACATACGATAAAGAGCTTCGCAATACAACCAACATAGCGCTTACATACAATCTCCACGAAAGTCTGTCTAAAGTATGCATCCTACATCTCACTTTAAAGTTATTAGGGCCACTAACTATAATTACAGCAAAAACCAAGATAGTAATTGGACCATGGTCCCCGAGCACGATTACCCAGCTCGGCGGAAGGTCTTCCCTTTTAGGATCACTCATAAATATATATTTAACCACCACCATTTAGTTTTGGAGTAACTAAATGTTTGAGTTTCCCTGTCTAAAACTTCCAGTAAAACTGCGTATTTTTTCTAATCAATCTTAACAGTTATGTGACAAAATTTACAAATATACTCCTATAACGTTTTAAGAGGACCTTGTGGTAGAATATTCCCAGATTGATCATATATATAAGGCGTCCAACCGATTTCAGCACTGTCGGCCGATCATTGAGATCAACCAAGTGCGCAGGAGATATTATATTGCTTAAGTGTGTGCGCAAACACAAGTGCACTCTCATAGTTCGGCGAGATGGCAATCCAACATGACTGATGAGAGATCGGGCGCAGGACCACCGGCTTAATGTGCTCTCCGAGACACGGGCGTCCAACCGTCAACTTCCTAACTCCGGCCCGAGTAATTTAATTACACAAAACCTCATACAAATTTTGCCCGACCCCGGACTTGAACCGGAGACCTCGGTCCTTACGCAGCGCTTGCTACCATTAGACCAACGAGGCACTTACCTGCTTGATTAGTAGTAAGTTAAATGTAGGAAGTAGGGGGTAGTGACGTAATGTGCGTGCATAACTTGTCACTGCATGTTATGTTGTTGTAACGCCCACAATGCTGTTCATTGCACGAATGTACATACGTTTGCTAAGGAAATATTTATAGTAATAATAGTGGTGTCAGCTATAATAAACATATGTGACGTAGAACAGTGACAGGGTAAATGGAGGCTAATTTATGTTAAAATTACTATATCTTAATGTAGTTTTACTAGAGTGTATGTGTATTCAACATCGCATCAGGTGTAGTTAAATAACCTACATCTGTAGGAAAAGTCTTGTTTTACATTAGCATGATTCGACAACGGACAATGTTACTGTGTCTCAAATTCAGAATGGGACATTATATATTCTAGGAGTCGTTGGTTCTATTCCCACTCGGGACAAATATTTGTGTGACGAACATCGGTGTTTGTTCCGTGTCTGGGTGTAATATTAAATATATTTCAGTTTATTTGTGTATCCACTGTTGATCCTGATTTCCGTAACACAAGTGCTTAAGCTACTTACCACGGGATCAGATCAATGTATGTGATGTTGTGTAATATTTATTTATTATTTATTTATTTATATTGGAACGTTGAGTGTATTTGTAAAACGAATTTATATTCAAGAACGTAAAATTTCGAAATATTTTTTTTTGCAATGTACTGCATGTTGTCGTGTGACGTCATATCACAACGTTCATTTTGTATGAAAAGTGCTAACGATCAGAACTTTAAACACGTATAACTTTTTCAATTTTGGTTGTATGTCGAAACTAATTACACACACATGTCGGTTCAGATTATCAAACCCTTCAAAGATAACTAATTATCTAAAATCTTGAACATTCTCCATTATCTAGCTTGGTAGAGACATGGTAGAGTCTGTTTTTAAGCTAAAGGACATAACAGAAGAAGATTTATTAAGATTCATACTTAATCTTAAATGTTAAATCCTTAATACAAACTTTATAATTCTTGTTGTCTGACAAATCTATTACTATTGTGCAATTTAAGGTTAATTAATATAGTAACACTTGGCCAACATGGTTGACTAAGGCCTGATGACCCTAGTTTAAGCTAGGTGCCCCAGCAGTGGTGACGTATAAATATGATGATGATGAATGTAATAGTACATTGTACATTTGAACCAATCGAATCCTGACACACTCACCATCAAGCTCATTTTCCTAATCTATAAAAATTCTACAAACTACAAGGCCAAAAGTAGTTTGATGATACATTTCTTTACACTGATACTAGACACGCGGCAGCGTATCAAAGCCAAGTTCAAGCTATATCCACTGCTAAGCGTTTTAGGTACTATTGTATTTTTAAAGGTCTCCTATATTTTTATTTTTTATTTTAAATGCTATTAAAAATGTTTGCGGACCGATAGTGTTTGATCACTACCGGTGGTGGCGCCACCCGTGGCTAACGGGTAAAACGTGATGGAAAAATTCGCATTGGAGACTAAACTGGATAGCTCAGAGGTTAGAGCAACGGACACGATATCGGAAGGTCCGGTGGTTCAAGTCCCGTTCAAGCGGGGTCATGTATGCGAATTTTTTACCAATTTTAAATTTATATTAAGGTCTCCTATAAGCGATTCGTTTTACAATAAAGAGTTCCCAGAGTCTTCCATACCCCTTCGGTGTGAGGGCGGCGGGCCTCTTTGTCGTGAAAACCCTCTCTTCGCAGTTTTTGCAGCCCCCTTTGAAGTAGCCGCCGCTCAACTTTTCAACATTGATTTTTTTTTAAAGTCGTGGAATTTTTCTGAACTTTTAGGCTTAATTGGAAGCGTCGGACCTTTGGGTAGTTCACTTGAGGTCGGTGTTGTAATTTCGCTCGCTTATGGACCGCTGCGAAGGTATTTGAGAGTTCCTTTTTAGTTGGAGTCTAGTTTAAGTTAGATTTAATACAGGTATTAAGGTGGGTCACGGTTGTATGGAGAAAAAAAAAAGTTAATCTTTTGAAACGCCCTAGTGCGGAAAATGTGTGTATGGGTTGTAGGAACCACCATAAAAAAAATGGTGACAATCGGATTACATCTTTTGCCCCCGGATCGTCTTTGAAATTTTGAGTTAAATCATGAAATTAGTATATTTATCACTAATGGATTTATACATAATTTTGTTTCAGAATGGATGTAAATAAATATAAACAGTTTTAGAATGATGCATTTGATAATTGAAAGGAACATAATAAAAATAAATCACAAGTTTTCTCTATTTTATGTATATCAATATTACCTACTAGTGGTCCCGGCGAACTTCATACCGCCAATATATTGTTTTTTTCTGGTTAAGAATGAAATTAACGGATTTATTGAATTAACGCATGTGTATTATTATTCAATGGCTACGTGTTACTTGCCACCATGGAAACGATCCAACAATGACAACTACGAGTATCAATACAGTGACAAAATGTTTCACAGAAAAGTTGGTAGAACAGTATTTGTGGGAAAATGTAATTGTTGCTTTTACTATCTGATCTTACTCTTTTCGATTATTTTTCCCCGTTTAAACCTTCCCTGGACTATCACGAAATTTTAAGACTAAAAGTACCCTATTTAGTTCAGCCGCTCTTGAGCTTAAGCGAGACTAACGAACAGCAATTTATTTTTTATATGTCTTAGAGATACACAAAAATCCTTCTTGCTATCAAATGTTTGCATAATTTTACGAGATTCAATCTTGGCTTTTATAAAACCTTCACGAGCTGATTATGAGCACACCTTTCCAGAAGCTTCAGTAACAGTTTTTACTGTTCTTTCAACTGCCTGTGTGTGGCAGGGTAACCACAAAAAATCTGTTTTGTTTTCCTCCCCTCGAACAATGAGAGGAATCAGTTCATAAGTAGGTATTTTCATTAGAAAAGGTGGTTCTGTTACCGGTGTTTGCCAGTTAATAAGATCGTAATAAACTTCAGCTTCTAAGTTTGCCTCTGGCACCTGAAACAGACTCAACTATCGGGAGTTTTCATTGCGAGCCTTTAAGATTCGACGCAGACCAATTTTCGTATATGTTCCTCTTCCTCTGAAAGCATTACTAGGAGCAAACCAACTTTTTCGTTGTATTATTGGTTCTATGACATACTTTAACTCTGCTATTAGATAACGGGATCGAGAGATCAACTTCCATCCTTTCCTCCATCTTTGCATTTTGGATTGCTCTTAATATCAAACCAAGTTTGAGCATAAACTTTGACCACATAGTTTGCCAAAGTTACAAGTTTATCAGATGGGTCTGATAATGAAATATATAGAACATTTAAAAGCATTTGGAGTACGATTCATCTTCAAAACTATAGAAAACGTAGATGTGGTATGAGTTAACACAATAGACTGCGGTAATTCAAAGGTAACACTCGTATGTAAACACTTATTTGAAACTATGCTACTAAACGAATATAAAAACGATATATGTTTGGTATAGTTTATGATTACAAACATTATTCTAATATAAACTAAAGTTATTTTGAGAGTATGGCTCGTATATATTTATTATCACTATTCATTGGCTTCATACACCTAAGACTTTAGTATGACAAAACTTCAAAACCGATCCGGGGACAGTTGCACTGCACCGATTGCAATCATATTTTTTATGGGATATAATATCACCCAATCACAACTTTTTTTTACTAGGGATAATCGAAATTCCAAAAAAAAAATTTTTGACCCACCTTAACAGGTATTCTGGTTGGTTCGTCTTTGAAATGGAAGGGAGTGGTTGCTTTACGAGATTAAATTGTAGGTCTTGAATATTATTCTGCATACTTTAGACACCTTTTAAAATAAATAATCCTTTTTTTTATAACGTTGTGTATTACATAAAGAGAATAAGAAGAGGGATGTGGAAGAAGCGGAAGTAATGTGCCAGAACCGTAGCAAATGGCAGGTTTATGATTTTATGTTTGTTTGTATGTATGTGTAACTGTGTATTACATACGTATAAAAACAGGTAAATCTCGAAGTAATTTTTTAATCGCCCTATTCTAATCAAGTATACTGAAGTATATGTGTATTTCAAACAAACAAGGATTAACGATTACTTGCAGAATTACGAGTACTAACCGTGGACCATTTACAATTTCGGGGCAAATAATTATATATTTGTATGATGAACATAGGTCTCTAGGGCCTGAGTGTGTTATTTATATATTTATGTTTATTTGTGTATCCACTGTCGTTTCTGATATCCGTAACGCAAATGCTCGACCTTACAATACCACGGGATCAAATCGATGTATGTGCATACATACATACATAAAATCACGCCTTTTTCCCAAAGGGGTAGGCAGAGATCACTTCCAGCGATCCGCTTTTCACCTCTGTGGGAAACGTGACGTGACAGGTTGTGAACCACGTCGCCGCCATTCTACCTTGTGCATTGTTTTAACAAGGTCATTGCGTTCCCACGAGTAGCAAGGATATATGACGAGGGAAGGAAAAGGGGAGGAAGGATACTATCGCCTCGGATGATTTGGACTGAGTCGATAGTAGCTCGAGGAGCCGGGGTCGCTTACTCGTATACCGTTCACCAACCACCGGACAGATAGTTGTGACTGGTATCCCCTGACTTATGACGATGTATGTGATGTTTAAAATATTTATTATATTAATATTATTACTTCATGAAATATCACAAAAACCGCAAACGCATCACTGATATTATAATTCAGAATCGTAAAAAGCTTTTGTTGTTAAAACCCGTTAATTGGTAGTTTTTGACGCCAAAACATGTTTTGTTCGTTTATTATTCTATTGCCTCTAATGACTCCTACAAAATAATTTGGAGCTTTTTATTAGGGTTCCATACCTAAAAGGTAAAAGCGGAACCCTATTACTAATCCTCCGCCATCTGTCTGTCCGTCTGTCTGTCTGTTTCTTTCTTCTTATACATATAGAAAGATAGAAAATCTTTCTTTCTATAACAACAAATGAACAAACTAAAAAAATAAAAAAGATAAAATATTAAGGGGGGTCCCCACACATTAAACGTGGTTCTTTCGTATTTTTTGCTCAATATTATTAACGGTCACAGGTAGACGCTTAAAATTTTCACAGAATATTTACTTGTATCTTACCTTTCAAAATAAATTGTTAAATAATAATAAAGTATATGTTAGTATTCATATGTACCATCGTTCGACGCTTTAACGGTGAAGGAAAACGTCGTGAGGAAACCAGCACACCTGAGAGATTGTTCAACGGTGTGTCTTCACACACCGTTGGTTTGTGTGTGTGTGTGGTATGTCAGAGGCCTACGGGCGGCTTAAAACTCTGACACCAGGTTGTTCATCAACCATACGATAAGAAGAAGAATAATAAAGTAAAAATAAAGGGGGTTCCATACAACAAACGTAATTTTTAAGCAATTTTTACTCGGTCTTAATACATGGAACGATCTTAATGCATAAAACTGGAATGTTTTAAGCTGTTGCATAGCTTTTATCGCGGGCTTTTAGCGCGGCGACCGAACCAAGAAATTCCGTAACGAAAAAAACCTCACAATCGTCTAACGTCGTTTCAGTTCGGTAGACTTCGGCACGGTGCTTGTGTGCGTGCGGTTAGACGTATTGTACGACTCTACGAAACTCGCACGAATCGAGACGAGCTGCTCCGAAATTGGAGAATGCTATGCAATAGCTATACCGCGGCAGTCCCTGAGTGCCACACGTCTTTTTTAAACTATAGTACGGAACGTTTCGTGTGCGCGTCCGGCTCGCACTTGGCCGCTTTTTATTATTTTACTCTAGCATAGTGAATGTAGGTCATTTGGATTCGAATATTGTAATCTTTTTTATACTGTCGCAGCATGAAATACAAATATCATTTGACTGGCTCGGTGGAATAGTGGTTAGTGACTCTGGCTACGATTTCAAGAGTAGTGGGTACAATAGGCGAGACGACTAAAAAATATAACTAGTCCGTTATTAAGATTATTTAAAAATATTGTACTCGTATTTTTTATTTTGTTTCACAAACAAGAAATTATGAAGATATATTGCTTAAATATATACTATTATATTAGCTAGTTCAATTTCTACCTAGCCGTGACGTCACAAGCCCCCACTCCAGAAGTTTGATAACCTATAGTTTTGTAATTTTTCAATCAATTGAAAAACAAAAAAATATGTGTCCCATGTTTTTGTATAAGCTAACTTACGGACTAAATAGAATAATAAGATTTTGACCCAGTCGTCACGCCTATTCTCACCACGGCCTAATATTTGTGTGACGAACATCGATGTTTGTTCCGTGTCTGGGTGTGTCATAAATAATCTCATTTTGGCTTTATTATACAATTGAGTTTTTAACCTCAAGAGTTTAGTTCAAGTAAAAAAAGATTTTTTCTTTGAAGATGTCGTAGTACGAGTAAATCAACCATTGATTGAGCAAGGATTCTTATAAGTTTTATTGGGTAAGTGCAAAAATTTTAGTTTAATTGTTCAACGGGCCCGGCGCTAGGGTGGTCTAGTTTTTTACTTTCTAGTTTGTTCTAGTACTAACAAAGCGGGGTACGGGTAGGGTGACCACGATTTGAGAAGTTGTTTTAAACTTTCCTTTATAACTTTTCTGTTCTTTATCAAGACTATGTGTAATTGTGTAGTTGTATGGAATCACTTATCGAGCGCGTAGTCCGTATTTTCGTTTTCACCTAAATTCGAAACAAGTTAAGTTTTTAATGAAAGTCCCGAAAAGAGTAATTATTAATTTTAAGTACTTAGTTTTGTTTGTTCAAATAATCATGACGAATAAAATTTCTACGTTTGATATTTTATTTCAAAAACCCCATTCTTGATTCCTCTTCAATAACACATTTTTTTTAAACTGTGTTATTCCACGACTGGGCAAAGGCAAAACACATCATTTTCATAACTTTCATAAAAGCAAAAAATAAAACCTTAACACTTTAGTTTTCCATTCTAACAAAGTCACTGTCGATTCACCCCGGAATGTTTTTTTTATTTTTTTATACTAGGCTAACAAGATGACCTCACTTCACCCGAAGGAAAGCGGTAGTGAGATCCACATATAAGGTCGACAGGCACAATAGGTCTAGTAGCCTGTCGCACTCACCCTGAAGGCCTGCTTAAATTCTGCTTGAATGTCCTTTAAAACGCCGGACGTGACGTCACAGCGCAACAGCGGATCTTTCATTTACTTTGTCTCTAATTGTGCAGCGGTACTTTGTTGTAATGCGCTTCGATTTTATTCTTTTATTTTCCATTTTGAGTAATGCTTCCCGAGATAGACTGGGGACCGTTGGAAACATGGCGTGGAATATATTTGTAAGAATATTGTTATTATAACTCGTGGGAGAGATGGGAATTAGAAAAAGAAATGGTAGAAATTATATGGTAAGTATTGGAAAAATATAAATAATAAAGACAGTTTTGTGATAGGTTATTAAAATTTAACCTATCTTTGAAGACATTGCGGTTTTTTTTGACAGAAAGCTATTTTTGAGATTCAAGAGCATATAAAAAATAAATAAGTATTATTAGTTTATTTGTTTTCCTTATTCTTCAGTACTTTTTGTAACAACGATTTTCTTTGACTGTTCAGGATAATCCCTGCTTTTTGTAAAAATACTGGAATAAAAATTCTTAATTATTTCACATGAAACCAAGATGAAAATTTCTTGTTTACTCAAATACCTCGAACTTCTTTTTTAAAGTTTAAAAACGGCCAGAGCGAATTAAAAATAGAACTGTTCCACCATTCAAAAGTTTTACGCTAAGCGGTAACGTAAAAACTGGCTGTATTAACCTATTCCTTAACCTACGTTGCGCTACTAGCAAAAAAAAAAGTTACCCCGAAAACTTCGCCGGTTCTAAACGTGACGTTTGCACTTTTTGTTCCAATCAGAAATAGTTTTAATTGGCTGCCAGTAATCAGTTAATTGTCGGAGGCAGCAGATGCAGCCTGCAGGCCCAATTCATCACTTCGATTGGCGGTAAGTTTTCGCGAGAGCGGGGCGGAGGTCCACGCAGGCGCCACTTCCCGCCATTTTCTCGGGAGGAGCGTGCCAGAGTTGGGAAAGTTCCCCTGTTTAGGGGTAAATGGGAAATATGGGGTGAATTTTTTTAGTGTTATCTTTATGGACGATAAAGATAATGCTAAAAACGTAAGTGCATATAAATGAAACTAATAGAAGTTTTCTTTTGCTTACAATTTTGGGGTCAAGTAATAAAAAAGGGTTTCGTCTTTGATGGAATGTGTTTTGGCTGATTGGTTATTGAGTTGTCGTGCTTCAAACAATTAAGTTCGTAATGTTTAATATTAATGATATTATCAGACATGAAAAGTCATTTTGTATCCTTATTCATAGCGTAATCTTATTTATTGGTTTTATAATGATTTGACATATTGCGTATAAAATTAAAGACCTGAATATTGATGTCATTCTAGAATAAAATAGTTTATTTTGCATTACCAAGTAGCACATGTAACCAATTGTACCTCATAATTTATTAACTCACGTAAGTAATCATCATACATTTTTTTTTATTTTTTTTTTATTTTTTATAATAGGCAAACAAGATGACCACACTCCGCCTGATGGTAAGCGGTAGTGAGATCCAAATATGAGGTCGACAGGCACAATAGATCATATTGCGCCTGTCGCACTCACCCTGAAGGCCTGCTTAAATGCCGTTTCACGCCCCGCCTGAAGAGCCCGGGATCATAGGAGGGAGGGAAAACATGAGCTGGAAGGGCATTCCATGCCTTAATGGCACGGGGCAGAAATGAAGAGCTGAACCTCTTAGTCCGAGCCACCAGCGACTGCATTGTATGTGGATGGCAGCGCTGTCCTGCACGTGTCGTTCGGGAGTGGAAAGGGGAGGGAGGGATTAGCTGAAATAGCTCTTCAGAGCATTCCCCATTAAAGAGACGGTAGAGAACACTAAGACCGGCAATGTCTCTACGTAGTTGTAGAGGCTCCAGAGTTTCGGACACCTCTACATCACCGACAATACGGATAGCACGTCGCTGCAACCTATCGAGAGCGTCGAGCAAGTATTTTGCGGAGCCATCCCAGAGGTGACAGCAATATTCCACACATGGGCGAACTTGTGCCTTATAAAGAAGGCAGAGCTGCACCGGTGTGAAAAATCGCCGCACTCTGTTCAGGATCCCCAGTTTGCGGGAGGCTGTTCTAATGACGCTCTCGATGTAATCCCGCTGGTTCAGGTCGCGGCGAACATCTATGCCAAGGATGCTAAGGCTATCCTGTATTGGTAAGGGGGTGCTCTGAAGAGTAGGATGGGAAAGGAAAGGAGACACTTTACTAGAAAAAACACACACCTGTGTCTTCTTGGCATTGAACTCGACAAGATTGCATGAGCCCCATTCGGAAATGCGGTCCAAGACCCCGTCAAGCTCGGCGACAAGAAGGTTCCTCTTTTCCTCGGTTTCGGTCTGCTTTACCCCAGGTCTTCCAAAATAACGTGCGTGGACAGTGCTGTCATCTGCATAGCAATGAATGTTGCCTAGTGACAACATGTCATTGATATGCAGCAGAAACAATGTCGGCGACAGAACGGAACCTTGAGGTACACCGGAATTTATTGGGTGGAAACAGGAAGTGCGTCCGTCACAAAGGACACGAATCCTGCGCCCCTCCAAAAATCCCGCAATCCATTCGCATAAGCGAGGTGGCAGACCGTATGCCGGGAGCTTGGAGAGAAGCGAACGATGCCATACACGGTCAAACGCTTTAGCGATATCAAGGCTAACTGCCATAGATTCGCCGTGCTTCTCCATAGCCTCCCCCAGAGGTGCGAAACGTACGCTAGAAGATCACCCGTGGACCGTTTTGGTCTAAAACCGTATTGACGGTCATGCAGCAGCGAGTGATCCTCTAGGTAGCGGATGAGCTGGGCGTTAATAATCCGCTCAAACACCTTACCCAGTACTGAGGTTATAGCTATGGGCCGGTAGTTGGCAGGATCAGACCTGTCCCCTTTTTTGGGGACAGGCTGAACATTCGCCTCCTTCAAGCCCGGGGCACGATGCCCGAGGTATATGAGAGGCGGTACAGGCGTGTGAGTACTGGAGACAACTCCGCTGCGCAAATTTGAAGTACTAACGCTGGAATACCGTCTGGGCCACTAGCTTTCCTTACATCGAGTGACTGCAACTCAGCACGTACATCACATTGCCTGATTCGGATCTCAGGCATATGAGCACCGCAATCTGGAATTTTAGGCGGCTGTGCTCCACCGTCATCAATGCAGGAATTGGCCGCAAAAAGATTGGCAAGCAGATCTGCCTTCTCCTGCGGCTGATGAGCTAGTGAACCGTTAGGATATTTCAGCGGGGGCAACGAAGGCAGACAGAAGTTGGATTGCACATGTTTAGCCAGGCGCCAAAAGGAGCGGCTACCCGTGGGATGCCTAATAAGGTCCTGGCCAACACGTGCAACTCGCTGGGCATCTGCTCTAATGTAGGCCCTTTTGGTGGCCTTGGTGGCTTTGTTATAGGCTGCTTTGATTGAAGTAATATTAGGATCCCGGAGTGCATGAGCCCTGGCCCAGTTGCGGTACGCCGTCCGTTTCAGTTCAACGGCTGCGGCGCACTCACGACTGAACCAGAGATCATCTTTGCGACCGCTGGTGACATCAGTAAATGGAATGTAATACTCCATTCCAATACTGATCTCACCCGCAATAGCCGCTGCACACTCCGTGGGATCACTTCCTCCAAAGCAGCACTGCCCCCAAGGGATGGATGCGAAGTATTCACGCAAACCATCCCAATCTGCCGACGAGTAGCGCCACAGTCTCCGCGTCACCTCCACGGGTTGTGGGGAGCGGTGCATGGCACTGTTGCACCCACCAGGCAGTGGTCGGAGGACCCCAGTGGGGCACAAACCGACACTAGGTACCCCGATGGGTGGCTCGTCAGCAGAAGGTCCAACAGGGAGGGCGCTTGACCGACAATATCAGGCATCCGGGTGGGCTGGAGTACCAGTTGTGTCAGGTCATGCGTGAGAGCAAATGCGTGGGCGGCCCGGCCAGCATGGTCTGTTTTAAGGGAGCCCAACCAGGTGTCATGGTGGGCATTAAAGTCCCCTAAAAACACCAGCTCGCTATTGGGGAACCGCGCCTGAGCGATGTCTGCCGCCTGACTCAGATGGTCAAAGAGTCGAGTTGTCTCGGTGTCACCTTTATGGGACCGGTATATGCACACGTAGACTCTGCTCACAGAGCCTAAATCCACGTGCACACCAAGGATGGAGAGGGATGGGTCTTCGAGGCAGTGAAGACGGACACAGCAGACGTCCGCCCTGACGAAAAGGCACACACCCGCCTTGGGCTGGAAGGACTCTTCCAGCTCATAGCCCGGATATCGAAGGTATGCCGTATCGGCAGGGCAGCCAATCTGAGTCTCCGTCAGAAACAACATCGCAGGCCTCGCCGTCTCGAGGTGTTGGTGGACGGCGTTGAGGTTTGCATGGAGTCCACGGATGTTAGTGAACTCCACCTCAAACAGCGAGGGGGTGGGGAGTTGGGATGCCGCTGTAGGACGATGTTGCGTTGGTTTTACTGCCATCGATTTTAGAGGGAAAGGGGGACGTGAAAGAAGACCATTGCTGCGGCAACAACGAGACAAAGCGTCGAGTCTCGCATTGGTATTGAGCTGTGCAGGTCGGAGTTGGCCAGTCCGCCGGACGGAAGGGCCCCCGTATCCCCCCGGAGGCGGACACGCCGGGTCCCACTCCGGGCACCACCCGGCACGACGAGCCGCTCCGGGATTATGCGCGACCTGGTGGGGCAGCCTTCGGGGGTGGTTAGTCTCCGTCGGGCCCCTGTACTATGCCGCGGGCGGCCAGCGGCACCACCGTTTCTACGGGTCTCCCTGGCCGGCGGGCTGACCCGCTCCGCCCGCACAATACCGCCGCTAAGGCTCCACTGGTCCGGCGCTTGCCGCAGCAATGGTCCCCCCTGGCTCCGGTTCGTACAGTGCTGATCCCGGAACGCGACCTGACCGAGAGAGGTCAGAGTCACTTGGCGGGTTTTACGCAACTGTATGGTGGTAACAGCAACCGGTCGACAAAATGTCTCCCACCTGAATTTATTTGCAATATATTTTATTTAGTTGTAATTTGTATTTAGTTGCAATAGTGGTTTTCTTGGAATCGCATGTGCTTTAATACTCTACTTTTCCTCGACAGAATGGTCATACGTCTTATAATATACATATGTTATATTTCTATCAGAAATAACTGCTTACTTGAACGTATGTGGCATGGCCTTAGCATGAAAATATCACATCCATAAAGTCAAAGTATTTATTGCACACACAACACACGTAACACATAGTATTAAGAGAATACGTTTATTTTTATACAATGATGCAGTTGTTTATGTTGATTATAAATTAAATTAATCTACTAATATTTTTGCAAAAACAATATTTTATAATTTTCCAAGGAACAGCTTTGTGTCACCCAAGCGCAAATCATAAATAATTTATATTTTTTGACAATTGAATTAAATTCCTTAATAGTAGTCTTGCCAATATTATCGTAATACAAACTAATGAACATACAGACATCTTCAACCCATCATGCCGCGAGAGTAATCGCGCACGAACCTCCACACACCCGCGCAGCGAAACATCTTTGCACCCTCTCATCGCATCCCTTCGTATTTTTTCCGGGAACACCAAGCCAAGGCTGGCAACACCATCCCGCGAGTGGTCAGTCGCTTACGCGCCGTCAGCCGGGGTGCCGCCAGTCCCGCCGCGGATCCGTCAAAATGTGTGGACAAGTGTCAGTGAGAGTGTTTTTGTGATCACTAAATTGTGCAAAACCTCCTTACACTATACGCGAAGACTGTAAGTATTTAGTTGATTTTTTTTTATTCAAACAACGTCAGTTTATGTTTATTTATGTCATAGTTGCGTTGTAAATATACGTATGACGTGTCACAGATTGCGGATTGGATGGGATTAGACGAGGATCGGTGTGACCTCTAAGGAGCGAGCTTTGGATGTTTTTCTGCAAAATTCACGGGGATATTGTGTTCATATATATGTATTTTATGTAGGTGCTTTCGTACGTTATAAACGTGTTAATGTAGCGTTGTGTGGTGGTGAAAAAAAAACGTGATCAACTATTTTTTTAACGTAACGTAAAAACGTAAAAAAAAAATTAACGTAGCGTAAGCTTGCGGAATAAAAAAACGTAAATTTATTAGAATTTGGGACAAGTTTCGCCAATTTTGTAAATGGAACAGAGCTTTTGAAATTTCTTTTATCTCTGTTAATATTTAGTTTCACGAGGCTGAAATGAAAATGGAATTGATATTGTTCTTTACAAGCGGAGTGCAGATGCATTAAAATATTATTTACTACTATGTAGGATAGATACTTACTTTACTTTTTCGTTAAAGTAAATATTACCTTAATAGACGTATGTACAAAAAATACCGACATTTATTAGATTTTGGAACAAGTCTCGCCAATTCCGCAAATGGAGCTGAGCTCTTGAAAATGCTTTTTTTTCTCTGTTAATATTTTCATGGTTTGCACAAGGCTTAAATAAAAATGGTATGCAGCTTTATTCGGAATAACGTAGAAGAATAAAAATATTGTTATTCTTTGAAAGCGCACTATAATATCAACTACACGATATACTGTAAATGTTTAACTTTCTCGTAAAACAAAATTAAGCACCTTACTAGACATAGATGGATAAGAATAGAAAAACAATTGCCTTAAATGTGCTACAAAAGATTTTAAATATATAGGCGTATTTAATACGTGTGTAACAATATCGTAGGTACTAAGTAAATTGTTTAATGATGATAAATCATATTATTTATAAACATTTATTTTTACTACGAAAAAGATTTATTGCCATCGATGTTCTATCATAAAATGTTGTCTATTCAAAGGCACGTTTCGTTTAAAATGTCTTTGATAGGTTCTTACTGGGTAGGATTTATTGATAGACTGTGTGGAGATATTTTAATAAAATAATGTATGGGTGATGACCGAAAATCTGTTGGGCTACGTGAAGTATTAGTATACTCGTAATTTACAGTTAGTTGGAAATAAGCGTTTTCACAACCTACTAATATAATTTATAAACTGTGCGATTTCTAGGAAATCTAAGAACTGAGAGTAAGAAAAAGTTTCATGGCAAAACCTTCACTTTTAAGCATAAGGTCATCAGATATTAATAAAGTGTCTTAGTTAAGAACAAGTGGTTTAATGTTAATAAGAAAATAAATGTGATTTATTATAAGAAACTGTAGAATATCTGATTTTGATTTTGACATCACGATATAATATTAAAACATTTGAATTAATCAACTTAATAGCGATTTGTGAAACTGTATTAATTACTTAGGTGAAATCGATATTATTCCCAATATTAAGATATTGGACACATATATTATAATGGGTCAGACGTGGAAAAAAATATCTACTACGAAGTAACGCCCTACATTGTAGTACTTACTTAGGTACCAGAAATTTAAAAATTGTCATGACTGCTTTACTTATTAAGGAATCTTCTATTAGACACCGCGGTTTTCTTACTACATCCATATTAAAAGCAAAAAACAAACGAAACTTTAGAAAAAAATCTCTTGGTAAAAATCAAAATCTCTTAAGTATTATCAAAAGTAGATAAAATTATTGATTCGCACGGGTGCAAATAAAAAAACTATAAGGGTTTCTGGGATACCTCTATTAGATACAATACATCCTTAAACTTTCGTCTCGATCTTTTATAAGAGGGGTAAGAGTCATCCGCTCCCCTGCAAGTCCGGTGACGATGACAAGGCTACTCCAAGCCATCATTGTAGTCACACAGAAAAAAATACTGATAAACTCTTAACTGCCATGGTCACATACATTAACTGAAAATATCCGGGATATTTACCATTTTGTTTTGTTTTAATGAGCTCCCGATATTTTGGCACTGGTGCAGCCATGATCACGGGTCAACTCACCACGGCCGGGTTTCAGTTTTCTTTTTCTAACTGTGATAAAGTTTCGAACTGTCATAATAAAGACTTGGCTTAAAGGTCCTGGCAACTAGGACAGCTAATTAAAAAAAAAGGTTAAAGAGAGGTCAAATCAAAAGTACCCACCCGTAATCGACGAGCATGCATGAAGAGATTGATGCATGTGGAAGAAGCGAAAGTGGTGTGCCAGGACCGTAGCACATGGCAGGAATTGATCTCTGCCTACCCCTCTGGGAAAAAGGCATGATTTTATGTATGTATGTATGTAAGTTGTGTGCATCGTAGTTTTGTTTCTAACGGTACTTGTTTTAGCGACTCATAAAATGTTACACGTATAGTAACGTGTACGTAGAGCCGTAAAGTTTTATATCTTGCCTTATTAAACGAATAAGTTAAGATGGCTGGCTCATTTACACTAAGGGTAAAGTGTCTTGTGAGTGCTTTCGAAAAATCACACCTAAGATGAGATACTTAAGTTAAAAGGAACGGGATCTTGTCTAGTAGGTCTTACATAGATATGTTATTAGGATCTACCTAGTTGGTCTATTGATGGCAAGCACCACTGGTTCTGGCAATTTGTGCGAGTTTTTCTGTTTAGATATTACTCAGCCTGAAGTCAGGTATACAGATGGTACACAGGAAGTAGGCTGATGTAAGCCGTGATACTACACCTGATCTCTCATCGGTCATGTCGGATCGCCATCTCAAAGAACTATGAGAGTGAGGGAACAGAGTGTGCACTTGTGTTTGCGCACACTTGGGCACTGTAATATGTCCTGCGGAGATGGCTTATCTCCATTGAAGACTACTGCCATAGCTGAATTTTTGGTTACTTAGGTATGAAATATGGATTGCAAAAACCTCAAAGCACAAAGCCTATATTTTAATTTGTCATATTTGACAATTATTACTCTAACTAGTTTGTAACTTTATCTATCGTTTTCTTTGTAGCCTAAAAATTTTATGAAATAAATAAATGGCACTATTTTGCCTTAATCACGTAATAAAATAGTCCGAATTATCTTTTGCTAAATAAAGAAGCCTATAACGAAAGAAAATTCGGTATTCAAAGAATTAGAAAACTTATGAATGAAATTTGCGGACTCATTGCGTGACTTGGTTTAGATTTAGCGTGAGCAAGGACAGAAGGGATTCTCAAATTATGGGTAAATAAGACCTACAGAATTTAAATATAACAGATCTTACAATTGAACCAACTAAGACTACCATAAGTGAAAATAAAATACAATTTAACAAGCACTTATGTTACGGATATCAGTAAGAGAAATGGTATACACTTTATAACTAGATTTATAAATAAGATTGTGTTATTGAAAATACCGATGACTCGAAAGAGATACTGATGTTCATCACATATCTGGGACATTTCCACACACGGTCATTTGACCCCAAACTAACCAGAGCTTGTACTATGGGCGTCAGAGACTGATATACACACTTAAATATATAATCACACTCAGACACGGAACAAACACCGATGTTCATCACACAAATATTTGTTCCGAATGGGAATAGAACCCGCGACTCTTGGAACCGCCAGCAACACCGAACAAGTTAACCAAAGCATAGATATAATGTGACGGTCATATAATATTTCCCATCAATCAGACAGACCGTGGGAACCAAATTGCTGGCCTACCTACTTATTATCTTCCGAAGTTGCAAAAAACGCAACCTTTCAAACGACAATGGAATACGTTTTTTCATCCGTTCCTATCACGTAAACAACGATTAACGTAACTAATTCATGATTGATTTTTCCCGTGATGGCAATGTCAGATTTATAACGTGACGATTGTTATTAGTACGACTTTCCTTTACATTTATATCTTACTAGTACTACCCGCTTTGGTTTCGAGTATAAATAAAAACCTTCCATTACAATCCCTTAATCAATAAAAAGAAACCACCAAAATTTGTCTTTATGGTGGTATGGTCGCTCGCGACCACGATTGGTGTAACCCAGTCGAAACGTCGGGTAGTAAGTAGCTATGTAATTTGCTACTCCTAATATCGCGTGTAGACTCATAAAGACTAGGTAATTTTAGTAAAAAGAAACCACATCAAAATCCGTTGCGTAGTTTTAAGCATTTAAGCATACATACATACAGACAGACGCGGGAAGTGACTTTGCTTTTTACTATTAGCGAAGTACAAGAAAGCCATATTCTATACGGGTAGTACAGTTTACGTCCTTATAAAAGTTTGCTTTATTAATCTAATTTAGCTCAAAGACGCAACTGAAGGGCACGGGCCTACCCTAAACTAGGGCGATCAGGCCTTAGTCGACCACGTTGGCCAAGTGTGGGTTGGTCGACTACCTTCTATCGTCCTCGCGATGCCTTCTATCACCGTTAAGCGTCGAATAATCGTACATATAAATTTCAAATTTGAAAAACTAATGGTTCATGGCGGGGTTTGAACTGGCGATCCCTCGCATGGCAAACAACGATCTAAACCACTCGGTCATCGACTCGTCATAATTAATTAATTGATACATCATTTTTTATTCTCAACTAGCTGTGCCCGCGACTCCGTTCGCGTACATTTCGATTTTTACAATCAGGTTTGTATGGGGGCCACGTCTTATCATAACTGGAGCTCGAATTTAAATAGCCTATCCTGTGTTCCAGATGTCTATGTGTTTTTTTACCAAATTTCATCAAATTTGGATAATTGGTTTAAGAGTTATGGAGGAACATACATACATACACCCATACAGAAAATAATAGTATCAGTATCATATATTGAGCCTATAAACACAATATCTCTAAAAACAAACTAACATACTCCATGACCGACCCTTACAGATTTATTAGTAGTATATAGATAGAAAATGCTGAAAAAGTTAACGTAATCGTAGTGTTCCACGTAATTTGGCGATCAAAAATTCCATCTTTACCGTGCGGGCATTAGTAGCGGGAGCTTTGATGAAGCTTTAAATGCACGGGAATGTACGAATTTGTATTAATTACCCCTGGGGAAAGGTGGCGATCTAAGAGTGTTTATTTGTTAACTTGTTGTGAGAATTTTATCAAATTTTAAATTTACACTAGAGCTTTTACTATCACTAAAACAATAACTAAAATTGCAGACTACTTTCCAACTTGGCTTGAATGAAGTAATGTTTTCTATGAGAAGCTTCTTCTTAGACGGAGTCGCGGGCTAACAGCTAGTTGGTGATAAACTGGCCCATTTGGCACATTTACTTGAATAGTTTTTCGTGTATAAATAAGAATATTTTTTCATAATTAGAATTTTCTTAATATTTCGTCAAATATTAAAAAAAAAGACATGTGGCACTCGGGGACTGCCGCGGTATAGCTATTGCATAGCATCGTCCGATTTCGGAGCAGCTCGTCTCGATTCGTGCGAGTTTCGTAGAGTCGTACAATACGTCTAACCGCACGCACACAAACACCGTGCTGAAGTCTACCGAACTGAAACGACGTTAGACGATTGTGAGGTTTTTTTCGTTACGGAATTTCTTGGTTCGGTCGCCGCGCTCAAAGCCCGCGATAAAAGCTATGCAATAACTTAAAAACTGCGTTAGTGATATTTGAACGTAGATTTAACAATCAATAAAGCAAGTTTTGATTTGATTTGATTCGATCCAAATGTAATGTATTACTCACATTAACATAATAATCTGATTCAAATCAAATGACTCATATTGGTCAAACTACTAAAAAAACATGTTAAAGTCAAATGGATGATAAAAAGCCTGTCTGTATTGACATTATTTATCGAAAAAAGATCACCGATTCAAAGGAGTTGACCCATAAATCATGTGTCAAATTGATGAATGCTGATGGATTAAACGCGCTCAATTTGTTTATTTGAACGAATGTCGTTGTCCAACTAGTAAATCTTTTTCCAATTTATTAATCACTAGGTGTGCCCGCGACTCCGTTCGCGTACATTTCGATTTTTACAAAGCATTAGGTGCAATGTAAATAGCCTATCCTGTCTCCCAGATGTCTATGTATTGTTATACCAAATTTCATAAAATTCGGATAATTGGTTTAAGAGTTATGGAGGAACATACAACATACACACATACAGAAAAAAATCCTAAAAATCGTGAAATTAGTATCAGTATCATATATTGAGCCTATAAACACAATATCTCTGAAACCCAAAACCAACTAACTTACTCCATGACCGATCCTTACAGATTTATTATTAGTATAGATTGTAATACAATGATTCTTTGCTTGCACGCAATAATTAGGGGTGAGAGCCATCCGCTCGCCTAGGGGTGAGAGCCATCCGCTCCTCCGCAAGTCCGGTGATGATGACGAGGCTACTCCAAGCCTTCATCTTTTGTCAGTTAGGAAAAAAAAAGAAAAAGCTCTGAATAATGAAAGACATATAACCTTACATCCGCAAAAAAAGATTTTTTTTAAAAACAAATTTTAGACAGCCCGTGGATGTACATTTATTATTTTATTTTTGATTTACTTATATTTAAGCTTACCTACGTGCAAAACATTTAAGTCAAAATTTTAAAATAATAATTTAGCTACACGTTTGCTTTTATCTTCTTCATGTGCTTTCCATTTGACCCGGTCTGCTGTTCATCGCATCCAGATCTTTTATAAAGAATTGCTTTTATAAAGAAGTAAAATACGAAAGCCCTAAAGCCTTAGGTTTACCGAGTAAGGTGTTGAAGGGTTTATTGCAGTCTGCCTATTTTTATAATTTTACAAGCTTTTTCGATGAAATTTTCAAGATTTTCAAGTACAAAAGAATGTACATTAACGAACTGAGGTATCAATCATTACCATATAGATTTTCGTTGCAACAAGTACACGTGTCAGAGACAAACAATGCTCTATTTGTGTTTTCCAATAGAAAACTTTGATGCTATCAGTTGTCTGGCGAGATTTATAAGCGATAACAATGTTTTTATTCCACTCTCCATCATTAGGAAGTCATTTTGTATTGTCTATTGGACATTGAAACTTTTCCATGAGGTCATTGAAGTTATTATTATTAGTATTTACACTGAATATTTCATATCATCATGAAATTTACTGCGTGAAAGCCTTATAACAAATGAATTTTGAAATGACTGTTTTTAATTTATTTAATTTGATTTTTGCCAGTATCATATTTATTATTTATTTACTTTTTTAAACGAAAATGCAAGTTAAAATGTATTTTGGAGCTTATTATGATGAAGAAGTAAATTCCGCCGAAACTTTTTCTTGTAAAAACTAGCCTACCCTGTGAAAGAGTTATCAGATCTCACGTAGAGTCAAGATTCTTGATGCGCCCTGCTTTACCTGGCTTACCTTCTCTATACTCTACATTATAATTATTTTATTTTACAAGTCCCACCACGTGCCACCGTGTTTTTCAAAATCGAAAATTTATGTACGATTATTCGACGCTTTAACGGTAAAGGAAAACATCGTGAGGAAATCTGCACACCTATGAAGAAATTCTAAGGTTGAGTAGTCGACGAACCAGCTCTTGGCTAGCGTGGTTGACTAAAGCCTTATCGCCCTGGTTAAGGGTAGGCCCCTGTCCCTACATGTTGCTGCTAATGATCATAATAACCCATAAAAATAAGCGTTTATTTGTCTTAAATATACTACTTATTGACCGACTTTACTATATTAATGTTTTAGCTGTTAAAACAACTTCATGCGGATAGAAAGCTACACTTTATTAAAAAAATAGACTCTTACAGGGAATATTTTTATTCTCCATTCGTCAGAAACTGATCTTCCAATCCCCATCTCCAAAGCTAAGCTATTCCTTGCTGCAGTACGTGAAACGCGCAATGTAATCTGAATGATCCTGAACATAATCCGTTTCATTTCGTGCGGTCGAGGTCCTCTCGTATCGAGGACCGGATTAAAGTTCAGTATTGCGGGTTGAAAAGTGCATGGACTACTACAGAGATTTTAACGTTCTACACTAGATGCGAATTCAAGCTCTATGTAAGTACAATAAGATCTTTGTAAATACTTCACACTTAGTTGGCAATAAATACTTTGACTTTGGCTTGACTTTGATGGTAAAAACGGACTTATGTCAATCACTAGGTAGTACAGTATAGCAAATAAAACACAATTCACTATTGTTTCAGAATTGAGCCTCAGTTACTTTCTAAACGTCAAAGTAACTGAATCGATTAAAATGAAAGGAGAACACCCGATTCCATACAAACTTGGGCCCAACGTTACAAAGCTGAAAGTTGGCCATCAGACAAAGCATATAAAAGGTTTCAATGAGACGAATTTTCATGTTGATCCGCAATGGCCAAATCACTAAAAATACAGTGAATATTTTTGAGGTTATCTGTTTTTCTATTATGAAAGAAAGCTTGTAGGGTGTTTCTTTTTTAAGTTTTGCATTACAGATTGTATACAAGCTATCCAACAGTACAGATAAAGTGGTAAAATGGTATCAAGACATAGGCTATATGTCATCTATATTGGTCAGGGAACCTTGCATGTGTCCGTGAAATATGATTTTGTGATTTGTTAAGTTGTTGGGTAATTCTGAATATTAATAACAGAATATTAACAACATATATATTCCCAAGCGTCGTTGACGGCGCAATGCCCGGTCATACGCACGCTACATAGTAGGTAATGAGAATAAATCTATGGATATTGCAATCATTCGACTTATGAAGTCAAAGTCTTATATCTTAGACATTCTCCTGGGTGTCAGTCTCCTCCTCATTTATCCTGGGTGGGATTCGAACCCATGACCCTTGGTTTAGAAGCCAGAATTCACTAGCAACTGCTCCTTCGAGCCAGTCAACTATAAAACCAATTTATTAGATATTTCATTAAAGTGAATAATGAACTAGGTAACTCTAAATGCATATATGCTTATGTCTGCAGTTCAGTATAAAAAAATAAATGTAACAAAAGCAGGTCATTACAAAATAATAATAAATTATTTTATTCATCCTTATCATCATAATACATCTAAAAAAAAATAGCATCTAAAAACTGTGCGTCTTCTTCTTCTTCTTCAGCCCTGTATCACCCATTGTTGGGTATAGGCCTCTTCATGTGCTTTCCATTTGACCCGGTCTTTTGCTGCTCGCATCCAGGTCTTGCCCAATATTTTTGTGATATCGTCGGCCCTGCGCATAGGTGGTTTCCCAACGTTTCTCCGTCCGAGTCTAGGTCTCCATTCGGCAATTCTGCGTGCCTATCTGCCATCCTCTCTTCTGCACATATGTCCGGCCCGTCTCCACTTCAACTTCGTCACAATCGATGTAATGTCCGTGACTCCGGTACGTCTCCGAATGATAGTATTTCGGATACGATCTAAATAAATATGATAAATAATAAACCATTTTAGGGTTCCGTAGCCAAAATGGCAAAAACGGAACCCTTATAGTTTCGTCATGTCCGTCTGTCCGTCTGTCCGTCTGTCCGTCTGTCCGTCTGTCACAGCCGATTTACTCGGAAACTATAAGTACTACAGTGATGAAATTTGATGGGAATATGTGTTGTATGAACCGCTACAAAAATATGACACTAAATAGTAAAAAGAATTGGGGTGGGGCCCCCCATACATGTAACTGAGGGATGAAATTTTTTTCGATGTACATACCCGTGTGGGGTATCAATGGAAAAGGTCTTTTAAAATGATATAAAGTTTTCTAAAAACATTTTTCTTAAAGTGAACGGTTTTTGAGATATCAGCTCTCAAAGTCGTAAAAGTATGTCCCCCCCTCTATTTTTATAACTACGGGGTATAAAATTCTAAAAAAAATAGAGGTGATGCATGCTAATTAACTCTTTCAACGATTTTTGGTTTGATCAAAGTATCTCTTATAGTTTTTGAGATAGGTTGATTTTTATTATATTTGCTGCTACGGAACCCTTTGTGCGCGAGCCCGACTCGCACTTGGCCGGTTTTTTTATTATTAATCGACATCAATCAAATCGATCAATGTCATAAGTAGATTCTGTTTACTATATATAGGTACTCTATGGATAGATTTCTGTATCACGTTTGCAAAGATAGCTACGTTATTAATTAATAATATAAATGAACATTTACAAAACCAGTAACATAAGGAAAATAAAAAAAATCTGCTTTTTTCCCTGTTGGCCATTGCTGTTTTGGCTAAGATTTCTATAAGTTAACTTACAAAAATAGACCGATTTTTTGATATATAATTTAATCCTGTAACGTTGGGCCCAAAATGGTGGTTCTCCTTTGGAATACAAATACAAACAATGAAAATGAAGGACTGCTTTTGACCGACTCCGCGATTAACGAATTCACGCGGACTTAGTCGCGGGATTTAGGTATAGAAGAACAGAAACTTGAACAGAGCAAAAAGCTTTTCATTCCTCATTCGTCAGAAACTGATCTTCCATTTTCCCATTTTCCAAGCTCAGTGCAGCACGTGAACCGGCAATGTAATCTGAATGATCCTGAACATAATCCGTTTCATTTCGTGCGGTCGAGGTCCTCTCGAATCGAGGACCGGATTAAAGTTCACAGCGACTTCGGGATAGGTACAGTCTTCACGTATTGCGGGTTTAGGAGTGCATGGATGAGACTACGGAAAATAGGGTTCTGTACCCGGGGGTGGAAAACGGGACTATGTTACTGTCTATTCCTTACTTTGCGACTAGTAATATTCTGTTTGTACTTCATTGTAGTAGAGTAGTACTAGTACCAAGCAGTATTAGTAAAGTATCTCGATATTAAGACAGTAAAAAAATCATAAATTAGGTATATATTTCTGTTGTCAAAAAAAATACACCTAAAACACAATAAAATAAAATTCTCTCAACGAACGTGATTTTTTTAAGTTAATATAAGGAATATTTTGCCGCTTTTATGAATTGTAACGGACTTCTATTGGAGTGACACAAAGTTGCATAGAATCATTAGAATAAGACCATTGTCAGTCACATTATTGAGTAGCAAGTAATTATCAAATCGTCGACTTCCTGATATTTCGGCACCGTTGCAAGCGTCATGTTCGCGAGTCAACTACCCGTGACCCGTAATAAATTATACAAACGCACATCCTCTAAAAAACTGTCATAACACAAAAAAATCCAATTTTTAACTAATAATACAGAAATGTGCAATTTATTTTTCTTTTCAATCTACAAAAACGTCATATCGATAATTCAAAAACTCGCGGCTAGAGGACACTTGTGACTGTTTGATTTTGAGCGACTTTGACACGGCGTCGTTGTACAACAGTGCCTCAACAGGATTTGCCACAGGTCCACACGTGTCGGTGCGGGTGAAAACCGTCTTAAGCTGTTATGAGACCTTGTTGCAAGTAAGTTCTCTCACTGTATTACTCACTTTATTTGTACAAAACGGTCATAAGGTGGAATATGGCATTATTGTGTAACAATTTGTTAGTGTTTATCTAATATTTAATGTGAAAAAAAGTATTATCACAGGTTATATCTGTTTTTTACAGTGTAACACACAATTTTTGTTACTTTATATTGCAGTATACAGCCATATCATAGGTTGCGTCACTTTTTTACATCAGTCAATCATGCACTCTGTGTCTTAAGGTAGTAGGGGAAGGAAGATCCTCCAACTCGTAACTCAAAATAATTAGACTGAAAAACACACTGATTCCTGTAAGTATCTCTAATACTTATGTTCCAATCTTTGTCAATGTTAAAAAACTGTTTTTAGTTTGTATTTTACAGTTTTTCAGTAATTTACCAGGTTATTTTTGTCAACAGATCAGCTACCAGTACTCTTCTCAATAAAATAATGACATTATTGATGCAGAATTAACTGGAGCCAGCGTAGTACATGACATACCATATTCCAGTCAAAAACCTATTCCGATTTATGTAATCGATGCCAGTGAGTACCTACAAATTATCATTAAGTTTTATATGCTAAACGAGAGTTTCAAAATAATGTTTCAGTATATGAATAATGCAGCGACAGACAGTGAGATGGACAATGCAACTCATGGCAGTTTTGAATCGATCGATAAACGAATGCCATTTTTTTAAGACGATGATGACTCGGTGAAGGACCCTAACTATAGATCGAGGGATTCGAGCACATCATCATCATTATCATCTGATTCCAGGACAAGTTCTTCATCAAGTTCATACAGTTCCTCGAGTCGTAGTACCGGATGTAATAAACTGTACACCTGTTGTAGAAGAAATTCAAGAAAATGAAAGAGAATCCGAGATATTCAAATATAAGTAAATGTGATAATTATAAGTCGATAAAGAAGTCACAATGTGGCTAAAGTTACCTCTTTCTAAGAGGAACAAACCTATTTAATACCACTATTTTGAAGACTGATTATCATCGTCATTTTGTAGTGAGTTACAATTTAAATGTATGCGTAGGTTCTTATGTACCTGCTTACCTATTAACTATTGATATTTTTCTAATATTCTTTGTGTGTACTTACATTATAATACTACGTTCATCTGTTTTAAAGAAATGATTGTGTTCAAATACATTAAAAGTTACACTCTAAATAATGTTGTCTGTGCCATTTCCTTTATTCTACTTACCTACCAAGGATCTCTTAGAACTTAGTGATTCTCTTAAAGGATTTTATAATTATTTTAGAACATGTTTTAATATTGATTTACAAGGAAACAGTTTAATTTTGATAATAAACACTAATAATTAACGTAATTGACCAGTATTATTTCATAAATATTTCCTTTTCAGAGTGTGTAAAACTGTCGTATCATATGACTTTTTTCAAATAAGTGAAAAAATATAAAAATAAATGTATGATGATACCTTATTTTTTCTCGCGTATATTATAGGTAATTAAATTATGCAGTAGTGTGATAACTCCAAATATCAATAACTATTTACACCTCTCAGAAGTAAATGGAAAACGGAAAAAAATAACTTAAAATTGAGTTTTCTCGAAATCGCTTTTTTTATGTTGCGACAGTTTTTTAGAGGATGTGCGCAAAGATGGTAAAAATCCAGAACATTTTCAGTTTTATACTATAAAAATTTCATGTTGAAAACATCCATATAGCGAGGTATCCGTTGATCGCAAGGATTGCAAGCAAGAATGTACTTTCCCTTTTCAGGTACCCATTTACTTAGTTTTTACTTTTTGTAAATGTGTGTGTGTTTTTTAATGTAACTGAATAAATACATTTCTATCTTTTTTTTCTAACGCATTCACAAGTATCTATCTAGAAAAAAAATCGCAATCATTGCCTCTATTCTGCAAGGGGCGATCTCACAGCCTTATTTCAACTCGTCGAAGGTAATCAAGTGCAAATAGCTGGTTGTTGCAACGATGAGTATACGGAAGGGGGGATCGGATAGGGAGGGAAGGGGGGATATTGGACGCTATTAAACTTGGGAATGAGATGTGCATCGGTACCTGCTTGGTATGTGTGTGATCGATCGGATCTTCAAAAGCTTGTAGGTGTCAAATCTTACTCACTTCTTAGTTAATCTATTAAGTTGTGTACTCGATGGTGTAGAAGAGATGTAGTGAGATGGGTCATTTTGGCTAAAATATGTCATTTTGACGTTTTGGAAGTTTCGATGGACCCAGGGTCGCTTACACAATCATGAAAATCAAATGAAATTTGTCATAGCCAGTCAAAGCTTTCAAGCATTCTTTTAGAACTACGTTCTATAAATGTTACCAACCCCATTTTATGTACATTGCAAGTGATCCGTAAAGGTGTTCACACGGATCAAGTTGGTTGAGACTTAACGTATTATTTCATCAGCCCACTGTTGAGGCAAGGGCCTATACTAAACTAGGGTGATAAGGCCTTAATCAACCACGCTGGCCAAGTGCGGGTTGATTGACTAAGCATTTCTTCGTAGGTGTGCAGGTTTCCTCACGATGTTTGCCTTGTTAAAGCGTCGAATAATCGTACATGTGAATTTTAAATTTTTAAAACGGTGGTATGTGGCGGGGTCTGAACCTGCGACCTCTCGTATTGCAAGCAACGACCTTAACCACTCAGCTATAGACGCTTTTATAAGTGTACAAATATACTTTGACGTTAACTTTGAATTGAACAGAAAATACTACCCGTTTCCGATTGCAATGCCTAGTTATCTAAAGTTAGTTAATATACCTAGATAGGTAGTTAGTATGCCTAGTTTTGACTCGGCGTTTGCTACCAATGGACCATAGAGAGTCAGAGAGTTGGTGTGAATGTGAACATCAAACACAGTAATTGTTTGTGAACCGAGTTGCTTGTGGATAAACTCTGCTCGGAACTTGCTAGTCAGTAATTGATATTGGACGGAGTAGAAACTCAAACATGACAGAATCGGTGGGATAGTGTGTCGGATTCGATATGCAATCAAGTACGTACTATAATAAGTTTGGCTCGGTGGAACATTGGTTAGTGACCCAGGCTTCCTACCTACGGTTCCAAGTTGATCTGATTCCGTGGTAAGTATTTTAAGCACTTCTGTTAAAGATATTTTTAAATATAAATATTACTCAACATCACATACATTGATCTGATCCCGTGGTATGTAGCTTAAGCACTTGTGTTACAGATATCAGAATCTACAGTGAATATAAACAAATATACTTAAATATATTTAATACACACCCACGGAACAAACACCGATGTTCGTCACACAAATATCTGTCCCGAGTGGGAATCGAACCTGGGTCACTAACCACTGTTCCACCGAGCCAGTCAAGATATCGAACGATCCGATCTTCAAATACAATTTCAAACGATTGATAATAATACCCCAGTTACAATTATTATTATTTCTATCGTTTAACCGTGCCGAAATCATCTCATAAATTAGCTAAATCCCAGCAAGAAATCCTACAATAGTGGGGCAAAAAGAGCTATCGCGACAGAATCAGAAATCGGGAGCAAAACATAGGGAATAGATTGATTTCCCTATAAATCACCGGGGTAAGCCTCCAGGTCCCGGTAAAGTGGGTCACTCGCTAATTGTACTTAAGGGATCCGATTGCCAGTTATTTTTGAAGGGCAGAAGGGTAAGGGATGGGACGAAGATGTACATCGGAATGTTTGTGGGATTGTGTGTAGGTTTAGATGTATGTGGACTGGTGACCTGCTCCGGCTTTGCGCTGGTGCAATGCTGATTTGATCAGTGTTTCTTTACTAAGTCATATAAAAATAGAAGGAAAGGAATGTATTAATTCAGTTAAATAAAAATAAAATCAAAAATAAAAATGCATTTGTTTTTTCACGCGCAAGCTTACAGTTTTACACATAACTTAATTTTAAATGGTAAGTATTGTTTATTGTAACAATGTCGTCAGACTAACTCAATGCGTGTGAAACTGGAGCCTAATCTAGGGAGACCACAGGGTCTCCCTATTATTTCAAAACTGCAGGTCCCATTCGTGAGTAAAATTTACATTTACTCTAAAGTTACATTTACATTTTACAATAGATAAAAAAAAAGTATAATAGGTAACTGATATGGGATCTGCTCAGCATGTGTCGAGGAGTCGGGGACACCGCGACCCTGGTCTTCCGCAGATACCTTATCAGCGAGAGCACGCAGTGTACACCAGCACATTAATATAGTAAGGACGTTACTTAAAGCGGAAAGTAGTAGTAATAAGACATGAATAGGTGATTAAAAATAATATAATAATTTATGTAGTATTTTCAATTATTTGCGCCAAAATTACAGATTAAAAATTAAGTAAAGTTTACAAATTCGTTTCGAGGTCTTTACAGCCCTTGTAGTCTCGGGCCAGAATAGTCTTTTTTTTCAAATTTTTTGTACGGTGTATGTTATATTTATTTATTCATTACCTATTCAAAAGAAATTAATACAAAAGAAAACTATAAGTCGTTTGATCACGGTTCGACATTATGATATTTTTTTTCCATAACAAAGCGCCAGATATGTGTTAACTTTTGAATTATCTGGCGCTTATCTATATCACTAAGCTCTTGTTCTATGTCATGTATCTGTTGTATTTGTTTAGTGTCAGATTTGTTGGTTGTCCTTAATAAATAAATAAATCTGTAAAAATCACTGACACGTGACCAATGCGAGACTCCACGCCTTGTCTCGTTGTTGCCGCACCAGTGGTCTCCTCTTTCACGGCTTTCAGGATGAGTGCGACAGGCTCAACATGGTCTATTGTGCCTGTCGACCTCATATTTGGATCTCACTACCGCTTACCATCAGATGGAGTGAGGTCATCTTGTTAGCCTCTTACTCGTATTAAAAAAAAACGTAATACGTATGATGAGCTAAAGCCTTGTAACATACAGCCAAGGCATATTAATAGGGTCCCTTTGGCATCCTCTCGGGAACAGAACCCTAAGTATTACCAGTACAAAAAGCTAAAAATTCCCAAACCATCCCATTAATATCAGTCCACAGTCAGTTCCCATCAGTTATCTGCCTTAACTCTCTCGATAGAAGGTTTAAGGAAAAAATGGTCGTGGATTAGGCAAAAAGCGCAATTAGGCCGACCAGTTAAAGATCGGCCCCGACCAAATCGGTCGGATTACGGCGGCAGCTGGTCTGGATCAATCTGGATTAGTGGTAATGCGTTAGAGGGTCTTGTGACAGAGCGTACGGACAGTGGGTTGGGCTGCAGCGATCCGGTTAAGTGGGTACAGTATATTGGCTGCATTAGTTTATTACAATTGTGAGATAACATCGAATACATGTATATGGTTTATGGTAATATTTGAAGACATTCACAAATAAAACAAAAATCTTTATCTTGTGATAAAGATTTTTGTTGTGAAGTAACATTTATTCTATACCGCGTAAGATAGATGATTGAAATTTGGCAAGCAGGTACCCTAATGAACGTAAAGCATAGTTGTAAGGCCATATTGCTAAATTCCCACGGGAACGGGAGTTATTGGGTCAAAACATTTGTATGTAAAATCCTGTAGTCCATGCGAAGTCGCGGGCACAGCTATTTTCTTATAAAGACAACTGTCATTTTTAGTCTTGCCAGTGCCCACTTGCGTTGTCAAGAGCTCGAAACGACGGGTCTAAATAATATGTTTAGAATAACAATACACGCGAGTTTAATCAGTATAATTAGTTTTATTTCATCACTACATAGTACAAAGCTAAGTCGCAAGTAGCTTTAAAATTACACAACGGCTTTCGATGCGGTTTTTTTAATAGATAGAAGTATTTGAGAGGAAGGTTTTTACGTATAATATAGGTACCCGAAGCGAAGCGGGTTCTAGTCAGATATAAAACTGATTTTTTTACTACTTAAATGTAAGTATTACATGAAAATGTTCTACGTACTACTAGTAGCACTACTAGTGCAACCAATATAAGAGTAAAGATCATAAATCCATGCATTAGCCGATCTCGACAGCGAACTGATCTCAGTCGGCGGATGCAGCTAACAAGGATATATGGCTCGGGTCTCTGACCTAAGATGCGATCGACTCATTGGAATCTTCGGACGAATAGTAGTAGTTAATGAGCCCGGTGGAGCAGTTGTTAGCGACCGAGGTTCGCAAGAGTCGCGGGTTCGATTCCCGCAATGGACAAATATATGTGTGACGAACGCCGGTGTTTGTTCCGTGTGTGTTTGGAATATAATTAAGTTTATTTGTGTATCTACTGTTGATTTTGATATCTGCAACACAAGTGCTTAAGCTACTTTATACGGAAACAGATAATTGTATGTGATTTTGTGTAATATTTAAAATTTTTAAAATAAGCCAGTCTTACGCAAATCAAGAAAAACCTCGTTAAGCGGCCGTGAGGTCGACGGGCACAATCAAACCCATTGAGCCTATCGACCTCACCCTGAAAGCCTGCAATCCTGCATATATGCATTTTCACGCTCCGCCTTAAGACTTATACTGTATTTTTTTTATATTACTTACTTATTTATCTACAAACAAAAAAAAAGATGTGTGGCACTCGGGGACTGCCGCGGTATAGCTATTGCATAGCATCGTCCGATTTCGGAGCAGCTTGTCTTGATTCGTGCGAGTTTCGTACAGTCGTACAATACGTCTAACCGCACGCACACAAACACCGCGCCGAAGTCTACCGGACTGAAACGACGTTAGACGATTGTGAGGTTTTTTTCGTTTCGGAATTTCTTGGTTCGGTCGCCGCGCTCAAAGCCCGCGATAAAAGCTATGCAATAGCTTAAAAAGTTTTTACCTTTATGACTTATATTTTAAACCTTTTTTTTGTATTTGTGGATGGGTAAGTTACATACTTTTATCTACTACTAGTACTACTGAACGGATTTTAATGCAATTTCACTAACAAGTAAATATGGCCCGGGTCTTTGACCTATGCGAAGATACGATCGACTCATTGGAATCTTCCGACGAATAGTAGTCGAGTTAATGAGCCCGATCAACTATGATCAGTTATGTTACTGACAAAATAAGCTAGTCTGACGGGAATAAAAGGAAATTCTAGTTTTGAAAGTGTCATTTATTTGTATTTATGCAATTTACAAAGGTAAATAATGTATGCTCATGACAACTGCTTAAGCAACTCGGAATCAGGAAATGGTCGTGTTGTTTTATAATTAAATAATAAAATCTTTCTGTTGATATTGTCTTTCCTTAAAGTAAACCATTCTACTGTAATACCAGTAGTAAGTTAACATATGTTTTTTTTTAAATTGATCTTTTCTGACATCTATTTACATTTAAATTATTACCATAGAGGGCCTACCATGAGTTGGCTATCGAAAACTTACGTACGTTAAAAACCTATCGAGTTGTTTTTTCATACGGCCGATTTTAGTTCTTCGCGTAACCACCAGCGGTGCTGTACAAGTTTTTCATAGACATATTCACGTAGGCGATATCGAGTGCGTAAGTTTTAAACTCATGGTAGCCACACTGGACATGTTTGTATGAAAAATGGTTGATGGCCCGTTTTATTTGCTGTCCAGTGTAGTTACGTTACTGTGTTGTATTAAACATTATTATTTAATTTTGAATTATTTTTTTCTTGTAATATGTAATTGTGTATGTGACTAATAAATATTTAATCTATTCTATTCTTTGATCTATTTCCACCAGTCTGATTCCGCTGCTATCCCCAATCGTCCCACAGAAGGCCCAGAGAATAAGCCTGTCATGTCCAACGAGCTGTTTCGGGTAATCCCCTTATAGTTTTAAACTCCCCCAGACATCACAGCTGCATTTAAAATGCAAATTCACCACTCTGCCTTAGCGAGAGTCTTTCCAACGACTCGGGAAACTTTTAACAATGCCCCAGACCAGGGTTTCTTCGGCAATTATTTGTAACAAGTCCCCAGTAGAGTATTGAGTTTGCGTAATTAAAAAACTCGAGAAGCGTCGATGGCCGAGTGGTTAAGGCTTTTTTTTTCCTCTTTATTTGGGTAAAAAAACAATGACAAATTAGAAAAATCTTAACATAATAATAATATTAAACAGTAATTAAACATTTGACACCAACATCATTTACCACAGATTAAATACATGGGTTTGTGTTAAAGTTTAATACATTTAAAATTACTAAAACAAGTTGTAACTTGTTTATTTTATTTTAAAAAGGGTGTACCCTATTATAATTAAGTTCGAACTGTTACTTGCAAAAGTGATTCAAACTGATATTGAGTTAATATTATAGGTACTGAGTTAATTGTTACATATATTTTTTTCTAACGTGGACAATTGCTTGCGTGAGGTCGCCAGTTCAAACCCCGCCACGCACCACTGTGGTTTCAAATTTGAAATTTATATAAACGATTATTCGCTTTAACGGTGAAGAAAAACATCGTGAGGATACATATACGAAGAAACTCTTAGGTTGTGGAGTCGACCAACAAATATTGATCCCGAGTGGGAATAGAACCCACGCCTCTTGGAACCGCCAGCCGGGATAACTAAGCAGTGTTCGACCGAGCCAGTCGAATATATCGAAATGTTTATTTTATTTGGTTTTTATTATGTAGTTCACCGGACTTGCGGGGGAGCGGATAGCTTTCTTTTTCATAACTTTACCTTTTTTAACTACTAGCTATATTAGGATATAGCATGGTGACAGACAGATAGACAGATATCGAAGCAAGGTCCTATGCTTATGTTTGTAACCATCGGCCACTGTATGTATGTACCCTAAAACAGGTAATTTTAAGTCAATATAAATGTGAATTAAAATTTTCATACAGAATTGTAATTTAATTACCCAAAGCTCATTAATTACTTCAGGTAGGACATTAAATCGATCTCGTTAAAAAATAATTTTGATGATTAAATAACGTTTTCCAATTGTATTGTATTCCGTGGAGTAAGTAGATAATTCACAATTCCTTGAAAACGTGTAGCATTTACCTTGAATGAAATTGTACTGAGTTCTTATTACAAATTGTAGTGAATTGGCATTTAATTGTGATAACAAACGGCTCATTTATCAATAACTTTCATGGCACCAAAATTTTTTGTGAAGACTTATATTATTATCAACATCAGCCCACTGCTGGGGCACGGGCCTACCTCAAAACTAGGGCGAAAAAGCCTTAGTCGACCTCGCTAGCTAAGTTCAGGTTGGTCGACTACACAACCTTAGAATTTCTTCATAGGTGTGCAGGTTTCCTCACGATGTTTTTCCTTCACCGTTAAAGCGTCGAATAATCGTACATATGACTTTCAAATTAGAAGACAGAGTGGTTCGTGGCGGGGTATCAACTGGCGACCTCTCGCATGACAACCTTAACCACTCGGCCATCGACGCTTTGTTTAAACAGTTATCTATCTGTTTGAAATAAAACTAATTTTAGGGATTAAACTCATATGTGTTGTTATTCTAAACATATTATTTAGAGATCCGACGTTTCGAGATCCTTATACAGCGTTCGTAGTCACGGGCAAGACTAAAGTTGACAGTTGTCTTCATAAGTTTGATATTCAAGAGACATCTATCTACCTACAATCATTATCGATAAGATACGAATGAATTCACGAAGGCGCTCTAACGCTGCTGCAATATTTCACCCGAGCAGCCGCCTATGACCTCAATCGATTTTGTTTAATTAAAAACGGTCCCTTAGACATTCATAAGACGCGGTTAGTTGGAAAAATTCGGACGGTTATAGGATCTGCCCTTAGAAAGGAAATAAGCCTTTGAAATTATCTCGGAAAAGGACACTTTTGACAAAGGGCCGTGCGCTCCGATGATCTCGATTCTACAGAGGTTAAATGTTATGTAATAATGTTCTAATAGAAAATATTTTTCTTTATCTAAAGAAAAATTTACAAGTACATATTTCAGGTACAAAGAAAAATTTGTTCAGTCTAATGATACGACTGTTTCGTGTATAGTAATTCTATTATTTAATCAATTTCAATGTTACAAATTAATTATATGAAAGAATAATGACTGAAACTATGTATTATGAGATAAAACAATATTATGGAATCGGCAATCTAATTAGTGTGCTTTTGTGTACTATTCCAAAATAATATACTCATTTTTATGTAGCACAGAAATAACATGTTATAAAAATATAAACGTAATAATTAATAATACATTTGACATACTACTTCAAAACTGAAGTATTCTTCGAAGCTTGTCTTAATGGCTACATATAAAACATTTCATTTTGGATTTCTTTAATAATTTTTATTCCTCTCTACATGTGAAGAAAAAATGCTCTGGCAGAAAAAATGGCTCAATATTTGATACTGATACTAATTTCACGATTTTTAGATTTTTTTTCTGTATGTGTGTATGTATGTATGTTCCTCCATAACTCTTAAACCAAAAAAAAAAAATATCCTAATTTGATGAAATTTGGTATAAAAACACATAGACATCTGCGACACAGGATAGGCTATTTAAATTCTAGCTCCAGTTATGATAAGACGTGGCCCCCAAACAAACCTAATTGTAAAAATCTAAATGTACGCGAACGACGTCGCGGGCACAGCTAGTATTATATAAAGATGTAAGAAGGCCTAAATCTTAATAAACCATGTAAATATGCCGACAAACATACAGACGTAGACTGTTGGATTCGTGTACACTTTTGGAATATAATAAAAACCGATATCGCCAATATTGTGTTAAGCATACATATTTATTACAAGAAACGTACTCGCAATAACAATATGCTCTACACGATTGCTTTTGTTTGAATTTGTGAGTGAATTCTGTGAAATGGATGTAATAAAATCTTTATAGGTATGTACCTGTAAATGTTGATAAATGAATAAATAATACACAACATCACATACGTTTATCTGATACGTAACCGTCATAAGTTAAAGCACTTTTGTTTCGAATATCAAAATTAACAATGGTTACACAGATATGTTAAATAACACACCCAGACACGGAACAAACACCGATGTTCGTCACACAAATATTTGTCCCGGGCGGGAATCGAACCCACGACTCTTGGAACCGTAGGTAGTGAACCTGAGTCACTCACCACTGTTCCACCGAACTAGTCGATCAATGTATGTGATGTTGTTTTCTTAGTTCAAATGTTTTTTTGTTAGTATTTTTTGAGTCTCGAGACTATATTATTTTGGTTGGATTTCGAGATTTTTGAGTTCAGCTCACAACTTCGTCCGCGTGGAAATGTGGAAATTTAAATAGCCTATAATGTACTTTGTAAAATTGGCTATGTACTAGTGTTAATCCCGTCTAAATTGGTCCAGCCGTTTCGGAGATAAGCGGGAACAAACATACAGACAGACGGACAGACAGAAATGTTTTTAGTTGTGTTTTTGTTATTGGTACCCGAAAAAGATTCATACCCATTTAGAGAAAAATAGTTATTTTAATATTACAAACAGAAACTTAAATTTTATTTAGTTGTGTAGATATATTTAGCTGACTCAGTTATGAGGAACTGTTAACGTACCCCGGATATGTGAATCAGCATTAATCGACTCCGGGCCGAACGGGTTCATAATAAGCTGATAGTTAACTATATGAATGCGATACGTGACCCTTGGATAAATAGGGATAGGCATATATTATATCTGGGTAGTGAAGTGGAATGTTTATATTTGCATCTAAACGTATAACACGAAATCTCATATTGATCTAGTTCTGACTAGGAAGGAAAGGACCCGGAAGTAATTCAGAATTTTAAGAAAAAGCTAATTATTAACATCCGTAATGCTTTATGGAAATAAAAAGATTGCTTTCTTTTTATAATAGGCTTACAAGATGACCTCACTCGCGTGATAAGTAGCCTAAGCACTTGTGTTACGGATATCAGAATCAACAGTGGGTGCATATTACTATATTTAATAACACAACCAGTCAAGGCACAAACATCCCACAAATATTGGCCCCGGGTGGGAATCGAAGAGTTGTCTCTTGGAACCGTTGGTAGTGAATCTGGGTCACTAACCACTGGTCCACCTAGTCAGTAAAAAAAATGGAGAACTCTTGAACATTATACACCTATACTTACCTGGAACAAATTCTTGTGCTCCATTTTTGTCCTCAGTCAGGCATTGAAAACAACGTCGCGTTTTAATGAAAAACCATTTACATAACCATTTGAAATTATCTCTACTGACCATTATTTTTGCAATTTCAATTCCAAAAGGACCTTTATTAATTTAAACAACTCACTCTGAAATGTGAAAATAATAAGCTTAGCCTTTAAACATATATTTATTCAAATGATTAGCCCACAAAAACACAGCTGTTCTCTTTAAAGTAAACCCGAAATAAACTAATTACGAATCTTATTCTAAATCCCTTTTAACGAACGAAAAGCTTCAATTCGGCAGTTTGGGATGGTTAATTAACATTAACATTTAATTAATTGGACCAAGAGGTGCAGTTGGCCTTGCGGTGAAGCGGAGAGATATAGTGGACAACGATGGATGGGTGACCGTAGACAGCTGGATTGATACTCACTGCGGAGTAATAATGTTACCTAAAGTGTTGCTTGTAAAGTTTCGCACAATTTTGTGTGCATACATAGTGGACTAGGTAGAGTAGCCCCGTGGGGACAAACGCTATTTTTCCCCGGAAGTTCCCGCAACAATTTGGCCTACATTCCCGACCGGGCTTTGTTTGAATAAAAGTTTAGTTGTAGACAACCGACCTACGTGGTCAATAGAATGATTGTGTTAAAAGATGTTTGACTTGGCAATAATATGTCGCGGCAGGGAAAAATCTTCAGATTATTTTCCACTCTCTCTCTCTCTCTCTCTCTTATCGTATGGTTGATGAACAACCTGGTGTCAGAGTTTTTAAACCGCCCGTAGGCCTCTGACATGGCTTCACACACCGTTGAAAAATCTCTCAGGTGTGCTGGTTTCCTCACGATGTTTTCCTTCACCGTTAAGGCGTCGAATAATGGTACTTATGAATTTCAAATTTGAAAAACATATTGGTACCTGGCGGGGTTTGAACTGGCGACCTCTCGCATGGCAAGCAACGACCTTAAACACTCGGCCATCGACGCTTTTACACTAGGTATTTATTTATTTTTATTTTCCACTGATTTTATCGATTTTTTTTATCTAGCTGTGGTTATGGCTGCATTTGGGATGAACTCTTTCTGTTTACATACATACATAAATAGAATCACGCTTTTTTCCCAGTATGGTAGGCAGAGATCACTTCCTGCCATGTGCCATAGTCATGGCACACCACTTTCGCTTTTTCCACATCCGTCAACTTCTATATGCACGCTGTTTAACTGTCTTAAAAATGACGTTTAATAAATAAATATCTGGGACATTTCCAAACATGGTCACCTGACCCCAAACTAAGCAGAGCTTGTACTATGGGCTTCAGAGACTGATATACATACATATATATTTTTAAATACATACCTAAATACATTATTACACCCAGACACGAAACAAACACAGATGTTCGTCACACAAATATTTGTCCCGAGTAGGAATCGAACCCACGACTCTTGGAACCGTAGGTAGTGAACCTGGGTCACTAGCCACTATTCCAGTAAAAGACAACCGACCGACCGTTTAACAACCGTTTAATGTATCATCATCAGCCCATATACGTCCCCACTGCTGGGGCACGGCCCTACCCTAAACTAGGGCGTTCCTACCTGTACTTATGTCCACAAATAGTGTTTTGTTTTAATGAGCTGCCGATATTTCAGCACTGTTGCAAGCGCCATGATCACGGGTGAACTGTAGGACTGCGAGAACGACGGTAGGTCTAAGGGCAGACATGTCGGTACCCTCTTTCTAAGTCTTTTATTACGCACGACACCACAAAAATTAAAGTGCGTGTAAAAATTCGCTTAGGAGATGTCGCATATTTTGTCAGTTTGATCGTGTGTATGTTTGTCCACGTTTATTAATTCCTAACTTCACGTATTTATTTATTTAAAAGTCCTACTAACACACCCATGCCTCTACCCAGTCGGATTACTAGCGATCAAAGAACACGATAAAAGTCATTGACATGTCAAAAATACCTACAGTCAGTTTATCGGACATACCTATTCCGGATATACCTAGTCCCTTAATGAGAATACGCCACTGGGAAGACACGGCAATTTTTAAGCTCCAAAGTATGAATATATAATTTTTATCTGTCAAATAAAAACTGAATGTAATTTAAAAAGCTTCTGTAATGGAATAAGCTCTAACATGTTTTCCTTTGTGAAAGCAAATGTAGTAGCTTTTTTCAAGCTTTTATTAAGCTGTTTTTGTATCTGTATTTGAGGAGTTTCTTAAATTCGTCATGAAGACTTGTAATAGGGATGAAACTAATTCAAATTGACTTAAGTTAGCTTATTAACATATTTTCACTTGTACTGCAACGAAGTAAAACAGGTCTGAAATGGTTTACAGGCGTAATTTTGGGAATAAAAAGGAAAAACTAAACACATTTGGTTGTTTGTCTGTCTATCTGTCCGTCTATCCAAGTGAGCCATCCATCTAAGCACAAATCTTAAGAACAGTTAAACCGACTTCGGCCATGGCGGCTGAACTCAATTGAGATCAGCCAACTGCGCAGGACATATTATATATTACATATAGTGCAACAGCATATATATATATATATATATATATATATATATATATATAGTGCACAAGTGTGGGCGCAAACACAAGCACACGCTCTGTTCCCTTGCAATCCGACATGACCGATGTGAAAACGGGCGCAGGACCACCGGTTTAACGTGTTATCCGAGGCTGAGGCGTGACTACGGGCTGAGTAATTTCTTAACAGAAGAAGTAACACAAATTTTGCCTGACCCCGGGGTCGCACCGGGGACCTTTTGGTCCTAACACAGCGCTAGCTACCAATATGCATAATATAATGTTAAAAAAATGTAATGTAGTATTAACTCATGTAGTGCTTTTTTGTAAGTGGTGAGGCACTGAGATTTATAAACCTATTTATGTAACAGTAAATGTAATAGTGTACTCATTGTTGAGAAGCCAAATAAATAAATGACTGGCTCGGTGGAGCAGTGGTTAGTGACCCAGGTTTACTACCTACGGTTTCAAGAGTCGTGGGTTCGATTCTCACTTGGGACAAATATTTGTGTGACGAACATCGGTATTTGTTCCGTGTCTGGGTGTGTATTAAGTATATTTAAATATATTTGTGTATCCACTGTTGATTCTGATATCTGTAACACAAGTGCTTAAGCTACTTACCACGGGATCAGATCAATGTATGTGATGTTGTGTAATATTTATTATTATTTATTTATAAAAAAAAAATAGACCAACAAGGCAGTCAAAATACGAATATATCAGTAAGTATAGGAAACCAGTCGCGCGTCTCTTCAAATAACCTTCATCCCAGCCTATTATCTTTTCGTTTGATTCCCCCGTTGAAGATTTCAACTCCACAATCACGAATTTAAAATGTCATCACAAACATTTCATAATAAAGAAGCGTCGTTTACTTCACCTTGCGCCAACCATTGACAAAGAAAACCTAATTTCAAACGGGAGTGGGGAAAAAAAATCAAATCGCACTCCGCTGAAAAGAATGTCATAATCTTTGACAACAAAAGATGTTATAATACTGCGCAAATAATGGACGCGCGAGTTAACTGATTTTATAACGGGAATTGAAGATTTTTGTATGTTTAATGTTTTTCCTAGGTATTTCTTGGAAACAATTTCCGATGAAAATTGAATCCAATGCTAGAGTCTCATTATATTTTGTGTGCATTATTTATTTATGAAACATATCGTAAATACTTTGTTTAGTCTCAGTGTTTATTATTATAGTGGAAGATAATTCAATGCAAAATATTTTAATTGAGTAATTTTTAATTACTACCTTCTTTTTAACCGACTTCAAAAAAAGGAGGAGGTTCTCAATTCGTCTGTATGTATAATATTTTTTTATGTATGTTCACCGATATTTTCGTCAATTATAGACGGATTTCAAAAATTTTTTTTTGGTTGGATAGAGTTCACTTCCGAGGTGGTCCCATTTTCACCAGTCTCGGATCTGATGATGGGATCCAGGAGAAATCGAGGGCAACCTTCAAATTTTATAGGGACATGTACCGCGTTTTGCATATTATCTGAAGTCATATTGGCATTTGCTTCTGGCTATCATAATCTTATGATGCTGAGCTGATGATGGAAGGTCAACTCCTTAATAGTTATGAGTAAAAGAATAATTATTTCAATACTGTATAATAAAACACTTAATACACAGCAACACGTTTATTATTGCAGCACTCAACACCTTAATCTATAAATTACATCTTATTTTTCGTTTACTCCGCTCACTACATCTCATGTACCAACGCTCGGCATAGAATGCCGTTCCGCCATCTTTTTTCCCTAGTGTTGCCCATCTATAGATTTCTAAAGTATCGGTTTACAACCCAACCAAAATAATCAGTTTTAATACCATAAATTAAAATAATATTTAAAAGAAATATGACAATAATTGGGCTTAATAGTGTAAATAAAAATTGATAGCTAAATCACATCTACTAAAAACATTATATCCCTTACATTCGCCCATCCTGACACTGTGCATGTCCTCATGCACAATAGGTATTCCTATGGGTACCATAGGAAACACACAAAACAAAATTATTTCTATAAGTATTTGCAACCTGCGACGAACCCATCTATTCTCGCGATCAAAAATACAATAAGAAACATAACAAAGAATGAGTCCCATTTGCAGACCCATCCATTTTTGCAAATAGGAAACATTCCATACTCTTGAGATATAGACCATTTACCAGGTTGGCAACCAGTCCATGTAAATTACCAAACTAGAAATAGGACTTGGGTATTCCCATGGGTACCACAGGAAGCACACAACTAAATTATAGCTTGGCAACCAGTCCATGTAAATTACCAAACTAGAAATAGGACTTGGGTATTCCTATGGGTACCACAGGAAGCACACTTCACTAAATTATTTCTATAAGTATTTGCAACTTTTGCAAATAGGAAACATTCCATAATCTTGAGATATAGACCATTTACAAATTTGGCAACCAGTCCATCCATTTTTGTTACCAGACTATAAATAATACAAAACTGTAAACCCATCCATTCTTACAGCCTTGTCAATGAAATAAATACAACATAATATAATCACCGATACATTAAAGTATTTCCATACTTCTTCATATAGTACATTAATGTTTGCTTTATAATATTTTAATTTAATACCACAATTAACTAGCTTATGTATAGAACATATCATAACCAATGTATATACCATTAATTTAACCAGACAACCGTCGTGGGCCGGTCAGGACACGAACCCATCCATTCTCGCGCCTGACCAGTCAACCACAGTGGGGAAGTCAAGGCACGAACCCATCCATTCTCGCGCTCGACATCCCCACCAACGGGACAGCAAGATAGGATCTATCCAACCGGCCAACCATCGCGGACAGGTCAGGACACGAACCCATCCATTCTCGCGCCCGACCAGTCAACCATCGTGGTAAAGTCAAGACACGAACCCATCCATTCGTGCTTAACCTCCCCATCAACTGGATAGCCGGCTAGGCAGACTCCATCACAAAGATTCAAGCATCAGTCAAATAATATTCTATCATGTATACATAACATTTGGCTAGCCAATCACGTCGTGATATAATAGATCTTCCCACAGAAGACAGACAGGAGACATTCCCCGGGCGGCTGTGTTCGATTCTGGCTGCGCACTGAGCAGGCGGTTGAGATCATTTTCAGCCATGATACGGATTGCGGGGCTCCCGTCTTTGACATCTCCTTTCCTGACAAATATAAAAAAATTGTAAACAAAAAAAAAACCGCCTTCAAAAACCCGACTCACTAAAAATTACAAAATAATATAACGAACATTAATCTGGGTATGAATTTGATATGTTGTTGAAGGCGGTGCCGTTTATATTTCATGCAGCTTTCCTCAAAATTTTAATTGGCACCGCCTTCAACAACATATCAAATTCATACCCAGATTAATGTTCGTTATATTATTTTGTAATTTTTAGTGAGTCGGGTTTTTGAAGGCGGTTTTTTTTTTGTTTACAATTTTTTTTCATACTTTTTAGTGTTACATTTTTTTTCACCCTATTAGTTCAGCTAACCTATAATTCTACTGTTATTAAAACTAGTAGTCTTAATATGTATACAGTATTGAAAGAAATATCCCTTTACTCCCAACCATTAAGGAGTTGACCTTCCATCATCAGCTAAGCATCATAACATTATGATTGCCAGGCGCAAATGGCAATATTTCTTCTGAAAATATGTAAAACGCGGTACATGTGCCTATACAATTTGAGGGTTGCCCTCGATTTCTCCTGGATCCTATCATCAGATCCTAGACTGGACCCTATTAGTGCAGCTCACCTATAATTCTATTGAAATTAAAACTAGTAGTCTTAATATGAACACAGACTTGAAAGAATTATCCCTTTACTCCCAACTATTAAGGAGTTGACCTTCCATCATCAGCTCAGCATCATGACATTATGATTGCAAGAAGCAAATGCCAATATAACTTCAGAAAATATGTGAAACGGGGTACATGTGCCTATAAAATTTGAGGGTTGCCCTGGATTTCTCCTGGATCCCATCATCAGATCCTAGACTGGTCCCTATTAGTTCAGCTCACCTATAATTCTACTGAAATTAAAACTAGTAGTCTTAATATGTATACAGTATTGAAAGAAATATCCCTTTACTCCCAACCATTAAGGAGTTGACCTTCCATCATCAGCTAAGCATCATAACATTATGATTGCCAGACGCAAATGCCAATATTACTTCTGAAATATGTAAAACGCGGTACATGTGCCTATACAATTTGAGGGTTGCCCTCGATTTCTCCTGGATACTATCATCAGATCCTAGACTGGACCCTATTAGTGCAGCTCACCTATAATTCTATTGATATTATAACTGATAGTCTTAATATGTACACAGATTTGAAAGAATTATCCCTTTACTCCCAACTATTAAGGAGTTGACCTTCCATCATCAGCTCAGCATCATAACATTATGATTGCAAGAAGCAATGCCAATATAACTTCAGAAAATATGTAAACGCGGTACATGTGCCTATAAAATTTGAGGGTTGCCCACGATTTCTCCTGGATCCCATCATCAGATCCTAGACTGGTCCACCTAATAGTTTAGCTCACCTGTAATGCTACTGATTTATAACTAATAGTCTTAATATGTATAGAGTATTGAAAGAATTATCCTTTTACTCATAACTATTAAGGAGTTGACCTTCCATCATCAGCTCAGCATCATAAGATTATGATAGCCAGAAGCAAATTCCAATATTACTTCAGATAATATGCAAAACGCGGTACATGTCCCTATAAAATTTGAGGGTTGCCCTCGATTTCTCCTGGATCCCATCATCAGATCCGGGACTGCTGAAAATGGGACCACCTCGGAAGTGAACTCTATCCAACCAAAAAAAAATTTTTGAAATCCGTCTATAATTGACGAAAATATCGGTGAACATACATAAAAAAAAAAAAAAAAAAAAAAAATATTATACATACAGACGAATTGAGAACCTCCTCCTTTTTTTGAAGTCGGTTAAAAATTGAAAGATATAGAACACACTGATAAATTTATAAAACATTTAAATATTCACCTTTTCAATAAATCTTACTACCCATTAAATGATTTCTTTGCCGATAAAATTTATAAATATAATATAAAATAATAGTTAAGTATCTCTATTTTAAATTGTTGTAAAGTTATTTTATTTCCATGTGCAATATAATAATAATTTAAGCATACATTTATTCAGCTGTCCACTCTTTGCAGTGCCCTTACCGAGTGTCATGTATAATGTACTTTCATATTTTGTTACCATCATCATTGTAAACCATGTGACTGCAAATAAATAAATAAATTCATCCAAAGCCTTGTAGGGAGTTTGCTAAGGCTCCGGTCCGTTCATTTTTGGAAAATCAACAGATATCTACCGAGGTATAAAACTTTACAAAAATAAATTATAATAACAAAAGTGCAAGAGAAACATACGAGACGCAGGTACCAGTTTATAATGTACTCCGTTGTTATGAGAACTGCATTCAGACATGAAAGGGGCACTAGCAGCATGTATGTCGACTACCGCAAATCATATGACTTCGTGCCCCACAGCTGGCTTAATCAGGTGTTGCACCGTTACAAAGTCCTCCACACAAATTAAAACGTGCCTGCACGCATGTATGAAAGACTGAAAAACTAATAATATCAACCTGAAAATACCCCGATGAAGCAAGGAATATTCAAAGAAAACTTTTAGTTCCCTGTGGTGTTGTGGTTTTAATAATATCTTGCGGCGATAAACCGGCCCCATGTGGACAGAGGGTGGCTTCAGAAAGGTGAGCTCTTCCCAGAGAAAGAAGCGTTTATGGCTGCCATACAGGATGAAGTGATTGCCACTCGCAACTACAGAAAACACATCACTAAAGAACTTAATCTTCCCACCGACCTGTGTCGTCAATACAACAGTGCCATTTAGACTATACAACACATTACTGCAGTGTGGTGTAGAACCCACACTATGACGTCTATATTAAAAAAAAAAATTAAATAGTTCAAAAACATATTTTTGTACCATCTTTCCTACAGCCCCACTACAAAAATAGATTACATTACTTTAAAATGAATACGTTAAAAGAACCATGCTGGACAATATGTTTCTGTTCAAATTGGTGAATGGATTAGTTGACTGCCCGAATCTGCTCTTGAAAGTTAACTTAAATGTACCTATTCAATTACCTAGAAAGACTAGATACAATTTGTTTACCCCCAAGAGTTCTAAATCAAATTTAGGTTTATTTTCCCCTTTATATAGAATGTTCTCTAAATATAATTCTCTGTCTAAGTCCACTTCCATCGATATTTATTCCGATACCTTGCACAAATTTAAATCTAAATGCTTGGTCAATCCCTGAGTGGTTGAACCAGCTATTCGATTATTGTTATATAATATGTTTCACTTGAAGTTTTGTAAGTATTAAAACTAAAACCACTTCTTGTATTTTAAACTAGATAAAATTCAAAATGCCTGTTGTCTGAAATGCATGTAGGTAGTTGTCACCTATAATCAAGTTTGCGTTTATCTAAATGTTCATCTTGGTCATGTTACTTATATCATATTGTTAATGTAATCTTGCTGGTGATCTTAAATAAATAAATAAATAAATAAATAAATTACTAGTGCTTGTAAAGTATTGGCCAACACGGACTACAAACACCGTCACGACCAGGTTGCCTCAGTTATCTACCAATACTTAGCCCATAAATACAATACATATTATAAGTATAAACCTAACCCTGTTCTGGAAAATAACAAACACAAAATATATTGGGACCGCACTATATTAACAGACCGAACCACTCACTATAACAGACCCAATATAACAATTCATGACCAACAGCAAAACGTAGTATACTTCATTGACATAGCAATTACCAATACTTATAACATCCGAATCACCATCAACGAAAAACTTACCAAATACACAGATTCAAATTAAAATACAGTGGAAAATACAGACCGTCCATATCGTACCAATAGCATTATCAGCCACAGGAGTCATACCGAAAACACTTAAGAAGAGCCAATACACACTTCAGGTACATCACAACCTTCTTAATGTTGAACTAAATAATAATAATAAAAAGCTTTATTGTCAAACTATAAGTATCCCAAGTACATACAAACTTATTCTAATTACTAATTAACATAAGATATAAAAAAAACCATTAATATCTAAAGTTAAGTTTATCAAGAGTGTATTATTTGACAATAGGTACCAGTCTCAGCTACCTTTTTCTGCCTTGTGTTTTCCCCTTTGTCAAACATACAGAATAGTAATGTTATAAATAAATAACACCTAGTGGTACAAACGTAAGCGTATGGAAACAAAAGGGTCTGCATAGACGCCACTACAGAGACCTTCAACAGCCCCTTGCTGACATATCAACATCCAATCGCGGCTGCGACGTCCGGATACCAAAACCTTCATAATCGCTATTCAAGATGAAAACAAAGAATCATTAAAAAAATACTGAGGAATCACCAGTCAAAAGATAGAGAATAGCCCAGAACATATTCAACACTAGCTGTGCCCGCGACTTCGTTCGCGTGTCCTACAGGATTTAACATACAGAAGTTGTTTCCCAATAACGCCCGTTCCCCTGGGAATTTTGTAATATCGCGTTGCAAGTAAGCTTTACGTCCATTGAGGTACCTGCATGCCAAATCTCAATCATCTATCTTACGCGGTTTAGATTTTTTTGATACAAAAGTTTTTTTTCTGTTACCCCGTTCCCGTGGGAATTTTACAATATCCTGTTCGACTAAGCTTTAAATTTATTAAAGTATCTGCATGCCAAATTTCAAGCGTCTAATACAAAAGGATTTTCCCGTTAATTTCTGTTCCCGTGGGAATTTCGGGAAATCCTTTTTAACGAATGCCTATGTCATAACATCTACCTGCATGCCAAATTTCATCTGGATCTGTCCAATAGTTTGGGCTGTGACGACTTCGTCCGCGTAGAGACGTTTAACGGGTAAAACATTACTTCCTTATAGCGCAGTCGGTTAAAAAGTAGCCTATAACCTTTTCTAGCCTCTGGACTATATCTGTACCAAACTTCATTTAAATCGGTCCAGTACTCTATGCGTGAAAGCGTAACAGACAGACAGACAGAGTTACTTTCGGATTTATAATATTAGTAAGGATATCGCCTGCAGTGTTATAGTGCAGGTACAGGCACGATAAAGTAGCCAGAATAGTCTGTAATGTTTAGCCCTCAAGTATGATTTCCTAAAAAGAGATTACCATTTTATAAATATAAACCAGATGCAATACTAGGAAATGAGAAACGACAGAACAATTAGGAAAAACAGCGCACTATACCGGACCGGATCCTAATATAATCAATAAACAGTTTATTTAAAAGACTTAGCCAGATGACTACTAAGCCATAACCTCCAACCAACCCTCACCGAAAAGATGAAAAGGTATCGTAACCTATCTATAAAAATATGAATATAACAAAATAGTGCCATTCCTGCACCACGCTCCGTGGCTGACCGCGACTCAGCCTGCCTCCATCGTCGTCGGTGCGACCAGCGCCTCACGTAGGAGTTTTCAATCGGCGATTCTTGTCTTGCTCCGTTGTTTCATGTAAAAACAAAATGATACGGCATTAGACTCACTTCTCAAGTGAGACTCAAAATCCTAAATTAGGTAAAAATAAAACTTGATGTATCTCGAAAACGAGGCGTCCTATCACAAAATGGATGAAATTTTCGGGTCCCTCTAAGACACCCTCACCCACACTTGTACTCCAAAACTTTGACCTCAAAAGTGACTTCAAGGTCAGCCCGAAGTTAAGATTTCAATAATAGTGTATAAATACAAAAATAAAAATATAAGATCAACCGTCACTTCATTCAAATTATTGCATCCCGTTATTACGTTATTGCACGCCAGCATATTATTATTATTATCTCATTTTCTAAAAGAAAAATTATTAATACTAACTTAATCTTTCATATATTTTAGATTAATATTGTATCAACTATATCGTTGGGAATGGTAATTTCAAATACTTTTAGGCATTTTTATGCGACACTAAAATTGTCTGATATTGTATTTTACACTTTAATATCAATCACCCGGCCCACAGCATACCAAGGCCTGCGTTATAAATGCCAGGTAACGGATAAACTTACTTATATACCTATCCTTGCAACTACGTATACACCCAAGCCAAGACAAACAGAAATGTTTGTCTTGTGCGGGATTCGAACCCGCGACACTTTTAGTTCAAAGGCAACGTTCGTAACCCGTGGACCAAATCGGTCGTCACTGATAACGGTTACCCACCGTTAAGTATTTTATATTTAAACTTTATTTTCCGTTTTAAGACAAATACGGGTACTTACCACTTCTGAAGTATAATAAAACACTTAATACACAGCAACACGTTTATTATTGCAGCACTCAACACCTTAATCTATAAATTACATCTTATTTTTCGTTTACTCCGCTCACTACATCTCATGTACCAACGCTCGGCATAGAATGCCGTTCCGCCATCTTTTTTCCCTAGTGTTGCCCATCTATAGATTTCTAAAGTATCGGTTTACAACCCAACCAAAATAATCAGTTTTAATACCATAAATTAAAATAATATTTAAAAGAAATATGACAATAATTGGGCTTAATAGTGTAAATAAAAATTGATAGCTAAATCACATCTACTAAAAACATTATATCCCTTACAACTGAATACATATTAAGACTACTAGTTAAAATATCAGTAGCATTACAGGTGAGCTAAACTATTAGGTTGACCAGTCTAGGATCTGATGATGGGATCCAGGAGAAATCGAGGGCAACCCTCAAATTTTATAGGCACATGTACCGCGTTTTACATATTTTCTGAAGTTATAGTGGCATTTGCTTCTGGCAATCATAATGTTATGATGCTGAGCTGATGATGGAAGGTCAACTCCTTAATTGTTTGGAGTAAAAGGATAATTCTTTCAATACTGTATACATATTAAGACTACTAGTTATAATATCAGATTATAACTAGTAGTCTTAATATGTATGTATATACTATAGAATTATAGGTGAGCTGAACTAATAGGGTGCTATAAAATGTAACACTAAAAAGGATGAAAAAAAATTGTAAACAAAAAAAAAAACGCCTTCAAAAACCCGACTCACTAAAAATTACAAAATAATATAATACGAACATTAATCTGGGTATGAATTTGATATGTTGTTGAAGGCGGTGCCAATTAAATTTTTGAGAAAAACTGCATGAAATATAAACGGCACCGCCTTCAACAACATATCAAATTCATACCCAGATTAATGTTCGTATTATATTATTTTGTAATTTTTAGTGAGTCGGGTTTTTGAAGGCGGTTTTTTTTTTGTTTACAATTTTTAAATATAAGGGGAAGTTATTAAGACAGACGAAGACTAAACATAAATTGTTTAGTGTATTTTTGTGTATCTAAATAAATATATTTGTAACTGTATTCGATCTTAATTTTAACTCGCCTCCTCCTCCTACCTCCACGTGTTCATGAGGACAGACAGACAGACAAACGATCCACAAAGTGATCGTATCAAGCTTCCGTTTTCACTTTTGAGTTACGGAGTCCTAAACACGTCTTCATTCGCATATTTCTGAGCGTTCAGAATTCCAGACCATTTTCACCTTTAGTTGGTCTGAGAAATGGGCAAAAAACGTAGAGCCCGTTCTTCAAACGTGCTCTATCGTTGTATCTTTGAAATACTCGTGTACTCGCGTCTTGGCAAAGTTAAATATTTTAATTGAAGTAGTGAATTTTTCAGAAAGCCTCGTAGGCCGGCTGGGGATGGCTTTGTTAACGGTTGATGTGGAGTCTAGATTTTGTAATTTTGGGTCGACTTTGACGTTTGAATATTTAAATAATGGAACGGGCACTGGGTAAACTGATTTCGGTGTTCTGATATGCATGGAATTTTGGATTTATGTGTAAGTAAGGTATTTAAACCATGAAAACGGTTTGAGACTTGCACTCAGCCTTTTGAGTTAGGTACATCGACATTTATATTTTTCGCAATTGTAAAAACAGCTTACAGGTTGAACGGCGAACTGGGTATTATATAAAAAAAAAAGCTAAAGAAGCCCTACGCTCTAAGTAATAAAGCGGTTCGAGCGTGCTTTCGAGTTTCGTTTATTCCTTTCGTAAAACCGGTATTAATTGATTTAATTTTAAAAAATCTGCACTGATCAATTTCACTACTAAGATAGAATCATTGTACTGAGAGAAAACAACCACTAAAATATATAATTTTAAACTTTCATGGTTACATACATTAGAAAACCGAAAATGATCATGGCACTTGCAACAGTGCCGAAATATCGTGAGCTCGATAAAACAATACATCAAGGTAAATATCCCGAACATTTTCAGTTTTCTAACCACTAAAATTTCAGGGTGTATACAGGGTACACCAAGTTGCACTATCACGCCAATGATCTCCCACCGTCAGCAAGGCCCTCACCATCCATCAATATAAAAAACACGATAAAAAGACATTGGGCCGCGACACAGACAAATCATCAACATCATCAGCCCATATACTTCCCCACTGCTGTGGCACGGGCCTACCCTAAATTACTGCGGTCAGGCCTTGGTTAACCACGCTGGCCAAGTGCGGGTTGGTTGACTTCACAACCTAAGATTTTTTTCATAGGTGTGCAGGTTTCCTCACGATGTTTTCCTTCACCGTTAATGCGTCGAATAATCGTATTTTTTTTTACTTAGCCTATACTGTCGCACAGCTGGGCAAAAGCCTCCCCCAATTCATTCCAAAGCTATCGATCTCCAGTCAAGGCTCGTATTTATGACTTTCAAATTTGAAAAATACAATGGTACGTGTCAGGGTTTAAAATGACAACTTCTCGTATGGCAAGCAACGACCTAAACCAGTCGGCAATCGACGCTTTTTTATTATTATTTTACAACTTATATAGAATCATTTTACTAACGGAAAACAACCACTAAAATTTTACGGTGTATACAGGATGCACTATCACGCCAATAATCTTCCACCGTCAGCAAAGTCCTCACCATCAATCAATATAAAAAACTCGATAAAAAGACATTGGGCCGCGACACAGACAAATGGCTGCAAGTAATGAGGCCCGATCGTTTTGAGTCGAATTAATGGCCACCCTGTATCGGCAGGTCCCACCGAACTTAGCTTTCAATTAAACAATTCTAGCCACTATGTAGTTTCGACGTTCAATGTCATTTGTCAATTGCGAAGGGCAATTAAAATTGAGCGATCGTTTCTGAGTAGGGGTATCAAACCTGTATTTTGTGGAGCTAACAAAATTTTTCGGCTCCTGAAAATACTAGGTATTCTACAGCGTTACATTATGAACGTACATTGTACTGATTCCGAAGTCAGTTGCTTAAGCATTTGTGTTATGGATAACAGAAACTGGAATGCACAGATAAAATATACTTAAAATATATTACTAAAATAAAATATAACAAAATCGTATGTTTATCAAACAAATATGTATCCCGATTGGGGATCGAACTTACGACACTTGGCTATTAGATTCAGCTTACTAAATCTTGATTGATATGATATCATCATACCAAATAAATAAACCCGTACGAATGAATCCCATCCTTATAAAAACATAGGTACAAAATATATCTGTTACAGGATAAATAGTACAGAGGGCCTACCATGAGTTGGCTATCGTAAACTTACGTACGTTAAAAACCTATCGAGTTGTTTTTTTCATACGGCCGATTGTAGTTCTTCGCGTAACCACCAGCCGGCGCTGTACATGTTTTTCATAGACATATTTACGTAGTCGATATCGAGCGCGTAAGTTTTAAACTCATGGTAGCCCCACAGGTATGTGTTATTCTAAACATACTATTTAGAGACCCGGCGTTTCGAGCTCTCTACAGCGCTCGTGGTCACGGGCAAGACTTGTAAGGAGATTGGTCTCTAAATAATATGTTTATAATAACAATACACGCGAGTTTAATCCGAAATAGAGTTCATAATGAATTGTACAAGGGACATGATTCATTGTCCATTAGGTCGGCTCTAATGGCTGTCGCGTCGTGTAAAGAAAGGTCAAATCAAAAGTACCCGTAATCGACGAGCGTGCATGAAGAGGTTGATGAATGTGGATGAAGAGAAAGTGGTGTGCCAGGACCGTAGCACATGGCAGGAAGTGATCTCTGCCTATCCGTCTGGGAAAAAGGCGTGATTTTATGTATGTATGTATTAATCCGAAATATGTAGCGTTCGTGCAAATAATACACAATACACAGGTATGTTCTAGCTTCAATACAATATTAACTTTGTAAGAAAACCTATCATCGATTTACTTTGTAAGGAAAAACATGCCTCCGTTATCTGAAGTGATTAGAGTTAATAATGAATTGTACAAGGGACATGATTCATTGTCCATTAAGTCGACTCTAATGGCTATCGCGTCGTGTTATGATATCAAAAAGGCTATACAGCAATAGATCCATATTTTATGATTAGGTGTTGATCTGCTATAGTTGATTAGTTTTATTAGCATACAATGATGATGACTGGGTTAATTAGGGATACGTTTTTATGCGATTTCCTAGTTACAAGCTAGTCTAGCGGATGACGATAATTCTGGGAAAGTCTGAGTGACTGAAAGATGTTTTTTTGTTGCGAAGTTGATAGCTTCATTGGTCTATTGGCGCCGGTTTGAAGTTACTCAGTTCAAATCTTCATGCGATAGATAATGGCTCAGTAGTCGATTCGCACGAAATTCATTCGCCCGAACGTGCGAAATGACCCCAATCAAAATTAATATTTTTTTAGTAGACGTTTCGCACGGATGAAGTTATAGTACTAGTTAGTCATACTAGTAGTTCTTGAAGAGGTCGCAATTCGCATGCGATTTAATTTCACATGTGCGAAACACATACAAAAAAAAAAATTTAAGTGGACGTTTCGCACGTTCGGGCGAATAAATTTCGTGCGAATCGACTACTAAGCCGCGATAATTAATATACAATTGAAGACACATACACATTAAACATATAGAAATAACTTATACACTAAATGGTTCAGCAACACGTATGTAGTTAAATTATACACAAATTGGCTCGGTGGAACAGTGGTTAGTGTACCACGTTCACTACCTGCAATTCCAAGAGTCGTGGGTTCGCTTCCCACTCGGGAAAAATATTTGTGTGACGAAAATCGGTGTTATTTAAATATATTGTTAAGTATATTTGTGCACCCACTGTTGTTCTGACGTGCGTAACACAAGTTTTAAAGCTATTTACCACGTGAGATTAGATCAATGATGTGTAATATTAATATTTATTTATTATTAAAAGGAAAATTGAATTAAGTAACTGTAAAGCTCACAAATGGTTATTTAAAGAAATAGAAGCTATCAGTCACCTAAACCCTTTTTTGAATGTCGACAAAACCCCCTTTAAAAGGTCGACGCGGCAAAACGTCCCAGTGGTTGACCACACGTCGAATTGAATACGGTCCGTGGAGAAATCCGTCAATTCAGAAGAAGAAGCCAAACTAATTAGGGCGAGTTTCCCTTATAATTAGGGCCCCGAACGATAGTTGCCCTTTCAGTGAAGTTTTACCGAGCAGAAAATCAGAATGCTCGATTGGTACGGACTACGGGAGGATTCTATAGAGGGGTCGGAGTAGAACAGTCTAGGTGTTAAAGCTTATTCACGGCATTTAGTGTTCAAATTAAAGGGAATGATTCTTTATTAAATGTCGGGTGAAATAATTAAAAATACTTTTGATTTTATATCTTCTCGATGAAGAATAAGAATCTATGGGCATCTTAGATGGAATCTGAACGTACTGAGTAATATTGAAGTTACAATTTCAACTACTTCTAATAATTTCAAATAAAATAATTATAAGTAGGGCAAGACTGTCCCGCCCATTTTCATGAGCGCTGTAATAGCTCAAAACGTCGGGTCTCTCAATAATATAACATGAAATTTTAGACTTTCGCTTTCCATTACAATAAATATGTATGTACCACCAATCATGGTCGCGAGCGAACATGATTGGTGTAACCCAGTCGAAACGTCGGGCAGTAAGTAGCCATGTATTTACCACTCCTAATATCGCGTGAAGTCTAATAAAGTCTAATATTTACTCTAAATATTATGTTTAGAATGACAATACGCGCGAGTTTTATCCTTAAAATTATTTTTATTTCAAACTAGTGGTCCCGGCGAATTTCATACCCCCAATACTGATTCTTTTTCTATATTTTGTCATTTAAACCTTTCCTGGAGTACGACGAACATTTTAAAACCAAAATTACCTAAATCGGTCCGGGCGTTCTCGAGTTTTAGTCAGACTAACGAACAGCAATTCATTTTTATTTATAAGAGAAGATGTGTAGTGTTCGCGCAAATAATAGACAATACTATTCTTCTAATAATGCTAAAACAACACCGAAGCATAAATAATAATAAAAAAACTTGTATCCAGAAAATAATACAATTCTATCAAACAACACACCGAAACGAAATTACCCAACAATTTCGTATTTACTCTATGGAAAGGCGACGAAAACACTTCAGCTACTTTTATACGATTTCCGAATTTAAACCCCAAATTGTGACAAACCGAGTTCCCTTAGGTATTCCGCCTTCGTCGACGAGCCTTCGGAATGCGGCAATTTATGCTACACTGTTATATAATTTGGGTCGGGCTGTGGGCTTTTGGCTTGCAAGCAACCGGGTTTATGTTACGTATCGTTGTATCTGAAGGAAGTTATTAGAAAACTGATCTATTGTGTGTAACGATGACAGTTTTAATTTATAATAATACAAACGGAATAATGTTCTCTGCGCCTTGGGCTAGGCAGAAAACGTTGCCAGTTTGTTTTTTGAGTTTTTTAAGCTATTGCATAGCCTTTATCGCGGTATTGAGCGTGGCGACCGAACCAAGAAATTCCGTAACGAAAAAAACCTCACAATCGTCTAACGTCGTTTCAGTTCGGTAGACTTTGGCGCGGTGTTTGTGTGCGAGCGGTTAGACGTATTGTACGACTCTACGAAACTCGCACGTATCGAGACGAGCTGCTCCGAAATCGGACGATGCTATGCAATAGCTATACCGCGGCAGTCCCCGAGTGCCACACGTCTTTTTTGTCCTAACTGATTTGCGGTGATAGCTCGGGGTAGCCTCGTCATCATCACCGGACTTGCAGGGGAGCGGATAGCCCTCTCGGATGTTTTGTGAGTGGGCAAAAGATTCGCTTCCGATGGTTGACTTTACCACATTAGTATGAGGGATAAAAAGGGCCGGTATTATTTAATATTTCAATACTTTAATTGACGTTTCGAAATATTTAAAACTACACTTCGGATTACATACATTACATACATTGTTATGACTCCATGGTATTAATCTAAAGTACTTACTTGTGTTTGTGAAGTTTAGAGCATAAATTGTAGCTATAGGTACAATTTAGACCCAGACTTAAATACAAGATTAGACATTAAATGATTTAACAAGAAACTACTTCTCTAGGTTTTAAATAAAATTAAAACTTATTCAAACATTTATTCTCTTGGTTTAAATAAATTTTCAAATATTTGTTTATCATTATTGTGATTGCCTACTTACCTCCTAAAACTTAATCCGATGAATAAATTCCTCGTTATTTATCGACTAAACTCAGCCCGATCTCGTCGTCCTTTTAAAAGGACAAATTCAAATCCACTTGTTTAAACAAAGCTTCCGTTAATTCTTAAGCCTGTTACGTCACGGCCTTAATAAGGGATGATAACTAATTACAACCCGGGTATACCCAGGTGGTACATACTAATTGTGCCTCCATGGACCCAAATAAAAGGTAAATATTTACACGGACCTGTTTTATTTATGGCTGTTGACCAGTTAGAGTGGGCAAGTGTCATCATCAGCCCATATACGCCCCCACTGCTGGGGCACGGGCCTACCCTATACTAAGGCGATAAGGCCTTAGTCGACCACGCTGGCCAAGTGCGGGTTGGTCGACTACACAACCTTAGAATTTCTTCTTAGGTGTGCAAGTTTCCTCACGATGTTTTCCTTCGCCGTTAAAGCGTCGAATGATGGTACATATTCTTCAAATTTGAAAAACAGATTGGTACCTGGCGGGGTTTGAACTAGCGACCTCTCGCATGGCAAGCAACGACCTTAACCACTCGGCCATTGACGCTTTTTGGGTAAGTGTGGGCACTTGAAAGTTGGCGCGAAGTTTGTAGTGTCATATCGGGTGGTTATGAGAGGCCGAAATTCCACAAACTCATATTTATGCTTATTCCAACATCTCCCTTGCGATAGGTCGCGTGTTTTTACACGCAAATTACCATAATTACACAGTTTAAAGTTTACGCGCGCGAGAGTTTCGTACCAATTTGTGTAGTGTAAATATTGAGTAAAAATTAACAAATCGGAAAGTGAATATAACGAAATTTATGTTTTGTAAAGTAAAAATTAAGAAGCAAAAAAGTTATTTCGAACCACGAATCCATTTAAAATTAAAGTATTGATATTGTTATTGTTTAAATTATGCATTATTAAACAAATCCAATATGATTAATTAACACTTAACTTCGTAATTATACTTTACAATAACAAAAAAAAAAAACATACACGTATCTCTGAATATCTATTAACGATTCACTCTCTAAATACGTAGATAACACCAAATATTTAAAATACAAGTAATAAAACACAAACTGTCCTCTGATTAAAGAAACCAGAAAGAAAATACACCGCATTTTTCTCTCGAAACAGAATTAAATAATAAAAAAAATGGGCTCATTCTCAACGGCTCCGTCGCATTGTCACAGAATTGATGCATTGTTAATTATAAGCATGGAAATGTCCGGAAACAAAAGTATTCTGTCCAAAGTTTGCGGCAATTTTATACAGCTCCATTCTTAATCATGTCTGACCCGTGGTTGGCGTCTTTTTTATTTTTTTACCTGTTTTAGGATTAAGCTTTTTTCTTGCTGTGCTTAAAAGTACAGACACAGAAATAGGGAATAAAGGATGTGGGTTCGATATCGATAATCATCATCACCAGCCCATATACGTCCCCACTGCTGGGCTACGGGCCTACTCTAAACTAGGGCGATAGGCCGCGAGTCAGCCACGCTGGCCAAGTGCGGGTTGGTCGATTACACAATCTTCGAATTTCGTCGTAGGTGTGTAATTCTGTATTGTTGTAAGTCATTACAGTCATTACAAGAAAACAGAATTACAAACACTAACTTTACGGCTGTATTTAACGTTAAGGAGTCGAATAAAAAGATCGACACGCCGAAATAGATCGATTATCACAGTATGTAGTAGTTATTTTTTTAATAAAACACAGTACTTTGCATTTGGATTAATCCCTTTCAAAGCTACGGAACTAAATCAAATTATATCTGGTACACTTCTAGAACCAATATTAGAGCAAATGAAGGAAATTTTAATTGATGCCTACTTTTTAAACGACTTCGGAATATGGGACAATTTTTTAAGGGTTTTACGCGATAGTCGACATCACTTGAAGGAAGTCACGGGCAAAAAGCTAGAGCTCTATAAAAATCACACACCAATTCCCGTTTAATAATAATAAATAAATAATAAATAAATATCTGGGACATTTCCACACACGGTCATCTGACCCCAAACTAAGCAGAGCTTGTACTATGGGCGTCAGAGACTGATATACATACATATATATTTTTAAATACATACTTAAATACATAATCACACCCAGACACGGAACAAACACCGATGTTCATCACACAAATATTTGTCCCGAGTGGGAATCGAACCCACGACTCTTGGAACCGCCAGCCAGGGTCACTAACAACTGTTCCACCGAGCCAGTCAAAGCCAGTTTATCCGTACAAAACCGCAATAAAAACCGATCATTCATTGGACACATTAACGCATGCCACGATCGCTAATTTGCATAATGAACCAATATAATTACCAACTTAAAATAATTGCTAAAACTATTTGTCCATCCAATGGGACAATTAATGTCCGGCAGCGTTTAAAATGGTGCTGTATTTGTTTTCTACTGAATCTGTGTCAGTGGACATTGTCAGTGACTTCACTCGATTGAATAGGTCATCCAGTATGTTCAATGAAAGCTGTTGTAATATGCAGTTGTATTTTTATTGCAGTTTATAATATGTTTGAAATGATTCATTTTTAACTGGCATGGTTACACACATTAGAAAACTGAAAATGTCCGAGGTATTCAACGTGTTGTTTTGTTTTGTAATGTTTGGTTTGTAATGAGCTCCCGATGTTTCGGCACTGTTGCAAGCGCCATGTCTGTATTATAGATAGGTAGATCTTTATTTTACATACAATTATACAATACAGTGTTATTTGGCGTTACAATATAATAAGAGTACAATTTAGATAGTCTTTTTTGCGCCTTTTTCGGAAAAGATCGCACAGTTGTCTATTATTTATTTTAATAATGTAGATCTCATTATTAAAATAAATAAAAATTATAAGTCAGGCAAAATTAATTAAGGTACATTGATAAAAATGAAATCTGAATTTACAATGGACCCAAAATAAACTGAATCTAACACACTCATACATGGAACAAAAACAAAAGCTCATCAAAAAAATGTTCGTGACTTGTAGGGATTGAGCTCGCTATTTCTAGCTTAAGAAATAAGAGGATTTCCAAATGTGCCATCCAGCCGGTCAATATACCCATCTAAAGTTAACATTTTACTTAATTTTGTAAGTAACTACCTAGTGCATTAAATGGCATGTCTTATGAACATCTTAACTTTGAAAAATATCAAGACCCAAACCACAAAAACAGCTTTTATTTCTGCGATACGTAACTCGGAATTATCCAAAAAGTCACCAGAGAATTAATGAAATCTCTACGTCTCTACAATACATCCACCCTCCCTCTCCCACTCACCGGGAATCTATATATCTGTCCTTTTCTCTCGCTAACAATGTGGGAACAGCAAACAACACTTAATACATTCTTTTGTGACCAAATGTAATTCATAGCACCCTTTCGTTTGACAGAAGGGAGTCGTGAAAAATTAAGCTTCTAGCATTACGTTCATTCTAGTTTCGGGTATGCCGTGTGAGGAGTGGGGTTAAAGGCTTTTATTTCTTCATCAAGAAGAAAATTTTATCAAAAGTATTTTTAAGCTATTGCACAGCTTTTATCGCGGGCTTTGAGCGCGGCAACCGAACCAAGAAATTCCGTAACGAAAAAAACCTCACAATCGTCTAACGTCGTTTCAGTTCAGTAGACTTCGGCACGGTGTTTGTGTGCGTGCGGTTAGACATATTGTACGACTCTACGAAACTCGCACGAGTCGAGACGAGCTGCTCCGAAATCGGACGATGCTATGCAATAGCTATACTGCGGCAGTCCCCGAGTGCCACAATTCTTTTTTTAAATAACACCATCTACAATGCTCTAAAACATTCACTATAAATAAACGTTCAATTTCAACGTCATCACATAAATGTTAAAAAAGCTTATATTTACATTTTAAATAGTTAACTATGTAGTTTATATTTACCAATTTCAGCTCAAACGTCATCACATATGTAATCTAATTTAAATGTACTTAGTTTCAATTAAATCTTTTCGATATTAATAAATTTACCAACCATAGTTTCCGTATTTCGCCTTAAAAGCCCCAAACTTATCCGTAGGGAACTGTGAAGCTTCATTTAAATTTATTTTATTAGTTAAAAAATATTATTAACCATTTTTTTTCCGGAACTCTACAAACATAACTTTGAACTAAATTTTTTGGGATCCATTAAAAAATCCTTTTTCCTTTTTTTCGACATTTCTTTCAAGTCAACCCGTTTTATTTTGCCGCTTTCCCTTCACTAACGGGTTACCCTAAGGCTGGAGTCATTTTTTTATCTGTCAGCCTTCGTACCGGAAATAGCACGATTGTCTTATCAGATCGTAGCAAGGATGACTGTCTGATGTAAATGTTTGCTTATTTCCGTTTCCTATTATACTCTGTTGTAGATCCGAAGTGCGTTATAGTAGGCTGATGAATATTGGATTTAGATTAAACGCGTTTGATTATGTTAAGTAATGTCCGTTCATTTTCCGTTATGGTGGAGTATTTTCTTTATTTATATTCTTTATTCTTAATAGCTATGTAAAACTACCTAGGAGTGTTTTAGGGGTTAATTGATAGAAACGCAAATTAATACCGTACTAATTTGGTAAACAATCTAACACGATTCATACAAAGTATTTTTTTTTATAAAAGGTTAACAAGATGACCTCACTCCACTGGTAAGCGGTAGTGAGATCCACATATGAGGTCGATAGGCACAATGGACCTTATTGAGCCTGTCGCCCTCACCCTGAAGGCCTGCTTAAATGCCGTTTCACGCCCCCCCCCTGAAGAGCCCGGGATCATAGGAGGGAGGGAAAACATGAGCTGGAAGGGCATGCCATGCCTTAACGACACGGGGCAGAAAAGAGTCACTGAACCTCGACTAAAACGAGCAAAAATGCTCTTCAATTTAATCAGTATCAAAATAACTCCTCACATTATTAAGAATATGGGTAATAACATTTCTTAAACCGTGGCTTCCCCTGAAAAGCGACCGAAAACCCCTCTTGCCTCAGGCGGAATGTCATTGGGTGCGTTTCGAGTGAATTTCTCTGTAATAATAATTGGCTTTTGCTCCAAAACATATTTTTCCACGCTCTGGCTCGATGCCAAGCTTCAAAGTTTACACGCTGGGACAGTGAAATCGACAAGTTAGTCTATGATATTAAATTTTATTGTCAGTCCAATGGAATAGTATGAATTTGATTTTTTGCGCGAGAAATTTGTGAGTTTATTCACATATTCGGCGCACAGGGTCGTTGCAAGGGTGGAGTTGTAATGAGGGCATTGGTTTTTACAGTCGGGTGCATAGGTTGGATTTGACATGATCCGGGGTTTGGCCGTATGTTTTACTGAAGGGTAAATGTCAACTGTCAGCCTTGCAATAAAATATTCAAATGTCCAACACGTTACGACTTTCTTTTTTAATTTTATTTCATTGCGTCCCTTTTCAGTGCAGTTAATTTTATAGTGTAACATGAAATGTTGGAATGTAATTATTAATTTCAGTAAGGTGTTTAATTTGTTGGTTGACCTTAAATAAATAAACAGGTTGGCGATAAGGTAGTATGGCATGATGGGCATAACTAAGGGAGGGAAAATATGAGCTGAAAGAACACTCCTTCCAGCTCATTTTTCCTTCCTCCTGTTATCCCAGGCTCTTCAGGCGGGGCGTGAAGCGGCATCTAAGCGTAGTAACGTGGCTCCATAGGGTCTATTGACCTCATATGTAGACCTCACGGCCCCTTACAAACAAAAGTACAAAGTTAAGTAGACCTGGAAGTGGTCCCATAAAAAAAGCAGAAGCGAATGTGTAAATAAAATAAATGTACCCCAATCGCCTTTCAAAACATGCATTTAACCAGCCAATCCACGTACCCGGATCCATCCTATTTACACCGTATATTATTAATTGCAGGCACTTGTTTCCGATTCCTGAAGGGGGGAGTTACAAAAGAGATGGATGGCCACCATTCGTCTTTATCTTCGACATTCTATTTTAATTTGGCTAGAGGCTCTTGTGGCCAAACGTTTATGGGTTTTCGGGATCTTTTTTGACAGGAGAACTGTGAAGATTTTTTTACAAGTTTGACCTCAAAATTTTTGTCCTTTTGAATTGTGTATTGATTTTTGAAAATCCTTTTACTGTCGTTAGAAAAATAACAAAATCATAAGGGTTTATTTTAGGAATCATGACTGTTTAAAATAAAAACTATGCGCGAGTGTTTTCATAGAACTAGCACGATTTAACACTAATGTTTTCATGGTTTATGGTATAAAACAAAAATAATGTTCAAATATTTAGATATAAACCTGTTGAACACCAATCATGTGTACAATAGGCATATTTCATCTTAGTTATAGAGAAATGTTTTGTGAACAGTACAGTAAAGAAACAAATATCAATGGTTAAACCCAAAATACTATCCCCACTCTTGATCCCACCGCGTGGCCCCCCTACACTCACTGGAGCATTTGCGTCTGCCATTTCTTTTTCGGCTTCAAACGAATTGGAAAGGGCACTAATGGGGAATTCCTGGGGCCCATAATTTTGGGGTTACCGTGTCAGGACCACTCCGTCGCTCGCAGCCCTAATTGGAACTAGATTTAACCGGTTTTGGATTTAATTGTCTCGTTTTTAAGGTTATAATTACAGTTTTCGCGTAACGGCCGGTTTTTCGGCTGTTTATTTTAATGAATTGACTTTAGCTTGGTTCCGTTTCACACTTCAGATTGGTGAGTTTTAGGAGAGTCGGATGAATAAGTTTTCTTGGGGATTTTGACTTTTTTAGTTTTTAATGAAACATCTCATTAGTTAAGCATTTATACTGAGTCATTGCATTCGTTTTTGCATTAAGTTTATTTGTACTATGTTTTTTAAATTGGGCTATCTCTTACCTATTCAATATCTGCTTTGAATAACATGATAGGTTCAAAGTGGCATAAAATCATAATAAGTACTATAGCTAGGTCCAAATATACAAAATTGATTGATGAATGTGGATGAAGTGAAAGTGGTGTACCAGGACCGTAGCACATGGCAGGAAGTGATCTCTGTCTACCCCTCTGGGAAAAAGGCGTGATTTTTATGTATGTATGTAAATATTCAAAATGGCTATCTAATGTCACAAATTCACAATATTTACCTACTAACCGATTTAACTCATACATATTGGAGCTAATATTTTCCCCCTTTTCATTTCGTACCATTGAACTTGTCCTCAAGTGTAATGTAAGTAGTGATAAGCACCTGAGATGTGTCTACGCTGAAGTGGTTCAAACCGAATCTATCGGCCAAACCTTCTGTATGCGTGAGAGCATTAAGGAAATGTAGCTATTTGTTCTGATTTACCAAAGGCAGAATTGCTATTGTTGTTTGTTCAATGTGATTTGAAACTTTCGCGGTTCATCAGATTTAATATGAGCTAGATAGTATTTGCTTCCGATAAACGTTTTACACGGATTGTTTTATTCCATACATACATACATACATACATACAATCACGCCTTTTTCCCAGAGGGGTAGGCAGAGATCACTTCCAGCGATCCACTTTTCACCTCTGTGTGAAACGTGACGTGACGGGCTGTGGACCAATTCGCCGCCATTCTGCCTTGTGCATTTTTTTAACAAGGCCATTGCGTTCCTACGAGTAGCAAGGATATATGACGGGGGAAGGAAAAGGGGAGGAAGGATACTATCGCCTTGTTTTATTCCACTGTTCACAAATACAAAAGTAATATCAATTAACTGCGATAGCGTAACGGGCAGTACGCCATTTGTTAAAATAAGTCGACTGGCTCGGTGGAACAGTGGTTAGTGACCCTGGCTGGCGGTTCCAAGAGTCGTGGGTTCGATTCCCACTCGGGACAAATATTTGTGTGATGAACATCGGTGTTTGTTCCGTGTCTGGGTGTGATAATGTATTTAAGTATGTATTTATAAATATATAATATCGTCCCCGTCGTGTCAAAATTAAATATCTGACACTTTTACCGAAGTTCACTTTTTGTGATTTTTGAATAATAGAAAGTGTACTCTAAATTTTGGTATTTATCTTGTTGCAATATGTATGATATTCGCAAAGATATCTTCATTTTAGTGATTCTATTGACCACATATTACAACAAGGTTTGTTCAAGAAATATCGTTGAAAAACTAAATAAATGACTTTGTTGAATTCTGCCACAACTGACTCGGAAACATTGTTACAAAATTTGGTTGTGGCAAAATTAAACAAGTGCTCTTTTATTTTAAGTTTTCATTAAAACATTCATTCAAATTATCTTCTTTTATCCAAAAAAAGATCAGTGCTGTCTGTGTGTGTGTCTTATTACACATAATAACTATAAACGCACTATAGATCGGGATGAAGCTTTGGAAAATGAGTACAAAGAACAAATAGATAGAAAAGATAACTTATGGGCTGCAAAGCCCATATAATAATATATTAATTATATTATTCCTAACAATAAAATAAATCAAACATTTTTATTTGCTTAACAAGACAAGGCACTTTACATTTCTAGGCAGATTTACTTGTCTCGTAAGTTGACTCAGATTGTAATCGAACCCACGATTCCTGGCGCTAGTAACAGGGGCACACCAAATGCGCTTACGATCCAGTCACACATACTCTTCATTAACAAAGAGGTTCCCTCGTTTTATTATTTGAGGTCAAAGACAGATTAACCGGATATAACATATGACCCGCACTTTGTTTAAAAAACGGATTATGAACGTCCAAGTGACGATTATCCTACTGTTAATCCTATAATTAGGCAGCTTGTCCGTTTTAACAGGTTCTTTATGATAAATGTGACATGACACATGATGATAATTTAATTAAAATTTGCAATTTTAATGTTGTCACTAAAGAGTGAGTGTTAAAGAACAGTGAAGGAAAACATAGTAAAGAAACCTGCACAACTACAAAAAAATTGTAAGGTTGTGTAGTCAACCTACTCGCATTTGGCCAGGGTGGTTGACTAAGGCCTGATGGCTCTAGTTTAGGGAAGGCCCGTGCCGCAGCAGTGGGGAAGTATATGGCCTGATGACGAATGTTTTCCGACTGGAATTGGTTGCATAACGAGTAGTTAAAGCCGAACTCAATGGAGATCAGTCACATAGTGTATATCCTTTACTTATGCCGAAATTGAAACACAACTAACATGAAACCTTACAGAAAATGCCCAGCAAAAACATTGCTAATCTACGAAAATTATGATTCAAATGTCCTATAAAGTTAATATGTGTTCAATGAGCGACCTTTATAATTTTGAAAGGATCACTCCATAAACTTGATAACTTCACGTGTTCCTCATCAAGAGTATAATGATGACATATATACAATTAAAACATCGCCCTTAATAGTATTCCGTTTCAGGTCCAAACCCCCAAAAAATACTGATATCAAGTAGATTTCCACATACAATGCAGGCGCTGGTGGCCCGGAGTTACTCTTTTCTGCCACGTGTCATTAAGGAATGGAATACCCTTCCAGCTCATGTTTTCCCTCCCTCCTATGATCCCGGGCTCTTCAGGCGGGGCGTGAAACGGCATTTAAGCAGGCCTTCAGCGTGAGTGCGACAGGCTCAATATGGTCTATTGTGCCTGTCGACCTCAAATTTGGATTGCACTACCGCTTACCATCAGATGGAGTAAGGTCATCTTGCTAGCCTATTAAAAAAAAGTTAACGATATTCAAATAAGTTGGCGGTTAAATAACTACGTAAAGAAGTAAAGAAACTCAAAATCACCCCCGATCGTCCTATATCGCAATGTGCCCCAAATATCAAGTCACACAACGGGCTACCTGTACGCTCTCCTTAGGGAGTCTTAACCAGAATTACAGCTAAATCCGCGTGACGTAGGTTGGCTTACCTCAAAATGTGCCCTTTTCTTTCTAGGACCATCAAGGCTCCCTTTTAAGGGAATTAGGAAACAGCCTTTATGCTTCTATAACTTTTTGTCGGGTGCCTTAATGAGTGAACATGGCGCGCCATTTTTGAGGTTATATATTTTTCTTTTGGCGCCATTCTGAGTGTAAATAGGAGTTAGGTTGATGACGGGGCAATATGGCGGCCGGGTTAGCCTCACGGGGCTTGTATTGTAAAAAGTAATTGCTTGTTGTTCCAAAGAAACTCAAATGTATGTTTATTTTTTGAATACGCTTCCCTTTTTTGTTTTTTTTGCACGTATTGATAAATCAGGCGTTTAGATAGGTAAGTGCTCTACGGTTGGGAATAAAGAGGGATATTTTATAAAATTAGCAGGCTAAAGTCTGGCTTGATGGCTCATTTGGTAGTACCCGTTTATCTTACGCAAAGGGTTATGGATTCTAATCTCTCTCAGGACAAATATAATGTAAGGTTCATTAATTACCTACATACATACATAAAATTACGCCTTTTTCCCAGGGGTAGACAGAGATCACTTCCAGCGATCCACTTTTCACCTCTGTGGGAAACGTGACGTGACGGGTTGTGGACCACGTCCCCGCCATTCTGCCTTGTGCATTATTTTAATAAGGTCATTGCGTTCCCACATTCCATTGATTACCTATTTGGTTTTATTGGGGCTGTCGACCTCAAATCTGGAATACATGACCGCTTACTATAAAGTGTAGTGATTTTGTAGTTTGGGGTAGGCCCGTGCCCCAGCTGTGGGGACGGATATGGGCTGATGATGATGATGAAGATGATGATGATTTTGTAAATGATGTTTTTGGTTGGTTGCTACATTACACAAGGTTTTTTAGATCGGAAATGAAACCTAGTACATATTTGTACATAAACTGATTATAAGTCCATCTTTTATCGTCTTACGTACAGTTCCATCGATAAGCCAGATTGTTAACAGCGCACGAAAGCATAAATAAATGCTCAACAAGGTATACTACTCACTGGTAAACCTTTTAACACTGGAACAAAGTATGGTTTTTCTTGATATTGTTAATATCTGAAATTAATGTTTAATAAACATTAATTTCAGATAGCATATGCTTAGAGCAGGTACAAGAATATAAATAAATATCTAAAAGTTGCCTATAATGTCACTGCTGGGATTAGGCCTCCCTAAATTGTCTCCATTTCTGCCTATCTGTGGCTAAAGATGGTCTGATCCTAAATAACCTAAATGTTAGGTTCAAGGTTTCCAGATTTGCCTAATTCCTGACCTTTAATATAAGCTTAAAGCATAACATCGACACCATTTGTACTAATCATCTAATTGCATACTATTATAGAGAGACCCGAAGATTCGAGCTCTTTACAGAGTGGTCCCGGGCAAGACTAAAGATTACAGTTGTCTTCATAATCAGTTTTTTTATCCGTAAAATTTGTTTTATTTCAAATGTGTATAAATATTCTTAGCGCAACAAATAGACAATACTAATAATTGTATACTGTTGAAGTCATTTATTTTAAGCTATTGCATAGCTTTTATCGCGGGCTTTGAGCGCGGCGACCGAACCAAGAAATTCCGTAACGAAAAAAACCTCACAATCGTCTAACGTCGTTTCAGTTCGGTAGACTTCGGCACGGTGTTTGTGTGCGTGCGGTTAGACGTATTGTACGACTCTACGAAACTCGCACGAAACGAGACGAGCTGCTTCGAAATCGGACGATGCTATGCAATAGCTATACCGCGGCAGTCCCCGGGTGCCACACGTCTTTTTTTTAATTAATTTTGCCTTAATTCATAATTTGTCTTGGTACCCAAGTGAGGTACGTCTCCCGTGACGTAGAAAAGTAAAATGGCGGCCAATAAAACATTTCGGCGTTTGCTCCCGCGGGACGCTAGTGAGCTTAAATAAAGTGAACGAATGTACCGACACGTCGGCGGTGGAATTATTTAGACATTTTTAAGAGTAGAAACATGGTACATATAAACTTACGTACATACATTGCAAGAATAAATAAATTTTGGAAAAAAAACTCTTAATCTAATTATTAGTCGTAGGGATCTATAACAATAGAAAAAGGCTAAGTGAGTGGGAGATAATAACAAGAATAAAGAAAAAGGAATAATCAAAACATTGATTGATCATAAAAATTAAAATACCAAACCACCAAATAAAACAAACACACACAAAAATATAAAATGATCAAAAAGTTCTGCCTCAGCATGTGTCGTAGCAGCCGCAAGGACGCGACGGCACTGATATTCTGGCAGAACCTTAATCTTTTTTTTTACAACATCACATACATTGATCTGATCCCGTGGTAAGTAGCTTAAGCATATTCTGATATCTTGTGTTACAGATATCAGAATCAACAGTGGATATACAAATATACTTACATATATTTAATAACACACCCAGACACGGAACAAACTCCGATGTTCGTCACACAAATATTTGTCCATTTTTACCTTTGAGTGACGCGACAGAAGAAATAAAGAATTATGAATACAATTATACATGAATAAATAGAAATACAATACAAACAAATATAAATACACCAAGATTTATTATATTATAAGAAAGTATAATGTATCGGCAGTTATATAAATAAGTACCTATCTGGGACATTTCAACACACGGTCATCTGACCCCAAACTAAGCAGAGCTTGTGCTATGGGCGTCAGAGACTGATACACATACTAACTTATTAACATTATGATTGGTTAAATATTTGTCTTTATGGGTCTACACGCTTTGTTATTGGTCGCAAGCGAACCACGATTGGTGTAACCCAGTCGAAACGTCGGGCAGTAAGTAGCTATGTATTTGCCACTCTTAATAACGCGTGTAGACCCATAAAGACAAATATTTAGTGTGATGGAACGCGAAAGTCTAAAATCATACATTATGATTGGTTGTTCAAAATATTCACAATGGGCTCTCATTTAATAAACGTTATTTTTTACAATATTGGTACGAAACACTTCGTAATCTATGATACATTTTACCTTGGTAAAGCAATCGTTGAATCTAAATTTTAAATGTTTTATGAGTTAATCATACCAACCAAGCACACATCCTTACATAATATATAGCCAATCATAGTATAATAATCATCATCATCATCTTCGCGTTTTCCCGGTTGCATCCTTGCGGAGCCCGGGGTCCGGTTTCCTACTCCTATCTCTCCACTTCGCACGGTCTTCGGCAGCCTTTACGGAGAGTTTGTTGGCACGCATGTCATCCACTACGACGTCAAGCCAGGCCTTCTTGGGCCTTCCACTTCTGCCGGGACTCGGCGGTAGCTACATAGCTAGACACTTGTTCCCTACGTAGTTTGCCGGTTTACGTGAAACATGACCAGTTCAGTTCAGTTCCAATCATAGTATAATAATATAGTGTTCAATAAAGAACAAAGCACTGCCACAGGCATTAATAAGGCAATTTAATTAAAAAAGAAAATTGCAGTTATATCCCGTTTAAAATTTCACGCGACATATTTCCGCGCATTATCGAATGTTGAGTTGCATTCATTATTACCTCGATTCCATTATGAAGGCGATCTCGGTAGATTACTGAATATCGTTAATAAAGCGGGGATGTTGATTTATTTGTGTGTTGAGTGGACATCGGATTATTGCGTGTGGGAGATTCTGATGAGTGTAAGTTGCCGCAATAAAAAAAAACAATGTATTGAAAAAAAAAGACGTGTGGCACTCGGGGACTGTCGCGGTATAGCTATTGCATAGCATCGTCCGATTTCGGAGATGCGAGTTTCGTTTCGTGCGAGTTTCGTAGAGTCGTACAATACGTCTAACCGCACGCACACAAACACCGTGCCGAAGTCTACCGAACTGAAACGACGTTAGACGATTGTGAGGTTTTTTTCGTTACGGAATTTCTTGGTTCGGTCGCCGCGCTCAAAGCCCGCGATAAAAGGTATGCAATAGCTTAAAAAGAATCACGTTTGATATACATTGACGATAAACATTGATTAATTGCAAATAATGAATTTTCATCAATTTAAGGTTATTTATACGTTGGATATATACTTTATCAACGACTAATAAATACATTTACATAATCTACTGCCCCTTTTTGCTTCCAACAATATTAACTTACTCCAACATTACATATTTGAAGCCGGCACAAAATCTAATTCCGAACAGTCAAGCCGCCATTCAGCCGTTTAAAATTTGACGTTACCCGATTGACACATGTCATTCGTAATCACTCTCCCGACGTTTCCAGTCATACATACATACATACACCCTATCATATCATACATAGTATGGGTGTTGCCAATGCGATTCGACGCAAGAATATAGAAATCGCGCTTTAACGCAAAATATGCAAAGTCAGGGCGCAAACACAATAGCGTTTTGCTCGCGGGCGGAAATTTGGGGAGAGACGGGATTTTTCCGCCGCTGGAATTACTTACGGATGGACTGGTGGGATGTAAATAGCGGGCGGCATTTTCGCTTACAACATGTAAACATGGTTTTTGTTTGTTAAAACGAGACGGAAATATAAGTTAAATGGCGTGATGTTGAGACGGTCGGGCCGTTTCATTGTTTAAAGTAATTTAATTTGGAAGTGAGAGTGTTGTTAATAGAGTCGACGTGGTATTTGTCATATTCTTTGTGTTAATTTTATGATGACGTTCAAACGCTATTCGAAAATAATGTGGTTTATATGCTGACTAAATTAAACCTAATTTTAAATCTAAGTAAGAAATTAAAATAATAAGAAAATTAATAAAAATTCAGGTACCCTTATGAAAATCACGTCCAGCATAATACTTCAGTGGCTATATTCATTAATAAAAAAAACATTTGACGGTTACGACGACTGAACTGAGGCTTCCTTTTTCAAGTTCTTTAAAAGTTAGAAATATTTGACTAACTTGGTGGAAGAGAGATTATTGATCCTGGCTGGCGGTTCCAAGAATCCTGAGTTCGATTCCCACTTTGGACAAATATTTGTATGATGAACATCGGTGATTATTTCGTGTCTAGGTGTGTTATTAAAATAAATGTTTTTATTGTGTATCCACTATCGTTTCGCATATTCGTCACACAAGTGCTTAAGCCACTTACCACGGGATCAGATCGATGTACGTGTTGTTGTGAAATATTTACTATAAAAAAAGTCTATTTCATATACATCCTACAAAGTATACCTTCCATATTATAATAATATTGTATACCTTCAGATGTCGCATCGTAATAACTGTTGATACAAATATTTATCCTCACACGAAGTTCGTGCTAAAAGATTTGTATTTCACACCACTGCGAGCTTGCGAGTTACATTCTACAAAAAAAACCGTTAAAAAAGGAACAAGTCGAGCGAAGCCGGGAAAAAAGGAATGTGTTAGTATGCGAAATAGGAAAACCGTAGTTAAGCCAAGGAAATACGAGACGCGGGAAGGTTCGTTGGGAATAAGCGGTGTTCCCGTAATACTGAGTTGGATTGCATAATTTCGAAACGATACATCCTCTTTATATGGGATCATCCACAACTCTATCCTTCCTTGGAATATGAATATTTGCGACGGATCATACTATGATACTTGACCGAGTTACGCTTTAACATTTTGACTTTAAGAAATACATGCTTTTGACTATAGTTTGCGCAAACACTACACATTTGAAATTAAACTAATTTTACGGATTTAACTCGCGCGTATTGTTATTATAAACAAGGCATATTATAGGCAAGTCGTTGTAATTTTTAATGAAAGCGGTATCACAGCTAAAATATTTTAATATTACGGAGGAATCTGCGAAATACATTGGAAGAACATACTTAAAATATTTTTAGTAATTCGGACCAGGTAAACTATAAAGGTCGGATCAAAACTATCAACTCGTAAACGGAACGTAAACGTATCAACTATGGCTTTCAGTATTATATTCTTTTTATGAAACTTCCTAATACAACGCACACTAATCGGAATCGTAACGTAATCGCCTCGCCTTTTGTTTCGTAGCACGCACGTATGCTACGAACTGCTACGACCTATGAACTTTTTATCTTATTCTACTCAATTCTATTCTAAAATATGACTGGTAGCTCGTATGAAAAGGTTCAGCCCCTCTTTTTCTGCCACTTAAGGTATGGAATGCCCTTCCAGCTCATGTTTTCCCTCCCTCCTATGATCCTGAGCTCTTCAGGCGGGGCGTGAAACGGCTTTTAAGGCCTTAAGGTGAGTGCGACAGGCTCAGTATGGTCTATCGTGCCTGTCGACATCATTTATGTATATCTCACTACCGCTTACCATCAAATGGAGTGAGGTCAACCTTTTATAAAAAAAATACAGTCGACACATATCCACCTTTTTCGAAGTCGGTTAAAAAACCATCTGTCGATCTTCACGCGACGCTTGGCACCAATATACGAACGAATAGACAAACACATTTGAAAAACAATTTAGTATTTCACTTGTACATTTCGCCCGGGGAGAGGGCTCTATCCGAATAACATGAAAAAGGGCCACGACACCAGTTATTGACGTTGCATTCGACCCATTTGAAAGCGACCTAGCCCAGAGTGGCCATACATTTAAGATTTTGTTGGAACGGTCGAAAAAAAATGTTTTGTTTCCGCAAAAGCGGTGGTGGTTACAAGTGTTTTGTGTATTTGGTTACTTGGTAATTGTTATAGAGATTAAATCAATTATGAATATGTCGCATATTATTATATTTCATACTTAACCCTTTACTAGTTAATTGTTGTATTCCTTTCAATTTAAAAAATATCTCAAAAGATAGATACACATTGTAGCGTAACAAATGATTTGCTTAAAATCACGGACACTATCAAATAACGTTTAATACACTTAGGTGGTGAGAAGTATGTACGTTTGATTGTTACTCTTTTAGGACAATACTAAAGGTATTTTGTTTATTTATTTATTATTATTGCACTCCCTAGTTACAAAAGGTTTTAAATGTAGTTTCTTAAAACTAAGATATCGCTATGAACCCTGTCGGGCACGGCGACTTATAAGAGCACATTGTATTCACATTAAATATTACAAAAAAAAATCAAATTACAATATAAAAACATGTATTATATTCTAAATTTTTACAATAATGTACCAGATATCAGATAACTAACTTCACGAAATGGCTGAAGACTGGATTTTGATAAAAAAAGAGTGTCAAAACGAGACCAAAAATGTCCACCGTTCGAACCACGCCTGGCCACCCTACCCCTGGCTCGAGTTAGCACCGTTCACAGTACGTGTGTCTGTGGATTTTTGAAATCAATTTTTTCCTTCCCATCACTCGGCGACGCCAATATTTTTGTGTGAGAACACATTTCCACTTTTTGGATTTTTTCCACCGATCAATTTTTCATTAAATCGCTCTTCAGAATTGGCGCATACTTTTTCTTTTAGTTCGGTAGGACGGTCGGGGATGGTTGAATCATTTTATGCATAGAATGTCCTGTGACAGGTCTTTGACTTTTATGCACATTTGGTAGTTGCACTGTCTCTTGCGAACCCTAGTTCTGGTCGTGGGTTCGATTAAGCGAATATAATAGAATAGAAAACGTTTATTGACCACATAACATAAACAAACAGGTATACAACAAATTATATCAGTACACAATAACACAAAACTCAATCAAAAACACACATACATCATTCCTCCTCCTCCTCATTTCTGCCCCGTGCCATTAAGGCATGGAATGCCCTTCCAGCTCATGTTTTCCCTCCCTCCTATGATCCCGGGCTCTTCAGGCGGGGCGTGAAACGGCATTTAAGCAGGCCTTCAGGGTGAGTGCGACAGGCTCAATACGATCTATTGTGCCTGTCGACCTCATATTTGGATCTCACTTCCGCTTACCATCAGGTGGAGTGAGGTCATCTTGTTAGCCTTTTATAAAAAAAAAAAAAAAAAAAAATACATACACAGACAAAAGAAATACAAAGAATTAACACGAACAGATAATGACAGGATGTGGTCAACGAGGTACAGGCCTCAGCATGTGCTACACCAGCCTGAGGGCAGCTGCAGCGCTGGTATTCTGACCGTACCCCGAGTGTCATAAATATACAGAAAGAAAAAAAAAGAATTTAATTTTCGAATGAAAAATAGTTGTAATGATATTCAGAAAAACGGAAATATTTCAACTACATCACCGGGGCCGGGGGACGAACAACATGGAGGGTTAAGTTTTTCCAAGGCATGTCTGTTTGTTTGTGTAATTTTTTGAGACGCTTGCTTGTATAGCTTGCTGGACTAGTGCTTGAGGGGTGTTTGATTCGGTTCCAAGAGTCGTGGGTTCGATTCCCACTCGGGACAAATATTTGTGTGATGAACATCGGTGTTTGTTCCGTGTCTGGGTGTGATTATGTATTTAAGTATGTATTTATAAATATATATGTATGTATATCAGTCTCTGACGCCCATAGTACAAGCCCTGCTTAGTTTGGGGTCAGATGACCGTGTGTGGAAATGTCCCAGATATTTATTTATTTGATTCGTATTTACTGTGAGAGTGACACTGGTTAGGTATAAGGCGTCCGACCGATTTCAGCCATGTCGACCGATCTCAATTGTGATCAGCCAAGTGCGCAGGGCATATTTGTAGTGCCCAATCCTTATTCCCTTACTCTCATAATTTGGTGAGAAGGCAATCCGACATGACCGATGAGAGATCGGGCGCAGGACCACCGGCTTAACGTGCTTTCTGAGGCACGAGCGTTCAACCGCCAACTTCCTGACTCCGGGCTGAGTAATTTTGTTAAAGAATAACTCACACAAATTTTGCCCGAACCCGGAGTCGAACCGGGGACCTCTTGGCGCTTACGCAGCGCTTGCTACCAATAGGCCAACGAGGTAGGTTTATACCAGTTTCATATGTACCATTATTAAGTGGCAAAACTTTCTCAAATGACTGGCATAGCCACTAGCCACCGCTGGGAGGTATTTCGTTCCTAAAAAAGGTTCGCCTAAATATTCCATGGGATAATTTTCATCCCGTAAAATTTACAGTTCCTATGGGAATCTACGGGTGAAACTACGGTCCGTCGCTAATATTTTATAACTTTCTATTTCGGGGTTGTATAATTAACATTTGATATACGAGTATCTCATGTAGCCAGTCAAAACCATGAGGAAATTGTACCTGATATTAGCCTGAAAATGAAACTTATGAATACATTGAATATGGTTTTAAATTACAGTTCAAACCCCACCACCATGTTTTTCAAATTTGAAATTCATGTGTACGATATGTTTTATTGGTGAGGGAAAATATCGTGAGGAAACCTGCACACATTGTTGTGTAGTCAACCAACCCCCACTTGGCCAGCGTGGTTGATTAAGGCCTCATCACCTAAGTTTAAAAGAAAAAACTAGTAAGACATCGACAACATTTTCTTTCTATAAATCTGAAATGGTCTGTCGCCCGAACAACGAAAATGCTACATTTAAATATTCTCTGGACACATTAAAGCGAACTGCTTAAAAATATTACATCAATTTGGATTGCTCCCAACCGAAAACTTGTGCAATACATCCCATTTCCATATTCCATAAACAATACTTAATTGCATTCTTGATTTATTCCTTATTTCCCCTAAAAATAGAGAAAATCTACTCAAACATGAAATATAATGATGTAACCAGGATATCACTATAAAGGCCATGCCTTCACGCCATAATTTAAGGGGAAGAGGCATTTTATTGATATACTGATGCCCTATCGCTTGTCCTACAACTTTATGGGGTAAATTGCAATCTGGAGGACGTAGGAGGGGAAAAATTGCTGACTGGGATTCTTGCGAGTCAGTTTTCAGGAGAGTCCTGAATACATTTTCCTATTTCAGGTGCATTTTGTGCCTGTCGCATCATTTTTTCCGGCCGTGTGTTGTATTGCGTTAAACATTACTTTTTTTTGGTAAAGGTGGTTTAAATGTAGCATGTGGCTTTTATCAGTTTAGATCAATGCAATATATTCGTATTATACTAGATATCTCGTAGTATTGATTAACGGACTAGCTTCGTTGTGTTCCTGTGATTTCATCGTGCAAAACGAAAATCTATTTCTTTCTGGTAATAAATAAAAGATAAGTAATTTTTCAGACCCAAAATATTTTACATTGAATCATATAGACTGGCTCAGTGTAACAGTAGTTAGTGACACAGGTTCACTGCCTACGGTTCGAAGAGTCGTGGGTTCGATTCCCACTCGAGAAAAATATTTGTGTGACGAACATCGGTCTTTGTTTCTTGTCTGGGTGTGTTATTAAATATATTTAAGTCTATTTGTGTTACCACTGTTTATTCTGACGTCCGTGACACAAGTGCTTAAGCTACCTACCACGGGATCAGATCAATCTATGTGATGTTGTGTAATCATCATCATCATCATCTTTGCGTTTTCCCGGTTGCATCCTTGCGGAGCCCGGGGTCCGCTTTCCTACTCCTAACTCTCCACTTCGCACGGTCTTCGGCATCCTTTATGGAGAGTTTGTTAGCACGCATGTCATCCACTACGACGTCAAGCCAGGCCTTCTTGGGCCTTCCCCTTCTGCCGGGACCCGGCGGTAGCGACATGGCTAGACACTTGTTCCCTACGTAGTTTGCCGGTTTCCGTAAAACATGACCGTACCAACGTAGGCGGCACTCTTGCAGTTTATCAGCGATGTCTCGGACATGAAGGCTGCCGCGAATACGGGAGTTCTTTACGCGATCTGCTCGCGTAACTCCCGACATCCAGCGCAGCATCTTCATCTCCGTGACCCGCAGTTCCTGCTTGTGCCGCTCAAGTAATGGCCATGCTTCACTGCCATATAAGAGAACAGGCCTAATGATGGATTTATAGACCTGTCCCTTCAGCTTAACCGGCATTTTAGGGTCGCAAGTGACGCCGCTCACCTCCCGCCATTTATCCCACGCAGCAGCAATGCGTGCCTTGACGTCGGAGTCGATGTCGCCGTTCGCGTGGAGTACAGATCCCAGATACTTGAACCGGTCCGTGCGCTCGACCGTGTCTTCGCCTATGCGGACGGACATGGGATCTGTAGTGTTGCAGGCCAAGTACTCTGTCTTCGCCACGTTGAGTTTCAGACCCCGTTCTCAAGCGATTCCTTCCATGTGTTAACACGTCTCACCAGCCGTCCCCTGTCCGAGTCCACCAGCGCGATATCGTCAGCATACATAAGTAGCCATGGTGGCTGCTCATGGTGGTCTCTGATGCTGTCTGACAATACGTCTAATATCAGGCTGAAGAGGAACGGACTCAGGACGGAGCCTTGGTGTACTCCGACGGTAATACGGAAGGGCAATGTGTCGCCAACAGCGGTCCTAACTACAGAATCGGAATCACAGTACATGTCTCTAATGATATCAACATACGTTTCTGGCACTCCCTTGGACCTCAGGGCCCACCAAATCATCGCACGCGGAACACAGTCGAAGGCCTTCTCCATGTCCAGAAATAGGAAGTGGAGAGGCGTGTTCTTCGTCCTGTATTTCTCCATGATGATTCTTAGGGCAAAAACGGGGTCCATAGTCCCGTGACCGGGGCGGAAACCATATTGACATCCAGAGACAGTGCACTCCTGACGGATTCGAGAGTCTACTATCCGCTCGAATAGTTTCATGGTGTGGGACATGACCTTTATACCGCGATAACTACCGCACTCTTGCACTGATCCCTTGCCCTTGAAGACCGGGGTGATAACACTCAGTCTCCATTGGCAAGGAATCCTGCCGGTGCTGAGTATGCGGTTATAAAGGTCAGTTAGGATGCCCACACCACGACCACCCATTGCCTTCCAGGCTTCGATGGGGACTCCATCGGCTCCGACAGCTTTCCGATTCTTCATGCGGCGAAGAGCATTCTCTACTTCTTCAGGCGTTACCGGTGGCACAAGTCCAAGATTCGGAGGGAGGTCCGGTGGCTGCACTTCTCTATGCTGTTTATTTAACAGCTCGTGGAAGTAAGAGCGCCATCTCTCCTTCACCGCGAGGTCCTCGCATAGTAGGTCACCGTGAGGGTCTTTAACACAGCGGCACTTGGAGATATCCTGTGCCGCTTTGACCCTAGAACGTGCCAATCTATAGATAAGCTTCTGCCCCTCAGACGATGTTGTGTAATATTTATTTATTTAGAAAGTGTTTTTTTTAACTCTTTTATTCTAATTGAGAACTTCATTTAAAATAAACGAGTTAGTAAAATTCAAACCCATTTATTCTTAGGTTGTGTAGTCAATCAACCCGCACTTGGCCAGGGTGGTTGACTAAGCCTGATCACCCTAGTTTAGGGTAGGCCCGTGCCGTATAAAATCTTGGCAATTTATAAAGACGTTGAGTTAGAAAGTGCCTATGTTAGGGTCCTAACTAAGGGACTTAAATGAAAGGTGGACTGTATTTATATGGTATATTGATGCCGGTGGAAGGACACTACGGAACGCGGCCGGTGCCGCCGAAGGTTGAAGGCAGAGTGGCGCGCTGGGGATCGCAGCCCCGCGCGCGCGCATATAACCCGACGACAGCCTATCATGTTGCATTGTTAGCAAATTAATATTATATCGCCGCTCAAAGACAACGAGTCACGGTATATAAAAGCATAATAAGACCGTCTCCTTACACATTGACTGGCTCGATGGAACAGTGGTTAGTGACCCTGGCTGGCGGTTCCGAGAGTCGTGGGTTCGATTCCCACTCGGGACAAATATTTGTGTGATGAACATCGGTGTTTGTTCCGTGTCTGGGTGTGATTATGTATTTAAGTATGTATTTAAAAATATACATATATGTATGTATATCAGTCTCTGACGCCCATAGTACAAGCTCTGCTTAGTTTGGGGTCAGAATGACCGTGTGTGGAAATGTCCCAGATATTTATTTATTTTATTTATTGCTAGCTCGTTCAATCCAAGGCCAATATCTCTGAACTTAACCTACCAATTAATTAATTCCACAAAGACACTTTGCATTTAAATCCCTTTTTATCTAAACCTAACGCCGGTTGTCTAAATAAATTAGACGGCTTTGTTCTTACATAATTTATAATGTAATTCAGTGGGTATAACGTTGGAAATCTATGCGAAACGAAAAGGATAATGACTTTTGCGTATTGTAGGACGCAAGATCTTTGAATACTGTACTTAAGAGGAAAGGATTTCTTGAAAAGTATTATAGGATAGCGTCGATGGCCGAGTGGTTAAGGTCTTGATTTCCATGCGAGGGATTGTCAGTTCCAACACCGGCACGTAGTGTTTTTGAAATTCATTTGTAGGTAGGATTATTCGACGCTTTAACGGTGTAACTAAGGCCTGATCGCTCTAGTTTAGGTTTGGCCCGTTCCTGACCAGTACGGATGTATATGGGCTGATGATGATGATTTTAAAACGTAAGGTTTTAATCTAGGGGAAGCATTGATTATGAATGACAACTGGACAAAAGCATTGAACGACGGGTTCTGTAACTTTGTATAATAAGGTCACTTATATTTTCGCCCTAGTTTCGGGTACGCTCGAACCCCTCAATAGCAAAATGGTGTTAAATTTTTTTTTTCCAATTAGTGAAGTGTGTACAGGACTATCCTTAGAGTTCATACAGCCAATACTTAATTTTTCTCTCTTAGAAATCTTCTCTTGATAGGATCAACTACAACTCAGAAAGTATTAGCGAAATCGATTCAGCCGATCCCGAGATTCAGCAATTCATTTTGTGTTATAGATCTGTTTACCATCATTAACGCTGCGAAATCTTTATTAATTAATAATCTGCATCTTAATTATGTTACAATGAGTGTGCGTTTTGAGAGGGGTGAGTGAAAATTCACAATATTTCCTATTGTGTAGATGATAATGGTCCTAGAAAGGTCTAAACAACGGCCGTCCATTAGTGGCGCTAAATCGTTGTATAATTCGCAAGCTCATCGTTATATTAAGCTTTGGGATAAGATTATGGACTTTGGCACTTTAAGATAAGCAGTGGAAGTTAATCTACACTACTTTAATGGCGTAAGATTTGGGTTTTTGTTTGACAAACTCTAATAGGTTGAAACATTATTTCAATGCGCATTCGGGTAAAAGATATGAAAGGCTGTAGAGTAATTAATTTGTGTATATTTCACAATGTCACATATTATGTACATCGATCTGATCCCGTGGTAAGTAACTTAAGCACTTGTGTTACGGATATCAGAAATGACAGTAGGTAAATAAACTTTAAACTTAAATTTATAAAAACACTTCCAAGCATCGGTGATGCTTATCTTACAAGTATTTGTCCCGAGTGGGAATCGAACCCACGACTCTTGGAACCAGCCAGACAGGGTCACTAATCACTGTTTTACCGAGATAGTCAAATTATGTTTTATCATAATTTTTTTTTAATAAATATCAAACAACGTAAACTAAATATGGTAACATAACTCTGAATACTAAACAAAGAAAGTAGGACTACCATGTATTAGACTTGCTTGTACTTTTGGTAGGATGACACACATCATTTTGATGGTACCTATACATAGGAAAGGCAAATTAGAAAACTGAAACTGTCCAGGATATTTACCATGTTGTTTTGTTTTAATGAGCTCCCGATATTTCGGCACTGTTGCAAGCGCCATGATCACGGGTGAACTCTTCACCAACAACATGGTAAATATCCCTGACAGTTTCAGTTTTCTAATGTGTGTAACCATGACAGTTTAAAATTATATAAAGGAAAGGCACTTATATTTGAAACGAGATTTTTCGTCATTTCGCATCACTAGCGACCCCTGTTTGTCCGGCTCACCTCATTTCGCATTTAGAATTACTTTTTAAAACTGTGTCACAGTAAATCCCGGAGTTTCTCCCTTCCAAAGTTCCCAACTCATAACAGTGTTGGGAGAAATGTTAAAACAACGTAACAAGATAAAAGGAAATTATATTAATTGCTTACTTTTTCACGCCCGTATATTTGGGTTGGTTACCTTTGGAATTTTAAAAGTCTTAAGGTATTAGAATAAGTTAGGAAGCACAGTAAGTAATGCCAGTTGCATTATTAAGATAAAGTTAGGATAAGTTTGTTTGAAACATACGAAATTTGATTGAGTTCACAATAAAATTGTACTTTAATTGTTATAGTACAATTTGACGGTATTGTGTCAAGGAATTCGTGGATATGTAGCTCACTCGTAGCAGCAACAATGCTACGACGTTATCGTAGTCGATATCGTAGCATATATCCGGATTGCTACGAATGATTTGTATATTTTAGGTTACGTCATCATCATCATCATCAGCCCATTACAGTCCACTGCTGGACATAGGCCTCCCCAAATGCACGCCACTTCTCTCTCTCCTCGGCCACTCGCATCCAGCTCCTACCAGCCGTCCTGCGCAGATCGTCACACCACCTGGCCTGCGGGCGTCCTACACTACGTTTGCCGAGACGCGGTATCCACTCCAGAACTCGTCTACCCCATCGGTCGTCGGTTCTACGGCTGATGTGGCCAGCCCACTGCCACTTCAGTTTACTAATGCGATGAGCTATGTCGATGACTTTGGTTCTCTGACGGATCGCCTCATTTCTGATTCGATCTCGCAGAGAAACACCGAGCATAGCTCTTTCCATAGCCCGCTGAGCGACTTTTAACTTGTGGACCAGCCGTGCCGTCAGTGTCCACGTTTCGGCTCCATACGTCATGACGGGTAGGACGCACTGATTTTAGGTTACGTATGAGTATTATTTTAAATGATCTTAAAAGTAATATGAACTACGTAAAATTGTAAAGTTCTTAGGAAAATGGCAAAAGAATTGGTGGTGCTGCGATCATGATTGATTTTAGATTACTTTTACAAAACAGAGTTTGGAGATGACCTAGAATATGTCCGCAAAGCCTACCTAAAGAGGTTACGTTTCATTTTGTATCATATTTACGAGATTGAAATGAGAGAAAAATATTTGCAGCATGAAATGTAAATCTCACACGTAATTTAAATGAAAATATATGCCTCCATACGATGTTTTGCGCTACAGCTAAAGCTAGCAGCTAAACTGTGATTACATTCAAATCTCAGAGATATGCTCAAATTTAAATGGCAATCTGTCTGAGCTTAATATCGCTAAGGGAGGCTTTTGTAATTTCATTTGAACATGCATTGTATGATGCAAATTCGCGAGAATTCATACTAATACAATCAAGTAGAACATGAAGATAAATTTGGTTTGGTTAGATCGTACCTATCACAGTTAATACTGATTTATATACTGGAATTTTAACGACAGCAGAGATATACCTGTTTAAAGTTCCTGAGTAGACAGAGAGATCCGTTACGTCAGGTGACGTCAAATTACACTACGGCCATACGCAATCCATACAAAACTCTGTTTTGTAAGAAAGAGATGGAAAATTAACTTTAATTCATTATAAAGCCTTCGTTTTTGATCCGATTTCCACTTCAAATTCACATTGTATTATATTTTGAAGTCTATTTGCATAAGTTGTTGAAAAAATCAAGATTGCCGGTTTATATGCATATTCCCTATTTCTTCACAGTTTTCATCAGATCGTCATACTTTCCAAAGGCCGTTCGGTTAAGAGGTTATTTTAAAGGGATTTTCGAATTTGAATTTGATTTTGAATATCTTGAAGACTCAGTAAGTTGCCGATCTGGCAATATCCGGGCTAGCGCGTTGATCCAGATTTAAGTGGGCAAAACAAATTGGCTGGGCTCCACAACTTTTGGACTTAATTTGAATTTCTTAAACTTGCCCCAACCCGGAATTTGATTACAATCGCGAAAAACTCTTGTAAGTTGGCGACTGTTGGATAAAGCAGGGTAAAAATGCGAGATTGATTTAGTTAACATGCTTTAACGTGTGCTTTAACGTTGGAAGACCTGGGTTCGAAATTAGACTCGATTCTGTGAATCATGTTGCTTGCCACAGTCAGGGGATACCAGTCACAACTATCTGTCCGGTGGTTCGTGGACGGTATACGGGTAAGCGACCCCGGCTCCTCGAGCTACTATCGACTCGGTCCAAATCATCCGAGGCGATAGTATCCTTCCTCCCCTTTTCCTTCCCCCGTCATATATCCTTGCTACTCGTGGGAACGCAATGACCTTGTTAAAACAATGCACAAGGCAGAATGGCGGCGACGTGGTCCACAACCCGTCACGTCACGTTTCCCACAGAGGTGAAAAGTGGATCGCTGGAAGTGATATCTGCCTACCACGCTGGGAAAAAGGCGTGATTTTATGTATGTGTGTTTGTTGCCTGCAGGAAATACTATTTAAGGTCGTAGCACACATATCAACTCAGAATGGAATCGTTACCATATCGACTCGCATTTCGAGAAGAGATGATTACGTTACGATTTCTATTAGTGTGCGTTGCAGTAGAGAGTTGGTTACAAATAATACTGAAAGCTGTTGGGACGTTTACGTTCCGTTTACGAGTTTATATGTGTGCTACCTTAATCCTACTATGTTTTATAATGCGATAGTTCACTCACATATTATTATTATGTATGTATGTACGTTTGTTATACTATCACGCAATATCCACTCTATGGGTTTTGTTGAAACTTCACAAATATATAGCTTATGTATTAGAATGAAACATAAACTATAACTCATAAAAGTAAATTGTATATTATCCAAAATACAACTATAAATAACTCGCGCGTATAGACAGTGACATATTGTCCTGTGTGAATTATTTTTAATCGATTCGCTTGGAATTCAGGCAGAAGATAATCATTAATTGATTGAATGGTATCTTCATATTGTCTACTAAAAATAACTTCCTCGAAAAATAAATCCACTCGAAAACTTTCGAATTGCAGATTTTGTCCAAAACACCCTAAAAGCATACCTTTTTAAGTTGCCAATAGAACTGGTGCAGAATCAACATTCAACTTGCTCTTACAATAGAAGATTCTGGCGAATAAAAATTTAATTAATCCAAAAAACATTTGTATGCAACTAACACAATTCTCACTCCACTTTAGACCTTATGCAATTAGACAAAAGATTCCAATTAGCATAACACCACGGTGTCAGTGTTAATATTTTCTTTCCGTGCTGCAAAGGGAAGAGTTTAAAAACATTTTTAATGTTGTTAAGTTGGAAGGTTCTTTTTTTAGCTCGCCTAGTTTTCCTTGGCAGTATTGCTGGGTTATTGTGTCGTTTGAATTCTACTGTCGCTTACATAACTGTGGGAATTAGTAAGGACAGACTTGTTATGTTGTAAAGAAGATTGAACAATGGACTGGCTGACTCAAAAAAATTAAAATATTTACTAATATATTATTAGGAGTAGCAAGTTACATAGCTACTTCATACATAGCTACTAGCAGTTCGCTCGCGACCACGATTGGTCTAACCCAATCGAAAAGTCGGGCAGTAAGTAGCTATGTAATTTGCTACTCCTAATATCACGTGTAGACCCATAAAGACTAATTTTTAGTGTAATGGAACGCGTAAGTCTAAAATTTTACATGAAAACATTCATCTCAGTATCTGCAAACGTAATACAGCGCGTAGAATCGCAGAACATATTTTTGTGATATGTTATACGTATCTAATATATTTAATTATTAATGTGTTTTTTAGTTAGGTAAATTTAACTTAATTATGTTTAAAGTTTGTAATACCTATTTAATATTGTGTCCATAATTAAACCTAATCGATTCTACTTGACATGAAATCATTTATCTACTTAATGAACTCATGAAATAGAACTGTAAGTGCTGATTGAGATCTTTACTGTCAGAGCTACATTTTTAAACAGATTTAAAATTATTTCGTCAAAGACAAAAAAACACTAAAGTAGACCTAGATAATATATAAATATAAATTTCACACAACATCACATACGTTGCTCTGATTCCGAAGTAAATTGCTTATGCACTTATGTTACGGATATCAAAAAGTGGTATACACAAATATGGAAAATAAATTTATTTAATAACAGATCCAGGCCCAGAATAAACATTAGTGTTCTTCGCGCAAATCTTAGTCCCGGGTGGGAATTGAACTCAACACTCTTGGAACACTAACCACTGTTCCACCGATCTAGACAAATAGTTAGGTGGCTCTAAAAATTATATACCTACTAGCTTTCCGCCCGCGACTCCGTCCGCGTAGAGACGTTTAACGGGTAAAACATTACTTCCTTATAGCGCAGTCGGTTAAAAAGTAGCCTGTAACCTTTCCTAGGCTCTGGACTATACCTGTACCAAATTTCATTTAAATCGGTCTAGTAATCTGCGTGAAAGCGTAACAGATAGACAGACAGACAGAGTTACTTTTAGATTTATAATATTAGTAAGAATTCTGTACCTATCTTAGTAACATAAAAAAGAAAGTATTTTCTTTTCATCTCTCCAACACCGTTTTCTCACACCGAAATGGCAAACCTATGTTCTTTAATTTCATTAGCTCTAACTACCCTTTCTTTAGCTTAAACAAACGCAAGTATCTTAGTATATACTCGTCGGAAATTATATTTATTAGCACATCCTGGACCGCATTGCGGGTGTGTCTGGGTGGCATTTTTAACGGCTTCAGATACAAGAGAAACCCATTTACTTATCAAGTTTTTTTGTCGAGTTCCCTTGGAAAATTGTCGCTGCTATAAAGTATAAAGGAGGGATGTAGCTCAGTAGGTGAGAGTTCTGGCTGCTTTTGTAAAGTGTTGGGTTCGGTTCGGTATTTGAACTCACACAAGTTTAAGTATTATATATGAAATAAATAAATTAATATATTTCACTCTTTAAATAATATGTTCAGAATAGCAATACACGCGAGGTAAATTCGTATACTTAGTTTCATTTCAAATGATCTAGTCCCGTAGTAAGTAGCTTCCACTTGTGTTGCATTTATCAGAAACAAAAATGGTATACAAAATATTACGTAAATATATAAATAACATACCCAGAGTCAGAATAAACACATATTTTCGTCACACAATAATTTGTCCCGGATGGGAATCGAATCCAAGATTCTTGACGTATGAGACAGGAGAACTACCAAACGCGCCATCAAACGGTCAAACTTTACTTTTACTATTTTTACTTTGCATGACTGTTTTTTCTTAGACTGCTTAAAATCCTACATAAGTATTATACTAGCTGTGCTCGCGACTTCGTTCGTGTGGACCACAGGATTTTACATAAAATGTTTTATCCAATAACTCCCGGTCCCGTGGGAATTTTGCAATATCACGTTGCTAAGTAAGATTTACGTTCATTAGGGTACCTGCATGCCAAATTTCAATCATCAAACTAACGCGGTTTTGATCTTTTAATACAATCGGAATTATAATTTTAGTTTCAGTAGGAATTTTGCAATATCCTATTGCAACTAAGCATTAAATTTATTAAGGTACCTGCATGCCGAATTTCAAGCGTCTAACTTAAGCGATTTACATTTTTCCCACAATTTATTTTCCCGATAATTCCCTTACGAATTTCGGGAGTTCGTTCGTTGATATGTCAGTCAGTCAGTCAGTTTCTCCTTTTATGTATTTCGATATAGCAACACTATATAAGACCAATAAACAAGATTAAATTCACTCCCCAAAACCTTTGGAACACTGACGTTTGTCTTCGCAAAACTGTCCGTTCGTCTAATGCGGAATCTCAATAGGGGTCCGACATACCAGTGATTATACTTGCTAATGTTTCACAATCACGACGGAGGGACAGTGGGTTCGCGAGCAGTGGGGTGTCTTGATATAGTCTGTATCAGATTATCTTACACATACATTATAATCCTAAGTAATATTTCAAAGAATGAATGTTTATTTTTTATACTTGCTTAGTGCAGAGTCGCTATATATGAGGAAACCATGTATAATTACTATTGCTCAAATAAACATTTATTATTATTATTCCTATTATATAAGAAAAGTAAACAACCAGTTCAATGGCCCATTGGATAGTGCCTTTTTTAACTGACTTACGATGATGGCTTGGAGTAGCCTTGTCATCATCACCGGACTTGCGGGGGTGCGGATGGCACAGTGGATAACGACAGTGGCTGAAATTTCCAAGAGTCGTTGGTTCGATTCCCACTCGTGACTAATATTTGTGTGATAAACATAACGATGTTCACGGAAATACACCGATATTTCCGTGTTTTGGTGTGTTATTATTACTAACTTCGGAGACGAAGCAATCCTTACTTCCTTACTAATATTAAAAATCCGAAAGTGACTCTGTCTGTCTGTCTGTCTATTACGCTTTCACACATAGAGTACTGGACCGATTTTAATGAAATTTGGTACAGATATAGTCCAGAGCCTAGGAAAAGTTATAGGCTACTTTTTCACCGACTGCGCTATAAGGAAGTAATGTTTTACCCGTTAAACGTCTCTAGGCGGACGAAGTCGCGGGCGAAAAGCTAGTTACCTATAAATTAAGAAACCGTTTAATACTCCACACTGTTTTTATATTTACTGTGTGAGAGGGATAATTGTAATTATTTTGAAGTCGAAAGTAGGTCAGTGGACATTGGGCTCTATTATAATAATACTCGATTTGTAAGTGTGTCTGTCCGTCGTTTTGTCCGTGACAAATTGTGATGGGTAATCAACTTTACATAATAAACCATTCAGTTTCTTCAGTCGAAGATATGATTTGCATTATAAGACTTGTTGAATCGTTGATTGCTATGAAACTGGGGAAAATGGCTGGAAGTGTAATGGAGTTAATCACGATTTATTTATTGCTCGTTTAAATAAATGTTTTTTATTCTATTATGCAAACTTTGCACACAAAATGCAATAAATCTTTATTTTTTATGTTTTACTTTTAAATATCATTTCGAATACACATAAATCAATCAATCCTTACTAATATTATAAATCTGAAAGTAACTCTGTCTGTCTGTCTGTTACGCTTTCACGCATAGAGTACTGGACCTATTTAAATGAAATTTGGTACAGATATAGTCCAGAGCCTAGGAAAGGTTATAGGCTACTTTTTAACCGACTGCGCTATAAGGAAGTAATGTTTTACCCGTTAAACGTCTCTACGCGGACGAAGTCACGGGCGGAAAGCTAGTTTAAAATATATGCACAAATATTACAAAGTTCCCCTTTAAAATGTTTTGTATTTTTGTACATAAAGAAAAACATTTTTTTTCACAATTTGAACAGATTATCCACTCTGACCAATTACTACTTTTCTATGACGAGTATTATTTAACGGGAAAAAAGTCGCAGACAAAAGCTAGTATTGACTAAAAATTGGGATGAATGAACGAATAAAACATAAATAAATATCTCACAATATCACATACATTGAACTGATTCTGATTCCGTGGTAAGTAGTTTAGCATTTGTGTTACGGATATCAAAGTGGTTTGCATACTTATATGAATTTAATAACACACCCAGACACGAAACAAACGCGATTGTACACACACAATTCACATTTCTGACATTTACAATTTATCCCGGGCGAAATTCAACAAAAAGGTTCACTAACCATTGTTCCATCAAATCAGTCAATAACCAATTAAACGAAAAAATGCTAAGTTTATTGTTAAGTACTCATATTCACATATCACAGCTAGTACAAACTGCAAACTAAATAGATCAATTATTCCCCAGTATCCTAGCCTGAGAGTAGTATACTAAACACGAAGCAATTTCCATAGCAAATTCATATCCCTTAGGACGCACCACGAAGATTTGGAGCCATAAACACGAGAGGAGTCGCAGGCAGAAGCTAGTAGGGTCGTAAAGTTCAACTGTGTTTCACTATGTCCCTGTAGAGCTATAGTAGTGAGCTTTTGTTGTCCCATAGCTGCAATTGATTGAACTAAATTCTAAATTGTGGAGTATAAAATTAACTATGCATGACTGGCTCGGTGGAACAGTGGTTAGTTATCCTGGCTACGATTTTTTTTTTTTTTTTTTTTTTTTTATTATTTAAAATGGCATTACAACATAGGTTACTAGTAGTCCCCAAACTAGGTAATCCTGTCTCTTGGGGGCTGGAGTTGTTGATTACATATTTGGTTAACGGCGTTGTATGGTAGCTTAAATTTAATTTAAAAATATTGACACAGCCTAATAAATGTGAGCATGTGAGTAGTTTATGTGTGTATGTGATTGGTAAGCGGTGGGTGCGTGTGTGAGTGTGTGCGTGTGCGTGTGTGTGTGTGCGTGTATGTGTGTGTGTGCGCATCCGTTATTAGAACAAACCTAGGGAGGACATAATTATCATGTGTTTCTTTCCACTCAGCCCTACGCACAATAAGTTACTTGGGATCAGATGTTTAGGCTGCTGAGTGGAAGAGTACAGCAGTGAGCACTGCGATGATTGTAATCATAGGGTCGGCCTGAATAAAAGAAGCTCAGTTTCATGGTAACTGATTAGTAACAGCCAGTCAGTTAGTTTGGATTTGACGGCGTACGGTTCTGAATATTTCAGATCACACAGATTGATAACTTTATTGTATATATGTATGTAAAGGTAATCTTTGTGTCTTTTTGCAAAGGACGTTGCGACGGTAGGAGTTTTGATTTTGAATACTCGTTTTGCCAGAAGATTCTTATAGTCAGGTGAGTTGAAAATTGCTTTGTGGGTAGTTATGACTGCCTTCTGGATGTAGAGTTTGCGATTTGAAGAGTTGTGGGTTCGATTCCCAACCTAGAAAAAATCTGTATGACGGACATCGGTATTTGTTCCGTGTCTGGATGTGTTATTAAATTTAAGTAATTTATTTGTGTATCCACTGTTGATTTTGCTATCTGTAAATGCTTACGCTACTTATAAGGAATCAGATGTACATCACATGTATTCAACATGTGATGTTGTGTATTATTTATGTATTCATAAATAGAGTAATACACTCACCCAGACACGGAACAAACACTGATATTCATCACTCAAATATTTTTATTTAGAATGGCAATCGAACCCACGACTCTTCGAACAACAGACAGGAGCACTATCCTGCACACCCAGCAGTCAATATAATGTGATATCGCCAATTTAGTTAGTTATTTATTTACCGCCGGTCAGTGAAAGCGATTTCACCTGGTCATCCCTGGACGATCGTTGCGATGAAATATGTTCGCAACGCAGCCAATTGCCGCTGTTGACAAAGGCCGTTTATTACGTGTGCAAATAGCGACTCGGGTAACGAGTTAGTGTTTTAATTTTTTCCACTGGACGTGCTAAAAGCGTCGATGGCTGAGTAGTTAAGGTCGTTGCTTGCTTGCGATAGGTTGCCAGTTCAAACCCAGCCACGTAACACTCGTCGTGATATGCCCTAAGGCAAAGTAACGGAAAAAGAAACTGACCAACACATTTTTACCTAATAGTATCTTTATAAGTATATTTGTGATTCCCAATTACCAGGATTCTTTGTTGAGTGGCATTGTTCCAGTGGCCAGAACAAACAACACAATAAGTAATTGGTGTCATTGTTTCAATTAGTAATTAAGGCATGTCACAATAAGTTGCTACATGTCTTAAGGACTTCTGTCTGTGTCTTTTCAAGCGTTAACTCATTTGTCTCCTAAAACTTTACTCCATTTTTTGTACAGAAAAAGATTATAATGTCACTAATAGTTTATTAAGGGGTGGGAGCCATCCGCTCCCCCGCAAGTCCGGTGATGATGACGAGGCTACTCCAAGCCATCATCGTATAAGATTTTAGACTTTCACGTTCCATTACACTAAAACTAATCTTTATGGGTCTACACGCGATATTAGGAGTAGCAAATTACATAGCTACTTAATGGCCGACGTTTCGACTGGGTTAAACCAATCGTGGTCCCGGTCGAAACGTCGTACCATCATCGTATGTCAGATAGGAAAAAAAAAACTAAATATGTAGTTTAATCAGAGTTACTTCCGCGTCTGTCTCCATGAATGTTTAGATCTTGTAAAGTACGCACCGGATATTGATGTGTTTTTTTTTAATAGATAGAAGGTGAATCCTTCGTAAGAGGTAAGCTTTTGCGTGTTATATATAGCCGAAGACATAAATAACTCACATCACATTCATTTTTCTGACTTTGTGCGAGTTTCCAAAAGAAATAGAGTAATAAGTCGGTATAGTTTACTACCATAAAACCTCATTATGTTACAAACTTTCTGTATTAACCAATTTTTAATAAATTATAATAGCCCGGTCAATTTCGACCAAAAAATTAGTGTGTAGTTACATAAAGTCCCAACAAGCTCAATTTCAGTGAAATAGTTCAAAATATAATTATAAACAATGTCTAGAAGTTCCCCATCATTCCCCTGTAAGAAGAAAAATAGTTCAAGGTCAAAGGTAAAAAATAATAGTTTTTCATGATTTTCAGCAAAGCGGTATATAGCATAAAATTACCTTAGACAAAATGGTAGATCATAAAATTATCTATAAAAAATGTAGGTATTTTTTTTCCTTACAAGCCATCGTTTCTGAGATATAACGACTCAAAAAGTATTGTCTATTTTTATTTGCGCGAGCACTACAAAATTGAGCAGGCTCAATACGATCTATTGTGCCTGTCGACCTCATATTTGGATCTCACTACCGCTGACCATCAGGTGGAGTGAGGTAATCTTGTTAGCCTTTTATAAAAAAAAAACTACACATTTGAAATACAATTTTACGGATTAAACTCGCGTGTATTGATATTCTAAACATTATTTAGAGATCCGACGCTTCGAGCTCTTTACAGCGCTCGTGGTCACGGGTAAGACAAAAGTTAGGGATATTATAATACATCCAGTAAATTAATATATCGCATCTTGGACTATTCGCATAACAGCCAGCATTCCGTCGCGGTGCCAACAAGTCGTTAAAACTAAGACCAACGAGCAATAAATAACATGTTGAAACAACGCTACGAAATGCACTTGAGGACAAAATATTGGAACCTTTTCAACGAGCCACAATAATATCTGAATTATGTTAAGAGGGAAATGATGGAGAGCTCTCCAGTAATACTGCATTGCACAAGACACTATGCTGTTTATTGAATTCAGTATTATGTAGGTTACCAATCTTAACCCAATCTGGTTTAAGTTTCTGTGTTTTAGTATGGTTTTAAAATTTATTAGTCTTTGGTAGTGCCGGAAGTCTGTCTGCCTGTAAAGATCTTTTATGAATATTTGCTTATTTATGTGTGAGGTTTGAAAGTTGGATTTTCTTTCTTAAATTAAGAATTTAAACAAACGTATATTGTTTATTCTCTTTGAATTTTTTATCAGGTTTACTATGCATAGGTAAAGAGCATAATGCAAAATACAAAGTGATTAACAAAATATTGAAATTCTAAAAAACATAAAAAAACATTCTTTTTGGGTGTTGTATTTATGCTTTATAGTATGTATATTATAGTTAAGATGATATAGGTTATACAAAAAACAAGTATGTCTATGGTTTTTGTGGTAGGTTGTAACCTTATTCCAGCACCGCGCTACTGCAGCGGGCGCCACTTGTGTGGGCACTTCGACTGTTTTAAGCATTAATGGTCAAGCGAGGTCTTGAGATTGGCTATTGATATAGCATCGAAAACTACATAATTATATTAGGTATATATAGCCTGCAACAAGGGTTATGTATGTTTAACACAAAATAAATTATTAATATAAAATAAGTTGAAAATAAAATTATATATAAAAAAAATAACAATAATTTTGTCCCCAAGTGTAGTAAGTCGTGTCCAACAAAAAACTAGTTGCAACATGTTGGATCGCGTTCAAGTGTGCCTGTAAGGCTTAATTCGACGGCGAGCATTCGGGTTTTCCATTTCGTGTAATGCTTTCGGGAATTTATCGTTCGTCGTAATAAAATTGTTGCTTTTCACAATTGAAACACAGTCGTTATGCTTGTTCGAGTGTGTTTTCATACTTCCGCGTTTAATAAATGGTTTTAAACTTTCGCATTCCAGCGTAAGCTGAAATGTGAACATTGGTATAAGTTTTGTAGTTGGCTTTCAATGGATGGGACTCTAGATATCTATCGCTTATGTGGGTTTGATTTAGTGAAGTAACTAGCACAAATGTAGCTGCTAACTGCCGTTTTCGACTAGCTTCAATCAATCTTTAGCAAGTCTATCTATACGTCTAAAACTAAATAATACTGTGTCTGTTTGTAATGTTAAAATAATGACTTTTCACTAAACGGTTATGAATCTATATAAGTTTCGATAAAAATATTAAAATCTGTCTGTCTGTTTATTTCCGCTAATATCCGAAAAGGGTGGACCCATTTTAAATAGCGAATTTCACAAAGTTATGTCAAAGGCTATTTTAATAAATCTTTGATGTTAAAAATATTTCCACGCGGACGAAGTCGAAAGACTCGGAACAAATATCGATAGTTGTCACACTAATACTTGTCCCAGGTGAAAATCAAACCCACGACTCTTAGAACATGGGTCACAAACCACTGATCCACCGAGCCAGTCAATATTACTCAGAATAGCTCATCTCTATACTCAGCTGTACGCGTTAACTCACGCATATTCATAGAAACTAAATTTACATACATACATACAAACAATCACGCCTTTTTCCTAGAGGTGTAGGCAGAGATCACTTCCAGCGATCCACTTTTCACCTCTGTGGGAAACGTGACGTGACGGGTTGTGGACCACGTCGCCGCCATTGTGCCTTGTGCATTGTTTTAACGAGGTCATTGCGTTCCCACGAGTAGCAAGGATGTATGACGGGGGAAGGAAAAGCGGAGGAAGGATACTATCACCTCGGATGGTTTGGACTGAGTCGATAGTAGCTCGAGGAGCCGGGGTCGCTTACCCGTATACCGTTCACAAACCATCGGATAGATAGTTGTGACTGGAATCCCTGACTGACTACATCTAAACTAAATCTCAACGTTCCAATTCGCGGTTATCAACTTCATTACTCTAAATTCTCTTCACTCCCTTCTATTACTGGATGAAATATTAGTCTTAATGAAATCACTGCGTCGGTCGTTATTTCGAGTTAAATTATTAACCCGGCATCGTTATACAGATCATAACGGCAATTGAAGGGCGTTTGTCGAACAAACTAGGTTTTGTCGGGTAACGGTATGAAATAAACAGGTATTATTATTGTGGAGCGGATGTGATTTGGGTATGTAATGGTAATTAAATGGTACAGGTAATAATGTTGTATAGTTATGTATTTGAATGAACACTACATATTTGAAATATTTTTTATAAAAACTAAATCGCAACGTTGGGTTTGTGAGTTATTATTTAGGAACCTAAAGTTTAAGATGTCCTATCACTAAAAAACTAGTAACCCACTTAACTTCGGGTTAACGTATTTATTCCGCGTAGGTCCCTCTATTATTTAAAAAAACCACATCGAAATCCATCGCCATCCATAGTTTTCAAGATCTAAGACTGGAGACAGACGGTGAAATAATTTTGTTACTACAAGTATACAGAGGCTACTCTGTTTGAAGTTAAACAAAAATAGTAAAATTAACGTGAAATTGTAATCATCTTACAACATAAAAACTAAAATAACGCCTTACTAAATTAACATACAACAAAAACTATTTGTCCTAAAATTAGTTTTTATGGGTCTACACGCGATATTAGGAGTAGCGATAATAGGAGTTCGCTCGCGACCACGATTGGTGTAACCCAGTCGAAACGTCGGGCAGTAAGTAGCAATTTGCTACTCCTAATACCGCGTGTAGACCCATAAAGACTATTTTTAGTGTAATGGAACGCGAAAGTCTAAAATCTTACAAAAACTATTTGTTACAACACACGGATACCATATTCCCCTTAAGCTCGGCGCGTTAGTAATAATTCACATCGTAAAAGCCCATAAAACTACATATTAAATGTCTATGAACGAAACGCGTTTTCATTTGAACTCGACTGTAATACGTTTATGCACCTACATGTAAATTCATGACATCTAATGAGATATAGTTTACGAGACAAGTAGGGTAAGCACGCTTTGGATTGAAAGAGAGACAGAATCGTCAGCTCATTTCCTGTCCATTTCTGGACATAGCTACTCGCATCCAGCTCCTACCAGCTGTCCCGCGCAGATCGTCACTCCACCTGGCCTGAGTCCTACACTACGTTTGCCGAAACGCGGTCTCCACTCTTGAACTCAACTTGATGTTGACGATATTTTAATTCGGACATATAATAGTTGGGTAGTGCTCACGTATACATTGATCAAAAACTTTGTTAAAACCCGCCCTTGGAATCAAAAGGATTTGTTTCTTTAATCACAATAAATATTTGCCCTGCATAAAAGAAAAAAAATCAAGTAACAAAAACACTATCTAGGAACATAACACATATATTACTTGTGGTTTGGTACATACATCAATGTGATTTTACCGGTTCCTGACTCTGGGCTAAGTAATTTCTTAACGGAAAAACTAACTAAAATTTCTTCAAAACTCACCCGGTATCGAACAAGGAATCTCTCGGTCCTTACGCAGCGCTTGCCACCAATAGACAGTCAACGAGTATTTATTATCCCTCATCTAAATTGTTTTTTTGGCCACCCTACCTTGACATAATATAAATAGTACATGTAAAATGTTTCGTTATTTACGGGCGTTTAGTAACGCAGTTTAGTGGATGCACAGCCAAATTGGCTTAGTTTGTAAATTTCGCGATTCCATCTTAAAAACACTGCATCTTTCTCTAGGTATTACGGTGACATAAAAATATTATCTTGGTCCAGGTTGAGAGAAAGAAAGAAAGAATATTTATTTGCAAGGTGGTTAGTGAACCAGGTTCATTACCTACGGTTCCAAGAGTCGTGGGTTCGATTCCCACCCGGGACAAATATTTGTGTGACGAACATCGGTGTTTGTTCCGTGTCTGGGTGTGTTATTAAATATATTTAAGTATATTTGTGTATCCACTGTCGTTTCTGATTTCCGTAACACAAGTGCTTAAGCTACTTACCACAGATCAGATCGATGTATGTGATGTTGTGAAATATTTATTTATTTATTATTTATATTTAGTTGCTATCAAGTCTAGTGGTTACGTGGTCTTTTATAATCGATGTTCAGAATGACCTCACTCCACCTGATGGTAAACGGTAGTGAGGTCCACATATGAGGTCGATAAGCAGTCAGGTCTATTTTAAGGGTGAGGAGAGTCATCCGCTCCCCCGCGAATCCAGTGATGATCACAAGGCTACTCCAAGCCGTCATCGAAGTCAAAGGAGATTTCGAAGATAGATACGCTTACCTAGTAAATATGATAAAATTGGATTATAGAAGTCAAAAAACCAAATCGAATGCAGCCCTGAATTAGGCATTTATTTCTTTACTCAAACATTCATTGACGGAAAGCGATAAGTGTATATTATTCTTTACAAGTGTCTCTATCTCTTCTGAATAGCTACCAAATCGTCTGGAATATCCTCAAAGATCCCTTGAGACAATCAAAAGGCTAACATAAACTAAACACCTAAACTACAGGCTACCGTTCTACCAAGTATCGTCATAAACGAAATTACCCTGATACAATAGTTAATAACCGAACATAGTACTTACATTTGAATATAAATGACACTGAACTATTCCTGGTAAGTACGAGGTAATAAATAGTAATAATAAGACGTCCGACCGATTTCGGCCATAGCGGCCGGTCTCAATTGAGATCAGCCAAGTACGCAGGATGTATTATAGTGCACAAATGTGCGCACAAACACAAGTACACTTTCTGTTCCCTTACTCTCATAGTTTGGTGAGACGGCAATCCAACATGACCGATGAGAGATCGGGCGCAGGACCAAAGGTAATAAATAGTAATAATAAGACGTTCGACCGATTTCGGCCCTGGTGGCTGATCTCAATTGAGATCAGCTAAGTGCGCAGGACATATTATTATAGTGCACAAATGTCCTCACAAACACAAGTTCGGAGAGACGGCAATCCGACATGACCGATGAGAGATCAGGCGCAGGACCACCGGCTTAACGTGACACGGGTGTACAACCACCAACTTACTCCGGGCTGAGTAATTTCTTTACAGAAAAACTCACATCTCGGTCCTTACTCAGCGCTTGCTGCCAATAGACCAACGAGGCAGTTAAAATAGTTAATAAATCGTATACGCATAAGCATAAGTAATGTTTCTAACATGTGCGTTTAATTAAATAGGTTTATAGTGTGTAGAACTGTTTTGGTACTTCAATCGTTAAGGATGTTAAGGCGATGTCGAAGTAAATTATTTATTTTAATTCGTCGTATTATTAGTATAAGCAATTTAACAGTTTCTTTACTTACTTTACTACCTTCTTCAATAGAAATCGTTCTATAGTGGGATCTTTTACCATGAACATTACGACTCTGTGGATCAGTAGCTACAGTTCCAAGAATCGTGGGTTCGATCTCCACCCGGAACAAACATTCATAATATGACAAACATTTTTGATTGTGTGAATAATGTTATTATTGATAATGATGATTACAAATCAAACTAATTATACGAATACAACTCACGTATAATAAATACTACATACATGGGTCGATCAACTTTTAAGTGTACATCAGTAAAAATTTTTCATTTTTAAATTTTATTCGTCAATTAAGTTTGTTTTACACATTTGCACTAGATTATTATTTATATGTTAAGAATTCACATAGAGCAGTGCAATTTATTAAAATAAAATATTAAATTTGACTCCGAAAGCCACATGACTCTAGCTAAAGTAGTCTCTTGGATAACTGAACTAAATAGGCTTCTGAACGTTAAAAATTCAGTCAAATTGCAAATCGTCACTTTATTCTCATTAAATATAGGACATATTTTAATTTATTATCCACAAATAAATGACATGGCTTTTAATTAATAAGTTATTCCCAATAATATTGTCCCCTGGGCAACGATGACCTTCAAATGTAACAAACTTTTCATTTAACTAATAAAATAATAATTTATAGAGTAATATTTAACAGTCTATGAATTCACTGCTTATATTTTCATTCATATTTGAAAATTTTGTAAAGCTCTCTGTTTTTTTTAAAAGTATTTATGACAATAATGTATCTCTCAGAGTCAGGGACAAAGTGTTTGTCTAGTGGACATATACGGTTGTCCATAGGACATACTCGGGAGTTCGAAGGAAATACTAGGATAGAAATCGCCTGTATTTGTTTTTTATTTATTTTATTTATTTATTTATTTATAAGGTCTGCCAACATTTTTATCACCACAACATAAAATTAACAACATTAGCCTAAAAATTATAAATTTAGTGAAAAAACACTTACAGGCAAACACAACTTGCGTATACAAAAAAAACAGTTAATCTGGCAGCAATAGCAACAGCATGTGAAAATTTACATAACTACAAAAACAATAAAAAGGATATATATAAATAATAAATAAATATTAAAACGACGTTAATAACAATTAATTATTGCTACAAAGAATATACACACACAATCAGGAAATAATTAAATATAACATTTTTTAAACATTGTCAGAAGTGGGGCCATACAAATTAATAGACGTACAAGCATTGTTGTAGTCGTTGCACATTCTGTAAAAAACACTATGAGTGCCCAAATTAGTCTTACATTTTTTTAATGAAAAGGGTTTGAAGTTAATGATTCTAGAATTTGGCCGAGGAATTTTGAAATTTATTTGGCTGACTAATTTAGGACAGTCGATAAGGTTATTTAATATTTTGAATAACAATACTTGATCAGCTACCCATCGACGGTTTTGTAGTGAGGAGATCTTAAAAAAGTTCAGTCTATCCTCATAACTGACCAACTCATATTTTTTGCCTTGATGCAAACACAGGAAAAATAAAAACTTCTTCTGTACCTTTTCCAAACGATCACTATGACACTTATATTTTGGGTTCCAAATACTCGAGCAATATTCTAAAGTGCTGCGTACCAATGCGAAATACACAATTTTTAGAGCAATGGAATTTTTAAAATGTTTACAATTTCGCCAAATGAAACCAAGAATTTTATAAGATTTTGAAATAATATGATCGAAATGATTAGTAAAAGAAAGTTTGCTGTCCAAGATGACCCCTAAATCTCGGATGACCGTAACTTCTTCCAATGTTTGAGAGTTTATCGAGTAAACGGTTGTCAGAGGACAACGCTTCCTCGTGAATTTAATATGCTTACATTTGTCTGGATTAAGTGGCAATTTGTTAACTGAAGACCACGTAGCTATTCGATTGAGATCATCTTGTAGCAATAAAGAGTCATAAGGGTTATGAATTGATTTGTAAATTTTTAAATCATCTGCATATAACAGACATTCAGAGTGATGAATAACCTTTACAAGATCGTTAATAAATACTAGAAAAAATACTGGTCCTAAATGAGAGCCTTGAGGAACGCCTGATGTAGCGTAAAAAGGATTTGATTCATACCCAGAAGTGACGACCCTAAGACATCTTTCAGTGAGGTAAGAGCGGCACCAGCTTAGGAGAGAGCCATGTACACCTGCCAAATGTAACTTGTTGATTAGTATTGAGTGATTTACCTTGTCAAAAGCCTTGCTTATATCAGTGTATACAGCGTCTACCTGTCGTCCCTGATCAAGCTCATGAGATAAATCAGCTATGAAACAAGAAAGGTTTGAAACAGTTGACATATTTTGGCGAAAGCCGTGTTGTTGAGGCACAAGGATAGGTTTAAAGATATAAGTAAAGTACGGACATACCAGTGATTCGAAGAGCTTGAAAAAAGCAGAAAGCATTGAAATTGGTCTATAATTACCGACATCATTAGAGTCACTCACCTTAGGAATTGGTACCACGTTGGCTTTCTTCCACTGTTGCGGGAAAAAGCCAGAAGACAGGGAAGAACCGAATATGATGTGAAGAGGGTAAGAGAGGCTTGATGCGCAATTGCGAAGAAATATAGCCGGTATACCGTCGGGTCCAGCCCCTTTAGCTGGATCCAACCTTTTCATGGCTTCCTCAATTGAAACAGCAGATATGTTGATATTACACAAAAAGTTATTTGAAGAGAATACATTCTGTAAATCTATTAGTGAGGATTGGGTGTCAGCGATGTAGACTGATGAAAACTGTTTAGCAAACGCATTGCATATCGCATTAGGGGTATCAAACTTTTTGCCATTCAGCTGCATTTCACTCGGCATTGTCTCAGTATTCTTCCGTTTACCTTTAACATAGCTCCAAAAAGCTTTGATATTTCTGCAGCTTATCGATTCCTCGATTCTTTTTAAATAAATTGCATAGCATTTGCCAATTACCACATGACATCTCGATCTAGCTTCACTGTAATCATACCTATCCACAGGATTATTATATAATTTTACTTTTTTATGAAGTTTTTCTTTTTCCTTAATAAGTTTGATAAGGTTTTTTGAATACCAATTAGGGTATTTATTTGGTTTACAAGGTATTTTGGGGACATGTTTATCAATTATTGAGTTAAGTTATGTGAAACAAAACTACAATGTGAATGTGTCTTCAATGACGTGACTAATAAATGGAAGATAAAGTATTTTTTTATGCCAATTCTATTAAATTTGTCCTACGGACAACCAAAATGTCCCATGGACAACGGTTTTGGTTGCCCAAGTGACCGGTTGTCCGAGTGACATTTATCTGTATTTGAGCACCCTGGTAATAAATAATGATATTTTGATTTAGGTCCTACGCGCAGTAAAAATATAGACTAAATAGAATATTTTCCACTTTGATTTACTGAGATATGTCAAATACTTAAGTTTTTATGCCGGTTTACCGGTAGACACACAATAAAGCCACCCACTTCTTCAAGACACACTCGGCCGACTGGCGACGCGGAAAAGATGAATTCGAAATGGCGGTTGGGTGAGTGCTGTCAATGAATTAATCGACTTGTTGTCAAGGCACTGATCACACCACCTGTGTTTTGTTTTCGGGACTTTTTTGCCGTTGTCCGGTGAACATAAGGATATTCAAATATATGAGGGACAAAAATGAACATGCCTAAAAATTAATAAAATTTTTAATTAGACAAAAATCTATATGCTAGAGACATTATAGACACTGCAATAAATAATTATGTACAAGCGCAATAAATCGCCCCATATATTTTTTTTGTATAAAGTAATGTTTCATTTTGCTAACCTACTGGGACACACACAATAAATCACTATATCAGATGGTTTTTCAGCCGGACAACCATAAAAATCAAGCATAATAGGGATTTTTTAAAAAATTATTTACTGGTTTATTTGCTCAATAACATACGAAATGCTACATATGTCAAAAACCAATGAATTTTATTTAGAACTGCGATTATTGGTCAGGGACACAACATAATACTGACATGACAAATAAAAGTTGATCGACCCACATACATAAAATCACGCCTTTTTCCCAGTGGGGTCTGCTTCTTATCGTATGGTTGATGAACAACCTGGTGTCAGAGTTTTAAACCGCCCGTAGGCCTCTGACATGGCTTCACACACCGTTGCAAAATCTCTCAGGTGTGCTGGTTTCCTCAAGATGTTTTCCTTCACTGTTAAAGCGTCGAATGATGGTACATATAAATTTCAAATTTGAAAAACATATTGGTACCTGGCGGGGTTTGAACTGGCGACCTCTCGCATGGCAAGCAACGACCTTAACCACTCGGCCATCGACGCTTTTTTACCCCAGTGTGGCAGGCAAAGATCACATCCTGCCATGCGCTACGATCCTAGTACACCAAATTCGCTTTTTTCAAATCCATCATGCGTGCTCGTTACCGTTTACTATCAACTGGCTCGATGGAACAGTGGTTAGGGACTCAGGTTCATAACCTACGGTTCCAAGAGTCGTGGGTTCGATTCTCACTCGGGACAAATATTTGTGTGACGAACATCGGTGTTTGTTCCGTGTCTGGGTGTGATTATGTATTTAAGTATGTATTTATAAATATATATGTATGTATATCAGTCTCTGGCGCCCATAGTACAAGCTCTGCTGCAGATATTCCCAGATATTTATTTATATTTAAGTTTATTTGTGTATCCACAGTTGATCCTGATTTCCGTAACACAAATGCTTAAGCTACTTACCACGGGATCAGATCAATGTATGTGATGTTGTGTAATATTTTTATATTTTTTACTATACCTAGTTTTAGTATTCATCATTTCACTTACTTCACAAGACGAAGTTTCTGTCTCACCTGATGAAACAATTCGAATCGAACCAGACCTCCCATGCTATCCCTATATCTCATTACGGGTTCCGTACACCTCTCACCTGCGTCCATAAATCACGAATTCGCAAGCCCTCCAACTAATTTCAGTTCTCTCACATATTGTTGTAATATTCGGCTTGGTTATGCCGAGAGGGCGATCGATGCCTCTCGCAATGTTGTGGGAGTTGTGAGTCGATTTTTGTTGGTGTTTTTAAGTTATCGAGATGATTAACGATAACAAAAAGATTGATAATATTAAAATAGAGAAAATAGTTATACTATTCAAGTATTAAATTGCTTAACATCTTTTTGATGTATCATCATGTAGGTAATTTAACTTTTCAGAGTCGAATATTCAAGCATGGTAAAGCAGTGATTTCTTTTACTGCTGTGATAGTAAATCCTTACTTCCTTACTAATCCTTACTAATATTATAAATCAGAAAGTAACTCCATCTGTCTGTCTGTCTGTTATGCTTTCACGCATAGAATACTGAACCGATTTAAATGAAATTCGGTGCAGATATAGTCCAGAGCCTGCGAAAGGACATAGGCTACTTTTTAACCGACTGCGCTATAAACAAGTAATGTTTTACCTGTTAAACGTCTCTACGCGTACGAAGTCGCGGGCTGAAAGCTAGTTTATTGCCACTATGTTTTGGCGAGTTTTTAGTATGTTAATGTACCACCTAGCAGAGAAGCAATTTTAAGCTTCAATATTTTTTAACAATGTTCCTATTTCTTTTAATTAAAGTCAACAAAGATTCGGTATTCCACTTCCCACTTTTTAATTTGAAACCAAAATTACCCAAAATGGCCGGCCGTACACAGTTACTCGTAAAAGGGGCGTTTCTCTTTATCCAAATCCAACCATCGCTAAACAGGATTAGAAGCAAAACTCTACGTCCACAATCGACCTATATATCTAACTATATATTCTGGGGAAACTTAGGGCAGTGGACAAGGAATTAACCGTTTGAAGAAGATGAATGCGAGGCCCTTTGATTTGTAGTTGTGAACTATGTCGGCCCTACGCGGTCCACTGGTTCAATGCCCGGATACCGGATTGCCTGACGCAATTTCCTTGTTTGATACCCGACTGTGGAAAAGGGGGTGTGTTTATCACCAGATTATGGTGTCCTTCTAACATCTTCAATCAGGATAAGCCTTTTCATTCCCATATCCCGTTAACGACATTGAATGCAATGGTTAAAGTAAGTTGGGCGCAGGACCAACGGCTCAACGTATTCGGTGTCAGGTATACACACACACTGTTGTCAAAACAACAAGTTGTTCCATATTGTTGACATGCAAATATTTGAGTTATTTCAATCTGATCGTTTAAATCAGTGGTTCTTAACCTATTAGACATGAGGGACCATCCGCTAATATTTCTGTCTTATCACAGACCACCTAAAAAAAAGCTTCGATGATCGAGTGGTTAAGGACAGCTATGCTTGCCATGCTGGTCGCCATTTCATACCCGCCTCGTACCACTGTGTTGATTGATTATGGTGGTGATACTAACATTATCTAAGTGTAAATAAAGAAAGGCTTGTTCCTACGAAGCCGTCAGAATCTCGCGTTATGTGTCGCGTCTACTTTATAATCACTTACATAATTTTTTTTAATAATTTAGATTGTTTCGCGGTCCACTTGGGATGCTCTCAGGGACCACAGGTGGTCCGCGGACCATCGGTTAAGAACCACTGGTTTAAATAGATACAAATTCACATCGTTGAACAGAATGTGGCCCTAATTGTTTTAAAATGGATCCGTATAAAGTTCAGATTGACATAACTCAAAAATGTTAACTTTCTCTTAAGAAAAAATTTACCCCAATCTTAGAACCTGCGATTGGAGCCTTCTCGTTTTAACGAATAACTTACCTCAAGAAGCGAAAATTACTGACTGACTGAACAGCTTAGTAAAGGTCAATGTCTGAAAAAAGTGATGTTCGTTTCATCGAGTGGCCATCAAGCCTACTTTATATACCTATAATTTGTTACCCACTAAATCTGCTGGGTCAAAAATACCCCAACAAATCGCAAACACAGCAGAACCGCAAATCAAACCCACCATCTATCTTCCTCATACGCTTAATTCCTTTCTCCTGGATATTTATAGTGTTGAACAAATAGTTCACCCTAGAGCGATTTATGAGGTCTGCAATAATGGGAACTCTGGCTGGTGAGTTACTGCCGGTGTATCGAAGTATCGGGGGTTGATAATGAACTAGTTTGGGAAGGTATCTTTGGTAGTGTATTTTATGGCTGCTTAAATCATGGTGAAAAAAAATCGACAACGAAACCACTTTTGCCGATAGCTTCTTCGTAGATTTTATTGACTCCCGTATATAAAGCACTATGAAAAAGATATACTCACAAGAGCTAACTATTATGCATTTCAGTTTCTTTTTCGTCATTGCTTTTTAAACTTATTGCGGTTTACTAACTACGGTTCCAAGAGTAGTGGGTTCGATTCCCACTCGGAACAAATATTTGTGTGACGAACATCGGTGTTCCGTGTTGTATCCACTGTTGATTCTGATACCCGTAACACAAGTGCTTAAGCTACTTACCACGGGATGAAATAAATGTATGTGATGTTATGAAATATTTATTTATTTATTTAAACGTCATAATGATTTTTGTATGTATTAACCAAATCGAATCAATCGAAATATCACAATTCAATAAAATTTACAATTATAAAGCCACGGAAGAATGACAAAGTAGTTCAAAGTAACTTATTGTACACGACTGCACCATACATAGTCATAAGCCAATGATATAGCTCACACGGCATAATAATGTTGTAGAACAAACCTAATAAACAGAAATGCACCGTAGAGACAAAAATTTTACGAAAAATACGACTCCTATATCGCAAGCAGAAGCTAGGACACCATAAATGTCAAGATAACTAGGACACATTAACCTTGGTACTAGGGTTGCTAGGCAACGGGAATACCCCGGAATTATATTTTGTTGATACGGCCTATGCAGTAATGGCTAGGATTAGCTAAGATGCCTCTGGTGTATCAGTATCGGGATTAACTAAATCTTAACTACAAAGGGGTTATTTTGGCCGGGTATATTATACCCGCGTGTTATTATAGTGTAATATGAGAAAGTTATGTTATGCTGTAATGGTTATGGTTCGCGTTTAGTGGTGTGGATATTGCTGCCACTTTGGCCTAATCCAGGGGACATAGGTTCAAATCCCAACGTGGTATGTTAGGCATTATCTGATGATCTCAATTACTTGTATCTACTTGGTAAGCAATCTAAGAACGCTTCAGACGAAAATAGACATTTGGATTATATGAATGTATTTCTACATCAAGATATCGTTCTTTTTCCAGAATATAATTTTGTTCCACCGAAAATATTAAACCTCTATCGTCAATCCTGGATTCTTGGTAAACGTCCAAAGTTATTAAAATGATTTTCTGTCTTTTTGCAATTGAACATTTAAAGTAGGTAATAGGCTAAAAGAACAAAAGGTAAAATTACTATTACTCGTCGACTCATAAGAATCTGGTCAAAATAATTCCGTGAATAGTATGTAATCAAAATCAGTAGAATATAATAATAATACCGTAATTCGTATCGTACGAAAAAATTATAATATTAGGGACATCTCCACACACGGTCAACTGACCCCAAAGCAGAGCTTGTACTATGGGCGTCAAGGACTGATATACATACATATACGTATGTATTTATAAATACATACTTGTATACATAATCACATCCAGTCACGGAACAAACACCGATGTTCATCACACAAATATTTGTCCCGAGTTAGAAGCGAACCCACTACTCTTGGAGCCGTAGCTAGGACCACTATCAACTGTTCCACCGAGCCAGACAAAATAACGGCATATTGCCAAAATAACCTTTTTAGTTCGCTGTAGTCAAGTAAACCTTTTCACGTTTGAAAATTCTTTGTTACCTGCTACCGAGCTTGCAAATGGTACCTTTTTTATTTACAAGGTTACCAGCGATTTGACACAGCATCCGCCTAGAACTCAAATAGTCGGACCTTTCATAAAGAACATGTTTTGAATCCGACCTCCGAAGGTACCCCAATATATTCACCATAATGGTGCGAATAGGCCTTGCAAAGGTCAAAGGTCAAAACAAATATAAGTCCAAGGGTTTTGGTTCGAGAGAGATTCGGTTTTGGTAATCTTAGATGGAGCGTTTTTGGTATTGCGGAAAATGTATGGAGGCTTTGGTGTTTTTTTGTGATCATAAAAAAGATTTTATATTTTTTTCTGTTTTAGGGGAAGGTTTTATCTGATTTGTGCTATATGTATGTACTTTGATTTTTTTATTTGAGAAACAAAACAGCTGTTTTGAAATACACTTATACAAAATTAAAACAATATATAGGAAAGTAAACACTCTTAGTTTCTTAGATAGACTAGCTCGGTGGAACACTAGTTAGTGACTCTGGCTAGCGGTTCCCAGAGTCGTGGCTTCGATTCCCACTCGGGACAAATATTTGTGTGATGAACGAACATGGGTATTTGTTCCGTGTCTAGGTGTGATTATGTATTTCAAAAATATTGCAGTCTCATACCGAACTATGAAAGAGATGGAACCGAGAGTAAGAGGGTTTGCTAAATGTCCTGCGAAGTTTACTGATCACAAATAATAATTAATTTTAAACTGTCATGGATACACACATTAGAAAACTGAAAAATCCGATATGTCTGCCCTTAGACCTACCTTGTCTGCCCTTAAACAAAACAACATGGTAAATATCCCGGACAGTTACATTTTTCTAATAATTAATTAATAGATAGCCAAGTCTATTGGACAACATCGTCTTTTGTCTTTACCCTAATATACATCTTTCGTCCCGTCTCTCAGAACCGCGGCAACATCGGATGTTTCTTAATTCAACATCCAAACTTTTTCGTGTCCAAAAGGTTTGACAAAGTGCGCTACGTCACAGGCACCCAGTCGCTCTCCAAGCGAGTTGTGGGATAAGTGATAAGAGGATGCAGTACTTACTTATCAGTCGCTGCTATCTTTGGAAGAAATTTGTAGGTCTAACATTATTAATAATAACGTTAATATTATTAATCCTTACTAATATTATAAATGCAAAAGTAACTCTGTCTGTCTGTTACGCTTTCACGCATAGAGTACTGGACCGATTTAAATGAAATTTGGTACAGATATAGTCCAGAGCCTAGAAAAGGTTATAGGCTACTTTTTAACCGACTGCGCTATAAGGAAGTTATGTTTTACCCGTTAAACGTCTCTACGCGGACGAAGTCGCGGGCGGAAAGCCAGTATTAAATATATTTAAGTGTATTTGTGTATCCACTGTCGTTTCTCATATACACAAGTGCTTAAGCTACTTACCATGGGTTCAGATCGATGTATGTGATGTTGTGAAATATTTATTTATTTATTATTTCATCATCAGCTTGATATCGGATTGTATAGTGGACCTGTTCCCACTCGGGACAAAATTTGCGTGTTTGATATGTGTCTGGAATTGTTATTTATACATTTAACCCTTAATAGAGCAACGGGTAAATAGATCCCACCAGATTTTGCACCTTATCCAGTTGTAATACCGGCGAAAACCAATGAAAAATTTCTATATGCTGTGCGCTATTAAGGGTATACCACTTATATTTGTGTAAACCACTCTTGATTTTGATATTCGTAACACAGTGCTTATAAAAACTTCGGAATCAGTGCAATGTGTGTGATATCACTTGTGCACTATAATATGTCATGCGCAGTTGCCTGATCTCAATTGAGATCGGCCGCCATGGCCGAAATAGGTCGAAAGCCTTATTCTTATTGTGAAATGACTAAAATAGTCAACGGTAATTCAATTTACAAACTGAACAATATATCTTGCGGACTCAGTAATATCGGTATAGCCAGTGTTTTTTTCCTAACTGACTTACGATGATGGCTTGGAGTAGCCTTGTCATCATCACCGACTTGCGGGGGAGCGGATGGCTCTCACCCCTAAAGGTATAGCCAGAAGAAGTCCCCTTATTTAAGTAGCGGTGAATACCCTTCGAATATTAAGGTCAGTAACGATGAAGGAAAACATCGTGAGGAAACCTGCACTCCTAAGAAGAAATTCTTAGGTTGTGTAGTCGACCAACCCGCACTTGGCCAACGTGGTCGACTAAGGCCTTATCGCCCTAGTTTAGGGTAGGCTCGTGCCCCAGCAGTGGGGACGTATATGGGCTGATGATGATGATGATGATGGATTAAGGTCAGTACGTGTCCTTACACCTAAATTAGTCATTCCATTGACCATGAATTTGGTGAAGTGCAATGAACGTAAATGCACTATTACGTAACGCGGCACCGATTCCAATTGTTTGTAAACAACTCTAGCAACAGTTTACAGCCACGTTCACATGTTAACGCACGCTTCGATTATTTTAAGAACGAGGTAATTACAATTTGCATGGATGTGTTGCAATTTGCAACACGCTTTTTAGTGTTAACTCGTAGATTAATATGTTTTTGCAAGCCTTGCACTACTTATGGTATCATAAATTAAAATGGTCGTCGCTTGCCATGCTAGAGTTCAAACCCCGCCACGTTCAACAGTGTTATCTTATTTAAAATCCATATGTATGATTTTTCGAGGAATTAACAGTGACGGAAAACGGTGTAAACCTGCAAATTTAAAAATAAATTCTAAGGTTATAATTCGACCAACCCGCACTTGGACACGTGGTTGACTAAGGCCTGATCGCCCTAGTTTAGGGTAGGCCCATGTCCTAGCAGTGGGAATGTATATGGGCTGATGATGATGATGAAGATTATGTAATGTATACCACTGTTGTTTTTGATATCCATAACAAAAGTGCTTAAATACCTATTTTCGGAACCATTTCGTGTGTAATTGAAATAGATTTAATGATTTGATGAGACTACAGATACTTACATTTGATATAACCGAGTCACAATAAACGAGTATTTAATTTCCACAGTCAAGAGATGTTAGATTCGAAATTAAACGATTGTGATGTATATTTTTCATCAGGACGGTTCAACTTTTCCTCATTGAATCAAATGCGGGGATCATCCATCACAATTTCGCTTAAGCGTTGCCTTTGATGAGTTATGAGGATTTCATAATGTCATTCAAGGTAGGTTTACGTTTTTTTAACATATAAATTGTTTCTGTTGTTTGACTGGCTCGGTGGAACAGTGGTTAGTGACCCAGGTTCACTAACTACGCTTCCAAGAGCCGTGGGTTCGATTCCCACTCGGGACAAATATTTGTGTATAAATGTGTGTATAAATTCTATATACAGTGCATCAGCCCCAGTAAGACTTAATGAAAGTACTACTCCTACTATTTTCTGAAGCTAGCGTTTGAGTCAAAAATTTTTTATTTTATTTGACCCCGTTATAAATCTAATAAGTGGTCAACAATGTTACCAACCAAGTTAATATAACCGTAAAAAACAGCCAATAAACGAATTTCCCCTTGAGCCAAACCCCCGGAATGCCGAGCTCTCCCGATGGCTGGACGATATTAAAAATGATAAGTATTCGTTCCTTGCCTCATATACCCTTATTGGTACCGATTGGGTTGGCGATTTGAAAATTTCAAACTACACCATGCTGGGAGTATGGCGAAATTAAGAATATTGGAGGAGACAGGCGAGATTAATGAATTTTCGTTACAGTGTGGCAGGTTGGAGGGGTTATTCAGCTTTCCTTTAATGAAAAGCGGTTGGATACGTGAAGTTTAATAAGTATTAACCTAAAACAGCAGTGTTTAGGTTGTGAAAGTATCAATTTGTAGACATATTTGACAAAATTTTATTTTTATCGAGTCTTATGGAGCAAAGAAAGAAAAAAGAAAACATTGATCACAAATACACTATTACATAATTAAACTAACACACAAACGATAAAATGATCAATAGGTTCTGCCTCAGCATTTACTGTAGCGGCCGCCAACTAGTATGTAAGTATAGTATTCTCGGTCCTTACACAAACAGATACAATGAAATATGAATTTAATTGCATAGTAAGTACTTTATTTAATTTTGTCAAATGAACATAACAATTAAGACATAACAGGTTGTCATGCTATGTTGCCATTTCTAACTCAGTTGTAACGTTAGAGTGAAATATTGGGCACTCGTCAGTTAAAACAGTTTTTTATGATGAGCCAGTTATTTTTGTATATGATTTAAGGAACAACGACATTGCTATAAGACGATAATTACCAATATGAACCCAAAATGTGTATAAAATGCTGATTACTGATGATAATATCTATCAAAAGGCAACTGCTGCGGAAATCAGTGTGGCTTCTGTCCTAAAACCTTGTAACCTTGCATAAAGTGACATTTTAATACATATATGACTGGCTCGGTGGATCAGTGGTTAGCGACACTGGCTGACAATTCCAAGAGTCGTGGGTTCGATTCCCACTCGGGACAAACATTTGAGTGATGAACATCGCTGTTTGTTGGTGTGTTATTTATATATTTAAGATTATTTGTGTATCCACTCTTGTTTCCGATATCCATGACACAAGTGCTTACGCTATTTACTACGGAATCAGATCGAGATGTATGTTATGTTGTAAAACCTTTTTTTTAAAGCCATATGAAAGTAGAAATAGCATTCCGATCGCAGCTAAACTGTAAATCTGTACGTTCAAAACTCATTACGGGACCATTCGCAGCATTAACGGCGGATATGGGACGAAGAGTCCGCGCTTGAACGAAATATTGACCGTCCACGAGGTAAATTGTGGATGTGGCATAGAATAGAATGTTTATTTGCAACATTCTCTTAACCTAGGTACAAAAACATGACCCTGAATGCTTACTTAAAAAAAAAATCATTTTTTTCCAAAAATGGTCTATACAACGTAGGTTACTAGTAGTCCCCAAACTAGGTAATCCTGGCTCTTGGGGGCTGGAGTTGTTGACTACATATTTTGGTTAACGGCGTTGTATGGTTAGATTTAATTTAAAAGTATAGACATACACAGCCTAATTCATGCGCGTAAGTGCAAGCATCCGTTATTAGAACAAACCACGGAGGACTTGCTCGCTTACTCGACTCTGTAGAAAGAGCGTAATGGTTTTTGTTTTTCGTGTGTGTATAGATAAGTAGTTTTAAGATCTCTAACTGTGTTATTTGTGTTTTGATTGATATTGCTTAATTAAAAATTGATTTTGAGAAATAATTTCATAATGTTTATAAATTAGATCTTAAGTTAAACCGATTTTTAGTCCAGTTCGATTTATACCGAAATCGATTTACGCCCATTCAAAACACGCTACGTACCATTCTGTTTTTTTTTTCAAATTTTAAGTTCATATGGACGATTATCCGACTCTTTAACGGTAAACAGACCCGACAGCAGAGCTTGTTGCTATGGACGTAAGAGAATGATATACAAACATACATACATAAATTATTTAGAGACCCCGTTTCAGCTCTACACGGATTACAATAGACGTTGTGTTACAAATATCAAAAACCACAGTGGATATCACAAATGTTCTCAAATAGATAAAGATAAATTACAATCCCTCAAATATTAACTTCAATAAATATTTTCAACAGAAAAAAAAGACGTGTGGCACTCGGGGACTATTGCATAGCATCGTCCGATTTCGGAGCAGCTCGTCTCGATTCGTGCGAGTTTCATAGAGTCGTACAATACGTCTAACCGCACGCACACAAACACCGTGCCGAAGTCTACCGAACTGAAACGACGTTAGACGATTGTGAGGTTTTTTTCGTTACGGAATATTCTGCTTGCGATCGGATCGAATCAGAAATGAGGCGATCCGTCAGAGAACCAAACCATTAGTAAGCTGAAGTGGCAGTGGCAGGCACTGGCCAGGCTTGGCAGATCTGGAGTGAAAATAAAAATGCCACCTCCAAATCGAACTCAGATCGCGACACTAAAATCTCATCAGTTTTCGAGGCATCGAGTACCAACATTTCATCTCCATTGGAACTGAAAATTACGGTGTACAGAACATTTGTTGTTTACAGACAGACAGACAAAGAACCGCCGCGGCATTGTTTCATCGGCCCGCGGTAGTTTTATTTGTTCCCGTTATTTTTCAAGTTAACGAAAGTATTATTTTTTTTTGGTGTTTCCGTTGCGGTTTGGAAGTCGATTTTCCTTTTGGATTTCGGGTGTAGAAAGTAAGGAGTATTTATTGTGGTTTTAGTTTGAATATCAATCAATTTAAAATTTTGTATTTTAAATTGATAGATATTCAATTTTTATTAATAAAGAAAAAACAAGTAATTTCGTAGATTGTCTGATGCTCTATCATTTTTGGTTTGTTGACGCACCTTTAAGCAAATCAATTAAGATAAATCTAAATTTATCAATTGAAAAAAAAAGACACCGGAAAAGGGTGAGTCTAACTCGCCCACGAAATGTTATACGCCACCTTTAATATATATTTTCTGTACTGACATATGGACAAACAGATACATAGTAAAGTCATAGTAATAGGATCCCGTTTTCCCTTCGGAATCCTTAAAATACTACAGTCGATGTTGCTGGCATTTTAACGCTTCGTCTAAACTGACGACCATAATATTGATTTCCATTGCTACAACACTAATCAGCAACATAGTTTCCATATCCGTTACACTCTACTATAAAAACTTCCCCCACTATGAACATTACCTAACATAATCCTCTGTGCCCTAGTTATAGAGCGTAATTGGAATTATCTTTTTTCCGATATTTCCCTCCCTATTACTATTTATCGGAATTTATGCGTCGATATTTCTTTCATCCGTCTAATCCCCCGGATTTATCTATGCTCACATCAGCGTTTATGGTCTATGAGTTGAACGGAAGTCGGCCATTTGCTTTTGTGGTGTCTTTGAAAGAGTTCTTTATGGAACTCAAATAGTGCGGTAAGGTTTTAATTTATATGTATAATAGATACTAATAAATTGGTACAATTAGTCCGTGCTTAGATGTTCCTTTGGGATCGTTTTGGTTTTATTAATCTACTCTAATAATCTATTGCGCCAGGAGTTGCTGAAAGAGAACTTGTGTGATGTACGTACGAAGATGTTTTTTCCCGTGTCTGGGTGTGCGATTAAGTCAATCCTCACTCGTATTTTAAATGCGAAAGTAATTCTAAATGTCGCAAACTTCTAAACTAAATGACAAATGAGTTAAATGACATTTGACAACAGCCCACAGAATCAGAATTGAAAAAGGGTTACTTAAAACCGACTTCGCTATCAAGCCTGTGGCTCTAAAGAGTAATGTTTAACACCGTTCCGAACATTTAAAATAAAACTAATTTTACGGATTAAACTCGCGTATATTGTTATTCTAAACATATTATTTGACCCGACGTTTCGAGCTCTTTACAGCGCTCTTGGTCACGGGCAAGAGTTACTGCTGTTGTTGTTCAAATGTGTAATGTTTACGCAAATAAAGGTTATGATCATAATATGTTTCTCATATTATAAGAAACATATTTTTTACAAGATAATGATAAATTAAGCAACATATTTTATAGAAAAACTGAAAATACTGACATAAAAATTACAATCTCCTTTAAATTATTTTTATTTTTTTAAGCGAGTTACTGTCACAAACACTTATCTCAATAAAATAAATAAAACCTTTTAGTTTTAGCGCTTATTACAAGTTGAGGTGCCCTATTTTGTGGTGATAGTGGTCATCCAAATGATAGCCCACCATTATTTAGGGCGATACCATTTTGAAGGAGATTTTTCAAATGGATAGGTAATTTAGGGCGTTGAGAGGATAATAAAAAAGTAACCTGATATTTTTCGATTTATACGAATAAGCTTGTTCATTCAAAACCCCCTGAATAATGTGTTCAACTGATTTCAGCCATGGCGGCCGATTTCAATTGAGTGATCAGCCAAGGGCGCAGTACATATTATAGTGCACAAGTGTGCGCGCAAACATGAGTGCACTCTTTATTACCTTACTCTCATAATTCGGTGAGACGGTAACCCGACATGACCGATGAGAGATCAGGCGTAGTACCTACGACATAACGTGCTTTCCGAGGCACGGGCGTGCAACCGCCAACTTCCTAACTCCGGGCTGAGTAATTGCTTTATAGAAAATCTCACAAAAATTTTACTCGACCCCAGACACGAACTGGGGACCTCTCCTGGGCCCTTACGCAGCGCTTTTTACCAAAAGACTAACGAGGCAATGAGGATTGGAAGTCGATAATGATCGACAATGAAGGCATGCTATCAATTTAACAAACTTCTTGATTTTTTATTTTAACCCTATATTTTCTAGTACAACTAGTTTTTTCTAGATTTTTCATGAATAGAGAATACATTCCACGCGTTTCTCTTTTTTTTGTATTGTGTACTGAACGTAATGTTATCACCGACATAACGGATGATAAGCTATTCAGGGAATTAATAGCTGCTATAAACATAATTGTAAAAGCAAAAAGGTTCGTAAGAAAAGAGCGGAATATACCTAATTTCCTCATAGCGATGACCAGAGACGCTTAAGTCGATGGACGCTGAATTAGTGAACTGTAGACTTGTGGTTCTGTTGTTTTATTTAATAACAGATGTCCTTCAATTTGCAAAAGCTTCATATTTTATATTATCACACATACATAAAATCACACCTTTTTCCCAAAGAGGTAGGCAGAGATCATTTGACCTGAATAAATGTCAAACTTAACCAAATGCCGGATATTTATATTCTGTAGTAAGCAAAAATAATCTCTAGCAAGTAGTAATCAAGCAAAAATAATGTACACATAACCGGATCAACATATTTTTGCCGCTATACAAGATACAAAATGCTTTATTTTGGTATTATTGCGAACAAAAATATCGATCAATCCTCCAAAAAAGGATCTATTCCTTTCTAACACCAAAAAGTAATACCAATATTTTTTTGTAGTCGTTATTCTTATGCGTAGATCGGATGGTATTAGTTTTTTGGTATTGGTCAGGAATAGATGAAAAAAGTCCAATAAAAAAAAGTCCGATAAGAAATTCCAAAAAAATAACCAGAAGTGGTTGTAACCAAATTAGCGTCTACCCTCTAAAACCTTACTGGTAAGTCACAAGAAACTGTAGATACCTACTCAGGACCAGCACTAATTTATCAAGTTGTCACAGTGTACCTTCTAAGGTCGGAAGCGCCTTACAGAGAGGAAGCAGGGCACATTCGGGCCGAGTGGCGACGGCTCATTTGCTAATTGCGTTAATAGGCCTAATGTCTATTGTGTAATGTGTGTAGGTAAAGAAGAAATATTTGGAGGATTAGTGAGGTATTTGTTGTTGATAAGATGAATAAATATTGCATAACATCACACACTTTCCATTTCCGAAGTTGCTCAAACACTTTTATTGCGGATATCAGAAAAAAGACGTGTGGCACTCGGAGACTGCCGCGGTAAAGCTATTGCATAGCATCGTCCGATTTCGGAGCAGCTCGTTTCGATTCGTGCGAGTTTCGTAGAGTCGTACAATACGTCATATCGCACGCACACAAACACCGTGCCGAAGTCTACCGAACTGAAACGACGTTAGACGATTGTGAGGTTTTTTTCGTTACGGAATTTCTTGGTTCGGTCGCCGCGCTCAAAGCCCGCGATAAAAGCTATGCAATAGCTTAAAAACAGTGGTACACTCAAATATACACGGGACCAACACAGATGTTCATCACTCGAATATTTTTCCCGAGTTGGAATCAAAACCACGCTTTTTGGCTCAAGAGAACTATGAAACACACTAAATAATATCGATTTATCAAGTTTAATTATCAAGTTGTCATAGTGTCCTTACTTTCGAAGGTTGGAAGAGCCCTTCAGAGAGGAAGCAGGGCACATTCGGGCCGAGTGGCGACGGCTCATTTGCTAATTGCGTTAATAGATCTAATGTCTATTGTGTAATGTGTGTCTGCCCACATCCTAGGGAATAATGTTCGAGGATTAGTGAGGGAATGTTTTTTTTTGCTAATGACAGGTCTGCATTGGTCGTCATAGCTTTTTTAGCTTAGTAAAATTATTTGAATTATTAATTTTTATTTGATGTTCATAAGAAATTTGGATATTATTTACCTATTGCCTTAGATAGAAGCCATCATTATTATGATTCCTTCTATCTCCATCTCTATCCAATTGTAAAAAGAAACATAAATTGATAATTGTTCTAAATTTTGAAATTGCACTGATGCGCCATGATATAAACAAAAAAAAAATTGCACAGTTTAAATTTTATCTTAAAAAGAAGAAGTTTAAACCCTTTATAACTTTTAATAAACGGGGTCCATTTGACCCCTCTCTCCTACTCCGAACTGGTAGACCCTACCTAAAGCGATGTAATCTGGGCACAAATTGTTTCTATTGGCGATCTGTTAGCAGGCCTCATTTCCGTGTCCGGAGTTCGATTTCCGGTGAAACATTTGGACGTACAGTTGTTTTTTTGGCTCATTAGTCTCGGGATGAGAGTGAGTCGGAATGGTGAAGATCACGTTTTGTAAAGTGCTTTTGCTGTCTGTTCCATATTAAAATTGTCGATGGAATAGAAATCTCTACTAATAATATACTCGTAAACGCGAGAGTAACTCTAACTAAAAACCTGTTACAGGTAAACTACTAAATAGCACAAATAAGACTATCTATCTTATAGTTTTGAGATATATCTTCCCGAACAAAATATAAAAACTTAATAAGTAATTAAACTTGTACTAATATGGATCCCACTCAGAATGAATGTAAATAAATATAACACAACATCAAAATCTTTGTTCAGAACCCGATGTAAGTTGAAAAAGCACTTTTGTCACGGATATCAAGAAACAACACAAACATACTTAAATATAACTATAAATACCTCTTTTTGACACAGAACCAACAAATATTAGTACCAAGTGGCATCGAACACATGATACTTTGCGCAAGACATGTACGGCATCTGTCATGTATCAAACATGCCATCAATCCAGTCAAAATGTATGTTTCAATGTGAAAAGCTCACATACAAGCCCAACAAAATAATATACCACACTATTTACCCTCGACAAACTCGAAGCGACCCCATAAAAAGTTTTAATTCAGAGTCGACGGTTAAATGGTAAGCCATTCCGGTGTAGTGGATATTTCAGCTCCGAACTAATACCGTCTACTTTCACATTCTCATCGTGTACCGAGGATCGATCGCCCCAGCCCCCGTCAATTAGGTAGAGTCGACATCGCCGAAGATGTAATAGAATTTCAGCACTTTGAGAGCGGTCGTGGCTCATTAGACAAACAGACGAACACGCCGATCTGCGATAAGTAAGTTTTTGTGAGTCGATTCGTAATGGGAATGTTAGGTAATGCGAAAATTGTTAAAAAAAGTTTGATGTAAAGTATGAAATGAAGATTGGATGTTGGGTAGAACATTACTGAGTTTATGTTAGCTCATTAAATAATGTAAAATAAAAAAAAAGTAACGATAATAAAAAGACATCTTAAAAATTCGATTTTTTTTTAATTCACGTATTATCACACAAGTCCATACTAAACAACTGTTTTTTTAACATGTCTCATTCTGGGTAAAAGTTCTCCTCTATTTTCCGTAAAAAGACCTAATTAAAGATGGTGTTACAAACTGGTCTTATCTATTTAATAACTGACACGTCCAAATCATAGAGCAAGGAATAACTGATTAATAGATCGATCAAACTACCGAATTAAAAAAGTCTAGCAAAGGCAGAGGCTCTAAAGCAATCGTTACCAACTATCAGATCCAGTAAAAACGCGTAACTAGAAAATCGAATATTCTCTCAATATTGAAACTGCCAGTCGTCTTTCCAATTCCAACGAAAAACTGAGAGACCAGAACGGAATATAAGTGAGGGGACACAAAAACACAACACAATCGCCACTTTACTAATCGAATGTTAATCGATCATTGTTCCCCGCCCCGATTCTCGGAATTCGTATTAGTGAAAACTCGGTTTAAGTTTCCAAATTGAATTGGACCAAATGTACGTTTTGAACGGACACATTTCTAGTGTTTGCGTAGGAATGTGGGAGCGGGTTTTTGTGAGGACGAAAATAGCGTATGGGGTGGACGGAGGAATTGCGGGACCGAGAATGGATGGATCTAGGTACGTTTGGTGCACACTAAATCGCTTAGACGTGAGGATTTTTAATCAACTTGGAAATAAACTTTAAATTAGACCGGGGCACTTTAACTCATAATACTACAGATAGGTATAGATAGTTAGGACCTTCTTCATTACTTTGGGAGTATGAGGAGTGTGTGTAGGACGCGTAGAGAGTTTGGGTAATAAGAGATTAGTCTTCTCCGGTATTTCTTACCTTTTGCAGGATTTGCTATCTTTGGAAGGGGGCATACGTACGTCTATAGTCAATCGCAATATCTAGATAGTGCATATGCAGGATAATATTATCCTAAAGGTCTAAGTTCCTATAGGTAATATGCCTTTCCATTTGGGCTAGTAGAATGGCTATAGATCTGGAATTTGTTCCGTATTATTTTGGTAGATGATTGTAACGAAACTTTTAGCCAGATGAATGGTTTTTGATATAAAATTGATCACAATGAAATGTAAATATTTGTGGTGTGACTGAACAGGTATAGTATTTGTGTAACTGTTGCTTCTGATATCTGAATCAGAACACTCAATGTGATATTTCATCAACATTCCCTTACATAAAGTATTTAAAATGGCTGGAATTGATCAGCCACTTAACTGATCAGCAAACAGCTTCCGATTGCAACAAAAAATCGGTAAAGAGTCACATCACTATTCAATCAGCGGAGCTCGTCAGCCGGGTCAATTAGTCAGTCAACGGCGCGAGCTCTTTTCAACTCTGCTCAGTCAATTGTCGCCCCTTCCCGTCGCCGATGAGATGTTTTTTGTAACTATTACGGAATGCAACTATTGAGGGGAAGGATTGAAAGTTTACTGGTGTTTTATTTGATTTGAAAATCGTGGCAGCTGGTGGTAAGGAAATCTAAAGCATGCGCATTTATGGTTATTGTATTTATTAAGTTAACGGTAGATTTAAAATAAAATGAAGTGCAATATTAAAATATTCATCGTCATCATCATCTGCCCATACACGTCCTCAATGCTGGGGCACTGGCCTACCCTGAACTAGGGCGATATGGCCCGACCACCCTGGCCAAGTGCGGGTTGGTTGACACAACCTTATATGAGAATTTCTTTGTAGGTGTGCAGGTTTCTTCACAATGTTTACCTTCACCAATAAAATGTCGAATCTAGGAATATCTGGGACATTTCCACACACGGTCACCTAACCCCAAACTAAGCAAAGCTTGTGCTATGGGTGTCAGAGACTGATATATGTATATCAGCATATACACCGTGAAATTTTAGTGGTTGTTTTCCCGTCGCAGAACGATTTGCCTTTAGTAATACTATCGAATCATGCAAATAATTCCTCGAAGAAAAAAAATTTTTTTTTCAAATTTTCAAAATAATTATTTTCCAACTCGAAAACGAGAGAAGCTATCGTTCTTTTTTAAGATGTGACGTAATAAGGTACTGCTTGCCGCATGAAATCGATGCTTAAAGCTGAAGAAGCTCGACACCCTAAGTCATAAAGCGGTTCGAACGTGCTTTTGAGTTTCGGTTCAACCTTTCGTAAAACCGGCATTTATTGATTTTAACAAAAAAGAACTGCATAAATCTATTGTACTACTACAATAGAATCATTTTACTGCGGGAAAACAACCACTAAAATTTCACGGTGTATATTTGTAAATACATACTTAAATACGGTATGACTAGCACACCCAGACACGAAACAAACACCTATGTTCACCACACAAATATTTGTCCCGTGGGAATCGAACCCACGACTCTTGGAACCGCCAGGCAGGGTTACTAACTACTGTTCCACCGAGCCAGTCAATAATCGTACACATGAATTTCAAAATACAGTTGTACGTGGCGTGTTTGAACTAGCGACCTCTCACATGGCAAGCAACGAGCGTAACCACTCGGCCATCAATGCTTTTCATAAGTATAATATACTATATGTATATCTTAAACATATATTTTATGATAGATAGATAGAAAGCGTCATATATTATATGTATAAAAATTTATCCATGTTTTTAAAGAACCTTTACTTTTAAAGTATAAAAAGTATCATGAAGTCAATTGAATAAAAAAGCAAAGTATTAGTAAATTATACCGTCAGTAAATCTATATAGCTCATTTTAGGTACTACTAGTCTTATCTTAGCCATGTTAAACATGTCTACTTATTCCATCCGTTAAACGCAACCACCGGAGTCATATTAAGCCGAACGCTAAAATGTAAGCCATCACCGGTTTTTAATCCGCTCTCGGTGATTTACGGGCTCACTACCGGAAAATTACCGGTAAAAGCTACCGATGGTTGCCGGTAAAATTACCGCGATGTATTGACGCGGTTTGCGGTGGAGTCGGCAAATTAATTAGTCAACAACCGCCGGGGACGGTCTTTATTTATTGCTAGTTGCGTCGCTGATACACTCGCGATTGCGGTGAGCTGAGCTAAAGAGCAAAGTGAGCGGAGCGTTTTATTTTAGTTTGTTAGGTAGTCTTGTTTTTCCGTATTGTAAGTCTAATGACTGCGCATTCATGTGTTATGATCTTCTTATAAATAAAAATGAATTGCTGTCGTTAGTCTGACTAAAACTCGAGAACGCCCTGACCGATTTAGGTAATTTTGGTTTTAAAATGTTCATCGTAGTCCAGTGAAGGTTTCAATGAGAAAATATAAAAAAAAGGTATTAAATTCGCCGGGACCACTAGTTTGAAATATTACTTATCATAACATAAAATTTTTAACTATCATGGTTACACACATTAGAATACTGATAATGTCCGGGATATTAACCATTTTGTTTTGGACAACTCAACGTCATTCTCGCAGTCCTACAGTTCACCCGTGATCTTAGCGCTTGCAACAGTTCCGAAATATCGGGAGCTCATTAAAACAAAACATACATGGTAAATATCCCGGACATTTTCAGTTTTCTAACAAACATATATAGAAACATAAAATCACGCCTTTTCCACTTCTTTCACACCCATAGGGGTAGGCAGAAATCATTTCCTGGAATGTGCTACGATCCTGGCACACCACTTACACGTCTTTTACTTCCATCAATCTCTTCATGCATGCTCCGACGAGCATGCATGGAGAGAGGGTCAAATCGACATTTGACCCTACTTCAAAATTTGACATAAAATAATAATGTGAAAGTAAATGTGTAAAATCTAGTCATTGTAAACTTTAGCAAGGCGTAGCGAATTGATCGAATAAAAATACGTAATAAATTAAATTTAAAGACATTTATTAATGATCCAAAATTGTTAAAAAAGTACTTTTTGCAGCTGACCGTACCCAAAGGCGACCCGGGCCAAACTTCGATGGGCACCTATTAATTTTAGCCCGGGCGCTCTCACTTCTTTCTTCCCGGGTCAAAACTTGTCCTCATTACTCTGGATTACTTGATCTCAATCCGAATATTTAATTACGAAAGTTGCCATCCCCCTGAATCATTGCGGGCTATCGGATTTTTCGGAATTTTTCTCCGAAGAATTGGTTAAATTTAAATTTTGTATCGCTCGTGTTAATTCAGGGTTTCTTTGGGAATAATTTGAAATGTATTCGTAAAGTTGGAATGGTTTCGTATTCGGGATCCGTTTCCTTAATTGTTATATCAGATAGCATCAAGGACACTCAGGATGACCTTATAACACCTGATGGTAAGTGATTGTGAGGTCCAAATATGAGGTCGACAGGTACAATAAGCCCTATTGAACCTGTCAACTACATCCTAAAGATGCCGTTTCACGCCCCGCCTTTAGAGCCAGGTATTATAGGAGGGAGGGAAATCATGAGCTGGTAGGGCGTTCCATGCCTTAACGGCAAGGGGCAGGAATGAGGAACTGAAGCTCTTGGTCCGGTATCGTGTTGATGTAACTATCGATGGATCTGTTTATCTTCCTATAGTAAACTAATAAATCTACAATCTAAATATTTTTTTTATATGTGAAATTTATTATTCAAGAACGTCTCGCAATCATAATTACCTATGGTTGAAAGTGGAGCAATTTGATTTGTTCCGTTTTTTTTTAAATATTAAAACAGCTAGAGCAAGCTTTAGCCCTTTTTAAATTTACACGAAAATAACGTAAATAAAAATTTCGTGTATGTGTTATGGACCAAGTGATTAATGCGAGCATTATTAATAATGCCCGAGCATTATGTATAATGTCTAGCCCTATCGGGCCAAGTGATTAATTATTATTTCAACTTCATTATTTGTCATTATGCGCGGTCATTATTATATGGCTATGTGATAATTGGGCAATATGATAATTGTGCGTAATTTGAGAAAAATAATTGTCTTTTGTGCTTTAAAAAAATATTTTTTATAATAAAAGAAAACGTACAATTTCCACTCTGTATAACGCTTTTTACAAAGTTACGCTGTTTGACATGTTTTCATAGCGTCGTAATGGGTAATACTCACTGCGTAATTTTTAGAATAGGATGAATAATTTTTGTATATGGGAAACTTCACTTATATTTTTACGTAATTCGATTATATTATCATTCGTAACCCCCGCTGCTGTGTATTGACCATACATTTATCTATGTATTCAGCCATTTTCGTACGCGACAAACGTAACGGTCACAAAAAATAATAAATACACGGAGGAACTTAATCTATGCATGTGTGCATAGATTAAGTTCCTCCGTGTATTTATTATTTTTTGTGACCGTTACGTTTGTCGCGTCATTGGACGTTGATTTTGCTTTGTGTTTGGACTTTGATTTAAAATGCCGAAACGAGGAAAAACAATAAATAGCCAATGTCTCCGTAATCTTAATCACCCCGCGCATCAATACTAAAATAATGACACTCATGTGTTCAGCGATTTTGGGTGTAAACGCCTTTATTTATATTGCAATTTTGAATAATAGCGTGTCTTACGAGTTACGCCGCTAAATTATGTCCATTACCCCCTTTTGTTATGACATTTTTTTCACACCACATTATTTTTAGAGGCTAACTACTTTTTATATTACATAAACTATTGTATATCAAATGATAAGATTAATTAAAGTTTTTTCTACATAATAAGTTTGTATTACTTTGCCCAAAAGGTGATAAACATTATGTATAATGCCCGGTCAAAGTGATTATTTGAATAATTATTATTGAATTGCACTCTCATATTGGGCATTTTTCATATGGACCGGGCAGTATGAATAATGCCCAATTTATCATTTGGTCCATAACATATGTACTGAGATTTTTCCATCAACTCAAAAAGAAGAAAACAGGTTAATTTGTATCAGTTTTCAAATGAGCTTATAACCAACAAATACAGAGCAACAAAAAACAATATTGCCCCCTTATTTCACCATTGCGTTGGTGAAATATGAGTTTTATTATTATTTTTGAATTTTTAACTTGTCTTGACAGACTTGTGAAATCATGAATCGATATGGACAGGAAAACTAGGAAACGAGGAAAAAAGTAACGTGTGAAATGATGAAAACACCACATAAAAGTCATGCAAACCACTGACTCTGTGTGAACAAAAACTTTTCCAAAAGTTGAACTGAAATTCTTCGTATTTGTGCACTTCGTGCAAATGAAAAATGTTTTCACAAAAGCTGTAAAAATGTTTTATCCGCAAAATATGCTTTCACGGGGTAGAGAGGAATTTAAGCCTTTGCAGTAAAACATTGATGATAAATAAATATACGTGAACGGTTGCCGTCGCTTAGCGGTCAGCACGCATACATTTTTAGGTTTAAAGATTTTTTTTCTCACTAGCCGTGCCCGCGACTTCGTACGCGTGGAACAGTTACATTTAGCTGCATTTTGATTTCTGTAACAAAATACCTGATATTTTACAACCCACAACCCGTCACGTCAGAGGTATAAAGTGGATCGCTGGAAGTGATCTCTGCCTACCCCTCTGGAAAAAGGCGTGATTTTATGTTTTGTTTTTTTTTAATATATTACAATCTCAATCTGCGTAATATAGGAAACAGCGCTACTTAAATTTAAACTAATTAAGTCTTAATTTCATCTGTAAAAAAAAATTACTGGTTTGAATATGGCCGTTACTTTTCATGCAAGAAGTACCCGGTTCAAACCCCGATACATTTTTAAAGTTTGATATACGTAGGTACGTTTATTGGACGCATAAGCAGATCTTGTGAGCGTTTTTGTCTTAGATTAGAATATAATCGAATCAAGGAAATATATGAGCCAGGAAATGATATTATCAAAGATAACATTAACTTAACTAAGTACACAAACGACCGTCACAAATTACATGTCAAAGGCGTTCCGTTTGCTAATAGCGGAAACAATTTACCCATAAAAACCCACATAGCTAACCATTGTGCAAAACAATAATATCTGTAATTTTCTTTTCTTTGCAGGTAATCACAGTGACATCACTAGTCGAACGTCAGAACCGAAAGACCGTTAAGGAATGCGGCAAAAACAAAATGGCCGCCTGAAGTGACAGAGGGATGTGAAGAAAAATGTGATGGGCCACTCTAGAAGCATGTTCGCGAAGACAGACCGATTTTGGGACCGGAGAAAGGGGAAAACTGCGCGATGACGACGCGAAACCGGTTAAGCGGCTGTGTAAAATAAATCGGTACCGGTTTTTAGAGTCCGCTTCACTAGTAAAAGTAGGATTGCTTCTTTGTGTGTCGCGGTATTTGTGTCGTATCAAAGTATATTTTCTTTGCTCGTTTCGTTCGGTTAGGCATCGGTAGACTAGTTTTTCTATATCATTTCGCATTCAGAAGCAATATTAGATAAGAGGCCTTTGTACGCACGCGTTTTGTATTGGTTCGTATAAGTTTGTAAATACATTCGGGTTTTTAAATAAGATTTGATATTAATAGCTGTAGATTTGTATAGACAGAAATTAAGTATCTTCGATCGAAATCTATGCTTGGATGTAGTCTTCGCATATAGTTCGGGAAAACGGGTATTAATTAATTGTAAAAAGTTGAAAACCAATCTGTTGTAACTATTGATTAGTGTAATTTTTAAAATTAATAAAGTACGAGTATATAATATTCCGTTCCTATAGGCAATACGATTTTTAATTGTTTCTTGTACCGCAAACTTTTCGTAATTATTACGGGGCCAAAATTTCAATTCCGAATCGTTTTTTATAATTGAGAGTTAAATTAAAAAAATATAAACAAACAAAACAATAAGCGTGGTAGTTAGTTGAATTTTACAAATCTGGCGTCGAAACGGGTTAGGGTGACCGGTGCCGTGACCGAAACCGAAACCGATACCAAGATGGTGCCGAACACAACAACACTAGTGCGGGCGACGATGAGTACTCACATCAACGGTAGTTTGGGGTTGAATTCGACGTTCCTAGTCCCGACATTCATAAGCCAGGAAGAGTTCCTTGCGCTGCAGATGACGAATGCTTCGGACGCGAACACAACAATATCGAACGACACCGTCCCAGTCGTTCTGAAGACCTGGTACCCGAGCGGGTATTCCCCGGCTCACATCATCATAGCTTCAGTGGTAGTGACTGTCCTTATGATAATGGTTGTGGTGGGCAATATGTTGGTTATAATAGCTATAGTGACGGAAAAGGCGCTGAAAAACATTCAGAATTGGTTCATAGCGTCGTTAGCAGTGTCGGACTTCTTCTTAGGGTTAGTGATAATGCCGTTCTCGTTGGCCAATGAGCTGATGGGCTACTGGATTTTCGGGTTTTGGTGGTGTGAGATACATTCCGCGATGGATGTTCTGTTGTGTACTGCGTCAATAATGAATTTGTGCCTGATCTCTCTGGATCGGTACTGGAGTATAACACAGGTGAGTTTAGATCTTAATAACTATTACTTAATTATATAATTTTAAACTGTCATGGTTACACACATTAGAAAACTGGATCTGTCCGGGATGTTGTTTTGTTTTGATGAGCTGCCGATATTTCGGCACTGTTGCAAGCGCCATGATCGCGGGCAGACAAAACAACATGGTAAATATCCCGGACAGTTTTAGTTTTCTCATATTACTTTTTGTGTGTGTGTGTTTTTTTTCATAACTGTCACACGATGATGGCTTGGAGTAGCCTCGTCAACATCACCGGACTTTTGGGGGAGCGGGTGGCTCTCACCCCTAATTATGTGTATGTGTTCTAAAGTGTAAGTAAGGTAGTGATTGTAAAACACATTTTAAATATACTGCTTGTGCTATTCTTAACACATAAAATGTAAAATGAAAGCATTATAACATGGTAATCCATAAAAAAAAACTGTATATTCTGATATCCGGTTTTATTTTTTATTTATTTCAAATAAAAGGCTTACAGACCAAACATTGTTTTTTTAAGAGTATAGATTTTTATTAGCCAGTCGCTACACAAACAGCTTAACTGAAATCAAATATTTGCTTTCCAATCGCAAAAACCTAAAAAAAACGAGTTTCAGTTAGATTCGTAAACACAGCACCAATATATCGAACTAAACAAACTTGTTTCCGGATGTCAGCCGGCAGCGGATTTAACAAAACATGTTGCACGGTGGTCTATAACGTGGTTCATTTAAATATTTAGTCTCCAAACTGAGCTTTCGCTGGAATCGGAATAAGCCAGCGGAAACCGGTGTAAACCGGTGCAAACCGGCGGGGACCGGTCCGTGCCGGTAGCGGCCAGTGTTGCGCTCACACAGGCCTATTCGGGTAGGGTTGGCAAGTAATACTTTAATACTTAAATAATACTTTATTTATTTATTCAAAAGAAATAACAAACGTTAGTGTCGTATTACACAGTTATACAAATTATATGCTAATTACAAAATACTAAAGACTTAATAATAACAACTTAAAATAATGGAAATGAAAAATCTTACGAACTAACTGTGTACACTTAGGCAGCGGCCACTGCACTAGACTCTAGGTCTGTATCGCAGGAACCAGTACAGTTACTAATGTAAAAGTGTAACAAATTTGACGACTTGCTAGGTTATAAAGAAAAACAAATATAAAAATTCAAAATAAAGAAACAATCTTAGAAACAGAGTAAATATATGTTGCAATAATGGGCATTACTAGTGTGTGTGTGTGTGTGTGTGTGTGTGTGTGTGTGTGTGTGTGTGTGTGTGTGTGTGTGTGTGTGTGTGTGTGTGTGTGTGTGTGTGTGTGTGTGTGTATGTGTGTGTGTGTGTGTATCTTTGTCATGTCATGTCATTATCTGAGATGGGAGATTAAATCCTCAGTATCCAAGTAATCCATACTACTGAGATAAAGTCGAAGGGCACGCTTTAATTCCAAAGCTGAAAGATTTTTTATACCCTTTATGGTTGAGGCGATTTTATTATATATGTACCTGAGAGAGTATGGAGGGAGATGCTGAGCAAAACTGGTATACACGGTCGGTAAAGGTATCTTGAAGGTTCGACGAGCGGCTAGAATTTCAAAGTCAGGGGACGTAACAGTTTTTATGTGAGTTGTAATAGCTGCTTTTAGCACGTACAGTTGTCGGACTCTGGGAACATCGCATTCTTTGTAAAGGTTGTTCGTAGAGAATCTGTAGGGTTTGCTTAACATGACTTTCAGCACCGCTCGCTGAGCTCTCTCTAACTCGAGGAGATATGTTTTGCATGTCCCTCCCCATGCAAGTATACAATAAAGAAGGGACGATTGGCATATTGCAAAGTAAACCATTTTCAGAGTATTACTGCTAGCGGAGTTGCGTAAAGATTTCATTATAAAAATTGATTTTCTTATATTTTTAGAGAGAGCCGTTATATGGTGTTTAAATAAGAGATTTTCGTCTACAATTACTCCAAGGTATTTCATGGTTTTAACTCTATCCATAGGGGGACAAGTGCATGTGGTACCATGGACTTGACCTGCCATGTCACTGCAGGTGTGAATAATTAGCTTCGAATGTACTTGGGGTGTAGGTGCTCGCATTTTTTGAAAGGCCATATACTTGGTTTTTTGTAAATTTAACGTTAAAAGGTTATGATCAAGCCAGTCAAGGATTCTAGACATTCCCTGATTTGCTACATCAAAGACGGACTCCCACGACTCTCCTTGAAATAGAACAACAGTATCATCAGCGTAGCAAATGAGTTCAGCTCTCGAAATAGGGACTCTAAATATGTCATTTATATAGGCTAGAAAAAGTGTTGGTCCAAGAATACTACCCTGAGGCACCCCGTATGTGACTAGCTCTTCTTCACTTATCGCTGAATCTATCCTTACACATTGTCGACGGTTGGATAAGTAAGATCTGAACCAGTCGAGAGCCAGACCTCTGACACCCAAAAAAGAAAGTTTTTGAAGTAGGATTGGGATCGATACCGTGTCAAAGGCTTTAGCCAAGTCAAGAAAAACACCGATGCAAAATTTATTCTTGTCTAGTAACGACACAACCGATTCTGTCAGAAGAACAACGGCATCTTCTGTGGATCTACCTCGTCTAAAACCAAACTGCCTGTCTGAGAGAAGAGAGTGCTTTTCAAAGAAAACGTTTATGCGTCGATTTACCAGTTTCTCCAAAAGCTTAGAAAATATACTTAGCAGCGTAATAGGTCGATAATTACTTGGGGTGTACTTGTTCCCATTTTTGTGTATTGGCTTTATTTAAGTATAGGCTTTATTTTAACTGGTACTTAAGGTCAGTTTTGTTCCAATTTTAAAATTTGATTTTGGCGAGCGAAAAGCCATACCGTCATAAAAACTTCTTTCTTTGTCCTATGGTTTAGTTTTATCTATTGTAATTTTTGATTATTTTATAATAAAGTAAAACAAAGAAGTAAATAATTAGAGAGACAATAATATTACGATTCTCTGTGCCTTCAGTCAGCTATTCGATATGTCTGTACAGGCCCCGTAGAAAAAGTAACAATATCCAAACGATAACGAAGTTCGAAAAGAATAAAATGTATGGGATTGACATTAGACGCGATAAATCAATCCCATACATTTTGATCTTTTCGAACTTCGTTATAGTTTCGATATCTAGACACGCGGTAGCGTGTCAAGCCAAGGTTCAAGAAACAGAACTGGCGAGCCGCACCGTGTGTAATATTACACGAACCATTTGGAACCACTTTTGAACCCCTCATAAATCAAAAACTATTTCACATAAACGTATCAAATTTGGCTCATATATTGTGACTTGCGAGATAAATATGTGTTCTAAATTTCATAAGCTTATCTCAAACAGTTATTTAGATATTAATGTCCAAAAATCCTCATTTTTATCATTGACTGACTGACAGATCAAAATTCTAACCCAGTTCCAAATGACCTAGAGAGTTAAAATTTGGTATGCAGATAGGTAATTACATGAATACAGAGGAAAAAATAAAAAACTGGCAATTTTTTAATAATTAGGTTAGGTTCTATTATTCAGAACGCTTAACATAAATACCTAATTAGTGCCTAATAGCGCCTATATACCGGGCAAGGCAGAGCACTAAGTATATATTTAGGTATACTTGCTTATTTACAATTAAGAGTAGGTACTTATAGTCGGTTTTCATATTTATTACTTAGGGTAGGTACCTACATAAAGTCTAGTTTTAGTTTTGAACTTGTCCTTTTCAAAGGACCCACGGCGTTACGATGATATATACTTTTCTACAAAAAGTAATGATATCCAATCAAAAACATAAATGTGAAATGAGAGCCAAGTTCAATATTGCCTTGGTTGTTGACTTCAGCGACAAAAGAAGTGAGATCTAAATGGGTGCCAAGTTCAATGCTCAACCCAGAAATTTATTTATAAGTAACACTATAACATACCTATCATATCTTCTTATAACATAAGATAATGTATGGTGGTAGCCTATGAAGGTCTGTCTTGGCTAGTTACTATAAACCTACCAACGTATTATTTTGTTCACTCGCTAGTTTGTACCAACAATCCAAATTTTCGGAATTATATAATAAAAACCGACAAATACTTGTAGGCTTAGAACTCGCGACGGCTATAATTCATATATGAAAACTAGCCAAGACAGACCTTCATAGGCTACCACCATACATTATCTTATGTTATAAGAAGATATGATAGGTATGTTATAGTGTTACTTATAAATAAATTTCTGGGTTGAGCATTGAACTTGGCACCCATTTAGATCTCACTTCTTTTGTCGCTGAAGTCAACAACCAAGGCAATATTGAACTTGGCTCTCATTTCACATTTATGTTTTTGATTGGATTGTTACTTAGTCTAAGCCCCCAGATATCAGCTTTTAACGTGTCTGATACACCGTAGTTAATAGATACAATTTATTATTCCTGAACATATCAAGTTAATAATTTTCAACGAACATATTTTATTTAACCTGTTGCGCGCCGACCCTACTCAGGTGCTCCAATATTCATAGTAACTGCTGCCGCCGTCGGGTATTAATTGTTCGATAAACTGAATCCGTGATGCCGTATTAAGCACGGGCCTGCAAATACAATACGACTTGGATTCTGGTTTGTAGCCTATTGAAGCACTTCCAGATTTCGTGTGAATTAACAAGGATAGTTTAAGTTTTAAATTCGTAATCACTTAGTGCTTCCGCTTTTTGGTGTGCAGTGCTGAATATTTCTTATTATTAGGACTTAAACGATGCAAGCACTTGTGATGTTCACAAGCCTAAAAATATAACCTTAATAGATCGAATCTTTTATAATATACATATTGGATTGAAACTGCGTCTTAGCTCAACATTTATAACGGAACTATGTTATGCTTATCAGCCCTCGGATCTTATTTTATAATTTTATGTCTAATCATCATTGATATTTTCGTGGCTTACTAGACAGACTACAGAATAACTTAATCTAAATAACTAACCCCATCTTACAGCCATTATTTTTTTAATTATAAAGGTTCTGCCAGAATATCAGCGCTGTAGCGGCCTAGCAGCCGCTGCAGCACATGCTGAGGCAGAACCTATTGATCACATCTACTGTATGTGTGTTTGTTAAACTTTGTAAATGTATGTGATCAATAAATGTTTTCTTTCTTTCTTTCTTTCTAAATCTCTGTTGACTATTGTAAACAAACATTCAGATTTCTTTGTGACATAGTAAAGACAAAGAAAACACAACTCTGATAAAACATCACGTTGTTTTATTCGCGAACTTATTGTGTCCCTGTGGAATGCAGATCTCGGAAACTAGAAAACATTCAGGAACCCTTTTCAAGATTTTATAAATTATTTATTTTGCCTTGAAGTCTTTGTTGAAGGATAATATCTTAGACTGTGTAGTAGTGCATAATAAATAGGAGGTATATATCAATATCGAGGAAATCAGGACACCTGTCAAGTCTTAAGTTTAGGCACTTGGCCAGTGTGGTTGACTAAGATCTGGTCGCCTTAATTCAGGGCAAACTTAGGCCCCTCGGTGAAGACGTTATGAAGATACGTATAAGTTGATGAAGATGTATCTGATGATAGGGACTGTTGGAACTGTGGAACTGTTTTAATTCAATAGCTGAGAAGTTGACGACTAAAGCCATTTATAAGAAAAAACAAATCAGTTCATTGAAAAATCTTCACAATAAATCATTCTTTGTAGCCAAAATAAATAAAGCACAAAAAATTACAAATAAAAAACCGCACCCTTTATAGAACTACGCCACAAATTACCCACACTATAAATTACGAACGCATACTATCCCTCAACATTATGCCGTTAAAGGACACAGATTTATCGCCAAAATAAGCATCGCTTACAAATCAACTGTGTTCACGCACATTCGCGTGAGCTACACCACATTACTCATAGAGTTAGCTTCTTCGTTAGCAGCGAAAGGGTTAACAGGGTCGGCACTAGTGATCTTAGTAGTTGTTAGATTACGACGATGGCTTGGAATAACCTTGTCATCCTAACCATGCGGGGGTAGCGTTTGGCTCTTGGCATCCCTGAAGCCAGTATTCTAGTTATCTTAGCGCTTAGGAAAAAGTTGTAGCGCTCATTTTGCCAGTTTCATAATGTAGGATTTCGATTTTGGTGGGTGTCTGAGCAAAACATTTTCATGCGAGATATAAAACATGAATATATTTTCGCTTTCACTATAATCGCAAATACTTAAAGTCAAAATTAATAAATAAAATTAAATGTTACTTATTAAAAACCAATATTCTTTGTGATTGTAAGTTTCTTTATTCTTTATACACGTTGTTTTGCTCAACATTCAAGACAAGATCAGGTAGACCTTGAAAATATTTACAAAAAACTTAGTAACATTATTGGCTAATAAAAAACCGCCTCAGTTAACGAGTCCGGCCCTGGCGTTATCAGCCTTTTATGCGAAATGGGTGAAGTTTTCAGCTCTTGAAAAATGACAGCCATAAGTCACATTTTAGTTAATTATTTCGGGTTCACCGCCGTTGAACTTTAGATAGCATAGATAGATAAATAGTTGGAACGCTTTCAAAGTTCCAATTAGACAGGTTCCCCTGTCAACGTTCGTGTTGGATTCGATTAACCTTAACCAGATATTTTGTGATTGTCTGGTGTAAAACATTAAGTTTTAGTACATTGAGTGAACGACTGATTTGAATTTTTATTTTCTCTGTTTGTAATGGTACAAACAGATTTTGTGTTTGTAAACTTATTTAGAATTATTGTGTCTTGGGTGTGGAGTATTTTATATTTGTGAAGGGAGTTATGTGTCTACGTTTTTTCTTTTTTTGTGATAAATAGTATTTTTTGTTTTTATTGTGGATAAAATCAAATAATTAACTACTCAATACTCCATTATCGTTAAGTAAATCTATACGACCTTTTATACATGATGGATAAACAAACAAACTCATTCGTATTATTAATGCTGTAAATTAAGAACAGAAAACCTTTTAAGATACGAATAATATCCACATAAAGCATCCCCTTCTCCCATAAAGTGTGAAAGTGTCGATCGTTTCAAATACTGCTCCGAAATATGACACGAAGAAGCATTAATACTTTGTTCCATAAATTTTTATTCATTGCTATTGGGAATAACTTCAAATGACGAAGATTGTCTGTTGATAATAGTGATAAAATGACAACTTGATGATTTCAATAAAGTCTTATTTTTTTTTACTAAATTTTATGAATTCCGAGAAATCACAATATAATTTTTTTTTATTCATGACTAGTTTGAAGGCGCCTGCCCATGTCCGAACCCACGATTCCTGGCGCAAGGCCAGGAATCGTGGGTTCAAACCCCAACCTGGTCAAATATTTGCGAGATTTACATGAAATTGGTGTTTATTTCATGTCTGGGTGATTATTTTTAAGTAAAGTTAATTTAAGTATATTCTACTGTTACTGCATTTTTTCTTTTAAGTGCTAAATCTTGCACAAGTTTTAAATTTAAAAAAGAAAAGGAAAATCTCGATTACTCTGCTGTTAACCGGGGATTTGAACATCCGTCCTTCCGGGAATAGATGGTGCCGCCACCTGTGTAGCTTACAGGTAATATGCGTTTGAATTAATACTAATTTAACTTTCGAAACATCAGGTCTCTGAATAATATGTTTAGAATAACAATACACGCGAATATTATACGTAAAATATTTTTTTTGCGGATTACACTCGCGTATTTTATTTTAACTCGAATATTTTATTTCAAACGTGTAGTGTTCGCACTAATAATAGACAATACTAGGAAAAAATGCGGTAAAAATTCGACGGCTTCAATAGCTGTTAGTAGATGTAATGGTTCGCAAGTCTGAGCGCGATTCCCGGAAGGAGACGTGTTAAAATCCCCGGTTAACAGTGAACCATTTTAATTTTATCTGTTTTCAAAATATTCCACTCTTGTTTTTGATATCCGTAACACAAGTGTTTGAGCAACTTAGCATGGAATTATAGCGAAGTAGTTGTTGTTGTAAGTTGTTGACATTTAATACTAAACAAATGGCGTAACAATAACAAAATGACTAAGAAACACATTTGTTTACCTTCACCCATTCTGTAAGGCTGAAAGCCTCATATTACACAACCGGAATGTAAGATGGGGCTCGGCTGAAAATGGGTCACATTGACCAATTAGCGACGCGAGAGACAACTAAAAATAACCGAGGGGTTGACAGGCTAGTTGCGGGCCTTGGCGGCTGTGTCGGCGTTGAAAGGGTTAAATTGATGTGGGAAATAAAACTGTGTTAGTTGTTTCAATAGGTGGGTGTATTATTTCCTGGGGTTTAATAAATATAATAATTGTGTATAAGTTTTGACGCTTTAAAGGTGAAGGAAAACATCGTGAGGAAACTTGCATACCTGTGAAGAAATTCTAAGGTTGGGTTGACCAACCCTGACTTGGGCAGCGTGGTTGACTATGGCCTGATCGCCCTAGTTTAGGGTAGGCCCCAACAGTGAGGATGTATGTATATGGGGTGATGATGATATAAGATTTTATTGAAAGACATACGCAATATATTTTAAAATATCCGTCAGTATTTTGCGCTCGGTGTGGCCGCCTTCAAAAGAACGTTACATTTTTTATGTGGCAACATTGCATAACCTACTTTTAATCCCTGACGTAAAAAGAGGGATGTTATAAGTTTAACCGCGTGTGTCTGTTTGCGGCACCGAAGCATTAAATACAACTTGATGTAATATTCTCTAGTTATCCAAACAAGTTTGTAATGTTTTTTTCTGTTCAAATATAAGTAAGTATAAGTTATGATTGTAACCTGTTGTATATGCCAGTCATAATATCATATAAAGTGGGTTTAGTGTAACACTGTGACTTATAATAATGCCATTAAGTTATTAGTATAAGGGAAATACTAGTACTGAGTTGTTTTATAAACTACTAGCTGTGCCCGCGACTTCGATCGCGTGGACTACAGGATTTTACAAAAGTGGTTCCCCAATAACACCCGTTCCCCTGGGAATTTTGTAATATCGCGTTGCATGAAAGCTTTACGTTTATTAAGGTACCTGAACGCCAAATCTCAATCATCTATCTTACGCGATTTAGATTTTTTCATACAAAAGTTTTTTCCCTATTACTCCCGTTCCCGTGGGAATTTTATAATATACTGTTGCAACTAAGCTTTAAATTTATTAAGGTATCTGCATGCCTAATTTCAAGTGTCTAACTTATGCTGTTAATATTTTTCATACAAAAGGATCTTCCCGTTAATTCCCGTTCCCGTGAGAATTTCGGGAAATCCTTTCTTAACAGATGCCTACATTATAACATCTACCTGCATGCCAAATTTCATCTCGATCCGTCCAGTGGTTAGAGATGTTTAACGGGTAAAACATTACTTCTTTATAGCGCAGTCGGTTAAAAAGTAGCCTATAACCTTTTCTAGGCTTTGGAATATATCTGTACCAAATTTCGTTTAAATCGGTTCAGTACTTTATGCGTGAAAGCGTAACAGACAGACAGACAGACAGACAGACAGAGTTACTTTCGGATTTATAATATTAGTAAGGAGTAAGGATTAGTAAGGACTAGCGACCCACCCTCGCTTCGCTTCGGGGATATCTCTATGTAATATATTTTAACCCCGTAAGAGAAATCAATTTTTTTTTATATAAAAAAAGCCTATGACACTCAGGGTGTAGCTTTCCAACAGAGAAAGATTCTTTCAAATTTCAAAGCCCTTTCAAGCGGCGGCATATAAATTAAATTTTTTAGAATAAAAAACCGCTTGCTGTGACATAACTATAATATTTAGACATATGCTGTCGAGACACTTTTTGTAGATAATGATGAGTTCTGCAAAGTCTAAGTAAATGGTTTTGTTCTATCTTCAATAGTTTTCGCAGCGCAGGCGACGTAAGGAATTTTTCAGGTCTATTTTTTACACCTTGGGTTACATTATTGGAGTATTTTTCTTAAAATATAATATAGCCTATGTTACTTCTGAATAATGCAGCTTTCTAATGGTGAAAAAATTATTGCAATCGGTCCAGTAGTTTTTGAGTTTATTCATTACAAACATACCCGCGACTTCGTCCGCGCAGAGACGTTTAACGGGTAAAACATTACTTCCTTATAGCGCAGTCGGTTAAAAAGTAGCCTATAACCTTTCCTAGGCTCTGAACTATATCTGTACCAAATTTAATTTAAATCGGTCCAGTACTCTATGCGTGAAAGCGTAACAGACAGACAGACAGACAGAGTTACTTCCGGATTTATAATATTAGTAAGCATATACACACATAAATTTACTTCGACACTAATCTGTTCCAAATCAAGATTTGAATCCGATATAAATCTTCACGTAGTTCTTGCTACAAAAAGATTAAACCTATTAAAAATAACTCAAAAGCTAAATATAGCGAAAACTGACGAATCGAGACCCACATTTCTGTTTGAAGTTGAAAAACTGCAGTTATGAAGCCGCAGAAACGGTTCACCTCAAATCCATCTCTATTTACAGTTCCTCATTAAAATGCTCAGCAAAAGTATCTCACTATTAAGAAAATGAATGTTTCAACCTTCTGAGGGGTCCTGAGCTAAGATAGGACGCATTCAGGCTTGAGTTTCGGATTGGGAACGCGGGTAGCTAAGGCCGACTCGAAATAAATACATCAGTAGATTCTTGAATATACAAATGATTGTAAAGTTGACGAAAGATTCAAATCTTAGCTTAAATTGTATCTCGATTAAAATCATTTAAAATTGAAATTAAAATCATTTATTGCTTATCACGATGGGTTTCATGTGGTAAAATTAGAGTACGTCATGGTGCCCCTTTAGGCGTAGCTATTTAATTTATTATACTAAGTAGAAGTTACAATTTAATACACTAGTTTAAAATTACTTAGAAATTATTATTATCATGAGTGTGCTGTACAATTAAGATTATCTAACTAATTAATTAATATTTTTCTTGATAAACAGCGTATTTTTGGCTTAGGGTTTATTAAAAAGTGAAATAATTGCTACGGTAATGAGAAATTACCCGATTCATACCATGCGTTCAAAATACTCCATCCATCGTGCACTATAATACCCTAAAACGATTGTTACCACTTAAAAGGAAAATTCAACTACGTATTGTAAATAGTTTCATGACCAAATAGGTAAAATTTTGAAGAAGGGTCAGATCAAAAGTACCCTTGATCGACGAGCATGCATGAAGAGATTGATGGATGTGAAAGAAGCAAGCGAAAGTGGTGTGCTAGGACCTGCACATGGCAGGAAGTGATCTCTGCCTACCCCTCTGAGGATAAGGCGTGAATTAATGTATGTATGTATGTTACGACCTTGTAACAACAAAGTAAATATTTGAATACGTCCTGCGCAGTTGACTGATCTCCACTTAGATCTTATGAAATAAATCTCTTAAAATCATCATTTAATGTGCTAATACGAGAACTAGTGACCCGCCCTCGCTTCGCTTCGGGTAAATTTTACATAAAAACCTTCCTCTTGAATCACTCTATCTATTGGAAAAAACCGCATCAAAATCCGTTGCGTAGTTTTAAAGATTTAAGCGCACATAGGGATATAGGGACAGAAAAGGCGACTTTGTTTTATACTATGTAGTGAAGCGCAGTGTAGGGTGGCCATCTACCAGATGGACCGACGACCTGGTGAAAATCGCTGGGTTTAGTTGGAGGTGACCATAGACCGGGCGCGCTGGAAAAATTTGGAAGAAGTCTATGTTCAGCAGAGGAGAGCAATAGACTGAGATGCTGATGATGATACGAGGAACACTGTTAATTTAAAACAAAATACTTTAAGTCCCTACAACAAAGCCCGCCGATTCATATTTTTCTTTGTTTCTCGTATACATGATATTTCTAACCCCATTTGTACAAGCATGCACTATTTTCAGTCGCCTCACGTTTCACCACTGATTAGTCCCATACGAGCTCGTTAATATCTAATGAATGAGTGTTGTTTATTCCGATTGGTTCGTGGTCAACTAATTATCTATCTGTGGTATTTTTTTTTGCTTTAGTTGGATGATTATTATTTTTTCTTGATATAATGCCGACATAGAGTACTTAGTTACTGCATGTAAATCACTTCTAATACCTAATAAAAAGCGTCGATGGCCGAGTGGTTAAGGTCGTTGCTTAACATGCGAGAGGTCGCCTGTTCCTGCATGGTCGCCTGTTCGAAAAAACGTGTCGGAAAGACGAACAGAGTTATTTTTAAATTTATTATTTTAGCTATTCATCAGCAGCTCATATACTTTCCTACTGCTGGAGCAAGGGCCTACCCTAAACTAGTTACTCAACTACGATGACCAAGTGCGGGTTGGTTGACTACACAACCTTAGAATTTCTTCATGGTGAATAAATGGAAGGCAGTGAAATGGTGTGCAGGTTTCCTCACGATATTTTTCCTACACCGTGAATGCGTCGAATAATCGTACATATGAAATTAAATAAAAACACATGGCGAGGTTTAAACTGGCGACCTCTCGCATGGCAAGCAATGACCTTAACCACTCGGCCATCGACGCGTTTTATCTATATGTAAAAGTCAAATAAAAAAAATGCTAGGCTTAACAGTATAGTACAGGATCCGTGGTGTATTTTTTCACTTGATTACTATCAAGCTAATTTTCCGTGAGTAGCTTCATTTTGATAAGACGCCCAAAAAATTCCTGTGCGAAAATTTTTGATTGTGGTAGCTAACAGAGGTATCAATGATTAAATATTTAGGACCGTAGGACCGGGACAAAGTACCACGGAATTTGTAGGACAATATGACCGTTACATTATATAAATATTAACTAAGTAAAATAATAAAAATCAGCTGGTTAGTAATCATTTTTGGTGATCTCCTCCCCCTCCAACTTGTATCGATAACGAGATCACCAAAAATGATTACTAACCAGCTGATTTTTATTATTTTACTTAGTTAATATTTATATAATGTAACGGTCATATTGTCCTACAAATTCCGTGGTACTTTGTCCCGGTCCTACGGTCCTAAATATTTAATCATTGCTACCTCTGTTAGCTACCACAATCAAAAATTTTCGCACAGGAATTTTTTGGGCGTCTTATCAAAATGAAGCTACTCACGGAAAATTAGCTTGATAGTAATCAAGTGAAAAAATACACCACGGATCCTGTACTAGTAAACATCTTAAAAAGTAATTGTGATAAACGCATTGTGATTTTTAAGGACGATCCTCGGATAAAGTAGAATCGGGCATCGAAAAGACTCCCCGGATAACGCTAAGTCTCAAAAGGCGATTTCTATTGCGCCCGCTTTTTTATTTGAACTGTGTATTATCCGCAAAGTAACAATACAGAATCACAGCGAACGCGCCCCCAGTATATCAAAGCTTCCTCTGGTCCATGTTTAATTCAAAATCGTGTGTTCTGTATATCATTGTGCCAGAAAAAGTAGCGAGTGTCCCGAACGGCTGACAGCCGGCCAAATAGCGGAGCGGGGTTCCGTGGAAATAGTGGGAGAGCTTCCAAATTCAGGCCGGATTTTTTTTTTATAAGAGGCTAACAAGATGACCTCACTCCACCTGATGGTAAGCGGTAGTGAGATCCACATATGAGGTCGACAGGCACAATAGACCATGTTGAGCCTGTCGCACTCACCCTGAAAGCCGTGAAAAAGGAGACCACTGCTGCGGCAACAACGAGACAAGGCGTGGAGTCTCGCATTGGTATTGAGCTGTGCGGGTCGGAGTTGGCCAGTCCGCCGGACGGATCGGTGGAACAGTGGTTAGTGACCCAGGTTCAATAGCTGCGGTTCCAAGAGCAGTGTTCGATTACCACTCGGGACAAATATTCGTGTGACGAATATCGCTGTTTGTTCTGTGTCTGGGTGGGTTATTAAATATATTTAAGTATGTTTGTGTATCCACTGTTAATTTTGATATCTGTAACACAAGTGCTTAAGATACTTACCACGGGATCGTGTCAATGTATCATGTGATGTAAAGCAATAAAAACAATTTAAACGCATCTCTACGGCTATTGAGGTGTTTCAAGGCACAGTATGTTTTGTGAGCTTATTATTTTTGAAAATGTATGTCATCATGTGTAATTTGTGTAACTTAATAAATATATTTTTTTTCTTTCCAATAAATAGGTAACTCAATTGGGCATTACGATGTGGGGAATACCTCTAAACTCATTATTACATACCCAAACAATTATGGTATGTTGATTATTTTGTAAAGTTTGTATCTCGCACCGTTTTGATTTATTTTCCCTCGGAAAAGAGGTGTTATAAGTTGAACCACTTAATCTATTCATGGCATCGTCGCTCTTAAACGGGTTAACCGATTCGGAAGCTTTTTATATCGAAATTTCTTGTTGTTTTCCTTACTGACATAAGATGATGGCTTGGAGTAGCCTCGTCATCATCACCGGACTTGCGGGTGAGCGGATGGCTCTCACCCCTAAGTTTAAATTTCTTGTACGATTTCGTACTTAGGTATGTATTATCGAATTATCAGAATTCTAACCCACCAGAAGCTTATAAACTTGCGCACTTTTGTTGGTCTTTAGAACGTTTTAAGTGCATTATAATACCTTTTTTTTATTTTTTATAAAAGGCTAACAAGATGACCTCACTCCACCTGATGGTAAGCGGTAGTGAGATCCAAATATGAGGTCGACAGGCACAATAGATCGTATTGAGCCTGTCGCACTCACCCTGAAGGCCTGCTTAAATGCCGTTTCACGCCCCGCCTGAAGAGCCCGGGATCATAGGAGGGAGGGAAAACATATATACCTAATATGAAGTGCATGTTTCAAATCGACTAATTATAATGAAAAAATTTTAAATACTAATCTTAAATAAGTCTTTATGGGTCTTCACGCGATATTAGGAGTAGCAAAACTCCTAATATCGCGTGAAGACCCATAAAGACTTATTTCAGTGTAATGGAACGCGAAAGTTTAAAATCTTACATACTTATCTTAATAGGAATAAACCTTCAAAACCGACCCGCTAACAGTGTCATTTGACATTTAGAGGACCTCACTCGATACCAACACCCCTAGCGGCCAATTCACACACAATAGCCCCTATTGTACCAACAGACAATCCTTCCTACTGTACTGGCTGTGTCTATCTCCGCCTCTATAGCCTGCCTCTCATGGCTATAGCTGAAAATCAGCGGTTTGCCCCTGGTAAACCTAACGCTGAGCTATTGCCATTTTGTATCACAGCGACACACATGAATGTGGGCATTTGTGGTAGACTAAGTTTTAATTTTCTTTGTAGGTTCTGTTTTTTTTAAGTTGTGTTGGTATTAATTTTTGTTTGTAGTTTCTGTTTTTTTAATTGGTTTAGTTTTAATTTTGTGTGTCGTTTCTGTTTTTTATTTATTTTGTTTAGTTTAAATTTTGTTTGTAGTTTCTGTTTTTTATTTTCCTATTTGTTTATTTTTAATTTCCGGTATTGTATGTATATGTGTCTCTTGATACAAATATACAATTATTCTTTTCTATTCTATTCTATCTGCCGGACCCTAAAAGGGAAAATGGTCACCCCCACAGGGCAATAATACTTTTGTGTTGAGTGATAAATAGCCTCAACAGGTACGAACTGATAACGGCTGGGATTGGAAATGTATACGCGTTATTTATAGCCACACGGACCGGTAGCGAAAGCGTTCAATGTTTAGTTGGTTATATGCAGTTGTTTTCTGCTGGTTTTTGATTGGCTGTTATTTTTGCGAGGTTTTAGTTGACTTTTGTTAAATGTAATGGTAATATTTCGAATTCCACGCATTGCAATACTTGACACCTGGCAACACTAGCACACTACATATTTTTTTTCTCTCTACTCCGTGACGTTATGGTGACTAGACTGAACTGTAAATTGTTACATAGAAATATACTTAATTCTAACTAATACGAGTTATAATTTTGTCCAAACCCATCAGGTTATGGGCCCAGAAAGTCTAAGTAATCGAACAGTGCTAAAATTGTAGTAAAACAGTGAAAAATACATGACAAGTAAAAATAACCTCACTACGAAAAAACGTGGTACTTTGTCAGAAACTTTTATAGCGTATTTCCATCCAATCTGAGTTCAATAATCCGACAATGGCAACAAACAGTCAAATGGCATTAATAGAAAAGCTATCCGGTCGTGAAAATTACGCAACTTGGCGTTTTGCAATGCAGACATACTTGCAACACGAAGAGTTGTGGGACTGCATAGAGTCTGACTCAGAAACGGATCCGAAACGAGACACCAAGGCGAAAACAAAGATCATACTTTCCGTTGATCCAACAAACTACGTTCACATTCAAGAAGCAAGCACTGCCAAAGAGGTATGGAATAAGCTATCAGCAACGTTCGACGACTCCGGGCTTACACGCCGTGTTGGTCTGCTGCGTGACCTGTGTAACACGTCACTAACGGGATGTCAAAATGTAGAGGAATATGTAAGCAAAATTATGAGCACAGCTCACAAGCTCAGAAACATTGGTTTTAAAGTTGATGACGAGTGGCTAGGCACACTACTGCTCTCCGGTCTACCAGAAACATATCAACCAATGATTATTGCTATTGAAAGCTCCGGCATGAAAATCACCTCCAGACTCGGTAAAAGCAAAACTACTTCAAGATGTCCGACCATCGGAGAATGAACCAAAGGCATTTGTAGTCAATAAAAAGTTTCAAAAACACATTAAGAAGCCATCAAAAGGACCACGTTGCTACACTTGTAACAAGTATGGACACAGAAGCTCAGAATGTAGATCAAGAACAAAAGAAACACAAGAAAAGTCAAATAGTTCTTCATATGCCGCCGTGTTTATAGCTACAAGTGCACAGTGTGAAGCGTGGTATGTAGACTCTGGTGCATCATCACACATGGTTAAAGACAAAAGTTTGCTGCAGAACAGAGACTGCTTCTGCTATCAAGAATATAAGAGTAGCAGACAATAAGGTATTATCAGTGCAATGCTCAGGGCAAGTGAGCTTAAATACTTACAATGAAAAAGGACAAGAAAATGAGGTACTGTTCAGAAATGTATTATATGTTCCCCAATTAGCAACAAACCTGCTCTCCGTTAGTCAGATTATTCGCAGTGGAGGCCAAGTAAGATTTGATAAGAGTGGCTGTACTATTATGAACAACAGTGGTCAGATAGTAGCAACAGCTAGTATAATCAACAACATGTACCGGCTAAATATGCCTGGAAGTGGCTATGCATGCATGTCCGATGTTGAAAATCAAGATATCTTCCTGTGGCACCAACGAATGGGACATCTCAATTTCAATAGTCTGAAGAAAATGTCTGAAAGCACTGACCATGTAACTTTCTCAACAAAATCAGAAAATCTGACATGTGTCACCTGTAAGGAAGGAAAACAGACACGACTACCTTTTAGAAGTGAACAGAACAGAGCAAAAGGTTTGCTTCAATTGATTCACTCAGATATATGTGGCCCTATGGAAACGCAAACCCTAGGAGGTGCCAAATATTTCATCACATTTCTTGATGACTTTTCAAAGAAAATTTATGTGTATTTTCTCCGGAACAAGTCAGAAGCTTTGGAAAAATTCAAAGAATTTAAAATGGAAGTTGAAAAACAACTTGATGCTCGGGTTAAGGTTCTGCGGACTGACAATGGCCTAGAATATGTCAACAAGAATTTCTCTGAGTACCTGAAAGCTGAGGGTATCATACACCAAACAACCACACCATATTCTCCGGAACAGAACGGCACAGCAGAACGCATGAATAGGAGCCTCATTGAAAGGGCAAAATGTATGCTCCTTAATGCCAATTTACCTAAACAACATTGGGCTGATGCAGTACACACCGCTGCCTATATAATAAATCGTTCACCAACGAAGTCACTGGCCTATAAAACACCAGAAGAAATGTGGTTGGGACAAAAACCGAATGTGAACCACTTACGCATATTCGGTTGTGAAGCTATGGTACACTTGCCGCGTGAAAAACGCAGAAAATGGGATCCTAAAGCACAGAAAATGATCTTCATCGGTTACTGTGACCACACCAAAGGCTATAGATTCATGATACCAAATACTAGAAAAGTAGTCAAAAGTAGAGATGCTACATTTCTTGAATCAACTGTTAAGAGAAATTATGTCTTAGTAGATCTGTCAGAGAAGAATTCTACAAATAATAATAATGTTAGTATAGAAAAAGATGTCACTGACACTGAAGATAAAGACACCAGCTCAGCTTCATATGATACTGTGTGTGACAACAGATCTTCTGGAAGCAGTGACTATGAACCAGACATCAGCATTGAAACTCTTCCAGTCAACAATATGACATTGCGACCGAGAAGAAACAGAGTTAAAAATATCGAACAAAAATGAATCCGAAGAAAACATCTATATGTGTCAACATGAAGACAATACTCTAGATGTTCCAACAACTTACCAGGAAGCCTTAGGCTCAACTGATAAGGACAAATGGATAAAATCCATCAATGAAGAACTAGATGCTCATCATAGAAATAACACCTGGACATTGGTTGAAAAACCTGCCAATGTTAAAGTCATACAATGCAAATGGGTTTTTCGAATAAAGGAAGAACATACAGGATTAAGGTACAAATCACGTCTTTGTGCAAAAGGTTTTGCACAAACCAAAGGGCATAGATTACAATGAAACCTTTGCTCCAACAGTCAGGTATGATTCCATTAGGTTATTACTTTCTGTAGCTGTACAAAACAATCTCAAAGTCATCCAGCTAGATGTCAAGACAGCATTTCTATATGGTGAACTTGAAGAAACCATATATATGACACCACCAGAGGGCCTAGTCAATGAAGAAAATATGGTCTGTAAGTTGAATAAGTCATTGTATGGACTGAAGCAGTCTCCGAGATGCTGGAATAGTAAGTTTGACTCTGTACTTAAGAAATTTGGTTTTGTCAACAGCAAAGCTGACCAATGTGTGTATATTGGTTTAGTCAATAATAAGCAATGTTATTTATGTTTGTATGTAGATGATGGATTGTTGTTCTGTACAGATGACTTAACTATAAAAGAAGTCATTGAAGATTTGAAATCCATATTTGAAATAAAAATACTAAGTAAACCTAGAAATTTTGTAGGAATGCAAATAGAACAATTCGACAAGTGCATATTTATACATCAGACAAAATATATAGAACAAATGCTTATAAAATTTAATATGCATAATGCCATTCCCAACAGCATTCCTGCAGATCCTCACATGAAGTTGCATAAGGATGGAGAAGCTGACAAAGACATACCATACCGAGAAGCAGTGGGTTCCTTGATGCACTTGGCGATAGTGAGTCGACCTGATATAATGTTTGCTGTCAGTCTGGTGAGTCGTTTTCTCAATTGTTACAACCAAACTCATTGGAATGCTGTTAAAAGGATTCTCAAATATTTGAAAGAAACAAAGGATTATGGGCTGTGTTACTCACAAAGTCCCCAAGTTGCAGATATTAATGGATACTGTGATGCAGATTATGCTAACGACCTAGATACACGTCGCTCGGTCACAGGATATGTATTTGTAAAGAATGGTGCAGCTGTAACTTGGTCCAGTCAAAGGCAACAAACAGTTGCTCTGTCAACCACAGAGGCCGAGTTCATGGCAGCCTGTGCTGCTACGAAAGAGACGATGTGGCTCAAACAATTTTTGAGTGATATCAATCAATACAAGCAGGACTCCATGTGTCTTCATTTGGACAATGAAAGTGCTATTAGTGTCATTAAAAATTTTAACTTTCATAAGAGATGTAAGCATATTGAAATTAAGTATCATTTTATTAAAGAAAAATATCATCAAAAGATTATTGTATTAAAGTTTGTCAGTACTAACAATCAATATGCAGACATTTTCACAAAAGCTTTGTCTAAAGATAAGTTTACATTTTTAAGAACTAAACTTGGAATGTGTTCATATAATTTACTTTCAAAATGAATGATAGGTATTATATGTTGATTGCCGTTGTTAAGGTAAAGTTTTTTTTAAGTTAAATTCTTGAGTGCTTGTTGCCTTTTTGTAAAAACAAAACTCTTATTTGTATTGTATAAGTTAAATAATATAAAGGCTTAAATTCAGGAAGGATGTTAAATGTAATGGTAATATTTCGAATTCCACGCCTTGCAATACTTGACACCTGGCAACACTAGCACACTACATTTTTTTTTCTCTCTACTCCGTGACGTTATGGTGACTAGACTGAACTGTAAATTGTTACATAGAAATATACTTAATTCTAACTAATACGAGTTATAATTTTGTCCAAACCCATCAACTTTAAAAAAAGTATTGAATATGCAACATCGATCTGATCCCGTAGTAAGTAGCTTTAGCACTTGTGTTACGGATATCAGCAAGGACAGTGGATAAAAATAAACAACATACCCAGACAGGGGGCAAACATGTTGTTCGTCGTTCGTCACACAAATATCCGTCCCGAGTGGGAATCGAACTTGTGACTTTTGAAGCCGCCAGGCTGGTTCACTAACCAATTACACTTACTTACTTGTGTGGAACAAATCTTGAGTTTGAGGACAGTTTACAATTTTGAACCGCCATGGTTACACAGAACGCGCATTATAAAACTGAAAACAATTGACAGTGGTTCATGGTACTTGCAACAGAGCCGAAATATCGGGAGATAATTCAAATCAAACAACATGGTAAATATCCCGTACATATTCAGTTTTCTTATTTAAAGATAGATTTTTATGCTTCATTTAGCACGACCTCACAACAAATGGTAAGCGACCGTGAGATCCAGATATGAGGTCGACAGGCACAACAGACCTTATTGAGCCTGTCGCACTCACCATGAAGGCCTGCTTACATGCCGTTTCACGCCCGGTCTGAAGAGCCCGTCATGTTCCATGCCTTAATGGCACGGGGCAGAAAAGAGGAACTAAACCTCTTGGTCCGAGCCACCAGCGCCTGCATCTTATGTGGATAGTAGCGCTGTCGAGAGCGTCGATGGCCGAGTGGTTAAGGTCGTTGCTTGCCATGCGAGAGGTCGCCAGTTCAAACCCCGCCAGGTACCAATGTGTTTTTCAAATTTGAAATTCATATGTACCATCATTCGACGCTTTAACGGTGAAGGAAAACATCGCGAGGAAACCAGCACACCTGAGAAATTTTTCAACGGTGTGTGAAGCCATGTCAGAGGCCTACGGGCGGTTTAAAAACTCTGACACCAGGTTGTTCATCAACCATACGATAAGAAGAGAAGAAGTAGCGCTGTCTTTCTTTCTTTCCTCCATCAATCCAATGACTTAGTACACAAGTTGTCTCCCTACTGATTCGTTGGACTTCTGTTGGCAAAAGCTGACGTTGCTTTCTGGAAATTAAAAGTACGAGAGGTCTCGAGTTTCAGGCCAAATTTGTGCGAATTTTTAGTTTAGAAATTACTCTGGCCTAAGTTAGAAAGTTGGCGGTTGCCCCGCTATATATTTGTTCCGAGTGGGAATCGAACCCACGACTCTCGGAACCGCCAGCCAGGGTCACTAACCACTGTTCCACCGAGCCAGTCGAAGTCGAGTATAGCCGGTGGTTTTGTCATGTAAATATATACTTATCTATACTAATATTATAAAGCTGAAGAGTTTGTTTGTTTGTTTGTTTGTTTAAACGCGCTAATCTCAGGAACTACTGGTTCGATTTGAAAAAATCTTTTTGCCTTGTATAGACCATTTATCGAGGAAGGCTTTAGGCTATATAACATCACGCTGCGACCAATAGGAGCAAAGATATAATGGAAAATGTGTAAAAAACGGGGGAAACGCGAACGAAGTCGCTGGCACAGCTAGTAAAATTTTAAGTTAACGGATTGCTGTCTTCTTCGTCACACCGTTATCAAAGCAATAGTACCCAAAACAATGAATTTTGGATTGTTTTCTGTTTATCTGTTTGTCTGTGTGTTTTTGCACGTTAATCTTTGAAATGGCTTATTTAAAAAAACACATCTAGATCCGATGATATAGATATGGTGTCAGTAATATGTTGTGGTAAGTCCCATTTAAAATTTAGTGTTTTTCAAGAAAATTGGTTCATAAATAAAAAAGTTGTGCTGATTTAAAGAATCCCGTCGAACTTGCTGGGCGTTTCTTTTCCAAGCGGACGAAGTTGCACAGTTAGTAAATAAATAAATAAAATATCGGTCCGGAAAAACATCAAACTTTGAATGGAAGATCGTTCATTTAAAAATAATTAAGAAGTATTCCGCTCTGCGGACTCTCCCTACGAAAAATATATACATAAGTATGTATATGTGACATACATACGTCCTTTAATCCCTCTAATCTCATTACGCGGACTCATCCGGATATTCACATGAAATAATTTCGTACATCATTTGAATAATAAAGTACGAACATACGCTCGGAAAACTCTGGATACACGGTAAAATCCTAATTATGCCTTTAACGGTATCGCCCGGCTCTGAATCATTCATACCCATTACTCGCGATTAAAGTATTAAGCATAATCCGGTCCATAATTTTATCCGGTTTTTAAACCGGTACCGTAACGGGTTCACCCGTCAAACGCATTTCAGGTGGGGGGTTTAATGGGTGAAGTGGGTTTTACACGTGTTGTTGTACCCGGTTAACCGGGTTCCGGATGGCAACGAGTACACAGGTGTATTCGAATAAAGTGTCGGTTATATAGTTTAGTTAATTACTGTAAATTGAATACTCGTTTGGAAGTTATTGTAGTTCAGGCACATATATTATTTCCCTGAACTATAAATGTAATGTAATTCTTAAGATCTTGTATTACATGAAGCAAAGTTTATTAATAAAGTTTATTTTTTTTATTTTAAGAACTTGCAGATTACTATAATTTTTCTTAGAATTGTAATGTACACGTATTTGTCTTCTATTCCATTATTTCGTTATAACTCTGATTATTATTGTAAAAAAGTTTAATGCGTCTTTTTTTTCTACAAAAAATAATATTTGTGTTAATGTAAAAAATAAAATCTGTTGGGAAGTGCAATAAAATGTGTGAAAAGTCAATAACATATTAATATTTATTGTATATATACGTTTCATAACTGCTAGCATTGGATAGAAAGCCTTTTTCCTGCAGTGTGATGATACAGTTTAATAAAAATGCATATAAAGGTATTTTAGTATACCTACACAAAACCAATTACTATAAAAGGCAAAATAATAACTACCTAGTTATTAAGAAAACCATTTACTTTTATCTAGAGTCCAAATGTGTCCCTGATAAGAATAGATCTATGTTACTCCAAAATGAACGCGATTAAAATCCAGTGTAGCAATAAAACATAGTAACAAGTTCGTACTAGACAATAAAAAGGCTATTAAGTTTGTTTTACTGCAGGCCATTATACTGTGGTCACGATTTCATAATTAACTCTCCTATGTGGGCGAATAAAGTAGCTCCATATATTTAACTTAACTTAAATGACAAAAAGACGGGCGAATTCCAAATAGGATTTGAGTTGGAGGTCTCGCGACATTACTCTTAATACTAAGAGATGTGTGTGGATACTTGTTTAAGTTAAAGTTGTTTCTCTCGTAAATTAGGTGAACGCGTAAACGCCGAGTTAAAACTCAAAAGTTTTTTTGGCTTTTAATGCTAGCGCCAAAAATTCTGTTTTTGTTTGGGAATAACCCAATCCGTGTTGAGAAGTATCTATAATTTTAAACACCAATGTTTTGGGAAATTGGTATAATGAAGACGTAAGGTGACCAATTTCTTGTATGTTTGTAATTAATATAATATGATACAAACTTTAATGCTTCAACATTGTAATTATTATCATCATCAGCCCGTGTCACTGCCGGGGCAGGATCCTATCCTAAACCAGGGAGACAAGGCCTTAGTCGACCACCCTGGCCAAGTACACAACCATAGAATTTATTCGTAGGTGTGCAGGTTTCCTCGCGATGTTTTCCTTCAGTTGTAAAGCGTCGAATGATCGTAAATATAAACATTATATAGTACAAGGATAATATGAAATAGTTCCATCTATCTAATTTATTATTACCGACTGTGCCAAAAAAGAATAACGTGTATCGTGGATAATCAACTATAAAACTTAGAGCACCATCTACAATTCCTTGTCCCAAAATAGGCCGTTACCATTTACTTTTCCACCACCCCGAAAAAAAAAAGATAACAAACCAAATCCCCTATCACATTCCCGAAATAAACTTTCAACAATTTACACCACCGTAAAGAGTAAACTATCCAAAATATGGGCGCCGTAAAAACGGGCGACAAAAATCATGGCGGCGACCGGAAATCCGGGCAGGTATGCGCGGGCACGCACAATGACGTCACAGGCGAAAGCGGGAGGAATTATGCCTTTAATGTATTCGGTTGCACCGGAGTCGTGAGTACCAGGAGGTATTTGGTGGGAGGGAGAAGGAATTCGTAATCTACCAAGAGACGTTTTCATATATGCTGGTAGAAATGTATATTTCTGTTTAACCTACTGAACCTGACCCATTTTACGGATATTTTGTTTGTATATATTCTAAGGTCCTCATGTTGATGCTCTTAGATAATAAATGCTAAAATATTGCGTCAATATTACCATTCTGTGACAAAGACTAAAATGATGAGTAGTTCGTTAGCAAGGAAATGTATAATTATCAATTTAAACCTACTTGTGTTTAGATGGATTGGAAAAACGAGCACATTATCAGGATAGGATTCGGATGGTTCAATTTTACCTAGAAAATACTTAATTACGTCAGGGATCAAGGCAAACTGAAGTAGGACATTAAACGAAGTCCAAAAAATATGTACAATTTTATCTTTGTTTCATTTCTAGTCTGTACGGAACCTTCGATGCGCGAAACGGCCCCGTATTTTTTTGCTTACAACCCTTTTGATTGCATTACTAATAATTACATTTACGCGATTTCCATCCAAACCAATTTGTACATTCTGACAACTTAACATATCAACTGCAAAGCATAAAATAATAACCCAAATTCCCAAAGTTCAATCGGGCGGTATGCAAAACGCCGTAACTAAAGTTACTACATTACTTATTTAGACTAATCCATTAGCTCTGCATCTAATTCTTGGTCCCGACCCTTAGAGCCCTTTACAATTGTTCGGTGCTTGACGGGTCGTGGACAAGGAAACACTCTTAACACTTCGGGAGTATAGAAATGTAAGTGGTTGCGCTGGGCCGTTGTGATTGGCTGGGCTAGTGATTTTTGTTGTTTGATGGTCATTTGATTGTTGGCGACTTCGGGTGCGGGTGCAATGTAATGGTCACTCTTTCTCTACTATATGTATGATGCAAATGTTTGTGTTATACATAAAAACCTTTCTCTTCAATCCATTTTCTCTTGAATCTCCAATAAAAGTTCCAGTAGTTTTAAAGATATAAGCATACATTGGGACAGACAGCAGGAAGCAACTTTCTGTTAAGTAGATTTATCTGATTCTCTTATTATTTGCTCAAGTTTCCTTAAAAATAACAAAACAAAAGTTTTAATGTTCGTTTTTAAGTCATAAATTGTTACACACTTTCATTGTAGTTTATGTCCTATCTCGAACTTTTCTAGACTATCCCTTTAATCCCCTCTGAAGTTTATTTCAGATCAGTTCAGAAATCATTCACCCGTTCGTTTTGTCTTCGCCGTCGTCAAGTAGAATAAAATTACAATAGTAGTGAGAAGAAGTCAACACCTACAAGGCTCTTAACTCAAATCACTTAATTTTATTACAATCCAATCGCTGTAATTCTGTCTTCAATATTGCTAATCCATACATTATCAATTTTTCATTTCTTATAAAGTTCTCGTTACAATAACAAAGCAATATTAATAAAACGGTTTCCTCATAAAATTTTCCAATCCATCCATCAGTTTCTCATAACGAATGCCTTGTAAATATAACGAAATCACAATATTTACCCATACACGACGCATTATATTATCCAATTTATCAATTGTAATAAAAACACACTCCGTGTACTCGATCAATTCCGAACGGATTCTCTCCAAATCTTATCTGAAATTAATATACGCATCCACATGAAATATCTTTTTTATTTCAAATCTTTCTCGAGAATCTTGCTTATTAAAGGCGCGAGTACAATGGAAGCGATGCGAGATATGTAGGATTATTTCGTAAAGCAACATAATGTTAAACTCGTGTGTATTGCGCTGTAAAGAGCTCGAAACGTCGGTTATCTAAATAATATTAGAATAACAATGCACGAGACTTTGTAATTCGTAATTTTTTTTAAAATGTGTAATGATAATGACAAGTGAAAAACAATACTATGCAACATAATGTGTTATTGTAACATTGAGTGACCATTTTTTTTAAAACACATAAATAAATACACTAAAATCATAGTCAATCACTGTGGTTAATTTAGAGTGGGTTGCTCTACGTCACACAATTTTTTTGAATTTCTTCAGAGTTCTACAGGTTTCCACGTATCCTTCAACATAATCGCGTGAAATTCTTATAATACGATTTTTAAATTTGATAACACATCGGTTCGAGGCAGGGTTTGAACCGCCATATGGTAGGCAACGGCCTTTATCAACGCGCTATTGACTTTATAAACTGGAATATAATTTTTACACACTTATACCATACTAGCGATCCACCCCGGCTTCGTATGAATAATATTTAATTTTAAACTGTCATGGTTACACACATTAGAAAACTGTAACTGTCCGGGATATTTACCATGTCATGTAAAGATCGATAATGATAAAACAAAACAACATGTTAAATATGCCAGACAGTTACGTTTTTTAACCCTTAAAGGCTACTACGGTGTTTTTACACCCGGGTGGCTTAAATTTCTGTCTCTATCTTTTTTCGTTTTTACCGCAGCGCCTTGCGATTTCGGGTATTCTCATAAGTCGACAGGAGCCCTCGAACGCGCGGGGAAATGGGTTGTGCGCGCGCGCTGGTCAAGAGATACACTCGCAACCCGGTGTTTTTACACCCGTTGTAGTTATAGTGGGCTACTGATTTACATCGAAAGTAATAAACTTTTAATGTTTTATTTCTATAATTTGTATAGAATATGTTGTTTAAATGTTTAATATTATATGTATTGATGTGTATATTATTATTTATAGGTATTATTTTTAACTGTGTTATTATAATCTAATGCTATTTTTATTTTATCTTGTGCATCGACTGAGAGACCAACAAATAGAAGATGCACTACTGGCATCGGATGAAGAGTCGGCAGAAGAGGAAGATTCTGTAGAAGTAGACATCCACAAAGAAGATGTACTAAGTGTCGACGAAGATTTCATTGTATTAGAAGCTCCTTTGGATATGTTAAGTTACAAACAGTAACTTTTAAAAAGATCTCATTTTGATTTCAAAAATTTATATGTTTTTTTCAATTTATAAACATAAGTTCCATGACAAATTAAAGGCTTATCTATGATGATACAGAAATATAAAAACTGATAAAAATTTATAATAAGTTTTTTTTCTTTTTGCATTTTTTCACACCCCTCCAAAAATTACCATGATCTTGAGGACCCTTGTTCACACGCAAATTAAATTGTTTTATACGTTGAAAATCTAAACCTTTGAATCAAAATATTAAAGAGCATGATCCATAGTTAAAGCACACAAAATAAAATAAAATATTATATACTCATTTATTTAATTTACTCCAATAATTAAATCCGGGTGTTTTTTCAACCATTGTAGTCTTAGTAGTATACAAATTCATTGTAGCCTTTAAGGGTTAATTAATAATATTTGTTCTGATTGGGAATCGAACCCACGACTCTATCCTGTGAAGACAAGGGCACTATACCATGTGCTAAAAAATCGTATTCAAATCGGTTGTGTACTTAAGGATCTAAGCATGTGTGTAAACATAGGGGCAACAGAGGATCCGATTTAGTTTTATACTATGTAATAAAGTGAAACGTAGCTAAAATATATTTCGACTTTAGCTGTGCCGCAATCCTAACCTCGTCCCCGCTTATAAATTATTATGGTAATCGGCTAGAAATCGATTTTATGGCGAATTTACCCTAACAGGTGCTGTAATATGGCAACAGATTTCGTCACTTCCGTTTTTAATGGAAATTCTTTGGGAAAATTAAGATGGCGTCGGGAAAGTTATTAAATCGGCTTTGTGGTGATTTACATTGATAATTTATTCACATAATATTTCTACTGTTAACCGGTTGGAGTTTAAGTGGAAATATTTTTGCAGACCACTTGGTTGGTTTATTATAGGGAAAGCGATGGATATTTTGAACTATTTATGACCCTAAAGTGTCTGAAATGTAAAAAAAAAGATATTAGGCGTCCGACCGATTTTTGATTGTAGAGTCGTATTTTGAAATAATGATTTGATGCTACAGGTTGCCAGTTTAAACCCCGCCACGTAGCAATAAGTTTTTCAAAATTGAATTTCATATTTACTATCATTCGACGCTTTAACGGTGAAGGAAAAAAATGTGAGGAAACCTGCACACCTACGAAGAAATTCTAAAGTTGTGTAGTCGACCAACCCGCACTGGGCCAGCGTGGTCGACTAAGGTCTTACCGCCCTAGTTTAGAGTAGGCCCGTGCCCCAGCAGTGGGGAAGTAATGAAGTACATAGGCTGATGGTGATGTTGAATCTAGGGTAGCTCATAGTCAGTTGGTAACTGCGTCCAACATATTCCTTAGCAACACCAATGTTTCTCGCCCTCCCGAAGAGTGTTTGAAGTAGGATAAGAAATTGTTTTACGACCCACGACTCGGCGGCCGACTAACCGGCGGAGACAGCCGACATCTCAGGGTTGCCAGTCTAAAACAGACTACAAAACATCCTCATACTATATAATATAACTAGCTGTGCCCGCGACTTCGTCCGCCTGGAATAGTTATTTACGCATTTTAGATTTTTTCATACAAATTCTTTTCCCGCTAACTCCTGTTCCCGTGGGAATTTTGCAATATCCTGTTGCAACTTAGCTTTAAGTTTATTTGTTCACCAAATTTCAAGCGTCTAAAGCGGTTTAGATTTTTCAAACCAAAGGGATTTCCAGCTAATTCTTGTTCCTGTGGGAATTTAGGGGATTCCTTTCGTAGTGCCTCCACGGTACCCAAGCTACGCCCCTTCCAAATTTCAAGTGCCTACGTTTAGCCGTTTAGGCTGTTCGTTTATATGTCAGTCAGTCAGTCAGTTTCTACTTTTGCCAGCTAAATCGTTGCGGTAACAGCCCTACAAGCATTGACGTGTCACAGAAAGCAGGAATTAGGGTTCGTCAGAGAAGCTCTCATCCACGTCAGATAATGTAGGCTTGTCAGTGACACTCGTCTTTTTGAAAACCACGTTGGTTCAAGTAAAGAACTCCTCACGTTGTGATTGACTGGCTCGATGGAGAGAACAGTGCCCCTATCTTGGTGTACAGTCATGGATTCGATTGTCACTTGGGACAAATCGTCAGCCCATATACGTTCCCACTGCTGGGGCACGGTCCTACCGTTAACTAGGGCGATCGGACTTTAGTCCACCACGCTGGCCAAGTGCACGTTGGTCGAATACACAACCTAAGAATTTTTTTTGTAGGTGTGCAGGTTTCCACACGATGTTTTTCTTCACCGTTAAAGCGTCGAATAATCGTTCGTATGAATTCAACATTTGAAAACCACAGTGGTACGTGGCGGGGTTTGAACTGGCGACCTCTCGCATGGCAAGCAACGACCGTATCCAGTAACCATCGACGCTTTTCCGTTTCACTCCCCGCCTGAACAGCCCGGGATATATAGGAGGGAGGGAAAGCATGGGCTGGGAACTGAAAGCATACTGCCGCTTGCCTAACGAGTACGCGCCCTTAACTAGATATTTGATTTGTCTACAGGCGGTGTGTATCTTCAATAGCTAGATAGGCATACTTGTAACGCTATTGTGTAAGCGTCCATTGTTCAAATTTGAAGGATGACGTAACTGGTCTTCAGCCGAACTCAATACAAATTAATTAAGTTTGCCGTCTTCAAAGCACGGTTGATTGGCTGTGTGGAGAAGTTGTAAGCTGCAGTTAATCAGTAGGACTACGTTGATTGATTGAATCTGGGTCGGTAGTAAAGTGATTTTTATAGATTTCCTACAAGTGGTAAACTTTTCTTAGAGATTGCTGGTTTTGAAGTATCTATCATTATGATGCCTAATAAGTCACAAGAGGCAGTTATTACTTGTAACGAAAAGAAAGTTATTCTATATTTTATTTCCATGTCACGAACATTCACATTCTCGAGTCGTTAGGGGAAGATCAAGAAAGACCTTCCATGACCAAATAGGTCACATCCTAATGATAGGTCAAAACAAAAATACCGGTAATCGACGAGCGTAGAGGTTGATGAATATGGAAGAAGCGAAAGTTGTTGTTGTTTTTTGTATTGTTAAAATTATTTAGTATTAATTCTAATGTATTATTTTTATGCATCTAGATCAATGCCTGTATCATAAATTTATATTTTATTGATTGTAATCTGTCATGTGTATTAATAAATAAATAAAAATAAAAAATAAAAAGAAAGTGGTGTACCAGGATCGTAGCACATGGCAGGAAGGGATCAGTGCCTACCCTGGGGAAAAAACGTGTTTTTTTTAAGTATGTATGTACAATGAAAATGGCATTCACTTTAACACATTCTAGAAGTTAACTAATTCTAAAAAAAGCGTCGATGGCCGAGTGGTTAAGGTCGTTGCTTACCATGCGAGAGGTCGCCAGTTCAATCCCCGCCAGGTACCAATGTGTTTATCAAATTTGAAATTCATATGTACCATCATTCGACGCTTTAACGGTGAAGGAAAACATCGTGAGGAAACCTGCACACCTAAGAAGAAATTCTAAGGTTGTGTAGTCGACCAACCCACACTTGGCCAGCGTGGTCGACTAAGGCCTTATCGCCCTAGTTTAGGGTAGGCCCGTACCCCAGTAGTGGGGACGTATACGGGCTGATGATGAACTAATTCTTTGCCTATCACAAGACACATCTTGCAAGGATCAGGTCTGTCTTCACTGAATTAGTAATTTTCTCAAGGACAAAGTACCTTGTTCAATATGACAACGCCGGTAACCACTGTGAATCCTAAATTTAGAGCGGGTAATTAATACATGAATAGATAACTAATTATACTTGGAGGACGGTTAATTGACTGTTTACCTTATCGCTAAAAGGTGAAGTTATACTCAATCAAACTTAAAGTTAAGTATGTAAACTGAATTAATTTTTAATACTAAAATTAGTCTTTATGGATCTACACGCGATATTAGGAGTAGCAAATTACATAGCTACTTACTGCCCGACGTTTCGACTGGGTGACACCAATCGTGGTCGCGAGCGAACTGGCGCCGCCCGTCTTCGTCTGCCACAGCGGGTGTGAATTTCTTAATCCACCCCCAAACCAGCAGTACTGAGTACATGTAGTACATGAGTCGTGGGTTCGATTCTCACTCGGGACAAATATTTGTATGATAAACATCGATGTTTCTTCCGTGTCTGGATGTGATTATTTATTCAAGTATGTATTTATAAATATATATGTGTGTATATCCAGTCTCTGACGTCCATAGTACAAGGTCTGCTTAGTTTGGGGTCAGATGACCGTGTGGAAATGTCCCAGATATTTATTAATTTATTTATCAAAAGAAAAAACGAAACTCTTATCTGAATACTTTTGTGATAGTCAGTTGAAAATCTTAAAATCACATCTGCGGTGGAAAATATAGTCATAAGTCCAATATACTCAAACTAAAAGCGGTTCTATCAAGCAGATATATTTTTTATGCTATTTTAGTCATAAATTGTTCCACCCGTGAATTTAGATCCAATATTCAGCAGTCTAACCGAGGTAAAAATATTTTTGATAAAAGTCACTTCAGAGTATTCCGAAACAGATACGAACTGCAATATACGTATTTTGTTGGGTTCAAAAATGATTGAGTGAAACCTGTAGAAATCAAAATCGTTTTACTGAGACCAGGAAATCCAGTAAAGGAAATAAAATGCGGAAATAGTTTAGTGTAATAAATAAGAAATGGAAAAACTGTTCATTGTTAAAGACGAAACCAAGAAATCGATTTAAAGAGTCGGTGATAATTGTAAAAATATCGGATCAAAAGTCGCAAAAACGAAATAAAAATCCCTGTGTAAAAAAATCATCGAAATAATCAAAATAATTTATTAACTAAGGTAAATTTTACGGTAAATACAAATTAGTGGTAGGAGATTCCAATTAAGCAAGATATATCATCAGCCCATACAAGTCACCACTGCTGGGGCGGTGGCCTACCCTAAACTAGGGGACTAGGCTTAAGTCAAAGATAAGGCCTTAGTAGAAAAATGGTTTATAATACAAAAATGAATTGCTTCAAGTGTTAGTAAGCCAAAATGTAGCGAACAGCAGAACCGATTTCGCAAATTTTTTGTTGTGTTTTTAAAATTCTGCCATCAGGGTAAGGTATGTGAGAAAAAATTCACACAGAATGGTAAAAACATAAGGCATGGCAGCATGAAATTTGTTGGGAGCACAATCTTCAGCTTAATAAAAAATCAAGTAATGATTTCATTGCTAAATTTTTTTCTTACGACAATATTGTGGCACAACTAAAATGCCGCCTAAATAACCCATAAATACTTAAAGAAGCACACAAAATCCAGTATCCAATACCCAGTACCTAGAATGTATACCCGTTGTTATCTAAGGGCAAAGACAAGGGCCTATTATGCGTGCGCGATCCCACAGGGCTTTGTAAACTATTAAATTACTAAATCACTAATTCAGTTGAGCCGTAACTTCGCCGCTTCGATCTAAATGATGAATATGAACCTATGAATTACGTTGGAATTGAGCTGTAGTGTTTTAGGGATTCAGTATTTGATTGGTTACGAAATGGATTGATGGCGCATTTTGGTAGTGCATGTGTTTAGTTGGCAGGAGTCGTGGGATCGATCACAGTCTGAGAAGAATATTTGTTTGATTACCAATTACTTGTATTAGTTACATACATAAAATCACGCCTTTTTCCCTGAGGGGTAGGCAGAGATCACTGCCAGCGATCCACTTTTAACCTCTGTGGGAAACGTGACGTAACGGGTTGTGGACCACGTCGCCGCCATTCTGCCTTGTGCATTGTTTTAACAAGGTCATTGCGTTCCCACGAGTAGCAAGGATATATGACGGAGGGTATTAGTTACTTGTATTTTTAAGGGTGTGTTATTTATCTATTTAAGTATGTTTGTGTATTCCATTGTTGTTTCTGATATCTATAACACACAATCTATGTAGAGTGACGATCGTAATCTGACGCTTTTACGGTGAAGGAAAACATCGTGAGGAAACCTCCGGAGAAATTCTAAGGTTGCGTAGTCGACCAACCCTCACTTGGCCAGCGTGGTTGACTAAGGCCTGATCGCCCTAGTTTAGGGCAGGCCCGTGCCCCAGCAGTGGGGACGTATATGAACTGGTTGTTGTCGCTGTAATATCTAGTATGTTTCTTGTATAACTTTTACGGGAATAACTTTTAAAAAATGTACATTGAATTTATTTTATAATTGATTGATCAGATTAGATTGATCGCACGGGAGTCTGTTTCTTATCCGAAAATCGTTTGTCCGAAAATCAAAATCCCTAACACGTTTGCTATAATCATCAAAATCCATAATGTTCGAATGTACGAAATTTCATAATCCCTAATTGTCTTTAATTCTAATCATTTTTTGTCATAATATCGATTTCTATAATAATCAAATCTCCTAAAATTACTTGCTATAAAGTTAAATGCCCGAAGTGTTACATAGTATAATGTTCGTTACTACGAATGGAGCTTTATCATAATATTATTAGTCCGAATTATGAATGATTACTTATAATTTTGTTTTATTCAAAAAATGTCTGGCCAAAAAATGGTTTCGTCAAATCATCATTTTATAAATGACTGACTTTTTGACCAAATGATCAACAGTTAAATTTTCATTTTACAAATAATTATTTTGCAAAATGAATATTTAACAACTGAGTTATCATATACCAAACTACTATTGGTCTAAAAAGTTTGATAAAATGTTTTATTTGGCAAATGTTTCTTTTATTAATCGATCTGATAAAAGATATGGTACGGGTCAAATTAAAACACTATATTTGGAAAATCATTATTTTGATAAATTTGGTTAGGTAAGGTTAGAATTTTGGTTAGGTTAGGTTAGAACTGGTGACCATAAAACTCGCGAGCCGAGCGAGCGAAGCGAGCGTGCCGCGGCAGCGGCCGGCGAAGCGCCAGAAAATATTTACTACTGTTTAATTTCTATGTAACAGTGGATACACAAATAAAAATAAATATATTTATATATACCGATGTTCGTCACACATAATAAGTCAGTTTTTGTAAGATGGTACTGTTGTTAAATGTCTCGTTTGTCAAATGAATATTTAGGATTTGTAACAAATTATAGAATAGCATTTTTGTGCATTTCACATATTATGGATTGTAATATTTATAGCAAAACATTTTAGATCTTTAGTACTTTCGGACTTATGACGTTTATGGAAAAGCCTTTTATGTCTTTTAAACTTTATAGATTGTGATATTTATGGAAAAAGATTTTAGGGTAAACAATATTTAGGGATTTCGATTTTAGGGCAAGTGATATTATGATAAATGTAGTTAGGGATAATGATCATTCGGGCAAATGATGATTCGGACATAAAACATTATGAGAAGTAAAATTATGGATAAAAATTTTATGAGATGAAATAGAGAACCTGATCGCACACGTCTCTAACACTACTCAACCGTAAACTAGTATTTCTATTCTCTAGTTAAGAAAGTTAAAGTTATCCTCAGCATTTTTTCTTATTGATTAAACCTCATCCTGACTCTGTTCAGTGAAATCAAATCAGATTTCACTGAATAGTAGTTAGTACGCATTTCCAGATGTCAAGTAGTTAGGAGTTAGTATTTTATAACTTGAACTAGTCATTGATCTGGACTAGTAAACATGGATTTAGTTTAAAAGTTAGTTTTATTTGAAACTAAACTAGTGACCCGCCCTCGCTTCGCTTAGGGTATATGCACAAAAATCGCACAAACGTTAGGAGTCAGAGAAAAACGTTTTTTTATTTTATAAATAAATAAATATTTCATACATATCCACATACATTGATCCGATTCCGTGGTAAGTAGCTTAAGCACTTGTGTTACGGATATCAGAATCAACACAGGATACACAAATATACTTAAATATATTTAATAATACACCCAGACACGGAACAAACACCGATGTTTGTCACACAAATATTTGTCCCTAGTGGGGATCGAACCCACGACTCTTGGAACCGTAGGTAGTAAACCTGGGTCACTAACCACTGTTCCACCGAGCCAGTCAAGTAATATTTTTTATACTGAAAATGACATTCGTATTCAAGCATCAAACTACCTGCTAAAATAAAATCAAAGCGATTAACGATTCAGAATCTCTACAGCGCCAATTCGCATCCAATTTGCGTACTAACATATTCCGTTTAGTGTGACCTATCGTATGTTTCAGGGATGGCAATTATTCATATTAGTAAAATATAAATAAAAGCGCAAAAAAAACCGTCGATGGCCGAGTGGTTAAGGCTGTTGCTTTCCAGGGATAGCCAGTTCAAACCCTGCTATGTACCAGTGCTTTCAAATTTGAAGACACTCTTACGGTGAAGGAAAACATCGTAAGAGACACATCACACGTGAAGAAATTTTAAAGTTGCGTAAGTCGACCATCCCCCACTTGGCCAGCGTGGTTGACTAAGGCCTGATCGCCCTAGTTTAGGGTAGGCTCGTGCCCCTTGGTGGAGACTTATATGGGCTGATGATGATGAAATAAAAAATACTCATAATAGTAATAGGAAAAAAAATTAATTACTCACTCCCGACATAGTCGGTTAAAAAGTAGACCTTTTTTCAAAATCACGACAAAAGGTGTACCCAATTTCATCAAAATTGGTTCTGTAGTTTTAATGTGACGGACAGAAATAGTTTCTGTTACAATATTAGTGAGGATGTTTATTACATTTTTGGATTATTTTCGGAAAAACTATCTATCACTTTACATTTAGGTTAGCAGGATAATTGCATATAAAGTTAAAATAATATTTAAATGCAACTAACTAATTTTAAATATCAAAGGTCACGACAACTAACCTTTATAATAAAGAAGCATTACACAGACTAGAACAAACTCAAATATTAATTTTGGCCCCTCACAAAGATTATGCTATGATGGATGCCCGCTGAGCCAACTCAATTTACTTTCGCACGTTTATAAAATTAAATATTTTAGTATTCTGAATGTCGTTATAAATGTATGCTAAATGGCCGATTTGAAGCTTGTTAGGGTTCGGTAACCGAAGGGTAAAAACGGGAAAATTTGACTAAGACTTCGCTGTCTGACGGATATACATGTATGTTTATATATGTATGTCACCAGGCTATATCTCAAGAAAAGCGATTTAGTATTCTTAATCTGTGGTTATACTGTTGAATAGGCGTGACGACTGGGTCATATTATTCTATTTAGTCCGTAAGTTAGTTTATACAAAAATATGGAACACATATTTTTTTGTTGACAAAACTATAGCTTATAAAACTTCTGGAGTGGGGTTTGTGACGTCACGGCTAGGTAAAAGTTGTACCATAACGTGACGTCATACGAAACTTCTAAGCACTATATCTTCATAATTTCTTGTTTGTGAAACTAAATAAAAAATTCGAGTACAATATTTTTAAATAATCTAAATAACGGACTAATTATATTCTTTTAGTTGTCTCGCCTACTGTTTAAAAAATGAAGTATTCCTTTTGTTGGTTTAACAAAAAGTATTAAAAATAAAATAAAATAAACTTAAAAACACATTATACCTAACGTAATTTTAATTGTTTTATTCAACAAACGTGATTTTTAAAATTAATTGGTACGGAACCCTTGCCGCGTGCGTCCGACTCGCACTTGACCGGTTTTTTTTTCATTTATTTAACGCTTGATTTCTGTTTCTGTGATTCTCAGTACAAATTGTGATTCGTTGAATTAAGGTTTTAGTATCCCTAGAGAAGTGGTTTATTTATGCTAAGAAGAAATTCAGTTGAAGAGATTTAGGCTTGTTCTAAATTTTACTTTCGTATAAATATAATTATATTGTAGGTATACAAAATGTACACAGGTGACTGGTTGACTTATTGGTGGCAAGATTTAAATTTAATTTAAATTTAAATATTTTATAATGTTACTTCGCTGAAATCTTACTCACTTGTTGTTTGAGCCCAGCAAGGTGACAAATGAAACATAACAATATTTCCAAGTTCAAATGTATTGAGGCATCAACAGTGGTACAAAGTGAGCCTAATCTAAGCGGCCTAGCCCGGGGGTATGTAAGGCACTCGGGAAAAATGTTGATACCGCGATGCAGGATTCAAATATCGAACGCTACGTGAATAATTTTAAACAATACTTACTTCTAAGGCGTATCATTCTTGGCGGGCGGGTAGGGCTACCATGAGTTTAAAATTTACGCACTCGATATCGCCTACGTAATAGAGGAAGATCCCAGAGCCGCCAGACATCACTTATTTTCTAATGGACAAAATATATACGATTGAGTAGTGGTGGGGTGTACTATCATCATATGACTAGTTGCTACCTTGACCAGACGGCCATTTTTCAGATATCAACCAATCAAGGTACATAGAAACACTGCTTACCTCACTTAAATTCTGATGGCTGATTTTAACATATATTTTACACAATATCATTAAAAATCAGGTTTTATTACTCCCAGACACATGCGGTCGGCGGTTTTACCTTACAGACGCTTTAAAGCTTTGAAAAAAAAATTACTTTTACTTAATTTTACTTATTTTGTGATGCTTGATTTTTATATATGTTATTCTAAACATTATTTAGAGATCCGACGTTTCGAGCTCTTTACAGCGCTCGTGGTCACGGTTAAGACCTTAACCGTGACCACGAGCGCTGTAATGTTTAGAATACCAATACACGCGAGTTTAATCCGTAAAATTAGTTTTATTTCACTTTTACACAGGTAAACTACATACCCAGACACGGAAAAAACACCGATGTTCATCGCACAAATATTTGTCCCGATTGGGAATCGAACCCACGACTCTTTGGAAGAGAAAAAGCACAGCCAATATTTTTTTTTTTTTTTTTTTTTTTTTTTTTTTCCACAAAACTTATGCTAACAGACTACTGACAATAATTGTACTTAATTAAATTGTAGTTGTGTGGTAGACTGGCGTCTGAAACTAAGTTTATGAAAACTTGCTGTTTTCAGATCACCAGGCTCCGCCCTTATTACATTTATTACTATAGAGATACATTCTTGATTTAGTGCCTTTGTTAAGTGTGCGTGGAGTGAAATAATAAGTGCATTTGCGAATTAGAGATTAATATATTTGTAGATTAATATTATTAGAATGATTGAAATATTTAATGACTATTTATAATTTTTCATATTATTTATCAATTAGAAGTATTAGTAAATTATATAAGTATATATATATATATATATTTAGTATAATAATATGTATGTATAAGTATACTTATATGATTAGAAATTTATTTTTATTTATAGGTTTATTTTGTTTTTATTATTTTTTTTTTTTTTTCTGACATCGAGATAGTCAATATTTAATATCGTTTTATAGTCCGGCCGTTACTAAACGTTATAACAAGTAGCATTTAAACGTTTCGCTCAAAATAATATAATTTCTGTTTTCTACAGCAAATTTTCCCTTTGTTCCACCAAAAATTCAGAATGTGCACTAAAGTTTGCTTACTAAAATATTTCATAACGAGCTCCCATTGAATAAATGTTGCAGATTCATAATATTACGTACAGCTGTACGGTTGAACTGTTTATTTGTAGTGAAATATGGTTCTATGGACTTTTCTGTGGAAATAATAGAATTTTTGTTTTTTGTAAAATGACCCATTGTATTTGTTATTTACAACATCACATACATTGATCTGATCTCGTGGTAAGTAGCTTAAGCACTTGTGTTACGGATATCACAATCAACAGTGGGTACACAAATATACTAAAATATATTTTATAACACATCGAGACACGGGACAACTACCGATGTATGTCATACGAATACACTGGGCGGAAAAAAAACCGGCCCACCAACCATTTATCATACAAACATGTCCACTTCTGAGGCCTATAAATGTAAAAATATTAGTGCTATGGTAATAATTTAAATGTAAATAGATGTCAGAAATGATCAATTTTTTAAAATGTTAATTAACTCCAGAAATATGCTCATTTCTTTAAAAAGTCTCAAACACAGGTGGTTTTTGCATCCCATATAAACTTGTGTGAAATAAAAATAAATAAATAAATTTTTCACAACATCACATACATTGATCTGATCCCATGGTAAGTAGCTTAAGCACTTGTGTTACGGGTATCAGAATCAACAGTGGATACACAAATATACTTAAATATATTTAATAATACACCCAGACACGGAACAAAAAAAACAACTTACATTTTCTTCGTTTTAGGGAAATTGGCGTATTTCTGGGGCGGGTATATTTAAAAATGCAGCGTAAAGTCTCTATTCCACGCGGACGAAGTCTGTAGCACAGCTAGTATTGACTATACTCAAAACAAACAAACCGGATTATTGTGAACTCGTATCCACACGATACATTCGCCGCATCAATCTTGACACGCAATCAGACGTGTATTTACACGTCAGTGCAAAAAAACCGGCCAATTGCGAGTCGGACCCGGGCACGGAAGGTTCCGTATCATAGTTTTGATCTATTCAGCCCGTATGCTACAATGATAGGGTGTGCAGTATTGGATCAGGCCTACTAAATATTTATTTTTGAACCAAAAATACGTAGCTTATTTGGTTCTGTGAATGTGTGTAGAAAAAAAACAACATGTAATATTAGCAACACATGTCATCGTTGCATGCGTTAGAAAAGTCACAGAAATCCCTGGTCAACTGACCAACAACACAACCAGTGATTATGGCGCTTGTAACAGTGCCGAAATATTGGGAATTCAATAATTTCAGGAAAAATGGAAAAAATCAATATTTACTTTTAGAAAACTGAATTAAGTTTTCCAACAAAACAGTCAAAAAACATATTTGTTTACAAGCCCTCCTCCAAATTTTAAAAAATCTGTTATTATCTCCTATAACAGATATAAGTGATATTTTCATGGACATCACAATTTTAGTAAAGAGGTCCCGTTTTAACCTTTTGCGTACGGTGCCCTAAAAAACTAGCGAAACAATAAACAAGACAAACACGAGAGTCATTGATAGTATACGTGTCTAACCCAGTATTGAGCCAGCCCGTTGGGAATTCGGTGAAAACTTTTTTGACCTTTACAAAGACTAGCTTCAGCGGCTTTGCGGCGTCCAAACTATCAAAATGATATGATTTTATCAAGTATTTTATACTAAAACTAGCTTTTCAACTGAGACTCTATGGGCTTATTAAATATTGAGAGATACTAGTGACCCGCCCTCGCTTCGTTTCAGGTAAATTATACATAAAAACCTTCCTCTTCTAACCCTTAGAAGAGAATAGAATCTCTCTATATGTTAAATACCCCATCTAAATCCGTTGCGTATTTTTAGGGATTTAAGCATACTTACATACAGACAGACGCGGAAAACGACTTTGCTTCATAATATGCAGTGATTACCCCCTAACAGCAAAGTCGGTTTTTAAATTAGTCTCATACCTATTTCAGGCTCTATCTACACACCAAAGTGTGTATTATCTATACACCAAATTTCAGTTAAATCGGCTTTTCCTAACTGACATACGATTAAGGCTTGGAGTAGCCTCGTTTGCATCACCGGAGTTGTGGGGGAGCGGATGGCTTTCACCCCAACCTAACTGACATACGATGATGGGTTGGAGTAACCTCGTCATCATCACCGGACTTGGAAAAATAAGGTGACCACTGAAAATCAGCGTCGGGGCTACCCTACGGGAACTTCGACACAATGCTGAGTGGGAGCCCTTTTAGCACATAAGTTAGTACATAATTGTATGTTTGGTTTGTTTTTATTTTCTTTTTTTGTATGTCTGGTTTGTTATTATTTTTTTGTATGTTTGGTTTGTCTTTGTTTTCTGTATGTTTGGTTTGTTTCTATTTGTGTGCTAAATAAAATATTATTCTATTCTATTATATTCTACTTGCGGGGGAGCGGATGGCGCTCACCTCTTAATCAGTTCAGTGCAAAATTTGGTTTCCTAGGGGAACATAAAGAACTACAATTGTCTATGTTCCGCTTGTCCGGCTTGTAGTTTTATGAAAATGAGTTAAAATATAAGAATTTCCTTTTTGCTAAACAGACAGAGTTACATTCTCAATTTACAATATTAGTGACGATAAGAAATGATCAAGATATCCAGATTCTAATTTCCAATAACTTCGCTACCATCTTCAATTATGCTGAGTTATTTTTAACCTTATCTTATAGCCTTTAAAGCCTCTTTTTGTGTATCAACTCTGGGTATAATCTCTTGTGCCTTCGATGTCCTATCGCTCCAACAATAGGATTGGTATGCCAGTGACAGTAAAGGCCCTACTATGAGTGAGTAATGTAATATTAATGCGGTCACTGTACCGATGAATCATATATGATTCATTAGTCAATGTCTAGATAACAAATTTGTCACAGAACAATCTGATGACAAATTGACGTTGACTTACTTGAGACGTTATAATTATTTTACTGTAATGAGTTGGAGCTTTTCTCGATGCCATCTGGCTGAGGAGCCAATAAGTTATAAGATTAATACGAAAATTGTCTAATACTTTGAAAGAATATAATGATTAGTATTGTAACACTATTGGTAGGTTAAAAATAATGTATTTTCAAGTGGATTAAGGCAGCACTGTTAATTATTGTGCTTAAAAAAAGCAATGCTATGTTTTGTTTTTAAAAATTTAACGATTCGACAAGTTTTGAAAGTATTTACGGCAAATTATAATTCCGTCGTTATCATCATCACCATTTTATTATCGTATCCCACTGCAGGGTATAGGCAATAAAATGCAAGAAAAGCATAACTTTCCAGAAAGCAGCATTTTTAAACATGTGTCTCCTACGTAATAAACTAATTTTCTTGAACCGTTGCTAACTTAAATACCAGCTTTCTGGCTGAGAAAAAAACTTCAAAATCATAAAGCAAAAAATTATAATAAGACAATACTGACCAGCCCTTGAACACTATAACATGAAACACATCAGTGCAAAAAAACATGGCCACCCAACTTCCACGTCTATAACGTGAAACACATCAGTGCAAAAAAACATGTCCACCTAATTTCCACAGTCCACGGACTTATGTTCACTTGGAGACCGATTCCGGGATTGTGTTATGTTGCGTGTGACCGTCGATTCGCCGTATCAGCGTCATCCCTCGCCAATCGACGGAAAGAGTGTATAAAGAATTCAGCGTTGACTGTGTTGTTTATTTATTGAGCCGGTAAAGTATGCAATGGCGGACAAGTGGATTGGGACAGGGAAATTTTGGTTAATTTAATTGAAGTGCAGTGAAAACTGGTTGGAATAAAATGGTTACTACCGTTTGCCATTTAATAGAAAAGGAGAACCACCATTTTGGGCCCAACGTTACAGTATTAAATTATATATCAAAAAATCGGTCTATTTTTGTAAGTTAACTAATAGAAATCTTAGCCAAAACAGCAATGGCCAACAGGGAAAAAAGCAGATTTTTTTTATTTTCCTTATGTTACTGGTTTTGTAAACGTTCATTTATATTATTTATTAATAACGTAGCTATCTTCGCAAACGTGATACAGAAATCTATCCATAGAGTATAGTAAACAGAATCTACTTATGACATTGATCGATTTGATTGATGTCGATTAATAATTAAAATGTTTTATTATTTATCATATTTATTTAGATCGTATCCGAAATACTATCATTCGGAGACGTACCGGAGTCACGGACATTACATCGATTGTGACGAAGTTGAAGTGGAGATGGGCCGGACATATGTGCAGAAGAGAGGATGGCAGATGGGCACGCAGAATTCCCGAATGGAGACCTAGACTCGGACGGAGAAACGTTGGGAAACCACCTATGCGCTGGGCCGACGATATCACAAAAATATTGAACAAGACCTGGATACGATCAGCAAAAGACCGGGTCAAATGGAAAGCACATGAAGAGGCCTATACCCAACAATGGGTGATACAGGGCTGAAGAAGAAGAAGAAGAAGCACAGTTTTTAGATGCTATATTTTTTCGATGTATTATGATGATAAGGATGAATAAAATAATTTATTATTATTTTATACTGACCTGCTTTTGTTATATTTATTTTTTTATACTGAACTGCTCTGTCCAGCCATAAGCAAATATTCATTTAGAGTTACCTAGTACATTATTCACTTAAATGAAAAATCTAATAAAATGGTTTTATAGTTAACTGGCTCGATGGAGCAGTTGCTAGTGAATTCTGGCTTCTAAACCAGGGGTCATGGGTTCGAATCCCACCCAGGATAAATGAGGAGGAGACTGACACCCAGGAGAATGTCTAAGATATAAGACTTTGACTTCATAAGTCGAATGATTGCAATATACATAGATTTATTCTCATTACGTACTATGTAGCGAGCTTGCGTGTGTGCGCGGTGCACTGGGGCGCAGGGTTGACCGGGCATTGAGCGACGTCAACGACGCTTGGGAATATAATGTTGTTAATATTCTGTTATTAATATTCAGAATTACCCAACAACTTAACAAATCACAAAATCATATTTCACGGACACATGCAAGGTTCGCTGACCAATATGGATGATGTATAGCCTATGTCTTGATACCATTTTACCACGTTATCTGTACTGTTGGATAGCTTGTATACAATCTGTAATGCAAAACTTAAAAAATAAACACCCTACAAGCTTTCTTTCATAATAGAAAAACAGATAACCTCAAAAATATTCACTGTATTTTTAGTGATTTGGCCATTGCGGATCAACATGAAAATTCGTCTCATGGAAACCTTTTATATGCTTTGTCTGATGGCCAACTTTCAGCTTTGTAACGTTGGGCCCAAGTTTGTATGGAATCGGGTGTTCTCCTTTAATAGAAATGCACGATTCACTGTATCAATAATTTAACAAAGTGTCATTGATAACACATTTGATCCAATTAGGTGATGTAACGTAGGTTAGGTATACTGAAAAAATATTTAACTCCTAATCACTTTGAAATAATACACAATTGTTAATTGTCTCAGTGTATAAAGAAGCTAACAAACAATCAGTACATTTTAAATGATGGACCCTGTCAAGCACAGCAATCTTAAAAAAGTCACTTATTCATCATCATCATCATCATCATCACAGCACATACACGACCCTAAAACGGGGGCACAGGTCTACCCTAAACAAAAGCGATAAGGTCTTAGTCAACCACGGCGGCCAAGTGCGGGTAGGTTGACATTAGTATTAAAAGTTACTATCAAAGACTCCTAAACTCGAACATAATCATTTCTTACCATCCGAGAAGAAAAGGAAACTTTAAAAGACAGCCACTAAACCGAGCATCAAACCCACAACCTGCGTCATCACGTAAACCGCTATAAATATAACATTGCAGTCGATGTGTATTACCTCAGCTAGCGTCGCGTACTAAATTCTCGAGTCGTTATGTGAAACTGCCACTATCTATCCTTTCTAAGCTCATGACAGTGTGATGTCACTTCGTTGCACAGTGGGTAGTCTAAGGACGGTTTTGATGAAGTTTCAGATCAAAATCACAATTTTATAGTTAGTGAAAATGATTTTTTTGTAAGATTATGATGAAGCAATCAATGATTTTGAGCTTTAAAAACAACTGTATAATATGAAATTACACTGAAATGGGTATGAAATATAATCAGAATGCAGTTTCAAAATGGTAGTTCATTTATGACTTCTTCAAAACATCTGCCTTCAAAGACCTTGACGTAACCACGATCACTTTAAAGTAAAGTTCAACTGATAAGTAAGAAAATCGGTGCGGTGCAGGTACTTACTTTTGCACGATTTCACACTGATATCGTCCTGATTAAACTATAAACCGATAAAAAGTCTCTAGTCAGCGGAATTCGCCCCACTGTGCGTCGCATCCAACGGAAAATTCCCAGCAAAATGTCAACGAAAGCTCATAGGGAATGCTGCGATTTGCAGAGGTGCACTTTGTTTTAGTTGCAATATTCTTTGCAGGGCATTAAAGTTTGTGTTGAGAAACTTGGAAATGTTTTACGTTTTATACGTGACTTGAAATTAGAAAGAGTGTTATTAATTGTCGGAACGTGTTTTTATAACAGCGTTTTACCTATATGTAACAACATCTTATAAATGTTCTCGCAAAATTTAAATAATAATAAGAAGTGTGAGAGACAAAACAGAATACAAACTACCTTATTTTTAGGGTTCCGTCCGTCCATCCATCTGTCATCAGGCTGTCTCTCAAGAATGCTAATAGTTAGACAGTTAAAATATTTGAAAAAAAAAATAACTAAAGGGGGCTTCCCGATATTTTTTTACAAAACAAGTAAGGAGCATTTCGCGTTTCGTTTAAAAAACTTGAAAGGGATTTCTTAATTTAAACACATCGTTTTCTAAGTTTTTCGTGATTGGAAAGCCCAGTATAGTATACAGCTGACGTACTGATCTATACCGAATCAATTATTTCTTTCTTCTTTCAACAATCTTCTAGACTTCTCCACACGTATGTATGTACTCGAACGCCACAAAGCGCTGACGTCCAGTACTCAGACAGTTTATTGTTGTATTACTAGCACTAAACCGCGGTACAACAGATTACGGTTTATTCGCTACCTTTTATGGAGCGACATACGCTGCAGAATCATCCATAGTAGTTTTACTGGGGGTGACTGAGAGATAATGAAATTTTCAGAAGGTACTTACTTCTTTTATTAATGCTGAAGTAACTCTTTTTGTCTGTCGCGCTTTCACACCAAAACTACTGAACAGTTTAAATGGAAATTTGCATGCGGATAGTCTGGAGACTACTATGTAGTATGTTATAATTGGGGTGAGCGCTGTCATTTTTAGATATACGTTACTATACACCGTGAAATTTGAGTGGTTGTTTTCCCGCAGCAAAATGATTCTACCTTAGTAGCACAATAGATTTGTGCAGTAATTTTTTATTAAGATCAAAAAATGCTGGTTTTACGAAAGGTATAACCGAAACTTTAAAGTACGTTCGAACCAATATATTACTAAGGGCGTAGAGCTTCTTTAGCTTTAAGCATCGATTTCATGCGGCAAGCAGTACCTGAATACGTCACATCTTAAAAAACACCGATTTTATTAATTTTTATTAAGGAATAATTTGCATGATTCGATAGTATTACTAAAGGCAAATCGTTCTGCCACGGGAAAACAACCACACAAATTTCACGGTGTATAACTTAGTGAAGATACTTGACTGTCTTGGCGTCAGCAGTTATGCCTAGTTTCATTTTATTTGACGCATTTAATATTTCTTCATGTCTGAGTGTTAATTTATCTGGCCTATTTAAGTGAACTATTGGTAATGGTACATGTACCAGAAATTTTAGAGACTTAGCTCGGATTTAAATCAATGTAAATAGTACTAAGGTGATGAACTTAAGAGATGAGAGATATCCACTCCCCCGCAAGTCCGGTGATGGTGACAGACAAGGCTACTCCAAGCCATCATCGTAGTCAGTTAGGATAAACTAAAGTAAACTAACCTTTTTCTGTTAAATTTTCTTTTGGAAGACCTGACCTACTAAATTCGCACAAAGAAAAAAAAACAATCCTTAATTGACTGGCCCGGTGGAAAAGTGGTTGGTGACCCTGGCTGGCGGTTCCAAGAGTCGTGGGTTCGATTCCCACTCGGGAGAAATATTTGTGTGACATACATCCGTGTTTGTTCCGTGTCTGGGTGTGATTATGTATTTAGAAATATGTACGTCTATCAGTCTCTATATACATACATACAAGCTCTGCTTAGTTTAGGGTCAGATGACCGTGTGTGGAAATGTCCCTGATATTAAAAAATTCCCAGATATTCATTTATAATTCGTCCACTCAACATGTCCGCCAGTGTACGCTCGTATCACGTAGCGTCCCGGATTGCGTTCCCGCGTGTGCCACCGCTGTCCCTTCGCTAGGGCAGCTTGAGACGTGCCCTTTGGGAGCGAAGAACATGTTGAACAAGTTGAGTCGACGGGTTTGGGTGTGTCCATTATTGAGTCGGTTTACCCCACTATTGGTCGAAACAAAGGAAACTATACATTTTTGTAGTTGCGTATGTTTCACTTTAGTACCTTTTTGTCAAAGATTTTGTAGTGCATTTTCAGACTTAGGGTCTGGTTTTGGGGGGGCCTATGTCCAACAGTGGACAGGGATGGGCTGAAGATGATGATGATGATGATGTCATGCTGTATCTCACCACCGATTTTTTTTAATACAGATACTTTTTAGGATATTTTCGCTCACCTGAAATTAAAGTCACATTTTTATCATTAAACTCATTTAGACATAATTTTAGATTTTATCACATTCTACTTATAAAACATGTAAGACTCTCTGAATCGATAATGTAATAATACGCTGATCTTAAAAATGTCTCTAGCCCATTTAAAAAACATTAAAATATCAATTCGCTTCTGTTTCACTACAAAACATAACCTTGCATTTTCCAATCTCATTAGGGTAGCTAACAACTTCTTTGTAAAACAATAAGCTGTACATTTTCCGTTCCTGGCATTACCGTTAGGGGGGGGGGGGGGAGGGAATGTTTGTGCAGTTTTAAACTTGCCCCGACTCTGTAAGTTTCTCACTAATGAACTTAAACATACAACTTATGCGTGTCTTTAGTGATAACTTAGTTCCTTTGATTAAAAAAAAACTTTCACTCACACCGCAATCTTTATTGTTATACTTAGCACCTCGTTTTAGTTGCTACAAACGATTTTTTTACGAAAATATACTGAGTGTGCCAAATAAGACGTAATAAAACCAAAAGCCAGATAACTAATTCTAAAACGCTGGCTCGTTAGTACGGATCAAATTGCCATCCACATACAAAGCAGGCGCTGGTGGCTCGGACTAAGAGGTTTAGCTCCTCATTTCTGCCCCGTGCCATTAAGGCATGGAATGCCCTTCCAGCTCATGTTTTCCCTCCCTCCTACGATCCCGGGCTCTTCAGACGGGGCGTGAAACGGCATTTAAGCAGGCCTTCAGGGTGAGTGCGACAGGCTCAATATGCTCTGTCGACCTCATATTTGGATCTCTCTACCGCTTACCATCAGGTGGAGTGAGGTCATCTTTGTAGCCTAGTAAAAAAAAATATAATTAAAAAAAACTTTAACATAACACTATTGTGTACTTCGTTCAAAAACATGTTTGTGTATTTCTGAACAAACAACACGTGGGTTACCCGTAAATAGCTTACCTTATTTAAAAGTTCAGTCATTCGGATCAAAACAAAACATTATAATAAGTATTCGAGACAGGAGTGTGATAGAAAACGCGGAATATCTTCAGGGTAAACAGAGTGTAATGAAGAAACTTGGGAGGAGCAAAAACCAATTTTATTTTGGGTGGTCAAACAAAGGGATCCGATCCACTCCAACGGTAGAGATGGGATGGATCCGGTCGATGGTAGATGATGTTACTTGTCTTTGAATAAAAAAATGGGACACGAATATACACCTTGAAATTTAAGTGGTTGTTTTCCCGTAGCAGATCGATTTACCTTTAGTAGTACTAATCATAGCTATTGCAAAAACAATTATAATTAATCAAAAAATATTTGCTCGTGGTCAGCGCTGTAAAAAGCTCGAAACGTCGGATCTCTAAATATTATGTCTAGAACAGCAATACACGCCAGTTTAATCCGTAAAATTTGTGTTCGCGCCAATAATAGACAATACTATTAATTGCCATAAAGAAGCTCTAGGCTCTAAGCAATGAAGCGGTCCGAGCGCGCTTTCGAGTTTCGTTTGTTACTTTCGTAAAACATGCATTTATTGATTAGAATAAAAAAAAACTTCACAAATCTATTGTACTAGTAAGATAGAGTAATTTTCACGGTGTACAAATCCATATGCTCTCACACACACACACCCAGCCTGGCTCGATACCTCGCTGAATCTCTCTTTTTTTTTATCTGGGACATTTCCACACACGGTCATCTGATTCCAAACTAAGCAGAGCTTGTACTATGGGCGTCAGAGACTGATATACATACATATATATTTATAAATACATACTTAATTACATAATCACACCCAGACACGGAACAAACACCGATGTTCATCACACAAATATTTGTCCCGAGTGGGAATCGAACCCACGATTCGAATAGTGTTTGATTTTCACGTGTGGGTTCGATTCCCACTTTTGGGTGATAAACATCGGTGTGTGTATCGTGCCTGGGTGTGGTATTAAAATCGATTTGTTTAAGTTTATTTATACCACTGTCGTTTCTGATATCCGTAATACAAGTGTTTAAGCTTCTTAACAATGGGTGAGAGGATCCATCCGCCCCCCTGCAAGTCTGGTGATGATGACGAGGCCACTACATGCATTCATTGTATGTCAGTTAGGAAAAAAAAATTGAATCAGATCAATGTATGTATGTTGTGTAATATGATATGAGAAATGATAGTGGTATACACAACATATAATTAAATATATAAATATCACGCTTGAACACAAAAACAGTACACCAATGACGCTAATATTAGTCCCGAGTGGGATTCGAACCCAAGACTTTTAGCGCAAGATACAGGAGCTCTACCAAAAATGCCATAGTTCCAATCAACAATTTCCTATGTATTGCCTAATCATTCATCGAATTTGGCCGCCAAAGCCAAAAACGTTTGAACACCTATATTTACTGTGTCTTTTGATGCGTAGCCGCCAATTAGAACTGAACCACTAAATATGGTTATACTGATAACATATACTGGGTTGCACCAATCATGGTCGCGAGCGAACTGGCGCTATGATTGGTGCAACCCAGTCGAAACGTCGGGCAGTAAGTAGCTATGTAATTTGATACTCCTAATAACGCGTGTAGACCCATAAAGACTAATATTTAGTGTAATGGAACGCGAAAGTCTAAAATTTTATAGAACTGAACCATCAGCAAACATTGAACAAGAATACAGCTACCAAATCGATTATTTATAAACCCAAATTTATCGATTCATCTCATCAGCTATCCCAAACAATGCAAATTTCATCCCACCTTGTGGACCAAATATTTTTCCGAATTATCATCATAATTACTTTTCCAAGTTTTTGTTCGGTCGAAAATTCTCCGAGGTAATCACCGAGTTTCGAGGTGTTTAATATTATTCAAGAGTTACAGGGTACCTTGCGTTTTGGGATCCCACGGGCGGCAAAGTCCCTATGTAACCGTTTTTAATGACGCTTTCAAACGATCCGCTCCCGATGGAACGGCCTTTTGATATACAGATACGTGCATAAATTAATATTTGAAATCTGCGGAATGGGCCCTTTTCGGAAGGGAGATCGAATAATTAATTTGATATACGAATGTATATAAGATCGCATAAATTATGGGCTTCCGTGAAATTTGGTATTAACGTTACTCGCAGTAGGAAGAAACTAATTATTGAAACTGTACAAATTGGCTCTTTAATGGTGAAGGAAATCATCGTGAGGAAACCTGCACACCTTGTGTGGTCGACTAAGGCTTTATCGCTCTAGTTTAGGGTAGGCCCGTGCCCCAGCAGTGGGGACGTATATGGGCTGTTGATGATGATGAAATTGGTTCAGATGTTTAAGTGTAAAGAGGTAGTAGTAACTGTTGTACTACTACATAGTATAAAGCAAAGTCGTTTTCGGCGTCTCTCTGTATATATGTATGCTTAAATCTTTAAAACTACGCAACGGATTTTGATGTTTTTTAAAATAGATATAGGGATTTTAGAGGATTTTTTTTAAGTATAATATACCCGTATTAAAGCGAGGGCACAAGTGATCCACTTGTTTAGAATATTAGTGATAAAAACCTTAATATGCTTCAGAAGATTATCAGGCCTTTAAAATGTATTTGAAAGATTAAATCTAAACTAAAGCTCTACATTATCTGTGATCGAAATTTCTTTCAAATCGGTTCCGAATTTTAAGTGTCAAAGCATGTTAGACGAACAGATAAAGTTTATTAGTAGTGAGCATTATGTATGCTGTTTTTTCGGATCAAAGTTAGCAACAATACCCTTATCAGCCATGGTTAATTTGTTAACCATAGTTTTACTTAGTTTGCCTCGGGCAGGGTTTAATGAGAAGTTTCTAAAGCCCGATCCCATGGTTATTCTGCCCTTATATAAAACATTAGTTATGTAGTATGTATGTAGTGTATGTGTTACGGTCAATGTGAGTAATCGGTAATTATCTATAATCACCGGTGATTATAGATAAATACCGACGCACATGGTAAATGTAGCGAATTATTCAAATTTACCGGTAATTATATAAAACTCCCTCGCGACTGAGGTAAATCTTGACATTGCTGACAAAAATCACAAGTACTCTGCAATTCCAAATGTCACAAAACTCAAACTTGCAAAAATAATATTAACGAGAAAGAATTTTAAGAGTTCCACTGATAATTGCCTGCTAATTTGTTAATTTTATTTAACTTTATTTTTATAAGATTATATTTTTTTTAAAACCAAACTTGAAGTTTGGTTTCTAGATATGTCTTATTTATTTTATAACTAGCTGTGCCCACGACTTCGTTCGCGTGGACTACAGGATTTTACAAACAAAAGTAACTCCCAGTAACTCCCGATCCCGTAAGAATTTTGCAATATCGCGTTGCAAGTAAGCTTTACGTCTATTATACACCGTGAAATTTTAGTGGTTGTTTTCCCGTGGCAGTTTCAGAATAATAATTTTCCAACTCGAAAACGAGAGAAGCTATCGTTTTTTTTTTGAAGATGTGACGTATTCAGGTACTGCTTGCCGCATGAAATCGATGCTCAAAGCTAAAGAAGCTCTACACCCTAAGTCATAAAGCGGTTCGAACGTGTTTTCGAGTTACGGTTAAACCTTTCGTAAAACCGGCATTTATTGATTTTACCAAAAAAGAACTGCACACATCTTTTGTACTACTTAGATAGAATCATTTTACTGCGGGAAAACAACCACTAAAATTTCACGGTGTATACCGGTACCTGCATGCTAAATTTCAATCATCTATCTTACGCGGTTTAGATGTTTTCATACAAAAGTTTTTTCCCGCTAATTCCCGTTTCCGTGGAAATTTTGCAATATTCTGTTGCGATTAAGCTTTAAGTTTAATAAGGCATGCCAAATTTCAAGCATATAAAAGCAGTTTTAATATTTTCCTGCTTATTCCTGTTTCCTGTTAGAATTTCGGGAAATCCTTTCTTATTGCACCTTTACGGCACCTAACCTACGTTCCTTCAAAATCTTACGTTCCAGCGTTCAAAGTTGACAAAGTTTCATACAAACTTACCCCCATATTTAATTTGTTAATTTAATGAGATTATATTTTATGTTTTGCTTAACCGAACAGAAGGTTTGGTCTCTTGATATTCGAGGAATATTTTTGTTTGTCCGACGTTTGTAAACAAATTTTATCATAATTAGGACTAGAATGTTTATATCCTAATAAACATTTGATTCAGATGTTTACATAAATAAATAAATACTTTTGGCGGCAGAGACTGATAAACATATATATTTATAAATACATACTTAAACACATAATCACATCTAGACACGAAACAAACACCGATGTACATCACAAATATTTATTTGCCCCGAGTGGGAATCGAACCCAGGACTCTTGGAACCGCCAGCCAGGGTCACTAACAAAACCATTGTTTCACCGAGCCAGTCAAGTCAGTTTGATTTTATTATTTACCACATTTACAAAACGGGTATGTTAATTTTATATAATTACCGGTAAATGTGATTAATTCGATAGTTTTTACCACCTTTACCACGAGCACTGATAATTATGCATAGTTACCGGTAATTATACATAATAACCGCTCTATCCACATTAACCGTAACATATGTATTGTATTGTTAAGGGAAATCAATATTAGAAGATTACTCAATGTATGTCGATGGCTGATGGTTAAGGTTGTTGCTTGCCTTGCGAGAGGTCACTAGTTTTTAATCTCGCCACGTAACGTACAAATGTGTTTTTCAAATTTGAAATTTTTGTTCTTTATTTAATTAAGATCAGCCAAGTACGAAAGACATATTTCAGTGCACAAGCGAGCGCGCAAACACAAAACACAAGTGTACTCTCTGTTCCCTTACTCTCAAAGTTCGGTGAGACGGCAATCCGACATGACCGATGAGAGATCGGGCGCAGGACCACCGGCTTAATGTGCTTTGCGAGGTACGGGCAGCCGCTAACTTTTCAACTCCGAGCTGAATTCCACGCCTACACTAAAGGCAAGCACATTTTTTTTTCTCTTGCCTTCGTGACTTTATGGTGACTAATTTTGAAATTGATTTTGATTGCTTGAACATTTAACACGAAATTACATCAGATACTCAAACTAACCTGGAGACATAATCCCGTAAAAGTCCAAAAACCTTACAAAAATACTAGGACTGCAGCTTTGTTTTAAGGAATATTAATCATTCCTGTTACAGCTAGCTTAATTGATGTAGATGAATGAGAGCAGGGCTACAGTATTTTAGGACCAAGATAAGAAACTTGGCGGACTAAGATGAATTCGTCTGCCTTTCTTAAAATAGATGAAATTATACTGGCAATGGGAGAGGAATTGTCTGGGTGACGGTTTGCGATTGTTTTGTTTTGTTTGCATGTTGTCAGATAAGTTTCAAATAAAGAGCAAGTAAAATAACAAATATTGATGACATTATTATTAAGGAAACATATTTTGAAACCAAACTTGGATCGACTAAGATTGTTTGTGAAATAAGTTTTATACAAAAATAGATTGGGTATAGATAAAAAAGTTTTAGAACTAGGTTTTACGTACTTCAGCCATCACAAAAGCTGCTAGATGTCCACTAGTTTAATCTTCTGTGCATCCGCGGTTTGGCTCTGATCAGTTTTGTCAGTCTATTGAGTTTTACGTAGTGTTAGGCATTTTAAAACGCAATTCCTTTGCTTTAGTATTTCTTGTCATATTGACTTGACCATGACATTTGTATCTTCTCACTCTCTCTTATTTTTCCGTGTACTGCCTATACAATGTTCTCAGTGAATAAATGTTTTTAAATGATAAAAGTGGTTTCTCTGAGCTTCCCTTTAGCTCAGAAGTGGGATTAGTGTACCTAGTGCTCACACAAACGTTATCTCGGAAAAATAATCAATAATTAGAATAGTTTCTAAAATTTGAAAATTTGAACCGCGGCACACGAGGAAACAGACGCGTCGCCTGCAAGAACCGGTTATTACCAGTTTCACCTGAGCGTCGAATTTCCCGGGTCGGTCGGAGTGACTTTTGTTGTGATCGTCGTTTATTTTTGTGATTACGCGGGGTTGCATCGCTGCACACTATTTTGATCGTGATCGTGATGATGATGATGTAAGCGACAGTGATTGTGATGTACTGCGTCGTGAGTTGTTAAAGGATATTACAAATCGGCGACGGCGGCCAACACAATGTTTGTCCGTACCAAAGCGAATACGAGTACGACCAAAGAGTGATTCTCGTGAAGACCCTCAACGTTCACGACGCCGCGATAGGAGCGTCGGTGCGGGCGGCGAGCGGCGCGCCGAGCAGGGCGCCGGCGGTGGCGCCGACACTTTGGCTTTCCCGAGCGGAGTGCGCTGGCGTACCGGCCAGTGTTCAGCATCCATTCCGAGTGGCGGCAACCAGGGTGATGATCCATTTAGCGTGTCGCTGATGGCTATGAGCGACCCCGTCATGAGCGCGCCGTGCCTGGCGGTCGAGGCGCGGCGAGCGCAGACGGCGAGCGCGGGCGGTGCGCAGCCCCCGGCGGCCGGCGTGCCCCCAGCACCTATGGTAGGCGGCTATAGTGAGGTAATTACACCTTATTCATCGGACAATAACCATACAACTGAAAGTGGATCTTGTAGTCGTGAATCCGTTCAACACAGCGCGTATTTAACTAATTCTACTGATAATTCAGTTAATATCCAACCAGTTCAGTCTAGTAGTATACGATACGTAGGTCGTAATGATCCATTGCCTGATTTTGACCTTCAGTCTTCTGTTTCAATCGAACAATGGATAAGAAAAGTTGAAGGTATTGCAAGTATGTATGGCTGGGAAGAAAAAACCGTTATATTTAATTGTACGTCTAAACTTAAGGGGTATGCTAAGCAATGGTACGATCAATTGAACGATTTAAACTTTAGTTGGAACGATTGGAAGAAACAGCTGTTGACAGCTTTTCCCTCTAATCGTAGTAAAATAAGTTTAATGCGTGAACTTGTCAATGCTATACGTCGACCTGAACAGGACTACTTAGAGTTCTATTATGATAAGCTTGCTTTAAGCAACTCGTGCGGGTTGCCTGACTCGCTCATCACTGAAGCAATAGTAGGCACAATAGGAAATAACTTGATAGAGATTGGTGCGATTTCTGCTGGCTGCCGAGATACGCCAAGTCTTTTAGATATTTATCATCGTTTAGGCAACCGTCTCAATCCGCACATGTACCCGATCATTATAAATCAAATCTATATGATACAAAAGTACAATGCCATAGCTGTAAACGTCGGGGTCATATTGCGGCAAAGTGCCCTACGCATAAACGCAACAAAAGTGATAAAATGTTAACTTGTACGCATTGTGGTAAACAAGGGCACGACGAAAGTAATTGTTATACAAAGATAAAAAAATGTTCGTATTGTAATCATGCCAGGCATGTTAAAGATGATTGTTTCAAACTGAAAAATAGAAAGTCGCAATCGGTAAATATAATTAAAGACGCTGGTAGCAGTAAGTAAATATTAAGTGAATGTAAAAATTAACGATTTGCCGGCATACGCGTTCATTGATTTTGGTAGTAATTGTATAACAATAACGCAGTCTGTCGCCCAGAGGTTGCAGTTAGATATTAGACCGTGCGTCAGGTTGCATAATTAGGGGTTTTGGTGTGTCTATGATACCTTCTTTAGGTACAAGTTGGGTAAAGGTAAGAACACAGACAAGGAAATGTGTAGAGCTTCGGCCTTCTTTCGGAGGTTTATCTGCCGGATGTCGTTCAAGACATATGTATTTGTTATTACAGGCCAGCCCTTTATCGAATATACTGATGAGTACGTTATAAAAAACACCAACATCGCTACGCATGTACCTACAACAGAACTACCTAGTATATGTGAGGATATTCAACGTGTGAAACTAATACCTGTTGATGATGCTTTACATTGATTATAGTTACCTGTGACGAACCTGTCGAGGAGTCCGTATTAGTTCATGCTACAACACATGGGATCGACGGTCACGCAATCTTGAACGTGTTAAATATTAGTAATAATGTAATCTTACCTTTAGGTGAGTATGTAGCGCGTGCGCCGTTGTCAAGTGAGAAGGGGTTTAAAATTGGCGATAACTTACCTTCTGAAATAGTTTCACAATTTAAGACAATACTAGATGAGTTCTCAGAGTGTTTTTCTCATAATGATGATATCTTAAACTATGCTGGGTCTAATTTACAGGCACTGGCGACTTATAGCAGTTTTGGAGCGAATTAGAGATGCGAACATGACGCTGCAGTTAGACAAATGTTCATTTCTAGTTCCAAAATATGAATACTTGGTCATGAGGTGTTTGATGGTAAGGTAAGGCCGGCACAACATAAACTAGCGGCTGTGCGTGATTTCAAAGTACCCATCAATGTTCATCAAACCCGTCAATTTATGGTTTTAGCTAATTACTTTTGTAGATATGTTCCTGCTTTTGCAACTCTGGAACGTCCTATCACCATGCTTACGAAAGAGGATCAGCCTTGGGTTGGGTATGGGGTGAGACCCAAATACAAGCATTTGATGGAATTAAGACCGTTCTTATTAAACGGTTTGTCGTTGTTTAACCCTAAACATCCAACACAACTTCATACTGACGCGTAAAAATTTGGCCTAGGTGGTATTCTGTTACAGCAGCAGCTGGATGGCGGATGGAAACTAATTGCATATGCTAGCCGTCATTTACGAGGTTTGTCTGGCTAGAAGGAGTTCGTGATGTGAGCTGTAAATACGTCTCACACGTATTTAACGTGTTTATTAAGACGTTCGGCGTCCGCTCTAGTATCGTCAGTGAACGAGGTAAGGTTTTTAATTGCAAGGATTTTAAAGATTACTGTGTTGAAAGACAAAGTGTCCGCGTGCGAATGGGCAGGTTTCGAACGTTTTAATCGCACCATACTGGACGCATTGGTATCCTGTATGTCGGCGATGACTAAAATGATTGGGAGCGTTTTCTACCAAAGGTGCAATTGGGACTCAATTCCAAAAGCGCATTAGAGTTGAATAATAGGCGATGTTGTTAATCTATCTCTTTCGCCTTATGAAGTTGGTATTAGACAAGAGGTTCTAACTCGTTCTGCTATGGCGTCAGAGCAATCGAAACGTGCTTTTGAAAAAAAAAAGACGAAAAGCACCTGCTTTCAAGATCGGAGATATGGTCCTGGCTGAGCGTAAGATGGTACAAAAGGGTTTACGAAGTGGCAAACGTATGCCCCGTTTCGATGGACCCTTCAAAATCGTCAAAGTGTTGCACCATGACCGATACGTGATTAAGAGTACACAGGGTCGAAGTTTGGGGCATATGAAAATGTAATGGCTCGTGATGAATTGACATTTTTTTCAGTCTAATAGTCCTGTATCTGACTGTTCGGATATTGACTCGTAACCATGTTTGTCAACCTTTATTTTATATTATTATGTTTGGTTATGTGTGTTTTTAGTTTTAAAGTTACTGTAATGCCATTCAGAAGGCTTATGTTTTAAGGACAAATTGTTCGACCATTAATATGGTGATGAGATGTAACTTGTTAATGTGTTTTTAAGTATAATGACGATTAAGATTGTCAATTATATTTAATTATCCACCGGTGGTTAAGCCTTAAGAGGCTGACAGCAGTGTCTGCTGTTTGATGCATGCGTGCCTTAAGAGGCAGAGTCTTAGACGTCGCGACGTAATAATGAGTGTACACTTTTAGTTGATGGCATGTGATTTGTCATGTGTGGTGACATTAAGAAGTCCCCTGTTTATATCAACATTAAGAAGTTGATTGTGACGACATTAAGAAGTCGCCTGACTAACTTAACATTAAGAAGTTGAGTGTGGTGGCATTAAGAAGTCGCCTGATTAACTTAACATTAAGAAGTTGAGTGTGGTGGCATTAAGAAGTCGCCTGATTAACTTAACATTAAGAAGTTGAGTGTGGTGGCATTAAGAAGTCACCTGATTATCTTAACATTAAGAAGTTGAGTGTGGTGGCATTAAGAAGTCGCCTGATTATCTTAACATTAAGAAGTTGAGTGTGGTGGCATTAAGAAGTCGCCTGATTATCTTAACATTAAGAAGTTGAGTGTGGTGGCATTAAGAAATCACCTAATTAATTCAACATTAAGAAGTTGATAATAATGTTGGCCTTAAGAAGTCACTTGCTTAAATTAACATTAGGAAGTTGATTGTATTTGTTATAAATGTAGCCTTAAGAAGCTAGTAGTTCGCATATATTGTCAAGCTGTTCGAAGCCTTAAGAAGCTTTGACAGGGATGCGCTTAGTTACCATTAAGAAGGTGTTTGTTGGAATGATGGCACTGCTCGGGGCGAGCAGTAGATCAGGAAGGCCGACTGTTAGGCATTTTAAAACGCAATTCCTTTGCTTTAGTATTTCTTGTCATATTGACTTGACCATGACATTTGTATCTTCTCACTCTCTCTTATTTTTCCGTGTACTGCCTATACAATGTTCTCAGTGAATAAATGTTTTTAAATGATAAAAGTGGTTTCTCTGAGCTTCCCTTTAGTAGTTTACTACAATAGTTTCATTACCAACATTTTGATAATACGAGTACTTCGTCCACATCTAACGGTACTGGAAGACATGAAAAAAAAAGTCCAATTCGTTCTTTCCGAAACTTTTTTCTACATGACGCAAAGACATCTGATCTAAGAGACTGGATGATCAAAAGCGTCATTGAGAAGTTCTTGGCGCTTAAAACAAAAAAAAAACGGGAAGTGCGAGTCGGACGCGCGGATGAAGGGTCCCGTATCAAAAAGCTCTACCTTTCTGTTGCCTTTCTCATATCAGAAACGGAAATGGTTATCATACATTTTACTAGTAACCCGCACTCGCTTCGCTTCGGGTATGTAACACATAAAAACCTTCCTCTTAAATCTCTCTACCTATTAAAAAAAACCGCATCAAAATCCGTTGTGTAGTTTTAAAGATTTAAGCATACATAGGGACAGACAGACTTTGCTTTATACTATTTTGTGATTATTAAAGTAAATATCCTAAGATTACTAATAATCAGGCCCTTTTTTACCCATCCCTAAAAAAAAAGCGTATATTTCATGTGTTTACACGAAGGCGTCTCTAGCACTCGCCGCTAAGGAAATTGCGCGGCAAAACATTTAGCACGGCGGCCATTTTGTAGTGATTGTGTTTTCGTGTGCACTCGTTTGAGGTTGTTAAATGAGCTTGTTTAAATTAAGTGCCGCTGCGGTCTCGAATAAAGAAAGCGGTCATTTACATTGTGTTCATGTCGACGTGAAACAATTCTTTGTTACGTATGTAATTTAACAAAAAAAAAAGATTTTTTATTTTTGTAACAGCCCATTGTGTTTTTTTTTACGTTAACATTCCCTTGTCTATAGAGGTTACATTGAAAAGACAAAATATTGGAATATCTGACGAATATAAATGTTGTTCAAACGACAGGGTATGGCATCTTATGCCAGTTATTCATTAATTAGTCAAATATGATGAATAAATTGGTCAACTAACGTTATCTTTTTCTTTTGTGACCTCTTGATGTAAATAGTATATATGTCGCAGTCGGATTGTATAATCCGCCGTATTACATCACGGCTAGCCGTTATCAAAAACAGGGCCGTTATGTATTACGGCGGATCAACGATTAGCCGGATTAAATACGGCTGAATGAAATTCCGCCGGGATGTGTTCGGCGCTAAACGTTATTTAATGCGGCTAGCCGTAATGTCAAAGAGCGGGTCGTTAACCGCCTCTTTGACAGTTTTTAGTTCCCATGTTTATCGACATATATGACAAATACGAGTGTAAATAGTGACTATAAGAATAAATTGTACGTGCAATTGAACTGTTTCTATTCGTCTCAATGTCTCATGGACAAAATAACGAGTTGTAGAGGTTATATTGCATATCAAAACTGCTAAAGTGGCTATGGATTCTGGTATTCGGCAGAATTCTACACAGTATTATTGGTGCAAAAAATATGACCTCATGAATTTTGCTGGTCAAGATTATATGATCTTGAAAAATAATCCTGAGAACCATAGCATTCGCGTTATACCCATGGAGCAATATTTCGATACTCTGATGGAAATTCATAAGGAAATTGGCCACGGCGGGCGAGACAAAATGCTGTATACCGTAAAAAACAAACTTTATATTCAAAAAAAGGCTAATGAAATATTTGTCTTCCTATGCCCAACTGCGAATTTTCTAATACTTAATTTTTATAAAAAATCTTTAGTTTTTATATTAGGTATTATACTTTCGCACACACATGACGTGTCCACCCTACAATATTGAATAAAGTGCAATACGACTGAACGTGAGTCTCAAAAATGTAGAACGTATCGTAATGACAATCCGGCTAAACGTCGATCCGCCGTAATACATAACGGCCCTGTTTTTGATAACGACTAGCCGTAATGTAATACGGCGGATTATACAATACGACTGCGACATATATGCGTTCGGGTTAACCTAACCCTTAAAATTGATTTTAGACGCGAACACTACACATTTAAAAATAAAGCTAATTTTGCGCATAAATCTCAAAAACTCGATCGAGACATAATATTAGTTTGGGAACTTGACGTTTCGAGATCTTTATAATGCTCGTGGACACAGGTCTATCTAATTACACGAGAATGATATTTTTATTAGTTTTGAAAAAATAATTTATAGTCTTTTTTATTAAGACTTTCATTTAAGGTCTAAATCTGAGACTGGAACCTACCCTAAACTAAGACGATCAAGCCTCAGTCATTCACCCTGGCCTAGTGCGGGTTGGTCGACTCAACATATCCTTAGAATATCTCCACAGGTTTCCTCACGTTGTATCATTGACCGTAAGCAAATCCTTGAAATAGCAATAAAGCGGTCCTCCATCGACTCTACTCATTAGAAACAAATTTACCCACTTAATATGATATTCATGGCGGCACAGCGTTAATGTAGTATGATGTATAACTACTAGTGATGTGCCGGATCTTAAAAAATGTATATCCGCGGATACGGATCTGAATACGGATATTTAGTGTCAAATTCGCGGATACGGATACGGATACGGATTCGGATTTTATAATTTTCTAATGTATTGGTCTTAGGTTTTCGTTTTTTTTCATTGACATAAAAGTGATCACGATGTTATAACTTACTATATTCCTGTAATCAATATGAAAATAAAGATTTAAGTTTAGTTATTTCATTATCATTAAATTGATGTAAGTTATAGCTTTCTCTCGTTATCTCTTTCTTTTCTCTTATTAAAGATCTATCTATCTAAATGTTCGCAATGAAAATAATTTGAATGGACTTTTAAGGTTTTTTTTAATTCTAATAATCACCCGAAAAAGATCCGTAATGGATTCGCGTGAAAAGTAACGGACCCGGATACGGATACGGATTTTTCTTTTCCCTCGGATATCCGCGGATACGGATACGGATATTCGGAACATCACTAATAACTACCTATCAAAGTGGTTAATATTAGACGAGTACTCGGGAACATTTTGCTTGGGATCAACCAACGTTGTATGTTGTACGATGCTGGAATTACAGTGTAATTGTGAATTATAAACCTAAACTTCAGATAGATTATTTTAATAAGTTTACGAAATTAATTTTGGCACCGGTTATGTTTTTTATTTATTAACTAGTGGCCGTCCATGACTTCGGCCGTGTTAAAATTGTTATGGCAGCAATTATTTATTAAATTAGCCTATATTGCTTAAGCTACTTACCATGGGATCAGATCAATGTTGTGTAATATTTCCAGCGCAGTTGGCAGATCTCTACTATCTATGGGACATTACAAGATTAACTAAAAATTAATTAAATTTTCTTATACAACCTCAATGATTTTGTTGTTAAAAGTTGGTACAAAACCAACTTTACCAGCACTTTGCCAGCTAAACTAATCAGATTTTTAATTAATTTATTGAAGCTTGTATCTCAGCGGCCAGGCCTAAAATTACAATAATACTTTTTGCACGCACGGTAATTTGTGTTAAAATTTTTAAGTTTGCACATATGGTATAAATTTAAACATTGACCACAGATAAAATAAAATTAGATTGAATTAGACAGCTTAAAATTTGAATGAAACAAATTAAACTACGAATTTGCATATTATTTTAACGAACCAACTGAAGCCGATTAAATACATAGAAATGTGCATAAATGAAGCAAGGTTTAAAATAGGCAAAACAATTAAACAAATGTGAGCCTTATCCCTTGGACATAAGGCACATGGTGAGTAAATGTTTTTCGCAATGACCTCCTATTTTGATTGGTGAAACAGGAATTTGTTTTTATACAGTTGTTCTCTTAATAGTCCGATCCAATTTGCGAAATCTGCTGTAAATTGTTCTGTTTTGTCGCGTGGATTTTCCAAGGTCTATCCATTTAAACATAATGTACACTTTATCAAGTGTACACTCTAGTTTCATCATCAGCCCATATACGAGTACGTCCACACAGCTGGGGCACTCCTATCCTAAACTAGTGCGACAAGGCCTTAGTCAACGCGGCTGACCAAGTGCGGGTTGGTTGACTACATACATACATACATAAAATCACGCCTTTTTCCCAGAGGGGTAGGCAGAGATCACTTCCAGCGATCCACTTTTCACCTCTGTGGGAAACGTGACGTGACGGGTTGTGGACCACGTCGCCGCCATTCTGCCCTGTGCATTGTTTTAATAAGGTCATTGCGTTCCCACGAGTAGCAAGGATATACGACGGGGGAAGGAAAAGGAGAGGAAGGATACTATCGCCTCGGATGATTTGGACTGAGTCGGTAGTAGCTCGAGGAGCCGGGGTCGCTTACCCGTATACCGTTCACCAACCACTGGACAGATAGTTGTGACTGGTATCCCCTGACTGAACTGGTCGACTACACAACCTAAGAATTTCTTCGTAGGTGTGCAGGTTTCCTCACGTTTTTTTTCTTCACCTTTGAAGCGTCGAATAATCGTAAATCAGAATTAAAATTTGAAAAACACAGTAGTACGTGGCGGGGTTTGAACTGGCACTGACATTAACTACTCGGCCATCGACGCTTTTTCAAAATATAAAAGATAAAAATAAAACATGCAAAAAACGTATTTATTTCCAATATAAGCACTGAACTGTGCCCGAGTCCTGCTCGCACTAAACCAATCAAAATATTCCACTGTGCATATGGATCTCATTAATAGCGAAATTGTGTGGACTATTTCGGAGATTTCGCCTCTCGCGTAGGTACTAATAGTTGATACTTTGCGCCACCCAGTGTTTAAAGCTTAGTTACCGTCCGTGTCAGGATTACAGTGGGAATTCTGTCTAGCTAGTGCTAGTTGCGAATTCGCTGAAATTCACTAACGTTGACAAGAGGCGGCTTAGCAATGACGCGGTGTAATTGAGCAAATGCATACGAGAATTTTGGTGGTAACCAAAATTCGTCTCTTAGGCTACAGAGAGGCTTTCATTTTGTGTTCAAAATCTATCGTCCTTTTATAGGTAGAGACGATTATATTGATAGGCGATAGACGGTAGCGGCGAGCATTTTGGGTGGTCATTTAACGTCTTGCAAATTTAAATCGTTGATGCAGTAATAATAAATTAATATATTTTTACCACCTGTTCAGAATGATGATTCTGCTGAGAAGACTTCAAGAAGAAACTTGATGATTAAGTATGTATTATAATGTTGAGTAAAATAACACACTGCATTTGCTACTACTTAAGTTTTTGAAACAATATTTCTCAAGTAATATACATAATCTGTTTCAAATTGCTAGCTGCATCGTTTGACTTATCTGGGATATTTACTCACACGGTCATCTCACACCAAACTAAGCAGAGCTTGTACTATGGGCATCCTATATATATTTATAAATACATACTTAAATACATATCCACACGCAGGAACAAACACTGATGTTCATCACAAAAATACGAGTATTTTTCCCGAGTGGGAATCGAACCCACGACTCTTGGAACCGCCAGGGTCACAACCCCCGTTCCACCGAGCAAGTCTATAGAAGCTCACTTTTAGCGATTGTAACATATTGTTTATCATCTCCATGTCCAATTATGCCCCTAGCCGGTCCTTGTCAAATCCAAATTTCATTTAAACACAGCCACGTCAGAATCTAGTTAATTCCAAGATGGCAGCCATAATTAACTACACCAGTAACCGGGCCGGGAACAGAAGCCGTTGTCTCTGCCAAATAACGGCAATTAAGCGAACATGTGTAGACAACTATCAATTATGAGTGCGATCAAACAATTACATGTAACCGGATGTTACGAGTACGATCGAACGACTGAATCATGACCCACTTTCCGGATGTGACGTTTGAAACTGCCAATATTATGAAGTGGTCAATTGATGTACTTGATAATTTAATAAGTAAGGCGTCCGACCGATTTCGGCCATAGCGGCCGATCTCAATTGAGGTCAGCCAAGTGCGCAGGACATATTATAGTGCACAAGTGTACGCGCAAACACAAATGCACTCTCTATTCCCTTACTCTTATAATTCGGTGAGACGGCAATCCGACATGACCGATGAGAGATCGGGCGCAGGACCACCGGCTTAACGTGCTTTCCGAGACACGGGCGTTCAACCGCCAACTTTCTAACTCCAGGCTGAGTAATTTCATTACAGAAAAACTCACACAAATTTTGCCCGACCCCGGACTCGAACCGGGGACCTCTCGGTCCTAACGCAGCACTTGCTACCAATAGTCCAACGAGGCAGTTAAAACTTGATAATTGATTAGGTATATAAATGCATAGTGTCGGAAGTAAGTTTATTCTATATTTTTTCAAAGCCGTCTGTGTGGAAAAGAGATTTTGGGAGGAATTATCGAATACACTTACTCCTACGAATACTATTTACTAATCAAAGTAAATGCAAAGCCATGGGCGGAAAACTGGTTTGAAATAAATGCCTCTATGTTATAATGGTGTCTATAGTGTACGCCTAAACAATCTAAAACCATCAAAAACCCATTTTCGTTCGGGTTAGAAAGGTTCTTATAAGGGCGCGTGTCTACATACCATTCCGATGTGTATAGCTAGCTGTTAATTATTTGTTAGTAAAGTACATTAAGAAAAGTACTGAGGACACAATCTTAGACATACTAATATTAAAGTAGATTAAGTTAAACATAAATTACTTATTAGTCTTTTAAGACTAGATTGTAAATTCGATGGCGTATTTATCCATAAGGAAATGCGTTAGTAAGATATCTGATTGATTTCAGTCATGGCAGCATAACTGAACAACGATTAGCCAACGACGTAGATTTGTTTATAAGCGGAGCTCTATGTAATAATACTTTAAACTAAATTAAAATACGCGCCGAACTTATTATAGTGCACAAGTGTGTGCGCAATATTCTCTGTTCCCTCTCTGTCATACTTCTGTGAGACGGCAAATATGTATGATTGGGGTGAAACCGTGACTGACCGATAAACTGATTCTTAAATAAAGTTAATAAGGATTAAGACATTGAACTTCTAAAATTTTATTATTAACCTAGCTTTAACTAAGACACTCTTCATGTAAAATTTTTGCTCCAATCTGATTAGTTGGAAATAACCCGTTTTATCGCTGTCTCTACCATAATATCTCCACTCCAATAGAACGTGAGCTTTACATTAAAAACTTCAGTTCAGAAGTTTCGTTATCGGTTAATTAGTTACAAGTTTCTGATGGATGTTTGATTAAACACAATCATGCTTTTGACATTCGGACTCTGAAATTAAAGTATCGATTTATAGGGAAAAGTTGGGTGTCTATCAACGGATGGGCGGTGACGGGTTACTTAAGCGATACTCTATCGATACATCCTTACTAATATTATAAATGCGAAAGTAACTCTGTCTATCTGTTATGCTTTCACGCACAGTGTACTGAACTGATTAAAATGAAATTTGATACAGACATAGTTAAGGGACTGAGAAAGGACTACTTTTTAACCGACTGCGCTTTAACGAAGTAATGTTTTACAGTTTTCAGTTAAACATCTCCACGCGAACGAAGACGCGAGCGGAAAGCTAGTATAATATATCTGTAACTGGTCATATATTGAAGATATCCGCTTATATACGTCCCCACTGATGGGGCACGGGCCTACCCTAAACTAGGGCTTCTGGTTTAAGTATTATGATAAATATTTCATTCAGCTTGCTTGATTATTTTATTTTTTGTGCTTAATGTGCGGGACCTCTCTGTCCCAAACTAGGACCAAGTCTTAAATTTTGTTGAATTCTTTGTATTGCTGATTAAATTGTGAAAGCAGAACTAAGTAGCGAACATTTCTAAATCTTCCCCATCTAACGTCAAAGGCATAGGTTGCCCCGTTTTCCGATAAGGTGGAAATGCAAGTCTCCGCCATGTTACCACATATCCATAATTTCATTTGCATCCAAATACAGTGGGGTACGATTGCCGATAGGGTAACGGGGGTTGGGACCCTGTAGGAAATGGTATTTATGTGTGTATTTGCAATCGAATCGTCCTGGGTACATGTGAAGCGAAACCGGAATTTACCATTGAAAAACATAGGATTGACAGCCGAATGCTGAGAGAATTGTTTGATTAAGAGTGCTGATTTGCCGATGAAGAAGGTTTCAAATCTATTGCTTCGTTTGTCCATTGGTAGCAAGTACTGTAAGGATTGACTGGTCCCCGGGTAAAATTTGTGTGAGTTTTCTGTAAAGAAATTACTCAGCCCGGAGTTAGGAAGTTGGCGCTTGTGCGCTCGTGCCCCGGAAAGCACGTTAAGCCGGTGGTCCTGCACCTTATTTCTTCGGTCATGCCGGATTGCCGTCTCCGCGAATCATGAGAGTAAGGGAACATAGGGTGTGGACTATAATGTCCTGCGCAGTTGGCTCATGGCTGATCTCAATTGAGATCGGCCGCCATGGCCGAAATCGGTTGGATCATCTTACAGGTTTTAAATTAATGATCCCTTAAAATATTTGAAACTAGCGGAAGAATCATACTTATTCTGTATTCATGTTTAGTGCATTTAAAAGGCCTGAAATTTGTATATATAATTTAATTTTGTAATGATGTGTGTTATATTGTGCCTGTCGACCTCATATTTTGATCTTACTACTGCTTACCATCAGGTGGAGTTAGGTTATCTTGTTAGCCTATTATAAAAAAAAAATCAAATTTCACCGTTAAAAAGATATGATTGGACTGAATAGTAGTAGAAAAGAGTGCCTGACGATTTTGCGTTTTTGTTAACTACATATTTAGATTTGATACTTTTTATTCGTCACTAAAATCGTTTTATAGAGCAGTTAGTAGAAAATTACACGACAATTATTACAGTTGGAAAGTACAGAAATATTGTAGCTAAAATTGATAAAAATGTGAAACTTTTCCCAACTTGCCTAAAAAGTGTGATCTACAGCATCCAATAAATCTTGTGAATTATAGCATTACCAGGCTTCATCTAAATTAATATTTGTGTATCTTTAAATGGAATCTGTGATAAGAGTGAAACAATCCGCTTATTATTCCAAACAAAGAACTTACTTTTTGGTATCCGACTTAATTAATCCGGCGACATACCGAGAGCAAATATTATTTATTAGTTATTTTTATTTTGCGGTAATACTTTATGTGAAATATTTTTTGTATCGAGATAAATATGTGACGCTTGCTATGCGAGAGGTCGCGAGTTAAAACCCCACCACGTACCATTGTGATTTTCAAATTTGAAATTCATATGTACGATTGATTATTCGACGCTTTAACGATGAAGGAAAACATCGTGAGGAAACCTCTATGAAAAGAAATCTAACCCAACCCGCACTTGGCAAGCGTGGATGACTAAGGCCTGGTCGCTCTAGTTTAGGGTAGGCCTGTATGTTTGTGTTCATATTGACATAAATAAATATCCTAAATAAATCGAATTAAATATTTATTGCGAAGGAACTCGACAGTCAATGACGTACATCTATTAAATAAAAAATATATATTTAATCAACCTTCTCTCCCATTGTGTCCCCAGATTTGCGGCGCGATTTCCTTTCCCCAATTTAAGGCGAAGTCAAAGCAAACAATCCCAAAGAATACATAATTTAGACTGCGCGTTTTTCATATTGATGAACGCCTTAATAATATACGCGTGATGGTAATTATTAGTGTCATGACATCAAAAGACCCTCGCGACGGAAGTGGCAGGCCCCATCGGTTGATGGGACTGAAGCTTGCGGGTTGAATGAGGCTTAAGATGGTTCACGAAAATGGGGCAGGCGTTTTCTGAATTATTAATGAGTGTTAATTTCGGTACGCTTATTTTGACCTTTGTTGTTTTGACGCCTGACTGTCGTTCGTTTATACGCATACTAACTTTCCGCCCGCGACTTCGTCCGCGTAGAGACGTTTAACGGGTAAAACATTACTTCCTTATAAATTTCATTTAAATCGGTCCAGTAATGCGTGAAAGCGTAACAGAGTTACTTTCGGATTTGTGATATAAGTAAGGATACCAATAATTAAATAAATAAACGGAAATGTCAACAGAGGAAAGCCAAGAAAGACCTACCTTGACAAAATAGGCAAAATTTTGAAGAATGGTTAAATCAAAAGTACTTGTGATCGACGAGCATGCATGAAGAGATTGATGGATGTGGAAGAAGCGAAAGTGGTGTGCCAGGATCGTAGCACATGGCAGGAAGTGATGTCTACCTACCCCTCCGGAAAAAGTCGTGATTTTATTTATCTTGTGCAATAAGTTACATATTTACATACGTAACTTATTGCACAAGATCTAGTCAACGTAATTCCTTACAAAATATATATTTTGACGGATATTTTGAAGGTGAGTCGAAATTTCATACAACTGTATTTACTCCTAAAAACAACGTAACAAGAAACAAAAGACAAGGATCTGTAAAAGCTCTCACACTTCAGAATGAGCCCTGATTTTCCTACAATAACGGTTTAGAGCAGGTGTCGTCAACCTTTTGGCAAGTAAAGGCACGAGGTGGCAAATAAATTCAACCCCCTCCGTACATTAGGCTTATTTGCGTAATGAGTGTTTTTTGCATATGATAAATCCAGTAGATGGCATGAGGTAGATATGCGGTCTCTAACTGCTACCTGATTGGTGAATTATGACATGTCTGTCAATGTCACGTCTAAAATAACCAATCATGCTGCAGTTGGACCTCGCCCCTACGTATTGCCATTTAGTGAATTTCTCATACACGTAAACTCTCATTGTCGAATCATAATTTACTAGCTGTGCCCGCGACTTCGTTCGCGTGGACTACAGGATTTTACATACAAAAGTTGTTAATATCGCGTTGCAAGAAAGCTTTACGTTCATTAGGGTAACTGCATGCCAAATCTGGACTATATCTGTACCAAATTTCGTTTAAATCGGTTCAGTACTCTATGCGTGAAAGCGTAACAGACAGACAGACAGACAGAAAAACAGACAGAGTTACTTTCGCATTTATAATATTAGTAAAGATTAGACAATAGTTGCGATAAGTCCATACATTATTACTGATATAACATTTATAAAAATGCGATAGTGTGTTTGTTTCCTACTTAAAAGAACTCACACTACAATTCGAACTAACAATTGTTAAGGTTCTCAATCCCTGTTCCAGATAATAAACGTTTCCCTTTTCCCTCTGGCCAGTGGCGCCCTCAAGTGTTCTCAAGAGGAGGAGGTGCTAGCCTCTCAATCCTTGGTCCTCTGAGTTTCAGAAACGAAAATAATCTGCGTGTGTCGTTATAGAGGGCCGTAGTAAAATTTGGGTTAGCGACACCAAAACTGGTCTAGTGCAAGTCGGATTTGCGTACGATGGGTTTCGTATCAATTTTGTAAAAAAAAAGGTACTACTTTTGTTAAAAATATCCATCACACCGCTTTTTTACAATAAACAGCGGCTAAGTATGAGTCAATCTCGCGAATGAAGGGTGCCGTACCAATGTAGAAAAGTAGTATGTAAAAAAGACAATTTTTTTTTATTTAGACCTCAAAATTATTTGTTTTTTCGATGTCTGTATTTGACAGCGTTTGTTGTCATAGCATGAACAAAAATACATTCATTCATTCATTCATTTGTGAAAATTTCAATAGTTTCCATTGCGGTTCATGAGATACAGCCTAGGTATAAATTCGGCCAGCCGCGAGTCAAATGACTGATCGAATGAATGAATATTTATTTATGACGTCAAACGGACGCTTTTAAGCTATTTTGTATGCAACGCAATTTAACGGAAAAAAGTTTTATAACAAAACGATGTAACGAGTTATAATGGCTAAATACTGAGAATAAAAATACCAATAAAAAACAAAGTTTGTATACGGTTTTCAATATGGAACAAACTCAATTGGAAATTATTTTTTTTATTGTTTGTGAATATTTTTTACACTTGTGTAGTTTCGCTTTCGCTTTATTAATAAAACTTTTATTAGGTATTGTGGTCTTATTTACCAAAAAAAAATGCTTCTCAAGTTTGTGAAGCACAACAGCTCAAAACGAGCCAAATCAAACATAGCATTGCGTATTTTTATTTGTTGTTTTTAATGCTATTAAAATTTCAAATTTTATATTTATAGCATTGCCTAACGAAATCCTTTCGTGGCTACGTCTAAAGTCTAGCTTAGGGAAGGCTTAAACTATTCTGCCTTTCGTATTTAGAAAAACAGCGGAAGACATGCAAATCAAATAGTCAATATCCCTTTTTAACACGAACAAAGTCGCAGGCAAAAGCTTTTACTTCTTCTTCTTCTTATCGTATGGTTGATGAACAACCTGGTGTCAGAGTTTTTAAGCCGCCCGTAGGCCTCTGACATGGCTTTTACTGATATACTCAGTTTTTCTTTCGTATCAGCCGTTACCAAAATATTTTCTCCTCTCAAGCATTTCCCTCATAACCAAAACCCACAGAAGCCTTAACGATAATGCCTTTGTTCCCCTCAAAACACATAACAGCTATTTAAAGTAAACAATTGCGTAAGATTGAATAAGGAGAGGCTAATGAAGGGAATGCATTTAAATAAAAACGGCGAGTCTGTTGTCCCTTCGGAGTGCCGCCAAATCGAGTTTGCATTTCCTCTGCCACAGTATGAATAACTTCCCTAAAATAAAATCCTGACTAACCTACTTATTTATCTAGAAAAGTGACTGACTGACATTTTAACGCAGTAGTATTATCTATTGTTTTCTCCACGTCGAGAAAGGATTTTACGCACACGCCACTCTCACGTTTCAGATTAAGGAGAATTAAAGCCAGTGTGAAGAACTTAATATACTGAAAGTAACAATAACTTAGCCCTACATCGAATAAAATCAGTTACAATCATCATCAACTCATATACGTTCCCACTACTGGGGCACGGGCCTACCCTACACTAGGGTCATACTCAGTCGGAATGGCCTTTATTAATAAGTAAAAAGCGTCGATGGCCGAGTGGTTAAGGTCGTTGCTTGCCATGCGAGAGGTCGCCAGTTCAAACCCCGCCAGGTACCAATGTGTTTTTCAAATTCGAAATTCATATGCACCATCATTCGACGCTTTAACGGTGAAGGAAAACATCGTGAGGAAATCAGCACACCTGAGAAATTTTTCGACGGTGTGTGAAGCCATGTTAGAGGCCTATGGGCGGTTTAAAAACTCTGACACCAGGTTGTTCATCAACCATACGATAAGAAGAAGAGAAGAATAAGTATAAAAGCTACATGTATGACGTTGACATTTCATACTGTTTCTAAATATACTGTGCTTTCTAAGTTCGTGGATTGGAAATGTTAGTCATTATTCACCGGGAATATAAAGGAATGAGTAACCAGGAAGAGATTATTCTTTTATTTACAAAATAAGAACATGGTACTACTTAAAGTATTCGTTAAAGGGAACTCTTTTCTCTTCTCAGAAATACAGCTATGTATATAAATGTTGTGTTAAGAGAGATCAGAAAAAGCATGCAAAAAAAAGCAAGCAAGAAATATATAGATAAAAATATTTCGCTTTATAGGTTTTGGTAGTCGATGGCCGAGTGGTTAAGGCCGTTGCTTGCCATGTGAGAGGTCGCCAGTTCAAACCCCGCCAGGTACCAATGTGTTTTTCAAATTTGAAATTCATATGTACCATCATTCGACGCTTTAACGGTGAAGGAAAACATCGTGAGGAAACCAGCACACTGAGAGATTTTTCAACGGTGTGTGAAGCCATGTCAGAGCCCTACGGGCGGTTTAACAACTCTGGCACCAGGTTATTCATCAACCATACGATAAGAAGAGAAGAATCTAACGCTTTATAAATCAAACCTCCTACTCATCATCATCTATTCATCAAACCACTTCACCAAATCAATCCTGACATTTACGCAAACGAAATCGGATTGGATAAACAGTGATCCCTTAAACAAATCATACATTTCCGTAAACATTCAATTTGGCGGGGAGTCCCCGTAAAAACGGAATTATCATAACGAAGAAGGCAATCGCGTATTTTATTCGGATATCTGGTAAACGGGTTTCGTAACGGAAATGCCGAGAGCGAGGGGATCTCGATACAAACGGTGATCTTATTATGAGTAATGAGTTCTGCTGCATCGATGTAACTGGTATGTCGGTTTTGACATTTGTATTTTATTATTTTCTGTTGTTTACCTGTTAGTAATTTGCGATAGAGTGCTGTACTTACATTTTTTGTTTTTTTGTTTACAGTGCAATCTGTGTGTCTGATAAGGAATAGAAAAAAGAAAGAGGAAATAAAAGATTTACTTATCTTATACATATAAAATAAAACAAAACCACACAAATACTTTCTGTCCAAAGCTATTATCTGGAGACAACTCTTTTATAGAATTTTGTCTTTGGCGATGGCAATAGTACTTAATAATTGTACGTAAACAACGCGACATGAAATTGATGACATGACTAATTAAAAACTTTATTTTAAATCATTATTAATCGATGGTTAACATTGACTTCTAACACTACTAATATAGAGATTCAAAATTCATCATCATGATCAGCCCATATACGTCCCCACTGCTAGGGCACGGGCCTACCCTAAACTAGGGCGATAAGGCCTTAGTCGACCACTCTGGCCAAGTGCGGGTTGGTCGACTACACAACCTTAGAATTTCTTCTTAGGGGTGCAGTTTTCCTCACGATGTTTTACTTCACCGTTAAAGCGGCGATCAAAATTAATATTATTTTTTTTTAATAAATGTACTTATGAATTTATTAATCTAAAATAAAAAACCGTACATAACCATTAACCTACTATAAAAAAAATGTCTAAATATTTTTCAAGCAAATAATAAACAATACAAGATTAATTTCACGTTAAGTACACATATCTATCACAAGTAAGAAGGTATCATAATTTACAAACGTTCAAATTCCAAAGCTTCGCAAACCTAAACTTGTAATAGCCGAGTTAAATCTTGGCCAATAACTAGTTGTGAATAAGCCGACGATAACTTAAAAGTTGTTCTAAGTTGGAACGGTTAAGAACTTGTTAAGTTAGTGCACTCTTAAGCAATCTGACGCTAGTGAGTGCCAGTGCTGGATTAATTTTTAATTTTAACCTATTACGAAAGAGTGAAACGATTCAGAGTAGTTTAGTAGTAAGTAGTTTACAAATAAATATATAGATGTAAGAGAACATTAATACGATGATTTGATACTTAAGTGGCAAGTTTCTTAAGCGCTTGTGTTCCGGAAATAAGTATGCTCAGCGGAATATACAAATATAAGTACTCACATATAGAAATCATGATCCATCAGCCCATGTCTGTCCACTGCTGGACATAGGCCTCCCCAAATGCACGCCACTTCTGTCTGTTTTCGGCTACTCGCATCCAGCTCCTACCAGCCGTCTTGTGCAGAATATAAAAATAATACCCTGACACGGAAAATCTGAGTTTTAAGCTATTGCATAGCTTTTATCGCGGGCTTTGAGCGCGGCGACCGAACCAAGAAATTCCGTAACGAAAAAAACCTCACAATCGTCTAACGTCGTTTCAGTTCGGTAGACTTCGGCACGGTGTTTGTGTGCGTGCGTTATGACGTATTGTATGACTCTACGAAACTCGCACGAATCGAAACGAGCTGCTCCGAAATCGGACGATGCTATGCAATAGCTTTATTTGTCTGTTTGTCTCTGCGTTTGTGGATGCAAATCTCAGACACGACTTATCCGATCTAGATGCGGTTTTCAGAACTACATTGCGGTAAGCTAGGTACACTTAGGTTTAAGTGTTTGTTTCATGTCTATACGTTCGTAAATAATAAAGTTAAACTAATTTAAAGAGTCACGCCGAACTTTCCTTTTCCTTTCCTTCCTTTTGGCGCCTGGCTAAACATGTGCAATCCAACTTCTGTCTGCCTTCGCTGCCCCCGCTGAAATATCCTGACGGTTCGCTAGCTCATCAACCGCAGGAGAAGGCAGATCTGCTTGCCAATCTTTTTGCGGCCAATTCCTGCATCGATGACGGTGGAGCACAGCCGCCTCAAATTCCACATTGCGGTGCACATATGCCTGAGATCCGAATCAGGCAATGTGATGTACGTGCTGAGTTGCAGTCACTTGATGTAAGGAAAGCTAGTGGCCCGGACGGTATTCCAGCGTTAGTACTCCAAATTTGCGCAGCGGAGTTGTCTCCAGTACTCACACGCCTGTACCGCCTCTCTTATACCTCGGGCATCGTGCCCCGGGCTTGGAAGGAGGCGAATGTTCAACCTGTACCCAAAAAAGGGGACAGGTCCGATCCTGCCAACTACCGGCCCATAGCTATAACCTCAGTACTGGGTAAGGTGTTTGAGCGGATAATTAACGCCCAGCTCATCCGCTACCTAGAGGATCACTCGCTGCTGCATGACCGTCAATACGGTTTTAGACCAAAACGGTCCACGGGTGATCTTCTAGCGTACGTTTCGCACCTCTGGGGGAGGCTATGGAGAAGCATGGCGAATCTATGGCAGTTAGCCTTGATATCGCTAAAGCGTTTGACCGTGTATGGCATCGTTCGCTTCTCTCCAAGCTCCCGGCATACGGTCTGCCACCTCGCTTGTGCGAATGGGTTGCGGGATTTTTGGAGGGGCGCAGGATTCGTGTCCTTTGTGACGGACGCACTTCTTGTTTCCACCCAATAAATTCCGGTGTACCTCAAGGTTCCGTTTTGTCGCCGACATTGTTTCTGCTGCATATCAATGACATGTTGTCACTAGGCAACATTCATTGCTATGCGGATGACAGCACTGTCCACGCACGTTATTTCGGAAGACCTGGGGTAAAGCAGACCGAAACCGAGGAAAAGAGGAACCTTCTTGTCGCCGAGCTTGACGGGGTCTTGGACCGCATTTCCGAATGGGGCTCATGCAATCTTGTCGAGTTCAATGCCAAGAAGACACAGGTGTGTGTTTTTTCTAGTAAAGTGTCTCCTTTCCTTTCCCATCCTACTCTTCAGAGCACCCCTTACCAATACAGGATAGCCTTAGCATCCTTGGCATGGATGTTCGCCGCGACCTAAACCAGCGGGATTACATCGAGAGCGTCATTAGAACAGCCTCCCGCAAACTGGGGATCCTGAACAGAGTGCGGCGATTTTTCACACCGGTGCAACTCTGCCTTCTTTATAAGGCACAAGTTCGCCCATGTGTGGAATATTGCTGTCACCTCTGGGATGGCTCCGCAAAATACTTGCTCGACGCCCTCGATAGGTTGCAGCGACGTGCTATCCGTATTGTCGGTGATGTAGAGGTGTCCGAGATCTTAGAGCCTCTCCAGCTACGTAGAGACATTGCCGGTCTAAGTGTTCTCTACCGTCTCTATAATGGGGAATGCTCTGAAGAGCTATTCCAGCTAGTCCCTCCCTCCCCTTTCCACTCCCGAACGACACGTGCTGGACAGCGCTGCCATCCACATACAATGCAGGCGCTGGTGGCTCGGACAAAGAGGTTTAGCTCCTCATTTCTGCCCCGTGCCATTAAGGCATGGAATGCCCTTCCAGCTCATGTTTTCCCTCCCTCCTATGATCCCGGGCTCTTCAGGCGGGGCGTGAAACGGCATTTAAGCAGGCCTTCAGGGTGAGTGCGACAGGCTCAATACGATCTATTGTGCCTGTCGACCTCATATTTGGATCTCACTACCGCTTACCATCAGGTGGAGTGAGGTCATCTTGTTAGCCTTTTTATAAAAAAAAAAAAAAAAAAAACTTAAAGATCGTTTGTATGTGCTAAAATGCTGCTATAAGTCTTCTTTCTAGACTTTAGGCAGCATTTTAGAATCAACAAAGTCAAAGTCGCGAACAAAGTCGCTGGCAACTTACTAGCCCTTCTACATGAAGTAGCAAATATATTGCTATGCATTAGCTAAATATTAGTCTTTAGGGTCTACACACGGTATTAGGAGTACTTAGCAAATACATAACTCCTTACTGCCCGACGTTTCGTCTGGGTTATACCAATTATGGTCGCGAGCGAACTGGCGCCGCCCGGCTTCGTCTTCATTTACTTGTCGAAACGTCGGGCTTACTGCCCGTATATCTTCCTATTTGCTTCTCCTGATTTCGCGTGTAGACCCCTAGAGACATTATTTAGTGTAATGGAACGCGAAAGTCTAAAATCTTATGCACTAGCTACTTGCCATCCAGTATATGTACTGTATATAGTATGTATGAACGTGTAAATAATATATCCATACTACAGAACATTCTTGAACGCGTGTTCTCAACAGGGGAATTTTCAGACACTAACATCTAAAATCGCCTTGCAATCTATTTGAAATTGGTACGTAGTAGGTAAATTGTGAAGTAAGATGGCTGTATTGTGTAGAAAAGAGATGACTTTTTCCCCTTACTTATACGAATAATATGCCAAGTAAAATGTTTTCTGTAATCTATGGAAAATCTACATTATATTGCATTATCTGAAACATTTGACATTAAAAGTCTTTTCACAGAAAAACAAACTTAAATACAACGTCCATCTTTTATTTTAACATACATACATCTTAATACACGTTTATAACTGGCAAACAGAGATTTTTGAATTAAATTTTAGTATTTAGCTAGTGACCCACACTCGCTCACACAAAATCACTCTATCTATTTAAAATACCGCTTCCAAATCCGTAGTGTAGTTTTAAAGATCTAAGCATACCTACATTCAGACCGCCGCGGAAAACGACTTTGTTATAAACTATGTAGTGATTAGACCATAACCTAAAAGTTTAGATTATAGTAACTGCAGTCTTCATTTTTATGCTATTGCATAGCTTTTATCGCGGGCTTTGAGCGCGGCAACCGAACCAAGAAATTCCGTAACAAAAAAACCTCACAATCGTCTAACGTCGTTTCAGTTCGGTAGACTTCGGCACGGTGTTTGTGTGCGTGCGGTTGGACGTATTGTACGACTCTACGAAACTCGCACGAATCGAGACGAGCTGCTCCGAAATCGGACGATGCTATGCAATAGCTATACCGCGGCAGTCCCCGAGTGTCACACGTCTTTTTTTTTAATTAGGCTAACAAGATGACCTCACTCCACCTGATGGTAAGCGGTAGTGAGATCCAAATATGAGGACAGGCACAATAGATCGTATTGAGCCTGTCGCACTCACCCTGAAGGCCTCCTTAATAAAAAGAGCATCTGCTGTCACTAAAACAAAATTGCAATCAGCATACTTCACACATGTACTACGTTCGTCTTGCACCAGGCCGGTAGTGGCCACTCATTCGAAGAAGGCAATCGCTCGGAAGAAACTCTACGGCCGCAAGGGTAGGTTGCGGCCCGTTGCGGCCCGTTACGGCCCGTTGCGGCTAGCATATTCCACAAATTGTGCTTTGTGCCTCTCAATGAGGAATGCCGAGTGCGTTAATCAAACTTGGCACTACATGCTCTTCAGTAATCCTCTTGTGTGGTAATAGGTCAGTAATTTACAGTACCGTAGGTAAATTGTTGACGGATAACTTGGTGTATTGGTATTGCTATATTGGTTTGTTGGTGGCAAGCGACGCGTATGGACTGGTCCTGAGTTCGAGTCCCGGTTCAGGCCAAATAGTTGCAGGATTTCTGTAATCTGTTAAGAAATTTCTCAGCCCGGAGATAAGAAGTTGGCTGTTGCACGCTTGTGCCTCGGAAAGCACGTTAAGTCGGTGGTCCTGCGCCTGATCTTTCATAGTAAAATCATGCCGGGTTGTTGTCTTATTGAAAATGAAATTGGCATTTTGGTTGGAAGTGTTTTCACGCACGCTTGTGACAGGTTTTGTTTTTGTTCACATTTTTTACAAATGCTTTATGCACTCAAATCTTATTACTCTATTAAAACCTTCAACTGTAACTCAAATATGAAACTGAGAAAAAGAAAAATGTAATAAGAAACATAGCACTGTATATTATCTGCATAAACACTATAAATTCAACTCTTTTAGACAACTGTCATCTTTAGTCGTTCCGTGACCACGAGCCCTGTAAAGAGCTCCAAACTTTAATTTATGTTTAGATAAGTAAAGTATTATGTGCAAGTTTAATGCATAAAATAAATAAATTGTATATTAAAAAAACATTATCATGACGACAAATCAGTTCAAAATCTAGATGAAAAACTACAAAACTACACTACACTTCTCGCTCCGCGACTACAGACGAGGATTTTAGGTATTTCTATTAAATGGAATCCGATGGCGCATGCATTAACCACATTTTCTCAACACTTTAATTAGAAGCTGTATTTAACCCAGTTGGTATGTGGTCCAAGTTATAAGCGATTTACTTGGTCGTGATCGATAATCGTTTTCTATTTTAGAAAACTTAATCTGTTCGGAATATTTTGGCACTGTTGCAAGGAAAATTATTTTTTGTAATAAAACGTCTAGAAGACTATGTTTATATCCTTGACAACTCTTTATCCTTCCTAATTTTATTGTACTTCTTACTAATAAAACATTTAATTAAATAAATAATAAATAAATATCTGGGACATTTCCACGCACGGTCATCTGACCCCAAACTAAGCAAAGCTTGTACTATGGGCGTCAGAGACTGATAAACATACATATATATTTTATAAATACATACTTAAATACATAATCACACCCAGACACGGAACAAACACCGATGTTCATCACACAAATATTTGTCCCGAGTGGGAATCGAACCCACGACTCTCGGAACAGCCAGCCAGGGTCACTAACCACTGTTCCACCGAGCCAGTCCTGAATTGTAACTATAAATTTTAGACTTTCGCGTTCCATTACACTAAATATTTGTCTTTATGGGTCTACACGCGTTAATAGGAGTAGCAAATTACATAGCTACTTACTGCCCGACGTTTCGACTGGGTTACACCAATCGTGGTCAATCCACCACCAAATAACAAACTCCATAGATAGATACCTAGTCTCGAGCAGGTTTTTAATAAAATAGTGTCAACTGACAGACGTGGAAACAGTTTATGACTTAGACCATACCATAAAGGTTCCGAATAAGGCCAGGACTAGGCATTCGTAAGCAAAGGGAATTCTCTATCAGGTAGACGAATGTGCTGCTCTATTATTATAGTGTATTCAGAGGTTAAGTTCGGATCGCACTGTCTCTGTAACTACAGACAATGATAACGATTAGGGCAAGGTTCTGTCTGCGACGGGATTCGCTTAAAGTGCTGGTTGGTTAGCTCGCAAGATCTCGCCTTTGGACCTTAAACTAACTTAACTGTTGATAAAAATTACTCGTTTTTTTTTATTGTAAAAATTGTTTGTTCCGTATGCTTTATATACGTTACCTACACCGTGAAATTTTAGTGGTTGTTTTCCCGAAGCAGAACGATTTACCCATCGTAGTACTATCGAACCATGCTAATTATTTCGTGAAAACGTAAGAAAAAATTCTCAACTTTTCAAAAAAAATATTATTTAACTCGAAACAGTGAGAAATGATAGTAGTAGTAATAGTAGGTAGATACCTACGTAGATTGTAATTTATTACCCTAATGGCGGCGCGGCGCGGCGGCGGCGCCCTTTGTCGGACTGCCCCGACAAAGGACGCCGCCGCCGCGACGACTCTTTGATAGAGCCGCGCACCGGGCGCGAGCGCACTACCGATACCTACGGACTCCTCAGTCCCGCTGCGTGCGCCGTCCGCTGCGCACGCACGCACGCCGCTCGCCGCCCGCCGCCTACGCATGCGTGACGCGATACCGTGAGGTCAAAATGGATCGCCATTATGTTTATTCGGATGTGGAGTATGTGTCTAGCAGATGTGGTGATGTGAACCCGCAGGTGCCACAACACCGGACGATCGTAACCGCTACCCAGCGGCTGCTCGATCACGGGCATGATGAGATTGCGATGAGTTGAAAACTGGGATAGTGAACGCTTTCAATGTAGTTAGACGTGACTGAGGCACTATCAAAATCATAATCTAACCAGATAAAACGTGCGCGTTTGTGTGTGGAACGCAGTGGCTTACATTTTGATAATTGCTCCGGTACCAGGAAGAGTAAGTACACAACTACTTGTACATAATTTGTGAATAGTGAAATTTGTAAGGTTAGGTAGGAAATTAAAATCAGTGTAAATACGTTGATTTTCATTTTTTAAATACTTTATTACCTAATTCAGCAACAAATTATTACTTTCAGACAATCTTAACTCTTCTTTTTGATGACCCGATGTTTATCCATTAAAACATTATGTTCGTAATTTAGTAGGCAAAGTATTTACGATGGTCCCAAGCCCGGTAAAGTATGAAGGAAATATGGAAATCACTTGTTAGTAAATAGGTAGTAAGTTAAAATCAGCTGATTGATACCAGCAATCGGTATCAATCAGCTGATCGGACGGTCAATAACCTGTCGAATCATTAGGCCTGTCCTCCACCGGACGTTATTTTAGTACTATTATTTACGTTACTGTTATTACAGTTTCAGTTTACACGTTACCTGTAAAAAAATTACCGGTTAATAAATTGGAAACGAATTTTTGAGACATGTTAGTTCGGCATGTGCACTTTTACAATAAAAGTTAGTATTTTACGATGAATTAGTGCCGTACCGTAATAAGTATCGTTACCATTTAACGTTAAAATAAGTATCGCTACTTATTCAACGGTAATTATTTTGCCATTCCAATAGTATCCTTTTTGAAATAACTTATTTGTACTGAAGAGAAGTGGAGATTTTTTTGACGCTCCGCTGCATCGCTTGCTCCGGACAGACAGCCTTATTATTTAAATAATAATAACAATTCTGGCAGGACGAAGCGCGGCTAGTACTACTGGCGTTAGTTGGCGTTCTCGAATTCGAATGTTTCGTTTATCACTTTTGTAAAACTGACATTTATTGATTTTAATAAAAAAAAACTGCATCGATCTATTGTACTACTAAGACAGAATCATTTTGCTGCGGGAAAACAACCACTAAAATTTCACGGTGTATATGAGCAATGCTGTTAAACTTAAATTTATTTAAAACAAGGTACGTACACCTACAGAACATATACAAAACATTTCCATTAAATGATATTTTTAATGGAAAAAATATATAGATTACTTCAGTAATTTTGTCAAATAATTAACATTTACTGTATTATGGGACGACGTGTCAGAGACACAAAAAAAGGCTGGAAATTTTAGACCTACGCGTAGGAGACTGATTAAGGTATTAACTACAGCGACGTAATGTATTATAAATTTTATTCTAAGCCTATTTTTTACTATAAAATTTAAAAAAAGATAAAAATTCAACTGTTCATTTTTTCTTTTAAGAACAGTTCGTGCAAGCACTTAACAATTAAATTAACTATACCAATAGTCTTACCTATCTTTTACTAATACTTTATCCCATTTTTGTTTCAGGTACGCCAAACAATTTCAACGGATGTGTGTGAGTACTATGTAATATAGTGATGTATATGTATAACTCAAGGCGTCGGGAATGCGAAGCCTCTTGAAGGCTCTATGCATTCGGATCAGGTTGAGCGAGCCAGGAAACTCATTGCATCGTACGGATGTAGAGTTCCATGGAAATGACATTGCGGGCACAATTTTTTTTTATTGGCAGTTGAACTTAAAGTAGGAAAGTATATTTTATTTAACTATCAATGTGATCGATACTAATAAACGAGTTTTTTAAGTACAAAAACGTATTTCTTTATTTTATTTACTTCAATTTATTTTCTTTTCATCTCAAGTATTATATATTTAAACAGATACATTAATTCAAATAAACAAAAGTTAAACAATTTGTGCAAAAAAAGTAATAATATTTAAATGAAGAATAAAGTTCAATTCATTTACTTACCTACTAAAGTTTATTAGGTAATGTTTAAGTTTGTAGGGTATAGGGAATAATATCTTATGTTGTGTTAAGTTTTTCTAATTAAAAGAAAACCTATAACTGACAATTCCTATAACTGAAACTAAAGTAATTGTCTCAAATATTTTATTGAAATCCAGTTTTTGTTTTCTAAATAATATTTTCTTTACATCTGTGTCATGAACTCACTCGATTATAGGAATAGAAATATGGAATCGCACCAGACGGCACAGACATCTAATCTTCATGTCGAAAAATTTGAAGAACGGGAATGTCATTCTATCTATAAGAATAATGTCTAACCTAGGAATTATACTTAATCTAAGCAGATGAATAAAACATAGATCTATATTTGACTGGCTCGGTGGAACAGTGGTTAGTGACTCAGGTTCATAAGCTGCGGTTCCAAGAGTCGTGGGTTCGATTCCCACTCGGGACAAATATTTGTGTGACGAACATCTGTATTTGTTCCGTGTCTGGTTGTTGCTGTTGATCCCGATTTCCGTAACACAAGTGCTTAAGCTACTTACCACGGGATCAGACCAATGTATGTGATGTTGTGTAATATTGTAAATCTTATAAACATATTTAACGTACCAACACAAAATTTACCATTGTGAAATGGAGACACAGTTACATTCTCCATTGGTTACGATATGGCTTTGCAACAATTCAAGTTTACGAATTCGCATAAATATCGAAACTATTTAGTCCATTACTAACATCTGTTAACCTTCCTGGTCCCGAGTTAGTAACAGCTACATTGTAGAATTGTTGTTGATAACTGGACGGACACATTGACTGACACACATCATGACTGATAATGTCTGCTGTGTACGATTGAATAGATTCTACATTAATTGTCTCTAAATAATCTCTACATAGTTTAAAGCAAATTTGCTTCCCGCGTCTGTCCGTCCCTATGTATGCTTAAATCTTTAAAACTACACAACGGATTTTGATGCGGTTTTTTTACTAGATAGAGGGAACTAAGAGGAAGGTTTTTAGGGTTCCGTAGCCAAAATGGCAAAAACGGAACCCTTATAGTTTCGTCATGTCCGTCTGTCCGTCTGTCCGTCTGTCCGTCTGTCCGTCTGTCACAGCCGATTTACTCGGAAACTATAAGTACTACAGTGATGAAATTTGATGGGAATATGTGTTGTATGAACCGCTACAAAAATATGACACTAAATAGTAAAAAAAAGAATTGGGGGTGGGGCCCCCCATACATGTAACTGAGGGATGAATTTTTTTTTTTCGATGTACATACCCGTGTGGGGTATCAATGGAAAGGTCTTTTAAAATGATATAAAGTTTTCTAAAAAACATTTTTCTTAAAGTGAACGGTTTTTGAGATATCAGCTCTCAAAGTCGTAAAAAGTATGTCCCCCCCCCTCTATTTTTATAACTACGGGGTATAAAATTCTAAAAAAAATAGAGGTGATGCATGCTAATTAACTCTTTCAACGATTTTTGGTTTGATCAAAGTATCTCTTATAGTTTTTGAGATAGGTTGATTTTTATTATATTTGCTGCTACGGAACCCTTTGTGCGCGAGCCCGACTCGCACTTGGCCGGTTTTATGTATAAAACACCCAATGCGAAGCAAGGTCGGGTCACTGGTACCCAAATAATGTTTAGAAAATAATCTTTCTTACTGTTTTGTCTATACTACTGATTGTGATATGTGCTATTTTACTTAACATGGCGTCCCAAGATACAGGCATAGCCTAGTTTGGGGGCCCCTGCTTGCTGCTATTTTAACACTGTTTTGTTTGCACTGAACCTGTATTTGATTTAAGTATTTGATTAAGAATCGTCATACATGCAAGTTTAGTCTGTTAAAATAGTGTGGTTATTATAAAATACAATAATTTGACCTATTATTCCATAAAATACCAGTTAAATTTATTCCGTCAGTAAACTAAAGAGTGTTTGCTGACTGTTTCCAGCGGAAGTCGGTTATTAAATCATCCCGAGTCGCAGCACATTCGCCGAACTATTGGCAGATTGGAAAAATATTTTCCAACGAAAGAAACTATGCTCGCGCATTCGCACAATAATTTGTCAAAACCTTTGCGCTTACAAACTGAATTTGTCAAAACTTTAAAGTGGGTGAATTCCATTTTGGAATACAATTTGTCACGGCCCAAAAACATTCCTGGGAAGCGGCTTTGGAAACTTTATTGAAGTTGCATTTCTGAATGTAATTTGTCAAATACTAAGAATATCTCGGTTTGGCGGGGCCTTGGCGGCCGGTGCGATATTTATTACTTCTCCAGCGCCTATTTGAGGTTTAGCTATCGTGGTTTTTGGGTTAGGGATAGTCAAGGATATTTGACGATGAATCGACAAGTTTTGTTTCATCTTGTCGATGTATAGCGAATTGAGGGCAGGAATTGAGTTGTCTCGTTGATTGGTTATTATTTAAATACTAGATTTTCGCTTGTCATTGCGTTTATGTTTACTTATTGCGAAATCGGTTAAACCTTTGTCTTTTTTCAGGTCCTAATATGATTTTAATCGTACAGTAGTTTTAGTACGAAATACAAAGATTACCGTTCATCATCATCATCATTATCAGCCAATATACGTCCCTACTGCTGGGGCACGGGCCTACCCATAACAAGGGCGATAAGGCCTTAGTCGACCACTGGCCAAGTGCGGGTTGGTTGACTACACATCTTTCGAATTTCTCCGTAGGTGTGGTTCCCTCACAATAATTTCCTTCACAGTTAAAGCATCGAATAACCGTACAAATGAATTTAAAAGGTTTACGTTAACGGTCACAAAATACTCATAAAGACAATTCAATCGCTCCAATGCACCATCACTTAGCCAAGAACCAATTACCAAAGAAAAAAAACACATAGAAAGCTATAACACCTATTTCAGTCGCTTTACCATCACTCATACTTTGACAGTTATATGAAAAGTTAGGGATTCGTCACTCCTTACGCGCCAACTTGAAATGGTCTAATAAAATTCATGACGTACACTCAAGGAAAAATATTAGGTGCCATGTCTTGCTATATTACCCACGTACCATTCTCTTTGTTACGTCATTATGCGAAATGAGAACGGTTGTAATTTGTTTTTTATTGTGCCGATGTGTGACTTGCCAGCCAGTGAGAAATGTTAAATGGGTGGAAAAGAAAATAAGACCTCTATTGTGTTTTAAACTGCTTATGATCATGAGCGTGTAAGCGAAAAAAAAACATTCGAACTCTACCTTTTTAAAAGTAAATAGGTTTAAATCGCTATTACGATGGTTTATTCATGTAAAATGGGACTGAGAATATATTCGACGTGCCAATAATTACATACAATACCTACATTTTGCTATGTGTGCTGTATGTACATGTATGAAAGAACTTATACTAAACTAAGTGCTAAAAAAGGCTCGAACTTGAACTGAGTCATGTTTCCCATGGGCTTACTAATGTTTTTTTTTTTGATAGAGGAATAAAGATAATGTACAAAAGCAAATATATAATAGCTAAACACTAGAAAATTTAATTTAAGGAAACATGGTAGATATCCCGGATAAGTTTGCTAATGTATGTAACCATGACGTTTTAGTCATATTGTACAGATATGCAACCTAACGTTTTGATTGGCTTAAACTAATCATGGCAAGTGGGTAGCAATCGGGCAGGAAGTAGCTATTTATTTTCTACATTAAACTAAATCAAAACAATACGTTATTATTCCTTTACTCTAATAGTTCGATGAGACTGCCGTCTCATCCATCATTTCCAAAGAGAGATCGGGCGCGGGACCACCGGCTTAATGTTTTTTCCGAGGCAAGAGCGTGCAACCGCCAACTTCCTAACTCCGGGCTGAGTAATATAATTTCAGAAAATCTCCCACAAATTTTGCCCGACCCCGGACTCAAACCGGGGACCTCTCAGTTTATACGCAGCGCTTGCAACCAATAGACAAACGAGTCAGTTGAATCTTACACAATACTGGTATTCTAACTAATATGTCTTATGACTCACTTAATAACAGGTGATTTGAAATCGATACCGTGCCAGGAAAACCCCATTGATTTCCAATAAGCTACTGGAAACTTGTGCTTTTCTTAGTAAGCGTTCTTTACTAGTGATACTGAGAAAGACATTTTCTGCTAAATCGGGTTCATTACATGCCCGGGTATGTCCCCAGTGGCTATGAAACACGTGTACGTTGGAACGGTTAGCTAAAGTTGATGCATGTAGGTAGTAATAGTCTTTTATGTTTTACTAAAGTTTGCCCGTAATTTTGTACGTGGATAATGTATAATATATCTAGCCTTTGTGTTATTCTGTTATGTATTTTATATTATTGTGAAGATGGCGTAAATAATAGACAAGAGTATAAGACAGGAAGTGTGTTTGACGCATGATTTATTTGTATTTATAAATAAATATCCCGTTACAACATACATTTTTATTTTGAACTGTTATATTTAAGCTATAATCATGTTCGCTCGCGACCATGATTAGTGTAACCCAGTCGAAACGTCGGGCAGTAAGTAGCTATGTAATTTGCTACTCCTAATAACGCGTGTAGACCCATAAAGACTAATATTTAGTGTAATGGAACGCGAAAGTCTAAAATCTTACATATTTAAGCTATGTTAAAAATTGTGTGTAACCATGATACTACACACATAAAAATACTGAATATGTGCGGGATATTTACCACGTTGTTTTGTTTACATATGAGCTCCTGGTATTTTGGAACTTTAGTTGTTTAGCTGTAAAGTAAATAGCTTAAACACTTGTTTTACTATTAGTAAAGGCACCATAGTATTTTACAAAATATACTCATAACACACCCAGACATTGAACAGATACCGATTTTCATCACACGAATATTTGTCCCGAGTAAGATCGAAAGGGCTCTAGGTGCATGAGACAGGGACACTACTCAACACGCCATTGAGCCAGCAACACTTGGTAGTCATCATCATCATCATCAGCCCATCTCTGTCTACTGCTAGACATAAGCTTCCCGAAATGCACGCCGATTCTGTCTTTCTTCGACTACTCGCATCCAGCTCCTACCAGCCGTCCCGCGCAGATCGTCACTCCACCTGGCCTGCGGGCGTCCCACACTGCGTTTGCCGAGACGCGGTCTCCACTCCAGAACTCGTCTACCCCAGCGGTTGTCGGTTCTACGGCTGATGTGGCCAGCCCACTGCCACTTCTGCTTGCCGATGCGATGTACTTGGTACTATCACGACAAATTAACGCAAATAAACTCACAAGCAGACGCTATAACCGAGTATTCTTCCTAACTCATGTCGTTATAACTGTCAGCCGCATAACGCGACGCCGGCTGCGTCAATCCTGCACTCAAAATGCAAATGTGCACTTTGCAATCAGCAGAGCCGTATTTGCTAATTATGTAATTGCTTGTGTACTGGGTGTGAACTGGAGAGAGGTCTGTGTGTCTGTGTGTATAGGCCACCTGTGTAATTATATTTTAAAAGGGACGGAAAGAATATTGGAATCGTGGGTGATGAGGCTGAGTGATAGAGAGCTAACAGTGGTTAGCTGTTCCACCGAGCCAGTAATGTCAGTATCGCTCTTCAGTTTCAGTTTTAGGGCATTTTTATGCTTACTTTAGCAATATTGATAGTTGTCCGCTCTTCATCATCATCATCATCAGCCCATATTCATCTCCACTGCTGGGGCACGGGCCTACCCTAAACTAGGGCGATAAGACCTTAGTCCTCTCTTATCGCACAAATATTCTATGGATGGTTAATATGGTAAAGGAGATTAACCTCCCTCATACAATCTGGATCTGTTCAGGCGGGGCGTGAAACGGCATCTAAGCAGGCCTTCAGGGTGAGGACGACAGGCTCAATAGACCCTATTGAGCCTGTCTTCCTCATATTTGGACCTAACGACCGCTTACCATCAGGTGGAGTAAGGTCGTACTGAGAGCCTTTTTGTTAAAAAAATCATTATAAAAATTAACAGAATGAAAATACATTGCATGTGAGTTAGCAACAAAATTCAGTCCAGCTCTGTCCACATCGTGACACAAGCAGCGAAAAATCCGACCATTATAAAAAAAATCAATGTTACATTATTCTTTTGTAACATCAAAAAGAGACCAGCAAATTAAAAAGTAATCAACAAAGGCGAACCATTCAAGTGTTTACAGAACAAACGAAACTAGCTTGACCTGATAGGTGTGTTAATTCCGAGAAGTTTACCAGAATTAATCATTCCCCGACGTTTGTGAAGACATCGATCAACGTCACCCGTCGCCAGACTCTGTAAGGGTGCATAAAACGTAAACAAGATAATCTCCAGATATATATTTAGTTATGTTGAAGGACGGAAATGACTTGATACACAGCGAAATTTTAGTGTTTGTTTTCCCGCAGTAAAATGATTTATATCTTGGTAGTGAAATAGATTTGTGCGGTTTTTTACTTATTTAAATCAATAAAAAAAAACTGGTATTACGAAAGGGATAAACGAAACTCGAAAACACGCTCGAAAAGCTTTTTTTACTCAGGGCGTAGAAGTTCTTTAGCTTTAATTATCCGGCAAGCAGTATCTGATTACGTCACTTTCTTGTATTTTGTGTTATTTGCTTTCAAGCTAACTAATTTTTTTTTTTTATATTGAATAAAAATATTAACTATGTGATATTACTTTTTCACTCAAAAACGGCGCAACGGATTTTGATTGCGTTTTAATAGATAACGGGTTGCAAGGAAAGGTTTTTATGTAAAATTCACTCGAAAAGCAACGAGGGCGGGTCACTAGTTTAAAATAAACAAGAAAAAAAAACCTCTACTACAACAAAGTGTACCAAAGTGCTAGGAAAACCCTTTCAGGTTTTATAATTCATTCCAAAACCTTGGTTATTATAACAGTAACCGTTCTTGTTTGCCGAAGTCACGTTCGTCGCCTTATAGTGTCCGAAGCTATCAAACCGATCCTAAGCCAACATAGGCGAGGTATATTTAGGTTTCAGATGGGTACATTCTAGCCTAAGGTTGCTTACTTTATGATGGCAACACTGGAAATGTCATATTATGTAATTTTTTTTCGTTAGGCAGTAAGTAGCTATGTATTTGACACTCCTAATAACGCGTATAGACCAAAAACAAATCATTATTTATTGTAAGGGAATATGAATGTCTAAAATTTTATTACCAAGGCTTTGTCACATAAATGTTTAATTTTAAATATTTTAACCGTATAAATAACTGTCTGTCTTTCAGTCTATTTCAAGCTAACTACTGAACAAATTCAAATTAATTTTGGTACAAATATAATTTACAGTTGAGAACGTTCATGTTTGTTGATGAATGTGGATGAAGCGAAAGTGGTGTGCCAGGACCGTAGCACATGGCAGGAAGTGATCTCTGCCTACCTCTCTGGTAAAAAGGCGTGATTTTATGTATGTATGTATGTATGTATGTATCTATGTTCATGTTTTCTGCTTTCAACTGACTATTTTCAAGTTCGGTTGAGCTGAACAAACTCTCAGCGGGCTATCAGCAAAAAAACAATTCGAAATAAACTAAAGGTACTACCGACTATTCAGTCCAATGATCCCAAAATAATAAGTAAAAATTCATACGCTACAACCCGCAACAACCCTTAAAAATACGGGACCCTCCGTAAAGCAGCACACCGAACGATCCACAAAAGCACCGTTTGATTTCCGCCATTTTTTATTTATCATAACTTAAACTACAAAGGAGCCGGGTCAAAAGGGAAAAGGTATCGGAATTTTTCGCCAAAAAAAAAATATTTCTTGTCCAAAATCCCGTGAGTAACTATCGGACTTGTGTACGCAAATACTTCCGCCGTTCACATTATTTCTGAGAGAGCGATCGCAATTTTGTTTGTTGAAATGAAACATTTTTTTAGAAACAAATGAATTTCGTTTTTTTTTTATCAGAAATGCAGGCGTTTCGAAATAGTATTTGTTGGTAAGTAGGTAGTTTTTCTGTGCTCTATTTTATGTTATAAACACAGAAACTCTTATTTTAAAACCATACAAACAGAATAACTATTTATTATTGGAGCGCAAGATAAAATTATAATAATAATGATGTAATAATTAAACAATAGAGACGTTTCCCACAAAGGTGAAAAGTGGATCGCTGGAAGTGATCTCTGACCTCTGGGACAAAGGCGTGATTTTATGTATGTATGTATAAAATAATAATGATAGGTTTCTTAACGAAAATTAATTAATAACCTACAGAAAAAGTACTGTGCATTATTAATGTAAACTATAAAGTAAACCTAAGTTTAAGCGATAAGCTACTTTCATCTATCAGTAAAATTAGTTTTATTAAACCTCTCATCCAGATACGAATATAGACAACATTTGATTGGCATTTGCAATTACAACCCAATGAATCCTTGACAAGATGTAAAGATTGTATAACATGGTAACGATATTTTGTATTACTGAAGGGGCGAGCCGTAGGGTAGCAAGAAATCCTTTACCTTTTTCCACAATGTTTATTTATTAAAATGTGTGTTTTCACAATGTTGGTGAACACTTAAACATTAAATCATTAAAAGAGGAACATAAAGGCGGCTTCGGTCATGGCGGCTGATCCTTATTAAAATCAACCAACTACCCAGGACATTTATTATAGTGCAAAAGTGTACGCGTAAATACAAGTGCACTCTCTGTTCCCTTACTCATATTAAAGAAACAGAACACACACGGTCAGACGGCAATCCGTTATGAACGAGGTGAGATCGGACGCAGGACCATCGGCTTAACGTGCTTTTTGAGGCACGGACGTGCAACCGCGAAATTCTTGACTCTAGGCTATGTAATTTCTTCACAGCAACAGTTTACACATTATACATACAGGTCAAACGGAGAACCTTTTTTGAAGCCTGTTAAAAATTTTCCCGACCCCGGACTCGAACCGGGGACTTCTCCTTATACGCTTGCTATCAATAAACCAACGAGGCACTCAGTGAAACATACATATACTATACACATAGCGGCCATTATATACTGCTAACAGTTGGTACCAAAACACTTTGGTATAGCATATAGTAGATAATGTCGTAAGATAACCGCCCCCAAGTTTACACCGCGAAACTATTCAATAAACGCAAGTATGCCGCCGGAGTATGGGGGCGCAGGGACGGACTCAGGGGTTGATTTATGAAAGACTGTAAATAAATCAATATAAAGGTCCCGCTTTTTCGGGAACGGAACCCTCAGAGTAAATAAATAAACTGGGTTAGGCATAAATTAATAAAATTAATATGTAATCATAATTAAATTAAGAAGGTACATATTTTTCATTAACAGAACATCCTTTTATAAATTTTCATGTGAATTTATACGTAAAATAAATGTGAAGCATAACAGGGTAGTGAAATCTGGGCTAAGTAGTTTAAAAGCTTGAAACCATAACTTTCCCATACATTTTAGCACACAATATGTTGTGTGTTTCACCTACGAGTGAAGCTCCCTCTGTAAACGTAGATAATGCTATTCTTAAAAAGCGCAATTTAATAGCAACAAAAGGTTCATGATTTTCCACCTTATACAGAAAGATGAATCAGTTGAATTGATTTAAATATTCACAATAATAAATTCTATTAATCACATTCAATCGCAAGAAACCTCAAAAATCATGAACCTGACACTTATCCACAAAGGTAAAATTTCACTAACTATCTTTAGTTTAAAAAAAATCTTATATTTCCTAACACCCTTACTACCTCCCTGCCAACGTGTCGGTCTTATTGGAAAACTGGCAACCGAATGTTCGCCGCTGATAGTGCTGTCGAATTAAATAGGTATTCGCTAGGTCCGTTGTTCTGAGCTGATATGATTTGGTCACATAAAATAACTTTTGGCGACACCCAGTTAATGTTTACTCAGGGGAAGCTAAGGTTTTTCCTGGCGATAACTCAAATGCGGCCCTTGTAAGCTGGGTTAAGTAATACTGATATTGAAGGGTTATTGGACTGGCGCGGCGGAACGGTGGTTAGTAACCCAGGGTACTACTTACAGTTCAAAGAGGCGCGGGTTCGATTCCCACCCGGGACAAATATTTGCGTGACGAACATCGATAATTGTTCCGTGTCTGAGTGTGTTATTTAATAATTTAAGTGTTTTTGTTGATTCTGATATCCATAACACAAGTGCTTAAGCCACTTACCACGGAATCAGATCAATGCATGTGATGTCTTGTAATATTTGTTGATTTTAATTTTAGTAATAACAATGGTGGAGATTTATACACCGTGAAATTTTAGTGGTTGTTTTCCCGCAGTAAAATGATTCTATCTTAGTAGTACAATAGATTTGTGCAGTTCTTTTTTGTTAAAATCAATAAATGCCGGTTTTACAAAAGGTTTAACCGAAACTCGAAAGCACGTTCCAACCGCTTTATGACTTAGGGTGTCGAGCTTCTTCAGCTTTAAGCATCGATTTCATGCGGCAAGCAGTACCTGATTGCGTCACATCTTATAAAAGAACGATAGCTTCTCTCGTTTTCGAGTTGGAAAATTATTATTTTGAAAATTTGAAAAAAAAAATTTTTTTTTTCGAGGAATTATTTGCATGATTCGATAGTATTACGATAGTATACGATAGTATTTAGATAGTACGGTGTATACACCGTGAAATTTTAGTGGTTGTTTTCCCGTGGCAGAACGATTTGCCTTTAGTAATACAATGTAGTACTAGTAAAAAAGTAATACAATAAAAAAAAATAGTAATGATTATCTTCCAACATAAAAGTGCAAGTAAAATATCTATTCAAATAGATATATTTATTAAGATTAAATTTTATTTTAATATAGGAAGGTTTCAAACCTTACAAAATCGGAAAAAAAACTTTAAAGTTTTAATAATTTTATTTTATGTGCACAGAGAAAAAGACAATAAAAACAGTTACAACTTACCTATCACCTAACGTAGTTTGTCCCGGCCATTACTGTATCTAATAGTAGTCGAAGGTAAGCTACTACTACTAAAATAAAAACGTGGTTGTCTTCTTTGATTGAGAACCAAAATAATAAGCAATATCTTCTTCATAACCATCACAAACGTGTGAAAAAGTGGCTAATAAGTCGATTTATTAATTCAGTATTGAATGGAATCCGTAATTGGCTGGCCTCACAAACAACGGATCTAAATGTATAATGCGACGTTAGATGCAACGGTTTTCATTATTCATGATTTTGGATAGCATTGCGCGTGAATTTGGTTTTGAATACTAATTTACTCATTTACATTTAGATATCAATCGATTTGAAAACTTTAAATGACAGGTGAGAGGTCTAAAAAGAAATAAACGTCAATTTAAATCGCCTACGAGTAGTATTAATAAAGGATAATAGCCTGGTTTTTGTTATTGATTCTTTTATATCCTTACTTAATAGGAGACCCTTGCCCAGCAGTGGGATGACACGGGTTATTAAAAAAATATTATAAATGCGAAAGTAACTCTGTCTGTCTGTCTGTTTGTCTGATACGCTTTCACGCATAGAGTACTGAACCGATTTAAATGAAATTTGGTACAGATATAGTCCAGAGCCTGAGAAAGAACATAGGCTTACTACTTTTTAACCGACTGCGCTATAAAGAAGTAATGATTTACCCGTTAAACGTCTCTACGCGGACGGAGTTGCGGGCGGAAAGCTAGTAAAGGATATATTATGCCTAGTTTTTATTATTAATTATTTTATATTAGTAATACATTTTAAAATACCTTAATTCGTCCAACAATTTTGGAGGTTTTTGATTTACCATAGAAATCTTTGTTTTTTATCGACAAGTATAGATTCGGTCTCTTCCTTCTCAGTCTAATTAATTTCATTAAAATAGACTTATTATTTTTTTTAATTATTATGGAAACATTTCCACGATGACCTCACTTCAACTGGTAATACGGGACCGTGTGGGCCACATATGAGGTCTACAGGCGCTCTGTTGAGCGTTTTTATACTAGTAAGAATAATTATACAGGTTTTAAATGACATATAGCTAAACATAGAATGCTTCATCATCTATGAAGTGTCTAAAGTAAGTGCCTTTGTGTTGGACGTGGATTAGCCAGTCCCAGTGGCAGAAATCAGCCGTAACCCAATCTGGGTACTTGCAGCCTCTTTGACGATCCCCTACTAAGTATCTGTATTAATAAATTTATACACTCTCACACTAGGTATCTGATCTGACCCTAACACTTGGGCTTAGATCGATGATTCTTAGGCCTAAGTTAGTATTTTAAATTTCCTTAATTGAGAAGGAAAAGTATTAAAATAAAATAAATAACGAATGCTGAAAAGGCAACTTACAAATGTACTGCACATTTAGCGCCATCTATGTATGCCACTTATCTTACCTTGTACCGGGGCAGTTTGAACGGTTCACTTCGACTCATACGGATCTTACGATTTTAGTTTTCACTTTTTTATCCTATCAAAATCCTAGTGGATGGGTTAGGTTAGGTTACAAACCTAACCTATCAAAATCCTAGTGGATGGGTTAGGTTAGGATATAGTCCCGGATATTAAGGCACTTTTGTAAGCGCAGTGATCACGGGTTTACTGAAAACAACAGCTGTAATAAATTAGGAACTCTAGTAAAACATGGTAAATATCTCAAACATTTTCAGTTATCGAAGTATTAGTCCCGAAAAGCATAGGTTTCAATGGAAAATTTTTGGAGCTCGATCTTTGTATGGATAAAAATGTTACGTGAGTCCTTTAAGCTACCCATAGTAGGGCCAATATAAAGCTGATTTCACACTCACGAGATGTCATCGCGAAGTTCCCAGGCAGTTCAGTATTGAATCTAACTTGGGCCGGGTTCACACCAGAGTTTGATTAGGATGCACTAGTCCTGGGGGTAAGAATTCACTTCCGGAGTTTAAAACATGTTCTGAACATGACGGAAAAGTTATGTGGGTGTTGGTTGGTAGTACAATATATCTTATATTGTGTGACCTTGGGAGGGGGGAGTAGAGATGATAATGTTTTTGGTGTGCTGTTTTTTTTTATCGAAGATGAAGAAAGTCTTGTAAAACAGGTATTACATTATATAAATACACTTCAGACACAAATGTAAGATCTAATTAAGTATCCTCCTTCTTGTGTGGTCGATTATAATTTTTTAAAAACAGTATTACACCTACGTAGATTTAAATACCAAAATGTTCCTTGTATCCAATATAGATTCATACTGGCTCGGTGGAACAGTGGCTAGTGACCTGGCTGGCGGTTCCAAAAGTCGTGGGTTCGATTCCCACTCGGGACAAATATTTGTGTGATGAACATCGGTGTTTGTCTGGATGTGATTATGTATTTATGTATGTATTTAAAAATTTATATGTATGTATATCAGTCTCTGACGCCCATAGTACAAGCTCTGCTTAGTTTGGAGTCAGATGACCGTGTGTAGAAATGTCCCAGATATTTTTTTTTTTTTATACCCATTTAGTAAAAAGTCATTATTTTAATGTTACAAACAGACACATCAATTTTATTTAGTTGTATAGACGTTTTTTAGTTACTTGGATTTTCTCTAGTAATAGTGTAGGCTACATAAAAGAATATTTTCGACGATATATAACAATGTCCAATCGAAAACATCATTCAGTATAAATCATTGCAATGATCTCACAATACAACTCCTGCTAGGATCTCCTAATAGGATATTTTAGTTTATTTCATTCGATTCAATTACCCTTATATCCTACATCTATCATGATATATTGGTAATACTTCGGACATAGGAAATAGCTATCAGTTTCCGAAATTGATGACGATTCAGTAAATCATTCATTCGCTACCATGAGTTAGCTATCGAAAACTTACATTACACATACATACGTGAAATCACGCCCTTTTCCCAAAGGGGTAGGCAGAGATCACTTCCTGCCATGTGCTACGGTCCTGGCACACCACTTTCGCTTCTTCTACATCCAACAACTTCTTCATGCTTGGTCGTCGATTACGAGTACTTTTGATTTGACCTGTCTTTAAGATTCCTTTCCTTCCTTGGTCTTTTCCTGTCGACATCTCCATCAATCGAAAACTTACGTTCGTTAAAAACCTATCGAATTGTTTTTTTTTTTCATACTGCCGATTTTAGTTCTTAGCGTTGCCGCTAGGGGCGCTGTACATTTTTTCATAGACATTTTTACATAGGATATCGAGTCTGTCACTTTTAAACTCATGGTAGCGCTACAGAACGATGATTTCTCCGAGAGATGCGGTGAAATATACTCACTAGGGGCCTTGAATTGCGATCTCCTTCTTCCTCTTTCTTATCGTATGGTTGATGAACAACCTGGTGTCAGAGTTTTTAAACCGCCCGTAGGCCTCTGACATGGCTTCACACACCGTTGAAAAATTTCTCAGGTGTGCTGTTTTCCGCACGATGTTTTCCTTCACCGTTAAAGCGTCGAATGATGGTACATATGAATCAAATTTGAAAAACACATTGGTACCTGGCGGGGTTTGAACTGGCGACCTCTCGCATGGCAAGCAACGACCTTAACCACTCCGCCATCGACGCTTTTATTAATTGCGATTCGATGTCATGAGACAAACCGAGGGACGTCCATTTCAGTAGCATTATAATTTGTTGATTGTCTGTTTTCATAAGGGTTCCGTAACCAAAAGGTAAAAACCGGCCAAGTGCAAGTCTGATTCGCGCACTAAGAGTTCCGTACCAAATATGTAAAAAAATACGATTTGATGTACCGTTCGTGTAATGCTATAAATATGCGTCCCCACTGCTGTTTAACTTACGGGCTTAACACAGTTACTACTGGTTAGAATAAAAAAAAATATTTATCTGTTGGATAGACTATATAGAGGAAGACTTCAGGCTATATAACAATATCACGCGACCAATAGGAGCATAGAAACAATCGAAAATGTGTAAAAAAATGGGGGGAAATGCTGACAATTTCGCTGGTACAGCTAATCAAATATAAGATACAATAAGAAAAAGTAAATATAGCAAAAAATACAGTATTATTGGTTAAAAGACTCTTCCAGTCTTCCAGTAACGAGTATATTGTGTACACTGCGCTGCGATTCGATTACCAATCATGGCCGCAACTGTCTCTTTTTTGCCATACATACGAATTTGCACGTAAAAAAATCCCTTTAAAACTCCGTATGGACTGTCAGCACAATCCCCACACAGCGGGCTGTAGGCGCAATCCGAAATATCCAATCCGTGCATTCCGAAGTTTTCGTAGCGGCAAACTGTGATTAACCGTTCGCATGCTGTAGGTGGTCTGATAGACCCGTATAAGGAAAAATGCAACATTTTTTTTAGGTACGTAAAGGGAAAAACGGGTCTATATTACTGAGACTTTGTCTGTTTGCCTATCCGACAGCCTGTTACCAAGCTGTATCGCAAAAAAGGTGATAAATACACAATTAAATATTTAAAAATAACATAAAACAAATATACAAGGGGGCTCCTACACAAAAACCTAATATTTCGGTCGGTCCATCGATTTGCCCAATGTCTTCATCAGCCCATATAGGTCCCCACTGTTGGGGCACAGGCCTTAGTCAACCACACTGGCCATGTACGGGTTGGTCCACTACACCACCTAAGAACTTCTTCGTAGATGAGCAGGTTTCCTCACAATGTTTTTCTTCACCGTCAAAGCGTCGAATAATTGTGCCTATCAATTTTAAATAAAGGTTTGAACTGGTTACCTCTCGCATGGCAAGCAACGACTTAAACCACTCGGCCATCAACGCTGATTTTAGTATATTATTTGTGCATTCCACTGTCGTTCATAATCAAATTATGTGATTCCATATGTCTTTTATTTATTTATTCAATACGCCAACACGTACATAAATAATCACAAACATTGAGTCAATATTTGGTGCAAAATCCTCTAGAAGGCAATACTGAATGCGCCATCGACCCAACGTCAAACATTTTGTTTTCTCCAAACGAGCATGAGGGTTGTGTATAAAAAAGTCTTCAAAGGGCCTTTTGAACCCCTTCGCTGTTCAATGGAAAACCTAATCACCCACTGCGGGGGTTAAAAAGCAACACGTGGCATAGCCTACAGCCATCGCAACACCTTTTTCGCAAACTGCATTTATCATTGAAAAGTTTAAAACGCTGCAAAACTTTAATATTGGAAGTTGGTGTGTGTGTTATGGGGAAGTGATTTTATTTGCTTAAATGGTTTTTGAATAGTAGTTTGAAGGGATTGGTTTATTTTAATACTTTTTTTTTTACTTTTTACCTTTTCACGCAAACAATTAAGTCGTTTGTGAGATGAACATCGGTGTTTGTTCCGTGTCTGGGTGTGATAACTTGTTCTTGTGTGACATGCTTTATAAATACTGTACTTAATATTACATTAAAATTTAAAACATTAAAAATTACAATAAAAAAAAAATAAAAAAAAAACTATGTAATTCACAGTATTTGTTACTAATATTTTGTTTAATACCAGTGCTTATGGTACTATTGTGATGTAGTGGGATGTTCATTGTTGCTTCTGATATTAAGTAACACAATTTAGCTTCTTTTTTAAAAATGAAGTTAAATTTCTACTCGACTGGCTCAGTGGAACAGTGGTTAGTGACACTGGCTGGCGGTTCCAAGAGTCGTGGGTTCGATTCCTACTCGGGATAAATATTTGTGTGATGAACATCGGTGTTTGTTCCGTGTCTGGGTGTGATTATGTATTTAAGTATGTATTTAAAAATATATATACACCGTGAAATTTTAGTGGTTGTTTTCCCGCAGTGAAATGATTATATCTTAGTAGTACAATAGATTTGTGCAGTTTTTTTTTGATAAAATCAATAAATGCCGGTTTTACGAAAGGTTTAACCGTAACTCGAAAGCACGTTCGAACCGCTTTATGACCTAGGGTGTAGAGCTTCTTTAGCTTTAAGCATCGATTTCATGCGGCAAGCAGTACATCATTACGTCACATCTTAAAAAACAACGATAGCTTCTCTCGTTGTCGAGTTGGAAAATAATTATTCTGAAAAATCGACAAAAAAAAATTTTTTTTTTCGTGGAATAATTTGCATGATTCGATAGCATTACTAAAGGCAAATCGTTCTGCCACGGGAAAACAACCACTAAAATTTCACGGTGTATATGTATATCAGTCTCTGACGCTTAGTTTGGGGTCAGATGATCGTGTGTGGATGTCCCAGATATTTATTTATTATTATTTAACTATAGCTATAGAAGTAGGTATTCACGGACCACTCACCCAATCTGGGAGGTCCTTCATTCGAGTCCCGGACTAGTCCAAAATCGTTTTAGTATTTATGTAAAGTAGTATTATAATATAACACACAGAACTCCTTCTACTGACCGTTTTTATTACATTTGCTAAGCCGTTTAAGGTTGTTATGGAACCATCTGCCGGAGATTTTAACTTCGCAAACAAACTTCGCACGTAACCATTTACATTTTGTTTGTTCTACGTTTAATGTTAAGCTGTTTCATCGTTTAAAACACTGTTACACTACACTGTAGACTAAGTAAAGACTAAGTAATGGATATTTTGTGAACATCATTTTTGTTCTAGTATCTTATTTTTCGTTCAAAGTCGCTCAGCGGATTATGGAAAGAGCTATGGTCGCATCTCTGCAGGACCGAATCACAGAGGAGGTGATCTCTCGATATAGCTCACCGGATTAGCAAGTTGGAGTGGCAGTGGGCTGGCATTCTCCATAGTGGCCATATTGACTGCTCGGTGGAACAGTAGTGACCCAGGTTTACTACCTACGGTTCCAAGAGTCGTGGGTTCGATTCCCACCCGGGACAAATATTTGTGTGACGAACATCGGTGTTTGTTCCGTGTCTGGGTGTATTATTAAATATATTTAAGTGTATTTGTGTATCCACTGTTGATTCTGGTACCCGTAACACAAGTGCTTAAGCTACTACGGGATCAGATCAATGTAAGTATGTGATGTTGAGAAATATTATTTTTTAATTTTTTTATTTTAGTCGTAGGACTACCAACCGCTGGGGAAAATTATTTCTGGAGTGGAAACAACGTCTGAGTAAACTTAGTGTAGGACGCCTCCAGACCAGGTGGAGTGACTGTCAGGACGGCTGGTAGGAGCTGGATGCGAGTAGCCGAGGATAGGCCAAAGTGGCGAACATTCGGAGTGGCTTATGTCTAGCTGTAGACTAAATGATTGGCTGACGATGATTATGATCTTATTTATTAGCGAGCAGAGAGAGCTCTGAAAATCTGAATCACTTTACCAAAATAGGTCATAAACTAAAGAAAAATTGTACATGCTATGCCCGTTTAAAGGTTGATGGGAACCATATTTATTTATTATTTATTTTTATTTATTCATTTAATTTTTCCACACTGGTTTACAGTTGCCCAAAACGCCAGTGTGTTTAAACATTATACATACATATCAAAAACTTAACTTAAGCATTCATCATCAGCATTGTCAAAGCATTATTATTATAGCAATTGTTCACTTCGATCTATTGAGATCTTTTGTGTTACCCCTACCTCCGAACTATTACTCCATAAAGATTAGTTGCATTTTAGCAATAATGTCTCTGTCTCTGAAAAGCCATTATTTTGTCAACTAAAGTCCAAACATTGGTTAGGTATGTCGTCCTACCTGGACGACCACAGGTTAATAAATATTTTTTATACTACTTATTACTAAACCTGAGAGTGTCAAAAGCGATTTCAATGAGAGTTACAGTTTCCATGTTTACTTAGATAAATCTACAAAGATAGAAAATCAGGGGATACCAGTCACAACTATCTGTCCGGTGGTTGGTGAACGGTATACGGGTAAGCGACCCCGGCTCCTCGAGCTACTATCGACTCAGTCCAAATCATCCGAGGCTATAGTATCCTTCCTCCCCCTTTTCTTCCCCCGTCATATATCCTTGCTACTCGTGGGAACGCAATGACCTTGTTAAAACAATGCACAAGGCAGAATGGCGGTGACGTGGTCCACAACCCGTCACGTCACGTTTCCCACACAGGTGAAAAGTGGATCGCTGGAAGTGATCTCTGCCTATCCCTCTGGGAAAAAGGCGTGTTTGTATGTATGTATCTACAGAGATAGTTTTTAAAATATTGTTTTACATGAAAGTTTGTCCAGATATATAAAACTCCGGTTGGACTGTTCTTTTTCTGTGCGTTTGTCTTTTATTAATCAAAAAGTTTTATTCATCTAAATATTTCTATTTTTTTGTTTATCAGGGCTTTTATAGGTATTTTACACATTTTTACCTGTGACATCCCACTACCCACTATTTGCCTAGCAAATGTTTCAACACATTACACGCCTTTATTTTCAAACTCACCCGACATACCAAAGGATAGTAATGCACTCCGCAAGTCATTAATAGTTCCTAAAACATAGTTTCCCGTTCATCAAGGTTCCACCTTCACCTTTCCAGTAATCTAGTTTCCGTTAGGTCGTAGGCAATCTATATTTTAGATAGCCTAGAACTTCAGATTAGTACTAAAATAGTTAGGATCATATTTAGATGGCTATGATGATTGGAGCTTAAAATAAATCAGCCAGGTGTTATGAATTTCACGAGTCGTATTTTTGGATGGTTTATTTTAACATGTTACTTTATCGGGTTTATCATATAAACAGTTTACTGCAGGAAACAATTGAAATATTATTATGGGTCATAATAATATTTCAATTATTGTTTTCATAATTTATGACCATCTTTAACCGACTTACAAAAATTAGGTTTTCAATCCTTCGGAATCTTTTTTGTTTAATACTGTTAATATTTTGGTTAAGAAAACTCTTTGAAAAGATTCATCATTATCATCAGCCCATATACGTCCCCAATCCTAAACTAGGGCATAAGGCCATAGTACATCACGCTAGCCTGGCGGGTTGGTTGACTACACAACCTTAGAAATTCTTCTTGAAAAGATTATTCGTAAAATTTTTTACCTAGTTAAAGAATAAATAATAACGTTTCTCAGAAAGATAGAAAAGTAATGTTAACGAAGTCACTGTAACTTCAAAATAGTGAACAAAGACAATACACAGCACGGATTAGTTAAAAAAATCCCCGAATGCTCCTCCCATTTATATTTCGCATATTCCCTCTGCCAAAAACCCCTTTCGTTCTCTCACAACACAAATAACGAGCAGATGATCAAGCGACGAACTCGCAAAGATAACAACATCGTCCAAATACAAAGGCGGTGTAAACTGTATATCTTTTAATAATAATTTATATTTGTACTATTAGTTTAATAATGTAAACACAAAGCATGCTGTGTACACTACTTAGGAATACTGTCTAGGCTATGCTCAATTGTTACAACCAACCAATACGTGTAATGACAGTTTTCTGTTTGTGTACTATAATTAATAAATAAATAAATACCTGGGACATTTCCACACACGGTAATCTGACCCAAACTACAAGTAAGCAGAGCTTGTACTATGGGCGTCAGAGACTGATATACATACATAGGGGAACCTGTTGTACCTAGGCCAGTTTTTGATAATTTTATTTCTTAAAAATAAATGGTATGAATAAGATCCGTCAAATATGGAATAATGGAAAGATCAGTTACTCAAATATATAATAAATACATAAAATATGAGGATTTTCGGTAAAGGTGGAAACAAAAGCAAATTGAAAAAAAAAGGGAAAACTGTCCAAGGTACAACAGACCTGATGTACCTTGGACCGTTCCAGTTGTACTTTGGACATTCCAGGGTAGAATGAAGATAAACACTAGCAATTGCAGCAGAGTTTTATTTTTAATATAGGTAAGTACAACAATAATGCTTATACCTGTAATCAACAAAAACATCAATGTAAATAGCAAATTAACAGTTACCTTAATTAATAGTCTCTTGTCTCTTTATTTTGTGTCAATAACATAACAAATGTTTACACATTTAAATATTTATTAATTGCCTTATATAAATAGAATAAAAATATAATAAAAAAATATGTTTTTATAAGGTTATATTATCTATTAATCAAAATTATCTATCTATTATCTATGTCCAAGGTACATACTCAGTTGGGGGGCCAAGGTACAACATCATAACAATTTTTAGTTACAACTTGTTTAAACACACTTTTGATTGAGGTTGGGTTCTGACAACTATACTGTCTAAAACCTTAATAAACTGAGATTATATCGGAAGTAAAAGATATTTTATAAATACATATCGTGACAAATTATGATATATTATTTTAAAGCGCGGGAGTTTACAAAAAAATTACAATTGTCCTAGGTACAACACTGTCCAAGGTACAACAGGTTCCCCTATATATATTTTTAAATACATACTTAAATACATTATCACACCCAGACACGGAACAAACACCGATGTGCATCACACAAATATTTGTCCCGAGTGGGAATCGAACCCACGACTCTCGGAACCGCCAGCCAGGGTCACTAACAACTGTTCCACCGAGCCAGTGAAAAGTAAACTAAGTGTTCAAAGTAAACTCGCGCGAAAAGTTTTTAATCCAAAAATACTGCGTTTACCCGTGAGCCTAACTCCATTCCCGTTTATTACGAACTTTTGGGGGCGAATATTTTCTATTTTCGCACGTTTGTCGGTCAAGGCGTCTCGGTCTCTGTATAAAATAAATAATTGTGTTCAAATTGTTCCTTGAAACAACTTTGTTTGGCGCTTGAATTAGATGGGTTGGTATTTCTTGCGTTTCGAATTGTTGAATGTTGTTGCTGGGTTGAATACTACTTGTAGTCATTTTTGCGTTAAAAAATTAAAAAAAGGTTTTGTATTTTTTTTACGAAGGGACGTAATATGTTGCTGTAGCCTTTATTTCTGTAAGATACCTGTTTGGAAGAAAATAATACAAGATGGATAGAAAAAGTGCACTTGTGTTCGCGCACACACTTGTGCACTAAAACATGTTCTGTGCAAGCAACTAATCTTCATTCTTCTATCATAGTCAAAATCGGCCGGACACCTTATTCCTTTTCTCATTCTTCTTATCGTATGGTTGATGAACAACCTGGTGTCAGAGTTTAAACCGCCCGTAGGCCTCTGACATGGCTTCACACACCGTTGAAAAATCTCTCAGGTGTGCTAGTTTCCTCACGATGTTTTCCTTCACCATTAAAGCGTCGAAATGATGGGTCATATGAATTTCAAATTTGAAAAACACATTGGTATCTGGCGGGGTTTGAACTGGCGACCTTTCGCATGGCAAGCAACGAACTTAACCACTCGGCCATCGACGCTTTTTTTATTCTCATTTATCCTTGACCATTCAATACATCATACCACCAAACATGATCTAAGCTCCAATATAATTAGTCCCATACTTATACATATAATAGCTTATAATTGAAATGTAATCAATCTTCGCTAGAGATTAGCTAGCTAGACGCAGCGGGCGGCGGCAATCAAAATTGATGTAACATTAATTTGCCTTCAGCTAGGAACCTAACTGATGGTGTAAGTTGGCGTTTGCCTGCTACTGAGGATGACTTTTAATCTTACTACTCTTTAAATATAATTTTTAAGGTTCCGTTATCTAAGAAGACCCTATTTAGGTCTCGTCTCGTTTACGTCGGATCTCTAAATAATGTTTAGAATAACAATACACGCGAGTTTAATACGTAAAATTAGTTTTATTTCAAACTAGTGGTCCCGGCGAATTCTCGAATCTTTTTCTATATTTTCTCATTGAAACCTTCCTTGGACTACTACGAACATTAAACCAAAATTACCTAAATCGGTCCGAGCGTTCTCGAGTTTTAGTCGGACTAACGAACAGCAAAATTGTTTTTGCAATGTTCGCTACAATAATAGACAATACTATAAGACCCTATTTATTATGCCTCCTACTTTTGTCTGTCACAATGATTTGACTCATTAACTGCAATAAATAGATCGTTGATATTTTCTTAAATAAAATTTATTTAGAATGTAATAGAATAGGGGCACATTTTAATGTTACGTGGACGCGATAGTACATACTTAATATGAAAAATATAAATATGTAATAGTTAAGAGTGATTTGTAAACATTTTGTCTATAATTACACATTCCAATATTTTTAGAGAGATATTATGGGAATCTATAAAACAAACTTTTAATTTATAAATTGTTTATAATATACTAGTGACCCGCCCTCGCTTCGCTTCGGGTAAATTTTACATACAAACCTTCCTTAAGAATCACTCTATCTATTAAAAAAAAACCGCATCAAAATCCGTTGCGTAGTTTTAAAGATCTAAGCATACATACGGACATACAGCGAAAGCGACTTTGTTTTATACTAGGTATTGATTGATTGGTTTTGAATTCTTCGTGCCGAATTTCCTTTAAGTAAGTTAGACCTATATTTGGCTAGACCGATTGAGATGCGGTGTTTGGACATTGTTAGTTACATTAAAATGTTGTAGTGTTGGTACAATGTGGTTAACGAGTGAAAACACATACTGGATACATACAGTCCACTGAATAAACCTAAATGAATGATTATGTAAGTTCTAATGGTACTCATAGACTTAAATCCCGTATAAAAGTACTCTTACCTCTGTTATAAAATGGTGTTACGATTTTGCAACTTTTAATGTACTTAAGATGAACTGTCATCAAAAAATTGTGATTCGTTACACCTTTACAGCCGGAGTTTGATGCTTGATATAATGACTAATATAAAACTTTGTCATTATAAACTTTTGATATCAACTCGTGAATATTAAAATTCGTGTAACTATACCTTTAGGAGTTTATTGGACAAGATTAAAGACGGGATTATACTAATCTTAGCGTTTATTCAAAATGTTATTATGAAGTACTGGCTTTTTGCTCGCAACTTTATACAATTTTTATGTATTTGTGTTTGTTTTAATTTTCTGTGTATTTTTATGATCAATAAATGTTTTCTTCTTTTATCTTCTTCTTCTTATAAATAAAAATGAATTGCTGTTCGTTAGTCTGACTAAAACTCGAGAACGCCCGGACCGACTTAGGTAATTTTGGTTTTAAAATGTTCGTCGTAGTCCAGGGAAGGTTTCAATGAGAAAATATAGAAACAGAATCAGTATTGGCGGTATGAAATTCGCCGGGACCACTAGCTTAAAATATTTATCTGTTATTCTACTACTACTACTAGTCAGTTAAATAGTAACTAATGTCCTTTCTTACTGGCTGTAGACAAACTGCATCTAAGTTCAGTAGTTTAAGCTTGAAAGTGCGACAGACAGCAATTGGCATTATCAGTACAACATTAGTAATCAAATGAAGTTCTCATATACCTAGTCAACCTATAGTCCGACTATTTTGGGTGTATATATGTCACCGGAAAATACCAAGAACTGAAAATTTATAATTTTCCTAGAAAAAATTATAAACTTTCGTAGGATTCTACACGAGAGATAAAATGTATTATTTTACGCCTAAATTTTAGGAAGTTTATCAATTTGCGACGTCGTGAGGTGCGACCATGTCATTAAAAAAAATACTTAGAGTCAATAATCACACAGTCGAAAACCCGTTACATATAGGAAATAATCATATGACTCTGGATTCAATATAGTAATCAATTATGTGCGCAAACACAAATGCACCCTGAGTCTAAAATGCCTTGCCGAATCCGTTACCAACATCATGAAAAGGCAAGACCCTAAGTCATATCTCATAATAAACTGCTATCATTCGTAACCCTTTGTAATAGTAATTTTTACGTCCCTTTTGACCAAAGTTTTCATTTTCCGTCATACGTATCTTAATTTAAGCACCCAGGGACGAATTATCTTAAGCGTAGTACTTATTAGGGTCTGCATTGGACTTTAAAGTTTAAAAGCTTACATGTAGACTGGTGTTAGTGAATCGTCACGGTTTATTACTTTTGTGCAAAGGTCACAAGCCAAAATGTGTCAGTTTTGTTTGAATTTATTTGAGTTTATTATATTTTATTTTGCGTTTCGCTCGTGAACTTATTAAGTGAGTGTCTAATTATTTGCTGCCATTGCGTAAACCGGTCGGATGAATGATGATGATGATTAATGAATTTGACTGGCTCGGTTAAACAGTGGTTACTGACCCTGGCTGGCGGTTCCAAGAGTCGTGGGTTCGATTCCCACTCGGGTCAAATATTCGTGTGACGAACATCGGTGTTTGTTTCGTGTCTGGGTGAGTTATTAAATATATTTAAGTGTATTGATGTATCAACTGTCGTTTCTTATTTCCGTAACAAAAGCGCTTAAGCTACTGACCACGAGATCAGATTGATGTATGTGATGTTGTGAAGTATTTATTTATTTATTCTGCTTATTTAATGCACTGGAAATTATAACAGTCACCCCCGCACTGAGTCTGTAGCAGCCTAGAGTTAATTCCACCTGCGAATTTCAGCACAATCCAGCTGAAAACCAGCTATCTAAAGAGAAACAAAATGGAGGAACACCGTACCAACAGATTTCAGCCAACTTGGCTTGTGCTTAACCGACTTTTAATGCGGTAGTTTTGAGTTTAACAAACGGGAATTCGGGAAAGCATTTTAGCGAGGTAGGAGCTGGGTATAGCATCTCGCTGTTTGCGAGAGAAAAAGGGTAAAGTATTTTATTTAAAGATACAAATTCATTAGCCGGTTAGATACTGGTTAGTAAAAAATAAAATAAAGGCGTCCGACCGATTTCAGCCATGGCGGCCGATCTCAATTGAGATCAGCCAAGTGCGCAGGACATATTATAGTGCACAAGTGTGCGCGCAAACACAAGTGCACTCTCTATTCCCTTACTCTCATAATTCGGTGAGACGGCAATCCGACATCACCGATGAGAGATCGGGCGCAGGACCACCGGCTTAACGTGCTTTCCGAGGCACGGGCGTTCAACCGCCAACTTCCTAACTCCGGGCTGAGTAATTTCATTACAGAAAAACTCACACAAATTTTGCCCGACCCCGGATTCGAACCGGGGACCTCTCGGTCCTAACGCAGCACTTGCTACCAATAGACCAACGAGGAAGTTAAGCTGGTTAGTATGTACTTACTTAAAATGCTTGTGTGTCTTTATTGCCATATGTCTTGCAAATAGACTGTAGTCACCGGCAGTACCTAAGAAAGAACTATTAGTTTGTGACTTTGTGGTGTATCTATTAGGTATTTAGTAAAAAATAAAATGTTGAAACAACATACCTACCTAATTTCTACAGTGTGAGTGACAAAACGAGTTATGCTAGATTTTATTGAGATTTGAACATTATTAAGTTTTGTTCTAACGGTTTAATAAATACAGTGACACAGCGATATAACACAAACAAGTTTCGCAATCCGGCCGTATTTCGAAACAACAAGAAAAGTAAATATCAAAACTTCACCCTTCAAAGGGCTGACGTAGGCAGACATGCATGTGTCGCGTCTATCAATCTTCAATCGTCGGGCCGAACGATGTGCCCTTTTTGCACGGAAACGGACATTCCGCGATCGGACAAAATGAATTTCTTCTTTTGTGCGTATTGCGAGATATTTAAGGTCATATTTCAAATGTACGAAATGTTTTTTTTTTTATTTTCCCGCTTCGCACATGTGCCCGGATAGGGTGAGAGTGGGGCTTGAGTGTTTTGGGGAATCACGCGATTGTTAAGAGTTAAGACGTTGTTGTTCCATTTCGATGTTTTTTTTATAAACAATCTTATCTATGATAACGCCTATCAGTATGTTAGAGATGCGATCGGAGAACGATCGACTGGCAACAAAGTTATGTCCCATATAAGAAGCAAAAACTTAAGATTGATTTGATTGGTTATTTATTTTGCAAGTTAGTCGCCATTTTTTAGTCTAAAGGGCCCCAGCTATAAATTATTGTCTAAAAACCTTAAGCCTCCTTTATAGCAACACAGATTAATATAAAACGGATCCCCCAAAACACTGTCAGTCAAATTAATCCCATTCGATTCATTTTATGCGCAGGTAAAGATAGGTTATTGTACCAAAATTAAAATCTTCCAGACAAAGTTTTTACGAATTATTAAAACTTGGACCCTTGTAAGAAGTAACGCAATTTGGATTATACTTGCCGAGGTACTGAAGGAAGAGAATTAAGACAGGCATTTAGTTATAATGGTGGTGCCTAACTGGTTTTGGTTAAAGTGGCCTATTTCAATGAAGATCAACACTAGCTTTATGCCAGCGACTCCGTCTGTGTTAGGGCGTTTTTGCGTAAAATAATAAATAAGAAAATACTACACAATATCACATACACTGATCTGATCCCTTGGTAAGTAGCAAGCACTTGTGTTACAGATATCAGAATCAACAGTGGATACACAAATATACTTAAATATATTTAATACCCACCCACCGTAGGTAGTGAACCTGGATCACTAACCACTGTTCCACCGAGCTAGTCAAAAAAAATATTACTCTCTGTGTACCAAATTTAATTATTCTTTTCGTGTCGATGGCAAAACACTTAAAATAAGTTAAGTAAGTAAGACAGACATAATTTCTCAGACAAAATAAATTTATAATATTAATAAGATTACTTGTGTGTGCAAACTCACTCTAAAATATTTTAATAATTAAATATGATGTTTTGTGCATATGGCCTAAAGAATTCAGCTTAAAGCTCTTGTTTTGAAAAGTAATAAAATGTAATATATTTAATATTTAAATACGTCCACTCCTAAGTTAAATATATTTAATTTTATAAATGTCGTCTCTAAAAATATAAAAGGCCGTTGACAGAAATAACATGGTGCCAAATTTACTCAACCTTCAAAACGGCCCCTAAATAAACTATGGTCGTGTGTGGGAGATACTTGACATTAACGTAAGGTGATATGTTCCTTTTCGTGTAATATACGATTATAGATAACTTTAAGTTCATGTCATCCTATTTGGACGGTTATTTATAATAGACTAGCAGCCACCCGCGAGTACATCCGCGTGGAATAGTAACTTTTGGCAGCAATAATTTATTAAAGCAGCCTATGATGAACCTTAAAAAATAAGCTATTTTTTTTTGTGAAAGTCCCGTCAAAATTGGTCCAGCCGTTCTGGAGATTAGCTCTCATAGAAATCTTGAACTCAAGCGTTGCCTTAAATGTCCCCACTGCTGGGGCACGGACCTACCCTAATCTTAGGCGATAAGGCCTTAGTCAACACAGTGGTCAGGTCAGTGGAGGTGGCAGTCACAGTTTGAGAAACATAGTATCAGTGGCTGGATCTGAACTGGCGACCTCTCGCATGGCAAGCAGCGAACTAAACCACTCGGCCATCGACGCTTATTCCAGCTATTCGTTACATAACATTAGTATAAATTCGTTCGCCGTATTCTGAAACCCGGATAAATGAAACGGTTTTATAAATATTGCCTTCAAAACCAGCAACACAATTTCAACTTTTATCTACTGAAAGTGTATAACAGGCAGAAACTGTATAATTTCAATCCGTTACCGGTCCATTGCAGAATTCACTCCATCTGAGTCGGTATCTCCGATAGAAGCGGCCTAGTTTGGCCGGAAATTAGTTTAGTGACAAAAGTGTCACATTTTGTTTGAGTCGTTATGCAACTATATACTGGGATGATGTTTTTTAAACCGACTAAGCTAGAAGGAGAGTTATTGTTCTTTTGAAATGTCGTTAATACTTGTTTTTTTAGCTTTATATTTGTTCTCTTAGTCCTCTTTAGTAAATTAAAAAATATCCTATTTGCCTATACCTTGACTGGGAGGGTTATGACGAATTTTGTTTTTTTAATTATTTGTAATCCCTACTCTACCTTTAAAAAATGGACGTATTATAATCGCTAATAAATAAAATGTTTATTTATTATAATACGCGAGTAACCGAGAATAGGCGGGATTGGCGAAGACGTGGGGAGGCTTACGACCAACAGTGGACAAACTATATAAATTATATCAATGCCAGTCTTACGTGCTTGTAAAATTCATAAGTTCCGTTCTAAAATATTGTTTTCAGATCAATAAAATAAACGAAGTTAAAATATTATATGAATACACCGTGAAATTTAATGGTTGTTTTCCCGCAGTAAAATGATTCTATCTTAGTAGCACACTAGATTTGTGCAGTTCTTTTTTATTAAAATCAATAAATGACGGTTTTAAGAAAGGTACAACCGAAACTCGAAAGCACTTTCGAACCGCTTTATTACTTAAGGCGTAGAGCTTCTTTAATTTTAACCATCTATTTCATGCGGCAAGCAGTACCTGATTACGTTACATCTTATAAAAGAACGATAGTTTCTTTCGATTTCGAGTTGGAAAATTATTAATTTGAATATTTGAAATGTTTTTTCGCGGAATAATTTGCATGATTCAATAGTATTACTAAAGGCAAATTGTTCTGCCACGGGAAAGCAACCACTCAAATTTCACGGTGTATACTGCGCGCAAACATCAGAATAATTCACGCTTAAATACCTATAATATTATCATCTTCGTATCCACTTCATTACCACCGATATATACAGTCCTAATCATGCAATTAACCTATAAACGGCGCAATTCCACAGTAATTACCGCTCGATGCACCAAGAAACAAGATCAAAGGTAACATACTAACTCTGCGTACTAAGTGCTTGAAACTCCCAAACTTGCCTCCAATACAATACCAACTTTACCCCCTTGCGATAAAGTTGCATGTTCAATGTATAGATACAGGTTGATTGTCAATTGGAGAACTATGTCAAACAGTGTATTTCTAGCACCAAAGCGTCCCATTATGTAAATCGACTAGAAAGTGCTACGCAAACTAACGCCATAGAGCAGATGTGTACAGAAGGGACACTTGAAATAAACGATGATTGCGTAACGTACTCAGGGTGAATGGCGACTAATGGAGGCTTGCTTGACGTTATTGTATCGGGAGTTATTTGCATAACCTTAACACTTGATCAGGTAGGTACTTCACGGCTTATGTCAATCCCATTGACATTTAATAGAAGTGAACTGTTATGTTATGATGTTAAAACAATTTGAGCACACGAAAATAATACGAAACGTATACTAATAGGGCTTAAAAGGGCTACCACACAGGTTTGAGGATTCCGTGGTGAAAATCATGAAACTGATTTTCAATTTTTGCCCATTATGAGTAAACATTCGCTACAATTATTAACTAAGAAGTAAAAGCTGACAAACTCAAACTACGACCAACGTAGGCTTCTCCACAAAAACCAACTTTTTCATCCAAATATTTACATAGAACTCTTCGCACGCGAATCCGAATTGATCGCCGTCGGATTTTATCCCAGTTTTCACTTAAAACCATACGCAAATATGTATCAACATGCCTCTCTGTATTCCGCCGTAGCTTTGACTACGCCTGGCCGCCCAGCGAATACTTCGCATGGACGCAAATCTATGTTCCAGTTTTGTTTTATACACGACGCTGGAATTCCAATGGAATAGAAGAGTATGGACAGACATGTATTCCATCTCTCGACATGTCAAGTTTGTCCGTCGAATGCATTCTTTCTTAGAACGCTAGTTTTCCTTTATCTATTTAGGTAGTTTGAGTTTATAATTCAGTCGGATATACGACATAGTTTAGTCGTAAATTTTGTCTTGGAAATGCAATTTGTAGCGTGGTTTATTTCGCCATAGTTCAATTTAGAAAACTCTTAAACGAAACGCGTCAGACAAAAACATTACAATATATAATTATAAACAACTACCTTTTATTTGAAAGAACCCGCGATTAAATCCGTTCACTCGTTTAAGAGCTGTAGTGCAAAGACACACATAGTAATTATATCTCCCCTCTTTTCGCGTAGAGTAAAATCAAAGCAAGTTAAACACTATTCCGAGTCTTGCCGGAACATTCCTCCCAGTTTTATGAGTATTTAGTAAAGACATAATTCAAGGATTAACATTTGTTTATTAAAATTAGTTAGTACCTTACTGCTAATAAACCAATCAGTCCTTCAAATCACAAGACTACTCTAAGAACGTGATCAAGCGAATCTCATATCAGAAAAGAAAAAAAAGCGCTACGAATAAAAAGCTCGCGTCACTTGAGTTCCACGCCGTAGCCACTCTACTACGAGACTCGTAGCACAGCTACGAAATTTTCCGCATAGACACAAAATACGTGGCCTATTTTTTTATTCTGCGAACAAAATAGCTGCTCTATCGCTATTCGGTGTCAACGGCTGTATATTTTTTCCTTTAACACTACGTTTGGGAGAGAAATATGTGAATGTTCCGACTCTTATTTCGTAGCAGTAGGGTTCATAATGCTCGCGATTTTATTGACCGAATTAAAATGTATGCTTTCAAATATTTATTTTACGTTTTGCTCAATCTGGCTTGTTTGTGAAAGTCTACAACTGGGAGCGAATAGTCAGTTAATTAAGCACAGTGCATTCGGAATTAGCAGCAGCTCGCTTTTATTGCTATATGAAGCATTTTATTTTGTCTTTAACTAAATCTAAATCTATATTTGTCGTTACTCGAAATACGTACATACATACATACATACATAAAATCACGCCTTTTTCCCAGAGGGGTAGGCAGAGATCACTTCCAGTGATCCACTTTTCACCTCTGTGGGAGACGTGACGTGACGGTTTATGGACCACGTCGGTGCCATTTTGCCTTGTGCATTGTTTTAACAAGGTCATTGCGTTCCCACGAGTAGCAAGGATATATGACGGAGGAAGGAAAAGGGGAGGAAGGATACTATCGCCTCGGATGATTTGGACTGAGTCGATCTAGTAGCTCGAGGAGCCGGGGCCGCTTACCCGTATACCGTTCACCAACCACCGGACAGATAGTTGTGACTGGTATCCTCTGACTGCTTCGAAATACGAAAATGGAAAATATCTACCTGTTATTATAAACACCCTCTAGGTGTTATTTGAACTCAATGCATAATAGTTTTAAATGATTATTATGTACGTACAAATATCAATTGATGTCAGTCGGCAATTTTTTTCATAATAAAAAATACATCCTTCTTATTATCATAGTACTATTACATTAAAATCACTACATAGTATAAAGCAAAGTTGCTTCCCGCGTCTGCCTGTATGTATGTATGTTTAAATCTTTAAAACTTCGTAATGGATTTTGATGGTTTATTTTTAATAGATAGACAGCTTAAATAGAAAGATTTTTATATATAATGTACCCGAAGTGAAACAAGGGCGGGTCACTAGTCAATACATAGTATAAAACAAAGTCGCTTTCGCTGTATGTCCGTATGTATGCTTAGATCTTTAAAACTACGCAACGGATTTTGATGCGGTTTTTTTAAATAGATAGAGTGATTCTTAAGGAAGGTTTGTATGTAAAATTTACCCGAAGCGAAGCGAGGGCGGGTCACTAGTATTTTATAATCCAAACACACACACACACTTATGTGAACGGTTTCAATTGAAAATCATTCCATTTTGATACTTGTCCAATCAACTAACCGAAGCTTAAATATATTCTGAAAGTGGATTATTTTAATCTAAATCAAAGCCACGATAACAAATTAATTTACATTCAAATCAAATATTAAATCATGTAGTCAGTACTAATGTTATTAGCGTAATAATATTTGTTTTCGAAAAATGTGTTTTCTGATTCAATCATTAAACACCATGAAATTTTAGTTGTTGTTTTCCAGCAGTAAAATGATGCTATCATAGAAGAACAATAGATTTGTGCAGTTTTTTTATTAACACATAACATTAACATACATGCGTATGCGGGAAACTGTACCTAATAACGTCATATAATTTAAAATAACTTTCGCTTTTTATACTCTCGCATTAGATGATTATTTTTTTGAAAAATTGAAAAAGAATGTTCGCTTTTTTCACAAAAAAGGTAGCATGAAGAAAAATAAAAATTCATACCCGTTTAGAAAGTCGTTATTTTAACATTACAAACAGACACTTCAATTTTATTTAATTGTATACATTAAATGAATCCAAGCATTTCCGCTAATCGAAACGCAACTAACCACCAATTACGCGTTAACTAGAACGATTGTGAATTAGCCGACAGTTTGATCGCTAGTGGTTAACGACAAGTGAACGCAAACTGTGTGTCACCGGCCAGTAACAAACCACAGACTGGAATTAACGAATTCCTATTAGGCTAAAAGCTTCGATGGCCGAGTGGTGACAGTCTTTGCTTGCCATGCGAGAGGTCGCCAGTTCAAACCCCGCCATGTAGCACTGTGTTTTTTAAATTCATATGTACGATTATTCTTCGCTTTGATGTGAATGAACATCGTGAGCCAAACCGGCACACCTACGAGGAAATTCTTAGGTTGTTTAGTCAACCAACCCGTGGTTGACTAAGGGACTTATGGCCCTAGTTTAGGGTAGGCCCGTGCCCCAGCAACGGGGACGTATATGGTCTATGAGGTCTTTGCACATATGAGATCGACAGGCACAATGGACCCTAATAGAGCCTGTCTCCCTCTCTCTGAAGGCTTGCATTAATGCCCTTTCGCCTGAAGATGTCTTAGGAGGGAACGAAAACACAAGCTGGGAGTTTGGGATTCACTGATATAACCGGTTTGTTAATATGGAAGTACCTAGGAATTGCACGTTTTTCGCTTACGAGTATTTTCCGGTACATTCGGTAAGAGAGTTACGCTCACCGATGGTGGCTTACGTATGTTCATTTGCGGATGTACAAGTACATTCCGACAGTTCCACATTTTCAGTTGGGTAACTGAAAGCTCAATTTGGCTTTCGGTTTTGGCGAGTTTCAACGAAAGATCTGAAACGGAATGTGCCATCCGTACGTTGAAGAGTACGTACGAGTATTTTACTTTTTATATAATTTTGCAGGTATTTTCCTTTAATGTATTTTATTTAAAAAAAAATGCTTTTGTTCCTAACTGACGTACGATGATGGCTTGGTGTAGCCTCGTCATCATCAACAGACTTGCGGGGGATCGGATGGCTCTCACCCCTAAAGAAAGCTTAATTTTACATTCCTTTTTATTAATATACTATTAGTCGCAAATGCGGATGGAACCCTCTGTCCGTTTGTCTGTCGCGCTTTCCTGCCAAAATTACTGAATCGATATAAATTTACTTTCGTAGACGGATACTATACTATAGAGATATTATAGAGACAGTGAAAGGTCACAGGTTACTTTTTAAACAACATTGCTATAAAGGGATAAAAGAATCAGGTGGAAGAAGTTACGAGAAGAAAGATAGTTGTTTTAAAATAATAATAATGTAATTTTAGGGTTTTTTGTGGGCAAACATGACTATCATATAATGCAATGAACCGGTATAGAGTGGGAATAAAGCGTTTCTTTAAGATTATCATCGAAAACAAATGACTCAATAAGGTACGTTCATACCTAGGAAAAACAAAAACTTCTAAATACACAAAATACGACAGAAAAAAAAGAGATTTTTCCCCCTCGAATTTATTACGTAAACAATTTACAACCTTTCCTGTCTCCCGTTCATCCGAAACCACCACTTTAGTTAGCGGTCCTCTGAAAAATGATCGCCGTGTTTCGTCTTTAATAAAACCCGTGGATTATGTTCCGAGCTGGTGTGGCCTTGCAAATGTTTGTCGCTAAAAGTGTTGCTCTTTTAGGCATCGTGTACCTTTATATTACTATATCAGCGACTTTTTTTGCCGGTTCCCAACGTTTTTTACACATTTCCTATTGTTCTTTGCGTATTAGTCGCAGTATGGTGTTTTATATCCTAAAGCCTTCCATGATAAATGTTCTTATTGGGATCAGGTTATTAAAACAATGCAACTGAGTAAGATTTCTGGTAATATATTCAAGAACTAAAAGTACTAATGTAAAACAAAAAGTAAAAAAAACTTCCTCTGTTTTTCGTAAAACAAAATAACAAATACTGTCAACATAAATTCATTATGGCAAAGGTATCAAACTTTATAGAGCCTACATTAAAATTTATAATTTAATAGTTCTATCCAACACAAAAACAACTTTTCAATTCGACTCAGGGGCTTAGACAAGGTAAAAATATCGAAACGATAACGAAGTTCTAAAAGAACAAAATGTACAGAATTGACCACGTGATTTATCGCGTCTAATGTCAATCCCATGCATTTTATTCTTTTCGAACTTCGTTATCGTTTCAGTATTGTTACTTTGTCTACGGGGCCAGTAGTTGGGGATTGTGCGTTCAAACAAAAAAACAAACTCTTCAGATTTATGATATACGTTATGGATATCACACAACTTAACATTTAGGCGTGAGAGCCCTTCTCTCCAAGCCATTATCGTAGTCAATTACAAAAAAAAAAACTTTACATTCAGTTATCAGGGCTGATTTTGTAAGGCACGTGTGTCAGAAATCAGAAACAACAGCTGTAAATACGAATTTTAAACTAGGGTGATAACTATACAACCTATGAACTGAATACGAGGCGGTTTTTGAACTGGTGACCTCTCGCATTGCAAGCAATGACCTTAAACATTCGCCTTTTGACACTTTGTACAAAACTATCTGATATTGCCATGCGAGAGGTCGCCAGTTCAAACCCCGCCAGGTACCAATGTGTTTTTCAAATTTGAAATTCATGTGTACCATCATTCGACGCTTTAACAGTGAAGGAAAACATCGCGAGGAAACCTGCACACCTAAGAAAAAAATCTAAGGTTGTGTAGTCGACCAACCCGCACTTGGCCAGCGTGGTCGACTAAGGCCTTATCGCCCTAGTTTAGGGTAGGCCCGCGCCCCAGCAGTGGGGACGTATACGGGCAGATGATGATGATGATCTGATATCGTTCTCGTATTCGGCAAGCCAGTCAAACAATCACCCGTATTCTTGCACTCAAACTGTTTACGCAGGTTGCACACAAGTGCACAACAACTCGATAGCGGGACAAAGCGGGCGGGACGGCGCGGTCAGCGGGACAACGATTATACGATTACTGGGACAGATAGGAGATACACTCGGTTTTGATTGTTTTCCAATTTTTAGGTCTACATACTGAGAAGGTAATATTTGACAGTATAAGATCGGTTTCAGACTACGTTCAGTCCGAATTCGATCTGTTTCCTTGAAATTACTATAACAAAAGTGTCGATGGCCGAGTGGTTAAAGTCGTTGCTTGCTATTTGAGTGGTTACCGGTTCAAACCCCGATATGTACACATGCACAGTGGTTTTAATTTTTTGTCGACAGCAAACCGACATGGCCGATAAGAGGTCGGGCGCAGGACCACCAGCTTAACGTGCTTTCCGAGGCACCTGGAGGTTTTAACCACCAACTTCTTAGCCCCAGGCTGAATAATTTCATTACGACAAACTCACACAAATTTTGCCCGACCCCGGACTTTAACTGGGGCTCTCTCGGTCCTTACGCAGCGCTTGCTACCACTATTGGCATCAAGCGCTTCGTGGTCTATGACCAATGAGGATCTAAAAAAATCACTGAAATCTACTTGAGGACAGACTATAACTTTCGAAAAATTTAAACCCAATAAATGATGTTTTGACTCCACTAAGAATTGAAGAACCCGGGCCCAATTTAGTTTTTATGTTTAAATATCATCATTATGGTTTGAGAAAAGTAAAGTTATTTGAAAGCTTACTTTCATCACAATATTTCGATCCCCTGACCCGCGGAATATTTCCCAAAATTCCACACCACTTTTTTGAGCCTTTGAAAAAAAAAATAAGCTATCGAAAACTCACTTTGCTGACGCTACTAGCTTAAACAAAGCGTCGGTGTTTCAATACACTATCTCTACATACGGAGTCGTTTAGATAGCGCCTGTTATTGTTAGATCTATGTCAGGGGTGGCCAACCTGATCAGAACTAAGATCTGTTGTTTACTAACGAAACCCTGTGGCCTACCAAGTACATACTTATTGAAAGCTTAAATAAATAAATAAATATTTCACAACATCACATACATCGATCAGCCCGTGGTAAGTAGCTTAAGCTCTTGTGTAACATTGACTTGTGTCTTGTGCTAATTAAGTTGGTCTAATCTATACCTAAATCTGTACAACTTTATAAAATTTTAGTGTATGTTATATTAAAATAACGACTTTTATACTAAATGGGGATGAATCATAAAAGGGTACTTGTAACAAAAACACAAATAAAACACATTTTCGCTGTCTGTTTGTTCCCGCAAATCTCCAAAACGGCTGGACCAATTTTGACGGGACTTTCATTAATAAATAGCTGATTTAACAACCTTTAATACAGGTTATTTTAATAAATCGTCATCATCGTCATCATCTGCCCATATACGTCCCCACTGCTTGGGCATGGGACTACCCTAAACTAGGGCGATAAGGCCTTAGTCGACCACGCTGGCCAAGTGCGGGTTGTACGACTACACAACCTTAAAATTTATTCTTAGGTGTGTGCAGGTTTCCTCACGATGTTTTACTTCACCTGTAAAGCATCGAATGATGGTACATATAAATTAAATTAAAATCATTTCCACACGGACGAAGTCGTGAGCATCCGCTAGGTTTTTTTTTTGCCTGGCTACGATCAACCGGTTGGTCACCCCTGATCTATGTTAGGCGTTCAAAGGTGCCGCTCAGATGATAGTTCTATGGGAGGTAGATTTTAAGAGCCAATAAACCATTGATAGAGACGCTGTTATGTCTAAAGTTTACTACCAATAGTGTAACTTTAAACTTATTGAAACATACTATGTATTACTAATTCCATATTCTACATATTTTGACTGCACGAATCAAAACTGAGTTTCCTTGTCTAGTCTGCTTATCTGTTCTCGTCTCGTCTTTCTCTATATAACACTTTAATCGATTTGTGAATGTGACAATGTGTAAGCTTTTTCCAACTGCACCCAAAAAATACTGCATATCATGTAGATACGTAAGAAATTTGCGTAATGGGGTCTTTGTAACGGATTCCCCGTTCTGAAGAGCTATTTCTACTAGTCTCTCCCTCCCCTGTCCACTCCCGAACGACACGTGCTGGACAGCGCTGCCATCCACATACAATGCAGGCGCTGGTGGCTCGGATCAAGAGGTTTAGTTCCTCTTTTCTGTCACGTGTCATTAAGGCATGGAATGCCTTCCAGCGCATGTTTTCCCCCTCTCCTATGATCTTGGGCTCTTCAGGCGGGGCGTGAAACGGTATTTAAGCAGTCCTTTAGGCTGAGTGCGACAGGTCTGTTGTGCTTGTTGATCTTGTATGTGGATCTCACTACCGCTTACCATCAGGTGGAGTGAGGTCATCTTGTTAGCTTTTTTATAAAAAAAGACGTGTGGCACTCGGGGACTGCCGCGGTTACTACTATTGCATAGCATCGTCCGATTTCGGAGCAGCTCGTCTCGATTCGTGCGAGTTTCGTAGAGTCGTACAATACGTCTAACCGCGCGCACACAAACACCGTGCCGAAGTCTACCGAACTGAAACGACGTTAAACGATTGTGAGGGTTTTTTCGTTACGGAATTTCTTGGATCGGTCGCCGCGCTCAAAGCCCGCGATAAAAGCTATCCAATAGCTTAAAAAACTGCTTAACGAAACGAGTTATTCAGATCAGAATCCGAATTATCTGATAATTAACAGGGCCATTAAACACAACCAGGTGTTTGCAGTAGCTCACACCAACACGATACATATATCATACGCGTGTTCACCACACATCTGTCAGCGGACCACAAAAATGCAATATAATTGCAACCGCAACGCTTTATTTGAATCCTTTGTTTATCCAATAATGTGTATTCTGGTCGACTTGTAACGTCAGTTGCAATAACAACCACACGATGGAAATAGTTAAACGAATTCGATTTAGTACCAATTTAGTTACCGCATTAATTTTAATTCAATGAAATCGGTTTGAAATGCAATATTTGGAGTGGTTGTTTAGATAGTTCACCGTTATTTATGTATCACTACATAGTATAAAGCAAAGACTCTACCCGCGTCTGTATGTATATTTGTATGTTTAATTCTTTACAACTACGCAACGGATTTTGATCGGGTTTAGTAGATAGAGGGATTTGAGAGAGAGATTAATTGTAATGGAACGCGGAAGTCTAATCTATACTAATATTATAAAGCTGAAGAGTTTGTTTGTTTGTATGAACGCGCTAATCTCAGGAAGTACTAGATCGATTTGAAAAAATCCGTTGAAAAAATTTTGCGTTGTATAGACCATTTATCGAGGAAGGCTTTAGGCTATATAACATCACGCTGCGGTCAATAGGAGCAAAGATACAATGGAAAATGTGTAAAAAACGGGGGAAACGCGAACGAAGTCACTGGCACAGCTAGTATCTTATGTGTATAGAAATGTCTCATATATGAATTTATATTTATTTATTTAATATTAACTGACTATTATCTAATAAAGTACCGGTCTACAAGTTCTCTTTCGGAAACCCACAAAAACACCCTACGAGGAAAACCTACGCAAAACCTCGCGCTTAAAGATAACCCGACTTCCATCTTGCCTATTCCCTCTTTCCGTAAAAAATGGTCTGTCTCAGAGTTTCTCAACGACCGTCACTAAACAGCCCGGTCTCATTAATTTGCTGTCATTATTTACCGCGATGCCATAACAATTTCCTTTGCTCCCGTAGGAAACGGTGCCACCATCGTGAACACTAAGGCAGGGATATCTGCCAAGTTTTTCCCATCTTGGAAGCCGGTCAAGATCTTGGACACGTGTATCAATTCATATTGACTGTGGGGTTGTATGAAGTTTTCGCGAATGAGAAATCCAGTTGACAAGATGCATATTATCATTTGACTGGCTCGGTGGAACAGTGGTTAGGTGACTTAGGTTCACTCCATACGGTTCCAACACTTGTGGGCTTGATTCCACCTGGGACAAACATTTATGTGACGAACATCATTGTTTGTTCCGTGTCTGGGTATGTTTTTAAATATATTGAAGTTTATATCAGAAATGAGGCGATCCGTCAGAGAACCAAAGTCATCGACATAGCTCATTGCATTAGTAACCTGAAGTGGCAGTGGGCTGGTCACATCAGCCGTAGAACCGACGACCGATGGGGTAGACGAGTTCTAGAGTGGATACCGCGTCTCGGCAAACGTAGTGTAGGACGCCCGCAGGCCAGGTGGTGTGACGATCTGCGCAGGACGGCTGGTAGGAGCTGGATGCGAGTGGCCGCGGAGAGAGAGAAGTGGCGTGCATTTGGGGAGGCCTATCATATGTCCAGCAGTGGACTGCAATGGGCTGATGATGATTATGATGATGATGAAGTATATTTATGTATCCACCTGTTGATTCTGATATCTGTAACACAAGTGCTTTAACTACTTACCACGGGATCAGTTAAATGTATGTGATGTTGTGTAATATATTTTTTAAGTCATACAATTTAGATTCTTCATAGTAAAATAAAAATAGTTTAGTAGTAAAAATAACATTACTATATTTATATTTGCTATTAATAAATTACTTTGGAGTAGGTTGCACTAGTCATGTTCGCGAGCGAATTCAATTGTATCTGAAGTTACTATCCTTTTCCTTACATTTATATTTTGCGTCTGACATTAATGCAGAAATCTAGACATTTTCTACATACTGATACAGTGCATCCTATCATTCGTAAAGGCACAGTGAATATCCAGAAATATTTCTATTCTGAATTCAAGCAGAGTAGATTTTACAAGGAACTCTCACAATATCAAATTGGGTCTCATACAGTTCACTCAAATAAGTACCGTATATTTTATGCATAGCGTTTTGTGCATAATAGAATTGGTAGGAAACCAAAACGTGTTCTCGTGTAAAACTATTCCTTTGTATGGTTAGATAAAGAACCGATACATTTGTTCATTTGTTAGGGGAAGTTGAGATGAATTCTTTATTAAGTGAACGAAATTTTAGAATAGATCGATGGCGCTTTAGATATTGATTGGATAGTGTTCCTATCTCATGCGCTTAGAGGCGAGGATTCGATTCCCATGCGGATGTTTTTTTCCCTTATGACGTATGTCCTTATGCATAATATACGCCATCTGATTACAATCTAGTCTTGAAAGACTAATGAGTAATTTATTTTTAACTTAAACTGCTAAAATAATTGTTTGTGTAAGAATGTGTCCAATAGCACTTTTCTTATTGTCTCTATTAAGGGGAGGACACTTTATTCTTGTGTTCATATTGAGTGGCACTTCACTTTTTGTCACTAATTTACTAACTCAAAAGGTTTGGTCCTTTTGAGTCTCCGCACTGAGTTCGTATTGTCAAGGAGCTGGATAGCCTCGACATTTACATGATGATGAAGTCTTCGTCTTCGAAGATGAAGAATTCCCATGCGGAATAAATAAATAAATATTGCACAACATCTCATAATATTGCCATCCCGTGGTAAGTAGCTTAAGCACTTGTAAGACACGTAACAAACACCGATATTCGTCACACAAATATTTGTCCAGGGTGGGAATCGAACCCACGACTCTTGGAACCGTTGATAGTGAGCCTGGGCCACTAACAACCACTGTTCTTCCGCACCAGTCAAATCTATTCTATCAAGTCAGTGTTGTCTATGAAAATAATCTCAATACCTCTATTTGGTATTGTAAAAATGTTACCAGCACGAAATTAATAATTAACCCATTTAGATAGAACAACACTAGTTTGTTTCCTCGATAAGCTATGCCGAAATGTATCTTATCACTCCCTTTTCTATTTAGTTTGTACCTTATATTGTGTAAAAGTTATTTGAATCAACAAAAGCTTATAATTATTATTATTAATTATAAAATTGACTTTAAAAAGTACCCGTTCACAAAAAACAACATTGAGTGCACATGCACTTGTAAGACACAACAACGCTTAAGCAAACAACTAGCAATAACTCAAACGACTCAGACAGTGCCAAAGCCGATAAATTTTAGGGCCGCAAAAATAAACCCGACACAATTTGGGGCCGCAAATCTGATAAGTGCATTTCGGCATTATTTGCATCGCTGCAGTGCGTTGCAGTAAGCTGGCGCCCGCTCGATCCATCATACTGGTGTAATGCTTGCCATCCTAAATTAGACTGTGTGCTGTGGAATGTGGGTGCAATGGACAAGAGACTGTTTGAGAGGGATGATGACCGATTCAAAATTGAAATAATTAGAATACAATGGAATGTCGATCAACCTGCACTTGGCCAGGGTGGTCGACTAATCGCCCTAGTTTAGAATACGCCCGTACCCCAGCTATGGGGACGTATAAGGGCTGATGTTGATATTGAGATCATTTGGAATAAAATATAATAATAATAATAGACATGTAGTCCGTAAGTTAAACTTTATAGAAAAATATATGACACGTATATTTTAGTTTTCTTTTGATTGAAAAGTATGTTTGCCACTTTATTTCTTGTGCAGCATTTCACAGTTAGATTGCTTAGAAACTTGACTTTTTTATCGCTTTTACTAATATCAACATAATACATTGTATGATACATCGTGAGGAAATGCACAACTACGATGAAATTCTATGGTTATGTAGTCGACCAACCTGCACTCGGCCAGTGTGGTTTACAAAGGTTCGATCTCCCTAGTTTAGGGAAGGCCCGTGCCCCAGCATTGGGATCGTATATCGCATGATGATGATGACAATATGATACATGATAGATATCGCTTCTACCTGTGACTAACAGGTCATACACGGGAAAAAATCGACGGCTTCAATCAATAGCTGCTGATCTGGTGTGATGGTAATGCACGTCTGGGCGCGATTCCCGGGAGGACGGGTGTTCGAATCCTCGGGCCGCGGTGAGGCAGTTGAATTTTTTTCCGTTTTTCTAAGTACCTATTCTAGATATCGCTTCTGTTAGTCACTTGAGCCACGCCGATCAGTAAGCAGGCCGATCTGTTGAATGTATCGATTGAGTAACGGCCGGGGGCGTATTATTTGCGGCGGTTTACGGCCGATAGTGAGACTGACTGATCCACTGCACTATAACGTTTGTCTTGCATTCGGTAATGTTGGTATGTGTACTAATATATAATTTTCGACTGACTCGATGGCGTGCTAGAAACCAGTGTTAGTACCCTTGTCTTTTACGTCAAAAAGGTTCGAGTTCCTCATGGATAAACAAATAGTGTGAAACAATGTATGTAGGTAGGGGAGGAAATAAAAAAATATTAATTAACAGTACAAATTTATTTTAGAAAGGACCTTCTCGGTAAATTAGTTCGGAGAGCGAGGGACGAGGGTCGAGATTGAGCTGTGATTATCAAACCGCTTAGGAAAGCTACTGTCCTGGTAGGGTAGTCCGCAGCCGTTGAGGGTAGGTCGCGCAGGCAGCTTCTGCACGAGGTTGTAGGCGGCGCGGGTCAGGACACGCAGTAAGGCGTAGGCACGTGGTAGGCGGTCAAGCACGTGGTGTAGGCAAGCTCATGGGATTGCTGGTGGCAGCGAAGGTAGGTGGTCCCGCTTGCACTAGCCCGTGTACCGCTGAACGTGTGCCCCGCACTTAAAACCCTGGAATGTTTGAAGGTAGGTGTCACCACAGGTCCCTGTCCCTGCAATGGACCGCGCCCACCTCGAACAACTACCACTGGGAGCAGCGTTCCCACTAATTAATTGTTGAGGTGAGGGAATCCATTACAATGACAGGAAGATTAAAAACACATAGACAGCAGCAACAACAATTTAGAATAAAGGAATTAAAACAATTTGGAAAAGAAAAACTAACGAGATTTATAAAATGTGATTATGCCGGTAGGTGAACAAAACTAAACAATGAGAAGGCATAACCACGACCTAAGAATGCAACCTATTAACCTATTGCAACACACTCACCCGATCTGGGGTATCACTGATTTTATAAAAATGTGAACGTAGAAAGTTAACGTGGCAATGGGAGCCGCAAATTCGCGTTAAATTACGATAAGTTGCAAAAGTATGATCAGGAGCAAAAAGAGGAAGCTCCCGGCGTCTGCGCCTCTATTTATACCGTCGGTTTTGACGTTTGTATTTTTAAGTGACATTTCTATTGACGTGCACCAATTGCATGCGGCAAAAGAATAAAGCTATGGACAGCCTTCGGCTATTTGGTATCCATTGCATTTTATTTATTGATGATTTATTATTTAATTTATATATTGAAATTAAATAATAAAAATTATTAGAAAAATAATGTACTACGTTACAAGTGTTTATATAATATTATAAAGCTGAAGTAAAATATAAGAAGAAGAGTTTGTTTGAACGCGCTAATCATAAATAAATAAATCAAAAATAAATAAAGTATTTTTTTTTTAATTATAAAGGTTCTGCCAGAATATCAGCGCTGTAGCGGCCTAGCAGCCGCTGCAGCAAATGCTGAGGCAGAACCTATTGATCACATCTACTGTATGTGTGTTTGTTAAACCTTGTAAATGTATGTGATCAATAAATGTTTTCTTTCTTTCTTTCTTTCTTTCTAATCTCAGAAACTACTGGTTCCAATTGAAAAAATCGTTTCGTTTGCATATACTATCTATCGAGGAAGGCTTTAGTCTACATAACATCACGCTGAGACCAATAGAAGCAAAGAAACAGAAGGTAACACAGCACAGCTAGATTATAATATTTTTAGACAAGATAATCCTAAATGCTGTAATATGCTCCACGCTCTTATGTTTTTCATGAATTGCAACTTGCAAGATTTCTACTTACAATTGAGATACTTGATAAATAGGTTATTGCTGCTAATGGATTCCCAAAAAACCATATTTTATAATTATAATCAAAAATAGAATTGATCGTACAATAAAATATGTTTTGTAACCACTACGTCGGTGATAAGAGACAACCTCAATAGGAATTTAAAATCTTGCAAATCCGTTTTGAATTTTGATTAAAGTGAGGGATATTTTACTAAACTAATATTTGACCTACATCTTCTTGCCATCTAATTTACTATACTAATGTACTAATATCAATTACGCGTTCTCTCAAAACTTTTGTGGATTCAGGATTTTATCATCATAAGTTAAATGACATATTTACATCGATTACATAATGGGCTGGCGCTCATCTCTTACACCAAGCATACATAAGCAGGCTGACGTGTCGAAAGTACTCGACAGAAATGCGATCAAACGAACGCTCAAAGTCAGTTTTATGGATCAACAGATATTCGCGTGATTAGCCGCTTGCGATCTGAACGGTTTTACAGAACAGTGCTTTCAGCCGCGGAGTTACGAACATTTGACTGGTTATATTCAATGGCGCATAGGATTGTTCCCTTGTCTCTTGCATTGAGAGTCGTGGGTTTGATTCCCACTAGAAACAAATATTTTTGTGGTACACATCGTGTTTGTTCCAGGTTCCAATTTTATTTAAAATAAAATTAAATATGTTTTTTAAATTAAATTATTTTGTATCCCACTGTTGTTTATGTTTCACGTGTTATCACGTAATACAAGCATAAGCAAATAAGCTAGTAATGAAAATAATATTATTTGGTAAGGTGTTTATTAACATACCCGAAAGGAAAGTAAATATTCATTGTCAGGGCTTATTTATTACTAACGTTGAAAAGAAAATTGTAAATAACCTACAATTTAATTCGTTTGCAAAATGTCCTTCAAATCCACCACACTTTCTCTTCGCAAATATCTCAACGGAACATTCCATCGTTGTAATATCGATGGCCCCACCGAATAAACGTGTAATAGCCATTGCACAAAAAAATTTTTTTTTGGTATTTCGTTACATTAGCCTCTCCTCTACCTCCCCAATTTTTTTTTTAATTTTTTGATCATAAACAAGCCTGTAATTGCATTAAAAACCTTTTTTCCACGGAAATAATATATTTTTTTGTCACAAGAATATTATTATAAGTGACTATTACATGCTTCATACTCTCTCTGTTTCACAAGAATAAACGTGTATAAACAGCAAAACGTTTGATATTGTTAGTTCATTGTTGTTAAGTATAGGCAATATGCGTTTGCACGTTTATTCGTGTATATTTTTTTGGTGCTTTTTTGAGTAATGTGTCTTGCACGAGAAGTAACTTAGCAAATAATTTTGCATTGTTTCTTACCATAATAGATAAGTTTTATAATTTATTCCTATAAATCAAGCACCAGTATTCCATTATTCTTAATAAAATAAAAATTAGAGTAAAAGTGCCTTAACCAAATATAAACGAAAATCAATTTTTGCAATCGGGTCTCGCAGGGTAATAATAGATAAGTTTTATAATTTATTGCTATAAATCAAGCACCAGCCGTGTGGTGTCGGCGTAAGAATACAAAGTGTTGAAGTGGAAGCTATATATGAGGACATTAGTAGGGGCCATACATAGCTCCAAAACACATTTCACTGTTGTAATGGGAGACTTCAATGCAAAGCTGGGCCGTAGAAGCGATGGTGAGCTGAAAGTGGGACGATTTGGATATGAGCATCGGAATCACAGGGGACAGATGCTAGCTGACTTTATGGAGAAAGATGGACTTTTTATGAAGAATTCATTCTTCCGAAAGTCGCCGCACAGAAAATGGACCTGGTTGGGTCCGAACGTCTGAACTAAAAATGAGATAGACTACATCAAGACCATTAGGAGACGTCATTTAAACGACGTCTCTATGATCAACAGGATTAAAACCGGAAGTGATCACCGTATCGTTAGAGGCACATTGAATATCAACGTCAAATTGGAAAGAACGCGTCTGGTGAAGTCTACGCTCCGACCAACGAAGGCACATATCCAAAACCCCGAGAGCTTTCAGCTTGAACTGTCGGTTCGCTTTCAATGGCTGGAGAGCTGTTCATCAGTGGAAGATATAAATAGCAGGCTGTAAACTGAAACTGTTCATACGGTACGGTCCAAGTTTTTCAAAAGCCACCGTAAAAAAAGACCTCAAAAACTATCCGACCATACCCGACACCTCATCCTCATCAGGCTAGTCGACGTTTTTTGACGCTGAAAACTTCGGATGAAGCTGAGTCATATAGGCAGCTGAATAGACTGATTAGGAAGTCTCTGCGACATGATTTACGCTCCTTTAATACCCAGCGTATTAAGGAGACAATTAAGCGGAACCAAGGCTCCAAAGTGTTCGCAAGAGACGCGTCTATCGGGCAAAGCCAACTGACAAAGCTGAATACTGAAGATGGACGCGTGACGTCAAACAAGTCAGAGGTGCTACGGGAGATAGAGAGGTTCTATGGGCAGTTATATACCTCGGTCTGTGCTGAGCCAGCTATTGTGGCGACAGACCCCAGGGCCAAGCTAACCCGACACTATACCGAAGACATCCCGGACATCAGCCTGTACGAGATAAGAATGGCTCTCAAACAATTTAAGAAAAACGAAGACACCGGGTGAGGATGGTGGAACATGGACATGGAACAGGGGTGTAGTGGTCTTGTTCTTCAAAAAAGGTGACAAAACCTTACTGAAGAACTACCGGCCCATAACACTGCTAAGCCATGTCTACAAGCTGTTCTCTAGAGTGATCACGAATCGTCTCGAACGCAGGCTTGATGACTTCCAGCCTTCCGAACAAGCCGGTTTCCGAAAAGGCTTTAGTACCAAAGAGCACTTACATACGCTGCGGCAGATTATACAGAAGACGGAGGAGTATAATACGGCCACTATGCTTAGCGTTCGTGGACTATGAAAAAGCCTTCGATTCCGTCGAAATTTGGGTGGTTCTTAGATCCCCACAGCGATGCCGTGTAGATTATCGGTACATTGAAGTGTTGAAGTGTTTGTATAACAGCGCCACCATGTCAGTACGAGTACAGGAAAATCGCACGAAGGAAATCCCCTTACAAAGAGGAGTACGACAGGTAGTTGTCATATCTCCGAAACTGTTTACTGCAGGCTGCTCTGGAGAATTCCTTTAAGCTGCTGGAATGGCAAGAACTTGGTATCAATATTATTGGCAAGGCAAAATACATCACTCACCTTCGATTTGCTGATGACATCGTAGTCATGGCTGAGTCGCTGGAAGATCAAGGACAAATGCTCGATGACCTCGATAAAGTTTCCCAACAAGTGGGTCTTAGAATGAACATGGATAAAACAAAAAATATGTTTAATGTTGCACCCACCGTACAAACTGTTGGGAACTTTACTCTCGAAATTGTGGACGAATATATCTACCTCGGACAGGCAATCCGTTTAGGAAAATCAACTTTAGAGAGAGAGGTCAGTAGGCCGATTCAAATCGGCTGGGCAGCGTTCGGGAAACTGCACAACGTGTTCTCGTCCAAAATACCTCAGTGTCTCAATTCAAAGGAGTACAACCAATGTGTGTTACCTTTGATGACTTACGGTGCTGAGACGTGGTGCTTCACAAAAGATTTTTTTAGAAGGCTCAATGTCGCGCAGAGAGCTATGGAGAGGGCTATGCTCGGCATTTCTCTACGTGATCGAATCAGAAATGAGGAGATCCGTAGAAAAAACAAACTTGCTGACATAACCCACCAGATTAGCAAACTGAAGTGGCAATGGGCCGGAACATAGCACGAAGATTGGACGGTCGTTTGGGCCGAAAGATCCTGGAGTGGAGGCCACGTACTGGAAAGCGCAGTGTGGGACGACCACCTACCAGATGGACCGACGACCTGGTGAAAATCGCTGGGTTTTGTTGGAAAGCTTCGGAAGAGGCCTATGCTCAGCAGTGGGCAGCAATGGGCTGAGATGACGACAATTTTATTAAAGATTATGTTGGAATTTATTTAGTTCTCAAAATGCTTATAAGATAAGCTGTTTGTTTTTTTTGTTGATTTTTGCTCAATTTCTATAGTAATGAGAAATATCTCTATGAATGTCAAAGGCTGATTATTATAAAAAATAGTTTCATTGTTATTATTATGATAATAAATAAAAATAATATATAAAAACAAAAGTTTTGTTTATTTTTCCTTTAAAGATTATGCAACATTTTAATATTAAATAGCGTGTATTCATAATGTTAATATGCATAACACATTGTTAAGCTAACTTAATGACACGAATATAAATGTAATTTTTATTACCATCCATAGATCACCAGATATTTCTGTAATACAAGCGTGCAAACAATTACAGCCGCCATCAAAAGACGCGTGATTTCCCTAGAATAATAGTGTATCATTGCGTTATGTTCATCAACATCGTTTAAATTCACACGAATAAACGTGTAATGATCTATAACAGTCAACTGACTACTCTAATTTCACTCGAGTAATTGTATAATATGGATTTTCATGATTATTGACTGAATTAACGACTATTCCTTAAAATAAATTATATCAGCTAAAAGATTATTTTTTTATCTTCAATTTCATTATACATTGTTTTAACCTACCTATAATAATACCCGAGATAGTAAGGTTTAAACGTTTTTATTCTCTCCTGTAAAATTGACGTTTTTCACATGCACGTTTATTCGGCGGGGCCATCGATATTCACGCAACGGAAATCGTTATTCATATTGTATTCCGTTTCGTCTCATCCCGCGAACGTTCCCGCGGCGGCTCTTAATACAAACAAATTGAATTGAATTTGCAAGACTCACCTTCGAATTGCGTTTTTCCTTTGGTTTCCGTTAGTGATGTAATAGGCAGCTTTACTAGTAGCAAGAATCAGAGAACGTAGATTCGGAAGGGAGAGGGTCTTAGGAAATGTTCATCCGATTTGCTTTAATACTTTATTTCCTATAAAAAAAAAGTGTCGATTGCCGAGTGCTTAAAGTCGTTGCTTGCCATGCAAGAGGTCGCCAGTTAAAACCGACGGGGTTTTAATGGGGGCAAACGTACCAATGTGTTTCAAATTTGAAATTCATATGTACGATTACTCGAAGCTTTAACGATAAAGGAAAACATCGTGAGGTAACCTGCACACCTATGAAGAAATTCTAAGGTTGTGGTTGACTAAGGCCTGATCGCTCTAGTTTAGGGTAGGCCCGTGTCCCAGCAGTGGGGACTTATATGGGCTGATGATTATTATGAATGATCATTACTCTCCTTTCTTCGGTTGCCGGGTAAACCATGTCAATGATCATGAGATCTTAAACATCAGTACAGTACATTGTCATGTATGATGACCGCATTGAAGGCTAATTATTTTTCTGTAGTCTGGGTCTAAACACGATAAATTGTAATTTAAATTTATTAGACAGGAATAGCTTTGGTATCATTAGAAGTTAAACATGATTATAAATACTCTGCCGTGACCACGAACGCTGTAAATTGCTCGAAAGTATGACTTTTCTACCTAACGCGAGTTAATAAACTCAATTTTATTCAAGCCTATTCTACCTCCTCACCTAGTTTCCCTTTACTTTTCCATTCATCTTATATCGCCTACGTAAATATGTCTATGAAAAACTTGTACAGCGCCGCTGGTGGTTACGCGAAGAACTAAAATCGGCCGTATGAAAAAAACAACTCGATAGGTTTTCAACGTAAGTAAGTTTTCGAAGGCCAACTCATGGTAGGCCCTCTGGACTATTATCCCACACGAATATACAAAAGGTATCTAAAAACAAAGACTTGTGACAAACCCCCTAATCACGTATCGAGTTACGTGCGATCCGAAGTTTTTCCTAATGCGATTCCGTCGAGTGGCTTTTGATTCCTTCATCCGATTACCGACGTATCATATATCAGGGACATCACTAGGTCCGTATTATCGAGGTATTAAGTGGGAAATTACGCAAGCCGAGAGCTTTTTGTGGAAACACTGAGTAGTTAGTTATGTAAGGGTGGTTTTTTTTTCTGCGAAATGAAATGTGTTTTAGTTAAGTATTCTAGTTTAGAAACAGGAAGAGTTCAAAATTGAGCACTTGTCTTGTCTTTTTAGATATAGGTTCTAGTGTTTGTTTCATGTAAATCGTGTTGAAATTTGTTCAATTATGTCATATCTACCTGTATGTGTGTAATCTTTGTAATTGTTATTGTAAACTTGTATGTGATTATGAAATAAATATTTTTTTTCTATTTAGCAAAGGCCTTACGGAACTCACTCTAAAAATGTCGATTTTTGATTAAGGCCCACCAGTTCTTCTTATGGGCATCTAGGTCATCTCGCCATCTCTTCTTCGGCCTTCCTTTTTGTCGATGACTGTCGAGTGTTTGCCATTGAGTGACCATTTTAGACCATCTCCCCGATGGGCCAAACATTATAATTATTATTTATTATAAATAAAAAAAGATACGGTAATTTATGAATCACATCAAATCAGCATATTCCGCTTACATATCTTAAAAATATCGCCTAAAGTATCTTTACCACGCGAACAAAGTCACTCGCACAGCCAGTATATAAAATAACTTGCTCTACCGAAGTTGTCATCTCTTAACTTAACAGCGGAAGTACTTGACACAAGAGTCACAACGGCAGGTTAAACAAAACATCGACTTGCCGAGAGATTTCCCCAGAGAGGAAAGGGGGGAAGGGGGGGGGGACTCTGACGAAATCTGCCACTCACATTAACATGCTAATTTCATCCGGCAACTTTCAGAGTACTGAAGTTTTGAACGAACTTTTTCGGGCGTGGCTGTTAATCTGTAGTCATAATTCTAAATCCATGTGGGTTTAGGTACATCGTATAAATGATCAGTCAATGAGGGTGTTCGCGTATGAGATATCCACTAGATGGCAAGACGCAGATATCAGGTCTAACTGCTTCGTGATTGGTGAATATTGACATGTTTGTCAATGTCACGTCAAAAATAACCAATCACGCTGCAGTTGGACCTCACGCCTACGTATTGCCATCTAGTGAAGTTCTTATATGCGAAAACCCTCATTGTAAAACTCTACGGGTTAATTCTTATTCCTTTATTTCATACTACTAGTGACCCCTTGCTTCAGTTCGGGTATATTATAAATAAAAAAACTTCCTATTAAATGCCTCTATATTTAAAAAAAAACACATAAAAATTCGTTGTGTAGTTTTTATGATAGCATTTTATGACATACATAGGGACAGACGCGGGAAACGATTTTGCTTAATACTATGTAGTGATGTAATATGAAACGTTCCTAGTAATATATTCGTATGTAAGATAAATCGAAAGCCCGCGCCTGTATGATGACAGAAATGTTTTGTGGGATTTACATATTATCAAATTATTTTTGTTCTCAGATTATTTATTAGTATGGTTAGATATCAAATTTGACTTAAATTAATAATCTGGGGGGCACGGCAGTGCCCCAGCCAAGTCTTGAGAAGACCTAATTTACTTTAAAACATCAGTTCAAAATCAAAAAAGTACCTTTCAACACCAAGATAAGTTGCTTAATCGCATGTGCTACGGATATCAGAAGATATATGATTTTGATAGTTTCAGGCCTCATCATATAAATATGGACGAAGCTCTAAGTAATATAAGATAGAGTTGCTGCTAGCGAGCGAATAGTCCCAAATCCTTTTAATATTAATGACACCTGTTACTCGCAGATAAGTTATTTCAGTTTACTCTAGTACTAAGTTGTGAATTCACTTTAAGTCGTTGCATTTAAGTTTGAACAACAAGACGGATTATTTTTAAAGATACAGTATTTAGTTGTAGTAACAAGATAGCTGATTTGTAGAGTAAAATACTATAAACCCTTGACTGGCTTGAAAGTGCATTTGGCTCTACCCCTGTTTCAATCGCAAGGAGTCGTGGGTTCGATTCCCAAACGGACTAAATATTGAAATAAAACAAAGTTTACGGATTAAATTCACGTGTATTTTTATTCTAAACATATTATTTAGAGACGCGACGTTTCAAGCCCTTTACAGCGCTCGAAGTCACGGGCAAGACGGATTTATTAGTTGACTGACTGAAACATAGTTGTATTTTAAATGTGTAGTATTTGATCAAATAATAGACAGTAATACTTACGGAATAATTATAAATATAAATAATAAAACGTTATTTTTCTTTCACTATTTAAGCAATTTGTTCATTGTGTGCATAGCAATTTTAAATAATGGGGAATATGCATAAATCTGCAATCTTGAATTTTTCAACAACTTATGAAATAATGCTTAAACAAACATATACTAAAATGTGAAATAAAAATGAAAATCGGTTCACAAACGAAGGATTTATAAGGAATTGAAGTTAATTTTCTATCTCTTTCTTACAAAACGGAGTTTTTTATGGATCGCGAATGGCCGTAGTGTAATTGTGACGTCATCTGCCATATCAGATCTCTCTGTCCACCCGGGAACTTTAAACAGCTATATCTCGCTTGTCGTTAAAGTAAATTGAAAAATAGAAATACATTCATATTTCTTCGATATTTAAGATTAAATTCTATAATAAAAAAAAATGGGGAGTCTGTTTCTTATCCGAAAATCGTTTGTTCGAAAATCAAAATCCCTAACACGTTTGCTATAATCATCAAAATCCATAATGTTCGAATGTACGAAATTTCATAATCCCTAATTGTCTTTAATTCTAATCATTTTTTGTCATAATATCGATTTCTATAATAATCAAATCTCCTAAAATTACTTGCTATAAAGTTAAATGCCCGAAGTGTTACATAGTATAATGTTCGTTACTACGAATGGAGCTTTATCATAATATTATTAGTCCGAATTATGAATGATTATTTATAATGTTTGGCCAAAAATGGTTTCGTCAAATCATCATTTTATAAATGACTGACTTTTTGACCAAATGATCAACAGTTAAATTTTCATTTTACAAATAATTATTTTGCAAAATGAATATTAACAACTGAGTTGTCATACCAAACTACTATTGGTCTAAAAAGTTTGATAAAATGTTTTATTTGGCAAATGTTTCTTTTATTAATCGATCTGATAATAGATATGGTACGGGTCAAATTAAAACACAATATTTGGAAAATCATTATTTTGATAAATTTGGTTAGGTAAGGTTAGAATTTTGGTTAGGTTAGGTTAGAACTGGTGACCATAAAACGCGCGAGCCGAGCGAGCGAAGCGAGCGTGCCGCGGCAGCACGGCGAAGCGCCAGAAAATATTTACTACTGTTTAATTTCTATGTAACAGTGGATACACAAATAAAAATAAATATATTTATATATACCGATTTTCGTCACACATAATAAGTCAGTTTTTGTAAGATGGTACTGTTGTTAAATGTCTCGTTTGCCAAATGAATATTTAGGATTTGTAACAAATAATAGAATAGCATTGTGCATTTCACATATTATGGATTGTAATATTTATAGCAAAACATTTTAGGACCTTTAGTACTTTCGGACTTATGACGTTTATGGAAAAGCCTTTTATGTCTTTTAAACTTTATAGATTGTGATATTTATGGCAAAAGATTTTAGGGTAAACAATATTTAGGGATTTCGATTTTAGGGCAAGTGATATTATGATAAATGTAGTTAGGGATAATGATCATTCGGGCAAATGATGATTCGGACATAAAACATTATGAGATGTAAAATTATGGATAAAAATTTTATGAGATGAAATAGAGAACCAAAAAAATGTGTGCATATTCCCCATTGTGTGATGTTGTACAACGATGTTTTTTTTCCGAGGTTAGGTGTTCTCTAATACATTCTTAATAGTAAAATATTACGTAAAATGTTGTATTGACGTATTGTATCTCTTACTTTGCTAACTCAAGTTTAAAAAAAATCTACTAGCGTCGATGGCCGAGTGGTTAAGGTCGTTGATTGCCATGCGAGAGGTCGCCAGTTCAAACCCCGCCAGGTATCAATGTGTTTTTCAAATTTGAAATTCATTTGTACCATCATTCGATGCTTTAACGGTGAAGGAAAACATCGTGAGGAAAACCAGCACACCTGAGAGATTTTTCAACGGTGTGTGAAGCCATGTCAGAGGCCTACGGGCGGTTTAAACTCTGACACCAGGTTGTTCATCAACCATAAGATAAGAAGAAGAAGTAAAAATTAATTTAAAGTTCAGAATAATTTATTCAAAAGCTTTTTAACGATGTTTACAAAGCTTTCAGCAAAGATTCCCTTTTCTATTTTCTATAATTAGCCCTTACTCATGCAAGCTGGAACACTCGCATACATTTCACGACCGCTATTCGGTTCGCTCGTAAATCGCGTGACAATGTAACGGTTTAGTGCACTAAAACGCATAGTAAACTCTGAATATGTGCAGGCGATAATAGAACTTGCGGCCAAAAAATAAGGATGTCGAAAATTTGATGGTAAACATTGTAAAAAGCATATTTAGAGGACGATATTATGCGTTCTGCCCGAGTGGTTAGTGAATTCATTTTATAGGCATGAGTAATTTTATGTGACACTCAGGATTTACTTACTCATTCTGAATTTAATTTTCTTGGGTCATGTCACTTACTTCCATTAAGGCATTAGTGGACTGAACATTGGTCTGTCAAATAGAAGGTCAGTACTCTGACTGGCATAAGAAAAAATTAAATATATCTGGGACATTTCCACACGTTCACCTGACCCCAAACTAAGCACAGCTCAATACCAATGCGAGACTCCACGCCTTGTCTCGTTGTTGCCGCAGCTGTGGTCTCCTTTTTCACGGCTTTCAGGGTGAGTGCTTTCAGGCTCAATATGGTATATTGTGCCTGTCGACCTCATATTTGGATCTCACTTCCGCTTACCATCAGGTGGAGTGAGGTCATCTTGTTAGCCTCTTTATAAAAAAAAAAAAGCAGAGCTTGTACTACGGGCGTCGGAGACTGATACACTTACATTGATTTTTAATAAATTCAAAATAAACACCGATGTTCATCAAACAAATTTTTGTACCGAGTGGGAATCGAACCTACAACTCATGGAACCGCCAGCCAGGGTCGCTGTTTCACCGAGCTAGTCATGTCTCTACCTCCGTTTGGCATTAGTGGACTGAGAATTGGTCTAAGGTCTTAGAAGTCTTAGAGGTCTTAATAGAGTGTCAGTTCTCTGACTAACATACTAGTTTAGTATTGAACTACATACTCAGTTACAACTTTAAACTATGTATGTAGTGATAATGGAGCCGCCCTTGCTTCGATTCGGGTATCACTTTTTACCCCCGTAGGAGTAACTTTCAAAACACCTATGTCCTAAAAGTTAAAATAAGTCATATACAGAAGCACGTAACTCATGTCTCATATCCGTGAGTCCAAAACAGTTGTTGCACAGTACTTGTTGATCTCATTTTAAGCGAGAATAAACGCAATACGTCACTTCTTCAGTCGTGGAATAGAAAACAATAGGATATGAAATGATATACTGGTTCACTATCGATATATAATGTTACTAGATGAGACAGTGTTGTTTTTCCCGGCGACAGGGTTTGAAGGCCAATTTTTACTAGCCGTACTTTACGATATTTATTCATCGCAAACGTAAAGTTGACACTGAACTGACTTTAAACTATCAAATAAACCTTTAAAGTACAATTACAATACAAAACAGTAAAATTTTTAACTGATTTTAGAACATGGTTCTTTAATTTAGTTCTAAAATGTATCAAAATTAAGGTGACTAACATTTTTATAAGAGGGATAAAAGATTTAACAATTAAAGTCTCTAAATATATATTTAAACTGTTTAATAAACCTCAGCTAAAGCTTCTTCTTTAAATCAGTTCGAAATTTTTTTAAAATTGCACTTAAATTCGTGTTAACAGGGATATAGGATTTAATTATAAATATCGCTAAACTAAAAGTAAACGTCAATAACCATTCAGGCGTTAGATAAACGAACTAATATTAAGGTAGCTAAACAGTCTGGATGAACTTACCTTACACCGACATTCTTCACTTTCTTCGAAGGAACAATTGCAAATTAATATTATTTAACGATAAATACAAGAAATACGTACATAGCTACTTATTACCTGAAGTTTCGACTGGGTTACACCAATCATTATCAACTAGTATTGAATAATATTGAATGAACGAAAAAATGTTCAATCAATAAACAAATTTAGCATTGTTCCAAATAAAATGCAATACAAACGCAGAGAGTGCAATAACCGCATACTACGCGTACGCGTACTCGTGGCTCCGCTATGGCGTCATGCTGTGGGGTAACAGCGTTGACGCTGGCGATCTGTTTGTCATGCAGAAGCGATGCATCCGAATCATTGCCCATATCGATAACAGAGAAAGTTGCAAACCATATTTCAGAAAATATAATATTCTCCCTTTACCGTGCATCTATATTTATGACATTTCCATATTTGTTTATAACAATCTTAACACATTTATAAAAGTTAGCCAAACACATTCAATAAATACTCGTTCACGAAATAGTAATAAATTATACCAACAACAGTCCCGAACTAAAATGTTAAATTGCAGCCCATATTATATGGCAGTCAAAATATTCAACAAATTACCAACAGAAATTAGAACTGAGCCAAAATTTACCACTTTTAAAACAAATCTCAAAAAATATTTAATTCAAAATTGTTTTTACTCTATTAAGGAATACCTATCCAAATAATATAAGTAATTTGTTCATATTAGTCAAATAGATATAGAATATATTGTGCAATACATAATAATTTTTTAAAGTAAGCGTAGAAGCGTACATTTTATTCTGTACAACAATATTATAATAAATTAGATTGTAAGTTAAGATTGTATAGTTATAAGTTTTTAATTGTATAGCCCTCATATTGCAGTGCCTGACAAGGGCAACTAAGTATCTAAGCTCCATGTAAATACAATAAGATCTTTGTAAATACCTCACACTTAGTTGGCAATAAATACTTTGACTTTGACTTTGACTTTGACTTTGACTAACTTTTTCATAATTTCATCTTGAACGAATAATGTTTAATGCTAACGTGTTAATACGGACGGAGTCACTGAAAGAAGATAGTCAAGTATATTTGCTATCAACTGCTCGACATATCCATCATATTGTGCCAAGTAACGATCAAACTGGCATATCTCGATCGAATTACTCAAACACGCTCGAGATTTTTCATCCACGCTCGAGCCATCACAACAACAAATCATACTAGAGCGGATTATCGCGTTTCATTGGAATCCGCCAAATCCAATTTGGCGATGACTCTAACCATGCGCGTACTAGCTAAATGGCTACTAATTTACATGGCAATAAGGACTATATTAGCGTGCTCTCATTACGTATTTGGAGCACACCCAGTTCGATTCCAGGCGTGTACGAGTGCGGTTGACACCAGCAATCGTGAGAGGCGCCTCAATAAATCATACCGAAACAATTCGATATTCCCGAGCGCTAGTGTTGTGAGAGCGTCGGGACGGGCCTATATTATGACGGTTATATTTATATAATAATAATAAGAATTTTTTATTCATAGAATATAATAATAAAATCATTTTGGTAACAATACAAGTAAGGAATTAATGAAAATGCAGCGAACGTTTGTCTGTCTTACCGATAAAGACTAGAGGGATAGTATTGAAACATGATAAATAGCCATAAATGTTATATTTATCTGTTTAGGTCTGACACGAATAATCTTCTCCTTACTAATATTATAAATTCGAAAGTAACTCTGTCCGTCTGTCTGTTACGCTTTCACGCATAGAATACTGAACCGATTTAAATGAAATTTGGTACAGATATAGATCCAGAACCGGAGAAAGGACATCGGCTACTTTTTACCCGACTACGCTATAAAGAAGTAATGTTTAACGTCGCCCGTTAAACGAGTCTACGCGGACGGAGTCGCGGGCGAAAAGCTAGTAAATTATTACGGAATGATTTGCAATAAAATTAATTTCAAGGATAAAACTCATGGATTATATTTAGAAAACGAAATTTCGAGTTTGTAATTAAAGGACAGACTAAGAGCTCGAAATATCGGTATTTTTTTCATTAAATATTCTTTTTAACATTTATCCATAAAATAAAATTTGTCTTATTCAAATAAAATGTGTCCCTACAAATAAAAAATACCACTAAACTATCTTTCATGCCTCATCCCTATAACAGTAATGGGACAACACTATCCGAGGCATTCGGAATTAATATTATTTCGTACAGTGGCCTTTTGTTGTATCCATGTGTGGCCGATACAATGTTTGGATGTGGTTTGTATGGAAATAATTTAATAAGAGCCCCATTCCGGACCGACTTATAATGAATAACTTATCCGGAAAAGTAGGCCCGTTTCTATAGTAATGGAATGTATTAAATTAGCCTCGTAGTTTGCAAACAATCGAATTTGCTGGCTTAGCCTTTGTGTAATGTTCATTTATTAATTGAATTCAGTTACTTGACCTGAAATTTCTCTTCACCGGTCTTGATGTACGAGAGTTCTTTGTAAAAATATTGAAAAAGACACTGCTTGAGGTCAAAAATAGAAATTCAGTTGTTAGGAAATACTCTATGAGAAGTTTACAAGCTTAAAAACATTTTTTTTATCTTTTATCGTAACAAGATGAACAATATAAGTAAGATATTTTCCTTCTCCTCTGGTTACGGTTGAAGATAAAATAATAATCTGCCCCGTGTCATTAAGGCATGCCCTTCCAGCTCATGTTTCCATCCCTCCTATGATCCCGGGCTCTTCAGGCGGGGCGTAAAGCGGCATTTAAGCAGGCCTTCAGGATGAGTGCGACAGGTTCAATATGGTCTATTGTCCCTGTCGACCTCATATGTGGATCTCACTACCGCTTACCATCCGTTGGAGTGAGGTCATCTTGTTAGCTTATTATAAAAAGAGATCGCGAGTTTAAGTCCCTGCTTACTCAATTAGTACAATCGTGTTATAATTTACAAGTATTAAATTTTGTTTTTTCTTCTCTTTTCAGGCAGTGGACTACTTAAAAAAGCGCACGCCGGCACGTGCAGCGCTGATGATTGCAGCAGTGTGGCTGATGAGCGCGTTGGTATGCATTCCGCCGCTCCTGGGGTGGCGGGTCAGCAGGCCGCTGGAGCAGTTCCCGCAGTGCAAGGTGAGTGGGCGAGGTGATGATGGCTCTGATGATAGCATATGTGTGGTTCCCCTGAATTCTTAAATCCCTGTCTTTAAAAAAAGACCGAAGAATCCGTGTCTAAAACAAACGAGACCGACTAAAACACCCCTGCTCTGATGGCCCCCGGACGGCTTTCAAACTAGGACAATTCTCATCCCTTAACTCCTGGGGTGGCGGGTCAGCAGACCAGGCAGTGCAAGGTGAGTAAGCGAGGTTATTATGGCTCTGATGATAGCGGGTGATGATCGCGCTGGTGAAAGCAGTGAAAACATGGAGCAATAGACACGACTGATGCATCTTGTGCCTCTTTAACAAAGAATGCGCTTGACATTGTGCACCCAAAATCTACCTTAGAGACTTTAAGATTTACATAGTTTGAGTCAATTTTATAAAGTATTTGACAGTCGTTCTGACTGTTCTGAAACGGCTGGTTCTAATTAAAACTTTTAGTGCAATCGTAGCACTTACAAGTGTAGCCAAACTAAACTAAACTTGTACAGTCGCCGTCAGATATATCGTAGCAGACAAGGTGACCAAATACATCTGAACAATTTAAAATGTCAATAACTTCGATACACTACAAGGAACCATAAATATCTGAACATTCAGTACTTCATTAAGATCTGAGCAGATGCTTGTCATTAACTTCTAAACATACAACTTGCCAATAATATCTGAACACTCATCACGTCAAGTGTATCTATGCAGATAAACTCATTGTTTTTTAAAATCATTATGTCAAATCACTGACATGGAAGTACCAATGCGAGGTTGCCAATCGTTTGAGAAATCAATTTGACAACGTTTAGCCTCTGTATAAATTTATAATGATTTTTGTCTCAGAAGAATGATTTTTGTAAATCTTTGGGTTTTCGCATTGGAATAACTATTAGGGTCACCGCAGACTATATAATGTATTTGTAAAAAAATATGAAGTCCGTTTTAAAATAAAATATCTTTATCTTTAGCAAATACTTAGCTAATTCAAAGTCAAAGCATTTATTAATTCTTTTGCTAAACACTTTCTTTCTGACTACCACTCTAGTAGAATAAACTAAACAGTTAGCCTAATATTTAGAAATTATTTAGTTATTACGATATTTCTTTAACAATTAACTTAATAATATCTGACAACATCACATACATTGATCTAACTCTGCCAGAATATCAGCGCTGTAGCGTCCTAGCAGCCGGTGCAGCGCATGCTGAGGCAGAACCTGTTGATCACATCTACTGTATGTGTGTTTGTTAAACAATGTAAATGTATGTGATTAATAAATGTTATTCTTTCTTTCTAACTCCGTGGTAAGTAGCATTGTGTTACTTTAATATTTACACCCAGACACAGAACAAACACAAATGTTCATCACATAAATGTTTGTCCTGGGTGAGGATTGAACCCACGTCTGTTGGCGCATAGGATAGGGTCACTACCAAATGCGCCATCGAGCCAGTCGACCAGTCGACTTCGTTCGAAATAATCGACATGGGTGTTGTTAATTAGGTTTTTGGGGGCCAAGACGGCGAAAGTCACTATTTGAAAAGAAAACAGATTTTAGATTTTTATTACATAAATTTTCAAAGAGTTCCTATTTAAATATGTAGTATTTAGAGTAAAGGCACGTCCAACTGCAATGTTTCCTCAAGTACTCAGATTGACACTTGACGTTATGAGTGTTCAGATATTATTGGCAAGTTGTATGTTTAGAAGTTAATGACAAGCATCTGCTCAGATCTTAATGAAGTACTGAATGTTCAGATATTTATGGTTACTTGTAGTGTATCGAAGTTATTGAAATTTTAAATTGTTCATATGTATTTGGTCACCTTGTCTGCTACGATATATCTGACGGCGACTGTACATTACTGCCCAAATGAGTCGTTCGGTTTAGTCGGCTCAAATGGTAAAAGCAGTGACCACAAAAGCCTACCGCGAATCCATGTTTCAACACAATGTAACATGTTATTATCATTAATGAAGTTTTTTTTTATTACTCAGATTTTATGTCAATTATTTTTTATAACGTGGAAGATTTTATTTCCTAGTTCTATATGATTGCTTTCGTTTGCTTAAAGCTATCATTCTTCAGTTATATTATAAAGTTGAACTTAGAATGTAATACATTATAATAATATCTTCCGGCCTACAATTACTCACAAACGCGAGAGAGCCAACCGGCCCGCCGAAGGAGGGCCGAAGAGGGCAACAATCCGAACTTAAACAGTTTCCAATTTAACTTTGAAAGCGAATATATCCCAATCACCAGTGGGCAATACATTAAAACGCTGAATAACATTCAAAATAACCGCCATTTGTAACTTTCCCGTTTCTAAGGGCACGGCGCGTTTTGAGCCAAGTTCTGCACCAATTTGTTTTAAGCGCCTATTAACATTTTTATTTATCGCCTTTCAGAGCATTGTCCTGTTCAACTGTTTTGTTCTTTCGCTGACAAATGGGTTGAAGTTTGTAAATAACGCGCTGAAAGCATATTTGATGACGTCACATTAGAGTTTTCGAAGTGAAAATTAAGTTTTAAGTGGATTGGTGATTGTGTAAGTATTTTTATTGCGATCTTAGCTTCGGTAGTCGGATTAAATGTGACTAAATACGTGAAAACTATTGAAATAAATCTAATTTTACGGATTGAACTTGTATATAATTGTTATTTGAAACATATTATTAAAAGAACCGACGTTTCGAGCTCTTTACAGCGCTCGTGGTCACGGGCAAGACTAAAGATGACAGTAACAGATAAGCCATAAATAAAAAACTTTCTTATAAAGATAACTGTCATCTTTAGTCTTAACAGTACACGAGAGTTAGGGGTGAGAGCCATTCACTTCCCCGCAAATCCGGTGATGATGACGAGGCAATGTATGTCAGTTAGGAAAAAAAACATTTTAAATCCTTGTACAAGTAGTTTTATAACAAACTTCAAACTGATAATTTAACTAAAAGATACAACTTAAAGCAAGTTCATTTTCCCATTCAGATAATAATAAAGTTAAGTATACAACAGTGAACACACCACTTTTCTTAATTCAACAACAAGTAAACCAACCGTGTGTCCCTTCCGTTCCCTCGGGAACGATTCCTACTTGTCATCGTGGTAGCTAGTTTCGTTTAGTTATAACTCCCATAGCGGTAGAATGATATAACAGGTTCGTTGTTTGACAGTTTAAAACCTAGGTTTAAATTGTGGTTACTAAGTTGACTGTCTAGGTAGATCTATTTGGTGGCAATCGGTAGGCAAAAGTTTAAGTTTTTTGTGGAGAACTTAAGTTTGTCTGAATATATAATAAGGCGTCCGACCGATTTCAGCTTGGCTGATCTCAATTGAGATCAGCCAAGTGCGCAAGACATATTATAGTGCACAAATGTGCGCGCAAACACAAGTGCACTCTCTATTCCCTTACTCTCATAATTCGGTGAGACGGCAATCCGACATGACCGATGAGAGATCGGGCGCGGGACCACCAGCTTAACGTTCTTTCCGAGGCACGGGCGTTCAACCGCCAACTTCCTAACTCCGAGCTGAGTAACTTCTTTACAGAAAAACTCACACAAATTTTGTCCAACCCCGGACTCGAACCGGGGACCTCTCGGTCCTTACGCAGCGCTTGCTACCAATAGACCAAAGAGGCAGTTAGTTTGTCTGAATATGGTGATTGTATTAATAGATTATCTCGTTTGTTTGAAGTTTGAAAGGAGGTCCTACTAGGACTTCTTTCCTAATAATTTCAAGCAGCATTTCAAGCGATAGGGGTCGTGCCCGTTTAATATTTAAAACTAGTGACCCGTCCTGGCTGGTATATTATACCTTTTCTAGAATCCCTCTATCTATTAAAAAATCAATTAATTCCGTTGCGTAGTTTTAAAGATTTACATACATACATATAGACGCGGGAAGCGACTTTGTTTTGTACTATGTAGTGATTCCAATGTACGTTTATTTTCGGTGGAAGGAGTCATCGTGTGTAAATTCTAAGTTTCGTAAAGTTGGTCAACTCGCTGACCAAACTTGGTTGACTTGAGGTCTAGTTGACGGACTTTAGGGCAGACAGTCGCCGGGTATTTAAATGGGATTATGTTGAGTCCCTGGTTCGATTCCCATTTCAGGCTATATTTAAATAAATAAATTAATTAATAAATATTTCACAACATCACATACATTGATCTGATCCCGTGGTAAGTAGCTTAAGCACTTGTGTTACGGGTATCAGAATCAACAGTGGATACATAAATATACTTAAATATATTTAATAATACACCCAGACACGGAACAAACACCGATGTTCGTCACACAAATATTTGTCCCGAGTGGGAATCGAACCCACGACTCTTGGAAGCGTAGGTAGTAAACCTGGGTCACTAGCCACTGTTTCACCGAGCCAGACAAAATATTTGTGTGAAGATGTCTGTAAAAATTGTAAGTTTGCTATAACTTGATATACTTAACAACATCACTACATAGTATAAAGCACAGTCGCTCTCCGCGTCTGTCTGTTTAGGGATGAAAGCCATTCGCTCCCCCGCAAGTCCGGTGATGATGTAGCCTTGTCATCATCACCGGACTTGCGGCTCCAAGCCACCATCGTAAGTCAGTTAGGAAAAAAAGCGTCTGTCGTCTTTATATGTATGTATGTACGCTTAAATCTTTACAACTACGCAACTGATTGTGTTTTTTTAATAGATATAGGAATTCAGCAGGAAAGTTTCTATTCACAATATACCCGAAAAGAAGCAAAGGCGGTTCACTACCTTAAAATAAAGACTAGAAAAAGTGTAACCACCAAGCGAATGTAAACATTCAACAAACCATCCCGCCAACAGAACGTTATCAACCACTCCACACCTCATTAGATAAAAAAGAAAAGAAAAACTGTCCCCGCTTTGTTCTTTGAAATAGAAAAGGTAACGCGAGCGTGCTCCGACGGAGTCTGGGTCGAGTCGTCTTCAAAAATTCAACAAAAGACTAGTTTTTGCCGGTGACGTCACGAGGGAAGACATTTGCTGTGAGAGGCAGAGCACAGTGTTAGCGGAAACGTCTGGACACTATTGAAACGGTGATTAGAGGTGGTAGTAGGTATAACTAAGTAGGTATTATTAACTTTTGTGATACCCCCTCCCCTTTTCTTTTTAGATTTTTACCAATAATAAAGAATTTCGAACTTTATGGGTCTACAAGCGATATTAAGAGTAGCAAATACACAGCTACTTACTGCCCGACGTTTCGACTGGGTTACCAATCATGATGGTCCGGTTATCAAAGAACTAGAAAGTCGTAGCCTTAGATAGAGAGAAATGGACAGGTTTGGAGGAGACCATTACCCAATGTATGGATGGATGTATGTCACCCCACTGCTGGATTCATCATCATCAGCCCATAATATACGTTCCCACTTCTGGAGCACGGGCCTACCCTAAAATAGGGCGATCAGGCTTTAGTCAACCACACTGGCCAAGTGCGTGCGTGTGGTCGACTACACAAACTTAGAATTTCTTTATAGGTGTGCAGGTTTCCTCACGATGTTTCCCTTCACCATAAAAGCGTGCGAAAACCGAAAAGTGGTACGTGGCTAGGTTTGAACTGGCGACTGGCGAGCAACGACCTTAACCACTCGACCATCGCCGTTTTTTCTGCTGTATTAAAAAATACATTTCCGCTACCACCAGCGCCGAACCTTTTAAGACAAGTTCGCGAATGCGGCTTCGTTTGTATCTTTAGTAAGTAAATACATCGTTGGCATGACAGTAAAGTTAATGTGTTTAGCCATGCGTCCACCAAGTCACCGGCTGAAGTGAAGAGTATGAATTATTTATCAACGTTTGTATAACACGGCTTGATTGGAACAACAAAATTATTGGTGGCGGACTTGTTTTGACGGGGCAAACAAATGGTTATATTTGGCTGCGAGTAATGAAGTGGGCGAAACAAAGATGTGTTATTACGGCTGATGATTACGATTTCTAATGCAATTATGAGGATGTTTCTGGGACAATCGAACTAAATAAACACATTTAGTCCATAGAATCATTTTTTTAATCTATCTAATAAGGACGAAATTGGATGATGATAGGCTATGTTAACGAACTTGTTACCTTAGAAAAGATAAATGCTACTTTTTAACCCACTACATTCTGAGGCCTGTACCTCGTTGACCACTTCTTATAGTCCTTGTCTAAGTTTTTTGTCCTGAGTATTTATGTATCATTCTAACTTTTCGTGTCTATGTCGTGGTCAATGAAAATTTTTCTTTCTTTCTTTCTTTTTTCACTGTCTGATAGCGTAGTATTTATTGTTTTACGTTAACTATTTTACGTGAACAGAAAATCTGTTAGAAAGGTAGTGGCAATTCAAAATCTAGCTCATAATGTGAACATGTATGTACCATGAACAAACCACGCCCAATGATAGATTTTTCTACCAAAATTACATCCATCTAACGACACATATAACTCGTAAATAAACATAAAATGTTCCATTTATCCACCGTACCTAGGTTCAACATGTCCCGAAATAAAAAATAAACAAAGATTTGTCTCAAAAGATTTACAACACGTGCCTGATTTGCATGCCAAGTGTTCTCTGCAAAAATCCACGTATAGTCAAGTAGAATTTTAAGTTAGTCGCAAAGGCATCGCGGGGGGTCTCAAAAGATAAATCAGCAAGTTCCAATTTCGCCAATTGAAATTGTATGTGAATAGGCGATGGTGAAATGTAAGGATGAGACGTTCCGTGTACGTGGGTGCCTTTTTATGTGAGCTTTCTGGAACGCTCCCGGATTTTACTCGGGGAATCTATCAGCGCGCGACATGAATGGATTTGGGAATTGGTTCGCTCGCTAGATGGCGTGGCGATCGACGGCTTATTAAACTGAAGGATGACACGGACAGATTAAAATGACTTCAAATCTTTTGTTTCACTTAATTTTTCAATTCCATCTGGGTCTGATTCTGGTCTGTCATTCATACTGGGTCAGTAAATTTAACTTAAAACCTAAACTTAAGTCTTATGTTACTTAAGTTATAAAATAAACGTACTTTTTTTGAGAAATTCAACGAAAGATCGGTTTAAAACAAATATCTCACAAAGTTTATTTGGATCCTGTGTTAATATCAGAAATAACAGTTATATATATTAAACAGATTTAATTATAACATTAAAATACGGTTTAAATATAAAACACATTTAATTGAACATAAACGGTCAATAATGTAAGAGGAAGTGAAGCAAACAGAATCATCTTTTATAAGCAAAATGATCTCTAACGATTCAACGAAACTTCCCGTTACTCTGCCCTTCTCTCCCCATTCCCTTTGATATTACGGCAAATTAAAGATACATGAAAAGGGTGATGGGCGTCAAAAGGGAATCCATTGCCGCCTCAGTTTCGAGTCTTTGAAGAGCATTCCACTGGCAGCATAGTTTGCTTTTTGAGTTGCTTTTCAACTTCTTTGTGAACGGAGCCTTATGAATCAATAGCGAATGTCAAAAACTGTTTTTTAACCCAGCAATCTGTTGTATCTTTCGGTTTGGACTTTTCCGAGTAATTTCTATTTCGTCTAGTTTAGAGCGATTCACTTTATACATGAATACATTTGGAGTGAACAAGCGTTGATAGCCGAGTGGTCAAGGTCGTTGCTTGCCATGCGAGAGGGCGCCAGTTCAAACCTAGCCATATACTCGTACCACTCTGTTTTTGAAAATTGAAATTAATATGTACGATTATTCGACGCTTTAGTGGAGAAGGAAAACATCGTCAGGAAACCGGCACACCTACGAAAAAATTCTTAGGTTCTGTAGTCAACCAAATTGCACTTGGCCAGCTTGGCAGCCAGCACTTTGTTGACTAAGGCCTTGTCACTCTAATTTAGGTAAAGCTCATTCCCCAGCAGCGGGAACGTATATGGGCTGATAATGATGATTATGACATTTGGAATAAATGTGCTACAAGCATTATTGTGATGAGATGTTATAGGTATGTAGTCTTTCCGTGACCTTGCAGAGTTCTAACCTTAAAAGTACTTTTGTTCGCGCAAATAATATACAACAGATTACATAAAATGTAGTTTTTCAAATGACATTTTGATTCTTCTCCTTTCTTAATTCCAAGCACATTATATATATCTATGTCCTTTTAATAGACATAAATAGCCTAATACTGAAATAAAATTTAGATAATTTAGTTCATACTAAGTATTTTCTTTTATTAGCTCAAACACTACACATTTGAAATAAAACTAAGTTTACGTTTTAAACTCTATTTACTTGTCAAAGTAGACTACATTCAAAACCTCTATACTTGATAAACATTCTATACTGAATTCAAACATGACTATAAATGCCAAAAATTCAATCATCTTCTGCGTAACCGGTCGTAACTTAGCTAATCTGACGCAAAAGTCTAAAAAGACCACTATTAAGTAGGAAATAACCGTATATCTATCCCAACCGTCAAGGGGTGGGCCCAGTAATCCTATATAGCTTTGAACCCGTCTCCTTTTAATTTAGATCCCGAGTTGAGTGCGTCATTAAACGCCGTTATAGATCCGATATCTGACTCTTGATCGTGTAGCCATTTTAAGGGCTGTTTGCCAGCTAAAGGGAATCGGAGATATATGCAACTGATATTTGAGCCTTTGTACACAACGGGTTGTGTATTCGTTTTGTTGATGAGAGCAGAGTGAGCCCAAAACAATATATAATTCTTCTAGAACATATCAATAAATAAACATAAATCAATGTATGTAATGTTGTGTAAACAACGTCTGATCTGATCCCGTGGTAAGTGGCTTAAGCACTTGTATTACGGATATCACAATCAACCGTGGGTACACGCACATACTTAAATATATTTAATAACAGACACAGAAAAAACACCAATGTTCGACACACAATATTTGTCTCAGGTGAGAATCCAACCCACGACTCTAGGAACCGTAGGTAGTGAACCTGAGTAACTCACCACTGTCAATCGAGAATGCAAAGATAGCAATACGATTATGCAACTTTTTTTTTCCTAACTGACTTCCGATGATGATGATGATAGCCTTGTCATCATCACCGGACTTGCGGGGGACCCAATGGCTTAAACGTATCATTTGTGAAAGAACCCATTTGACACCGCATTATAGTCTAGTATATTATTAGTCGTTTATTATGAAAAACATTACTACCATAAACCACAAGTTAAGGTTAAAAGTAGCCTGATCCCTTTATTAGTCTATAGACTTTTTATGTACCAAATTTTATCAATACAGTTACTGGACTGTATTGATGATATTTACACTACTGAGTGGCGTAAAATAGTTACAGATCGAAAAATATAAGAGTTACTTTTATACACCGTGAAATTTTATTGGTTGTTTTCCCGCAGTAAAATGATTCTATCTTAGTAGTACAATAGATTTGTGCAGTTCTTTTTTATTACAATCAAGAAATGCCGGTTTTGCGAAAGGTTTAACCGAAACTCGAAAGCACGTTCGAACCGCTTTATGACTTAGGGCGTAGAGCTTCTTTAACTTTAAGCATCGATTTCAGGCGGCAAGCAGTACCTGATTACGTAACATCTTATAAAAGAACGATAGCTTCTCTCGTTTTCGAGTTAGAAATTTATTATATTGTAAATTTGAAAAAAAAATTTTTTTTTTTCACCGAATAATTTGCATGATTCGATAGTATTACTAAAGGCAAAACATTCTGCCACGGGAAAACAACCACTAAAATTTCACGGTGTATATACTAGTGACCGGGCCTCGCTTCGCTTCGGGTGAATTAAAAAAACCTTGCTCTTGAATATCTCTTCATAGTAAAATAATCGCATCAATGTTTTATACTATGTCGTGGTAGTATGAGTTACAGTTCTGTACCATTTTGTACGATGTCTCAGAATTTTATATTTCTACTAGGTCGCGACTTCGTCCACGTAGAGACGTTTAACGGGTAAAACATTACTTCTTTAGAGCGCAGTCGGTTAAAATGTAGCCTATATCCTTTTCTAGACTCTGGACTATATCTGTACCAAATTTCGTTTCGGTTCAGTACTCTATGCATGAAAGCGTAACAGACAGACAGACAGAGTTACTTTCGCATGTATAATATTAGTAAGGATTTGAGTCCATCCGTTGCTATTAATCTTGCATTAAATTCTTCTATTCTCTTCTTCAGTGGAGCACATGCCTCGGGTGGCTTTACGATTCTTTTTTGACCTTCTTTATAGTTAAATCGGTCCCTTCTGAATATTAACTTGCTTTATAGACGGGGAGTTCCCCTTTGTTTTTCGGTCTCAATAAGTTTTTTTAAGTACTCCAACCGGGATTAACGGGTTTCGAATGCTGATATCTAATATAACGAGATCTTTATTGGAATTGGATCTCTTTACTTCCTAACTCGTATACATTTTAACTAGACTGGCTCGGTGGAACAGTGGTTAGTGACCCAGGTTCACTACCTACGGTTCCAAGAGTCGTGGGTTCGATTCCCACTCGGGACAAATATTTGTGTGACGAACATCGGTGTTTGTTCCGTGGCTGGGTGTGTTATTAAATATACTTAAGTATATTTGTGTATCCACTGTCCTCTCTGATTTCTGTAAAACAAGTGCTTAAGCTACTTACCACGGGATCAGATAGATGTATGTCATGTTGTGAAATATTTATTTAGATTTTTTTGGGTCAGCCTATTTTCGCCATCTGAAGAGGAAACTCAGCCAGCCTCTTGGTTTCCATGACTATAGATGGCGAGGCGACAAGGTTTCCGATTTCCGTCTTGAAGGTTTGTTTCGATGGAGAGCAGCCAATTACGCAGGACATAATTATAGTGACTAAGGTTGAGAAAGGTATGTTTAGGTGGTTTGGTCATGTTAAGAGAATGAATTAAAGAAGATTTACGAAAATAATATAAAGAGGAAGTATAAATGGAAATGTCGATAGACAAAAGACCTACCATGACCAAATAGGTAAAATTTTGAAGAAGGATCACAAATCAAAAGTTCCCATAATCGACGAGCTTGCATGAAGAGATTGATGGATGTGAAGTGAAAGTGGTGTGCCAGGACCGTAGCATATGACAGGAAGTTATCTCTGCCTACCTACTGGGAAAAAGGCGTGATTTTATGTATGTATGTATTTATAGTGCATGCTACTAACACAAGTTAACTCCCTTTTCCCGCAGACGGTTTGCCACAAATAGAACAACCAGTTTAATAATTATCAAATCATATTTTTTTACGGCATATTTTTTTTCAAACGCAACCTTTGATTAAACCACAAATAATGATTTCCATACGAGTATTTTTTTCATATTTTGTTTGCTAGTCCGATTCGCACTTGACCGTTTCGTATTTCATACCAATAAGGGATTAAAGATTGGGTTAGGTATTTGTTCGAAATCCCTCATTCCTTTTATCTTTACTACAATTCTTTGTAAGACTCAAGGAATCAAATTATGTAAATGAAATTAAAGGCAACCCCACATCTCATAGCACATACATCAAGCCGTAATTTGTATATGTACATGTAATATATGTATGTACTAGTCCTAAGTGGATTAAACTTTCATAACATAACTATAAACCCTACCTTTCCTTTATTCTGGCCAATAAAGGAACTAGCTACGGGCAAAAAGGTAGCATCAAATAAAAAGATTCCTCCAAAAAACATATACTATCTTTTCTATCCTTACTCGGAGTAAATGAAAATTACTTGGCAAAGTAGTATTGAGATTATCTTACTGGTTCTGTAGATATTTTTAAAAATCTTTATTGAACTAATAACATACTTGGCTTGGTAAACAGTATTTTAGTGACCCTGTCCGGCGGTTCCAAGAGTCGTGGGTTCGATTCTCCTCAAGAGACATAATATATTATTATTTAACATTGACTAACACATACACACCTATAGCTTAGTTAAGGTTAAGCTAAAATTTAAAAAAAGTTGAAGTGTCTGTATATAAAATAAAAGAAAAACATACATACCTTACCTTATGTACCGACAAACCATATAACACTCCATAACATAGGGCATACAAAAAAATCCAGTTCATTCACAAACTAATTCGACTTCCTTCTTTAAAATTCACGTCACGCCAGAAAGGCAAGGTGTGCCCTTAGAGGTCCATAAAAGGGTCCCAAGTGTTCCGTACACTACGGACCCCTAACTGTGAAAGAAAGGGCCCCATTTCCCTGCAGGTTAGGTAATTTAATAACTTCGCCGCCCTTCGATAAGGACTATCGATTTACAATATTTACCCCGAAACGGGGCCACAGATTATATAAATTTGGGCGACAGACGAGGCGGTTTGCAATATATTTCTGGGGGATGGTGCTGTTACCATTTTGGGATAGTGGATCGTAATTGTTTTGGAGCGATTCGGTTTGCGAGTTGATAGGTATTAAGAAGTATTTTGGAAAACATAAGATAAAGAACTTTTAGAATAAGTGTAAACTACTAGTTAGACACTTAAAAGAATAAATAAACTTTTTGTGTTTTGTGCAAACTATCACTGTCATGTCGTTTCAAATAGCCGCAACAAAATTGATAATCTGTCAGGAAAGTGGTGTTGTGTAATATTTATTTCAAACTCTGCCGATCTTCATACCGATAACAGTTTTTCACTCTTCTTATGTTTTTCTTTCTCCTGAAAATAAAGAGCATAAAAAAAAGAATGTACCTTCTGTATTGGTTTAGTCTGTGCACCCATCTTGTATGGAGAATGCAGATTATTGAATGAGGTTGTGCTTTTGACCGGGTTAGGCGCCTCTGTTCGGTGGGCACAGTATTCGGAAGAGACAGTAAAGAAGTCATTAATTATTGTTCAAACACAATAAATAAATATATAAAAATATACTGCAACTACTTATCTCGAAAGTGTTTTCAACAAAAATCAGGTAATCATTTATTTTAAGTAAGTTTTAATTGCCAATGTTTGCATTTATACAGGGTGTCCCAAAAAGTAGTGTCAAGCGGAAGTCCTGAGATAGAACACCCCGTGGGGCAACCAAAACACCCCCATGTATGTTCCGCGATTTTTTATAGTTTTCGCGTTATGATTTTTTTTCTAAACTTTTAAGAATAATTGACCTAACCGACTAAAAATATTCTAAAGAAAAAAGAATTTCACTATTTTGAGAAATTCTTTTTGCAAATCAATTTTCATGAGTTTTTCTTTAATGCCTAAAATATTTATCTTAAAAGTAAATCATCATTCTCCTGCCCTTATCCCACGCTAAGTGGGGTCGGCGCAACATGTGTATTTCTTCCACTCGGGCCTATCATTCGTCAGCTCTGTGTCTACTCCTTTCACTCCCATATCATCTCTCACGCAATCCATCCATGTCTTCTTCGGCCTGCCTCTACCGTTACGTCCATTGACATTCATACTCATCACTCTTCTAGTTACATGGCTTTCCTCCCTCCTCATAACATGCCCGTACCAAGCTAACCTTGCACTTCTCACCTTTTCTAAAATTGGTGCAACTTTCAGACTTCCCGTTATATATTCATTTCTTATCCTATCCAACCTTGTTACTCCACACATCCATCTCAACATACGCATCTCATTTGTCTTAAAAGTAAATATTCTGTGAAAATTTTAAGCGAGTCCATGTTACCGTTATTAATATTGAGCAAAAGAATACGAATGAAACACGTTTATTGTATGTAGACCTCATTAGTGTTTTGTCTTTCTCCTCAAACTGGGTGCCAAACGGCACCGCTAGGTTATAATGGGTTAATTTATTGTTATAGCGGCAACGGAAATTTTTCATTTGTGAAAATTCCGGCTTTCTCGCTATCACGGTTTATGAGATACAGCTTGGAGACAGACAGACAAACATACAGGCGGAGTGGCGGAGACTTATAAATAGGGCCCCGTTTTTAACTTTTGGGTACGGAACTCTACAAAGTGTCCTCACTCCATCACCCTACACTGTGCCAGCTAATATATTAGTGCGTGAGTGCACCGCAGTTTATATCGTAAGCCTGTTTTAAGCTCCAGGAAATTCGTGTTGCATCGCTGCTTAGCTAATTAACGAAAGCACTAAGTAACGATACAGACAATTTACTGCAAGTGCATTGGATGAATTAGAATAGAAATAGAATTGAATTGGAATGGGAAACTTTGTTTTGAACTGAATGAGTGAAGTAACTTTTGCTTTCCATTTGATTCGATTTAGTTATGTTCATTGGTGGGAACTTAATGCCAGAACGTTGCAGTTATAATTAAAATAAATAAATAAAAATCAATGCCGAAATTAAGAGGCTTAGCCTAAAAATTCAATACTTTCAAAAATATCTAGGTATGTATATCAGTCTCTGACACCGATAGTACAAGCACTGATTAGTTTGGGGTCAGGTGACCGTGTGTCGCAAATATTCTTTCCCAGATATAAGAAAATAGGGCGTAGCACATGGCAGGAAGTGATCTCTGCCTACCCCTCTGGGAAAAAAGCGTGATTTTATGTATATACGAGTATATACATAAAATCACGCCAACAAACTGGCAACAGTATCGCCAACAAACTGGCAACAGTTTGGCGATTTTTGTTATATATTTTATCATTGTAATTTTATGAGAATAAATGATTTAAAAAAAAAAAATAAGTAAACTACACAGAACTTATTGTCTTTTTCAGCTAAGATGATCCCTGTGACACTTCATTTTGTTCTGAATCACGCATTTTACGTTTGACAAACGAAAATAATTTTAGTGCAATAAAACTTATTTCATTTAATTGCGGCTTCATTAGGAAAAATTGTTGAATTAATAATTTTAAACTTTTGAAAGGAAAACAGTATCGTTTAGTTTAATTTAATGTAATAGAAAATTAAAAAAAAATACCTATGCAGATCGTATACGTAGAATGGAACTTAGTCAGAGTTACTACGTTCCATTCTACGTATACGAACTGCATAGGTATTTTTTAGGGTTCCGTAGCCAAAATGGCAAAAACGGAACCCTTATAGTTTCGTCATGTCCGTCTGTCCGTCTGTCCGTCTGTCCGTCTGTCCGTCTGTCACAGCCGATTTACTCGGAAACTATAAGTACTACAGTGATGAAATTTGATGGGAATATGTGTTGTATGAACCGCTACAAAAATATGACACTAAATAGTAAAAAAAAGAATTGGGGGTGGGGCCCCCCATACATGTAACTGAGGGATGAAATTTTTTTTTTCGATGTACATACCCGTGTGGGGTATCAATGGAAAGATCTTTTAAAATGATATAAAGTTTTCTAAAAAACATTTTTCTTAAAGTGAACGGTTTTTGAGATATCAGCTCTCAAAGTCGTAAAAAGTATGTCCCCCCCCCTCTATTTTTATAACTACGGGGTATAAAATTCTAAAAAAAATAGAGGTGATGCATGCTAATTAACTCTTTCAACGATTTTTGGTTTGATCAAAGTATCTCTTATAGTTTTTGAGATAGGTTGATTTTTATTATATTTGCTGCTACGGAACCCTTTGTGCGCGAGCCCGACTCGCACTTGGCCGGTTTTAATGTTTTTAAAATGTTCTATGACATTAAATTAAACTAAAAGATACTGTTTGTCATTTAAAACTATAAAAATATTTATTTTAATATTTTTCCTAATGACGCCGCAATAAAATGAAAAAAAGTGTGCAATATAAACTTAAATTGTGGCTTACTCGACAATGTTTTTACAGCTTAAATGAATATTTTGATTATAAAATGTGACATGTATTGTACTTATATTATATCAATTGGATTACTGTTTTAAACTTCCAATTTTGACTTTAAATTGACATATTGAGTTGTGTATTGTATTTGAGAATTTATGAGTCTTTATAATTATGTAATATGCCACTTTGACTTTAAGCATTGACATCAAATTTTGCATGCCCTGAAGGGTGAATGTGTCTTGCACGAACCTTTGTATTTAACACCTTTATATGTACCACATTCTGGCAAATAAAAATCTATCTATCTATCTATCTATCTATCTATCTAATAAAATTATTTTCGTTTGTCTACTATGTAAAATGCGTGATTTAGAACACAATCAAGTGTCACAGGGATCATCTTAGCTGAAAAAGACTATAATAAACTCTCCATAGCTGTCCAACAACATTTTTCAATGAAAGCATTATCAAATATCTCATCCAAAGCGACTTATAACTAATTGTATGAGATCCCTGGATCCCTGTGCCCGATAGTAGCGGCGCGAGCTGGCATGGCAGTTTAATAAATTTCGTTCGATACGGCCCGCTCGAGTCGATAAGGCGTAGCGAAGAAGCGAGCGTTTGGCGATTAGGTTATAGTTAAAAGTAAATGAACAACATAAAAAAGCGTCGATGGCCGAGTGGTTAAGGTCGTTGCTTGCCATGCGAGAGGTCGCCAGTTCAAACCCCGCCAGGCACCAATGTGTTCAAATTTGAAATTCATATGTACCATCATTCGACGCTTTAACGGTGAAGGAAAACATCTTGAGGAAACCTGCACACCTAAGAAGAAATTCTTAGGCTGTGTAGTCGACCAACCCGCACTTGGCCAGCATGGTCGACTAAGGCCTTATCGCCCTAGTTTAGGGTAGGCCCGTGCCCCAGCAGTGGGGACGTATATGGGTTGATGATGATGATGATGATAAAGGACATAAATGGATCTTTAAATAATTATGTTTGAAATCTTACAGTACACGATTTCCGTAAAATTGGTTTTATTTCAACTGTTATTGTTGCTGTTTCTAAGAGTAAATAATAGACTTTACTTTATAATAATAAGGCAATATCACACTTATTTATCTAATCCCTTGGGAAGTAGCTTATGTGTTACGTAGATTAGAAACTACAGTGGAATTCATAAACATTCTATATAATAGTTACATGAAAACATCCAGACACGAAAATATACCGATGTTCATCGCAAATTATTGACTTAGGCCTTCGAGCCAGTTTAGATGTTTAATACTCAAAATTTTTTACATTTTCGGTGTTATTATTTTATTTTAATTATATCAAGTACGTTGTACTTACCATTTCTCAGTATCTTACGTATTTCAGTTATTATATTTACTATGTTTTCCTAACTCACATACGACGATGGCTTGGAGTAGCCGTTTGGAGTCGTCATCATCACCGGACTTGCGGGGGAGCGGATGGCTCTCACCCCTACGATGATGGCTTGGAGTAGTCTCGTCATCATCACCGGACTTGCGGGGGAGCGGATGGCTCTCATCCCTACGATGATGGCTTGGAGTAGCCTCGTCATCATCACCGGACTTGCGGGGGAGCAGATGGCTCTCACCCATATATTTAATGTGTCTATTGCCTCCTCTTATAAACCAGTCCGCTCCCTTAAACTATCTTTCAATGGCTGTACATTATCCAGTTTATGTGGGTCACAGGCCACCGTCGCTACCGTAATAACAGAAAATAAATAATGGAATTCGTAACTTGAACAGGTAACTTGAGTTAATATTTTTTTAAAATAGAGATTTCACTGAAATATAGGTCTAAATAGTGATATAATAGATAAAAACTGAAAGGTGGAATAAGATAACAAGTTTCTGAGAAATTGTTTTATTTTTAACTAGTGACCCAACCTCGCTTCGCTTCGATTAAATCATACATAAAAGTATTACTTTAGAATCTTTCTATCTACTAAAAAAAACCCCATCAAAATCCGTTGCGTAGTTTTAAAGATTCAAGCATATTTATACAGACGCGGGAAACGACTTTGCTTTATACTATGCAGTGACAGGCTTAGCCTAGTGTGAGGACCGGTAAAACTGTTTGTAATGCTTATTATGGAAATAAATACATTACATATTTAAATACATTACATACATTCAATTGTTTTGATGTCTAACTTTTCGTGATTTTTTATTTTTTTCTTAGCCTCTATCACCCTACTCCTGGGCAAGTGGTTATAGGGAATATTAAATTTATTTTATTAGATTACTTAATAAGCTTGACATCAATGCTAACTTATACTTAGAAAAAAGAGAGGAATCATTATAACATATTTACATGACTATAAATAATTTTTTTTTTGTTGTTTTAGTGCTACTTAAAGTTCACATGTAACTTTTTTCAAATCGTCAATAGGCGCACGAAAAGTTTGATCCTACCCAATCCAATCATACAGTTCTAGATTCTAGACTAGCACTATCGAGATGATTCGCAGTATCCCACTGGCCACAGCAAATCCGTCTTTATCGGCACAATTGTGATTTAGATCACGTTAATGTGAAACCGGATTCAGTGATTCCGACATGCCTCGGCTACGTCACAATGTTAGTAGCACTGTGACGTCACACGGTCGGCCAATCGGCGTTAATTTCGCGGTCAGAACTGAAAACCGCAATTGTGGTGTGTAGGGATGTGTAATTTAAATACCATGTGCATGTATTTAAGTATTCAAGAAGAGTTCCGTTTCTTAGAACCAGAATTTCTCATGTTTAGCGTAAAATATAATAAACTAGCTGTGCCGAAGATTCCGTCCCCGTTTTTCTTAGTTTTTACACATTTTCTGCTTTTTCTTGGTTTCTTGCTACCATTGGTTGCAGCGTGATGTTATATAGCCTAAAGCCTTCCTCTATAAATGGTCTAATTAATAAAAAATTAATTCTTCAGTAATTCCTGAGATAAGCACGTTTAAACAAACAAAATCTTTAGGTTTATAATATTTTATAATATAGATTATCATACATTATTCATAATTGACCTCATTCCTTTTCTCAAATAGGTAACTGCGTTACAAATATCAAAAAAAAAGCACAACCAGACATGGATAAAATACCGATATCCATCACACATATAAGTATTTATCACGAGAGGGAATCGAACCTAGAACTTATATGGCACAAGCGAAAGAAATCTACCAAAAATAGAACCACATGTTTATATACCAAATGTCATTAGAAATCAAAGACAGAATCAAACATACTTCTCAAGGTACATATTTATATGATGTACAGTTATTAATAATCCATCTAACAATCAAATTGGCAGAGGACATGTTAATCTTACCTGTCACAATCCCAATCCAATGCAATCGGTCCAATTTCATATTCCCACACGTACTAATCTATGTACAAGCAACGACACAATGTAATTGAATCTAATTTGTATTCGGGGTGGGACTAGACCGCTACGTCACTATGGTGACGTCACCTCGCTCAATCGCAGCTAATCCCGCGGTGGCCCGCTGATTGCAAATATACTGATGGCTGGTTTGCAAACTTATGTTTATTTCAAATTAGTTGACCCGACAGACTTCGTCCTTTCAAAAAAAAGGGCTGTTTTTAGGGTTTTCCCGGCAATTATTCGATTTTTTCTCGCCGTAAAAACCATCCTTGGACTTCAACGCACATTTTAAAAAAAGAATTGGTTCAGGCGTTGTTGAGTTATGCGTATACCAACACATTTTGGGATTCATTTTTATATTATAGATGTGGATAACAAGAGAAAAGCTCTGAAAACTTTGTTTATATGCGATTGTATGGATTGGTCACAATAGCAACTATCAAAAAAATGTAAATTTAAAAATTTTTAGTGCTAAAGATTACACTAGCTGTCTTAATCTTTAGAAAAACGGAAAAAAACGGGTGTGCGAGTGTGAGTGAGGCAGTTGATTTTTTTCGTTTCTTCTAAATATATCAGAAAAATGCATCACCAGCTAATACAGTGGTAGCAAGTGCTACGTAAGGACCAAGAGGTCTCCGGTTCGAGTCCAGTGTCGGACTAAAATTTGTGTGAATTTCTGTTAAGAAATTACGCAGAATGGAGTCAGAAACTTGGCGAATGCTCAAGCCCATGCTCCGGAAAGCAGGTTAAGCCAGTGGTCCTGCGCCTGATCTTTTATCTCTCTTATCATGTCGGATTGTCGTATCTGTTGTCTCACCGAAATATGAGAGTGAGGAAACAGAGATGTTGAATTGGCAGATCTCTATTGAGATCGGCCGTGTTTAAGTCGGTCGGACACCTTATATTAATAGAGCTTATGTGTGTGATCTCTCATCGGTCATGTCGGATTGCCGTCTCACCGAACTTTGAGAGTAAGGGAACAGAGAGTGTACTTGTGTTTGCACACTTGTGCGCTACAATATGTCCTGCACATTTGACTGATCTCCATTGGGATCGGCCGCCATGGCCGAAATCGGTTGGACACCTTTTATTAATACAGTCTCACCATGACCCACTTAATTTGATAAGACTCAATTCCCATAATATGATGACGTCATATCCGTACATTTTCAGCCAATCACATCAATATCCGCGGTCATCGCGACCCAATATCGCAACGTTTCTGGTTTGCGATACGCCTATTGGTAATCAGTCATTTTAATTGATCGACATTAGTCGGTAATGGCGTGAGTTTGTATGGGGAATAGGTTTAATGTCGTGTGAATGGTTGGTTCGGGAATTGTATGGAAATCGCCGGAATGGAGTTTTAACTGTTATAGTGTACAATCTCGATGGCAAATTGTAAGCCTATATCCAAATTAATAGTAGGTTGATAGTTCTATGAACTCTTTGACCCGGAGTTGTGGGACAAATATTTGTTTAATTTGTTTGTTGAATATCTATGTTTGTCCCAGGTGTATTATTTATGTTTATTTTGTGTATTCTTTGTTTTTCTGATATCTGTAATATAAGCTACTAATATCAGAATCAGACCCATGTTCAACTACATAATTGTATTAGGTATAGCTTGTAAGGATTATGTATGTATGTTGAAATAAATAAATAAAATTGAATAAAAAAAAATTGTTTATAAAAAGAAAATGTGTATTTGTTAGTCCGTTTGTCCGTATGTCTTAATAGTTAACATAAGTATGCTCAATTGACCCGTTATCATGGCGCTTGTAATAATGCCGAAATATTGAGAGCTCGTTAAAATAAATTACGTACCTACTGTGTTTTTCACATTTGAAATTCATATGTACCATTATTCGACGCTTTAGCGGTGAAGGAAAACATCATGAGGAAACCTGCACACCTATTAAGAAATTCTAAGGTTGTGTAGTCGACGCACTTGGCCAGCGTGGTTGACTAAGGCCTGTAGGGCTACCATGAGTTTAAAACTTACGCACTCGATATCGCCTACGTCTATGAAAAACTTGTACAGCGCCGCTGGTGGTTACGCAAAGAACTAAAATCGGCCGTATCAAAAAAACAACTCGATAGGTTTTTAACGTACGTAAGTTTTCGATAGCCAACTCATGGTAGGCCCTCTGATCACCCTAGTAGGCACTGGTTTGGGGACGCATATGGGCTAATGATGAAAATTCAATTGTCTAAATAGGTAAGATTTCAAAATGCTTGTCCATGCTACCATCATCGTATTAAATCGTAAAGAAAATATTGTATCTTACAAAGTTATGCATGATCTTCATCATAGTAATAAGCCAGTAAAACTTATGGGTCTCACATAATTGTCAACAGAAGTATTGCAGTCTTCACGCTTAATCCCTACTAACCTCCAAATGGATAGATACATTTAAACGGTCTGTAATTTCCGTGGAATTCCATAATAACTGTTATAACAATTAATATAAGAGTCGGTGTAAATGCCGTCAGCATTAAAATGTAAGATCCCGAAGCTAGAGAGGTTTAATTTCCTTAGGGATGGCAGCCCTTCGTGTTTGAAAGGGCGTAAGTGAGATGTTATGGGATCTTGGGCTTTAGTTTAATACCAGTATTGAGTTGAAATGGTTCATAGTTTCGTGCAGTTTCATTTGACGGGTTTTGCTTCAGAGGTGCGATTGAATTTGTCAGTTAAAAAAATAATTGCGAGTCGGACTCGCAAACTAAAGGTTCCGTTCCAATTTTGGTAAAAAAGTAACTTACATACATACATACATACATACAATCACGCCTTTTTCCCAGAGGGGTAGGCAGAGATCACTTCCAGCGATCCACTTTTCACCTCTGTGGGAAACGTGACGTGACGGGTTGTGGACCACGTCGCCGCCATTCTGCCTTGTGCATTGTTTTAACAAGGTTATTGCGTTCCCACGAGTAGCAAGGATATATGACGGGGGAAGGAAAAGGGGAGGAAGGATACTATCGCCTCGGATGATTTGGACTGAGTCGATAGTAGCTCGAGGAGCCGGGGTCGCTTACCCGTATACCGTTCACCAACCACCGGACAGATAGTTGTGACTGGTATCCCCTGACTTTAAAAAGTAACTTAATCATTCATTTTCTTTTGTTTTTAGATTTTTTTATAATAGCGGCAACAGATACATCATTTGAGAAAATTTCAACGGTCTTACTATCATGATACAGCCTGGTGGTTAAAAAAAATCAAGTTTCTCAAGCACGAAGAATCCTGTACCGATTTTGAATAATTCACGTTCTTTGAATATTTTTTTTTATTTTGCACACACCGGATCGATGGTAATTTTCCGCTGTGTGCGAATTAATGTAACCTTAAAGCGTCGATGAAGGTAATATTTAACATTATATATATTTTTTTAAGTATTTATATACTGTCATATAACAAAATGAATAGGTAGGATTCCAGTGTATAATCCATCCAATCAAAAACATAAATATGAAATGAGAGCCAAGTTCAATATTATGATAATTGCCTTGGTTGTTGACTTTAACGACAAAAGAAGTGAGATCTAAATGGGTGCCAAGTTCAATGGTCAACCCAGAAATTTATTTATAAGTAACACTATAACATACCTATCATATCTTCTTATAACATAAGATAATGTATGGTGGTAGCCTATGAAGGTCTGTCTTGGCTAGTTTTATAAACCTACCAACGTATTATTATGTTCGCTCGCTAGTTTCTACCAACAATCCAATTTTCGGAATTATAAAATAAAAACCGACAAATACTTGTAGGCTTAGAACTTGCGACGGCTATAATTCATATATGAAAACTAGCCAAGACAGACCTTCATAGGCTACCACCATACATTATCTTATGTTATAAGAAGATATGATAGGTATGTTATAGTGTTACTTATAAATAAATTTCTGGGTTGACCATTGAACTTGGCACCCATTTAGATCTCACTTCTTTTGTCGTTAAAGTCAACAACCAAGGCAATTATCATAATATTGAACTTGGCTCTCATTTCATATTTATGTTTTTGATTGGATATCATTACTTTTTGTAGAAAAGTATATATCATCGTAACGCCGTGGGTCCTTTGAAAAGGACAAATTCAAAACTAAAACTTGACTTTATGTAGGTACCTATCCTAAGTAATAAATATGAAAACCGACTATAAGTACCTACTCTTAATTGTAAATAAGTAAGTATACCTAAATATATACTTAGTGCTCTGCCTTCCCCGGTATACACCGTGAAATTTTAGTGGTTGTTTTCCCGCAGTAAAATGATTCTATCTTAGTAGTACAAAAGATGTGTACAGTTCTTTTTTGGTAAAATCAATAAATGCCGGTTTTACGAAAGGTTTAACCGTAACTCGAAAGCACGTTCGAACCGCTTTATGACTTAGGGTGTAGAGCTTCTTTAGCTTTAAGCATCGATTTCATACGGCAAGCAGTATCTGAATACGTCACATCTTCAAAAACAACGATAGCTTCTCTCGTTTTCGAGTTGGAAAATTATTATTCTGAAAAATCGAAAAAAAAAAGATTTTTTCGAGGAATAATTTGCATGATTCGATAGTATTACTAAAGGCAAATCGTTCTGCCACGGGAAAACAACCACTAAAATTTCACGGTGTATAGGCGTGATTAGGCACTAATTAGGTATTTATGTTAAGCGTTCATAATAGAACCTAACCTAATTATTAAAAAATTGCCAGTTTTTTATTTATTCCTTTGTATTCATGTAATTACCTATCTGCATACCAAATTTTAACTCTCTAGGTCATTTGGAACTGGGTTAGAATTTTGATCTGTCAGTCAGTCAATGATAAAAATGAGGATTTTTGGACATTAATATCTAAATAACTATTTGAGATAAGCTTATGAAATTTAGAACACATATTTATCTCGCAAGTCACAATATATGAGACAAATTTGATACGTTTATGTGAAATAGTTTTTGATTTATGAGGGGTTCAAAAGTGGTTCCAAATGGTTCGTGTAATATTACACACGGTGCGGCTCGCCAGTTCTGTTCCTTGAACTTGGCTTGACACGCTACCGCGTGTCTAGATAACATATTTGATAACATTTTAAACGTTATGTCTGCGGTACTGAAACGAAATTGCTTAATAACTTAATATTTATCAGCATTCCGCATAACGTTAACGATCTCAAGGAATTTCAAATTAAACTTTCCCTAATTACAGTTTCTCCTCTCTGGGCTATTGACAGGGTTAATTTTTCAGCATGTTTCAGTATGAAGCTGAAAGGATGCCCTTTCCTTTTGGAATGTTGGGCCTTTAATAAAGTATAGTCAAAATATTTGCACATAAAATGTTCGTTAGGCAGAAGGGTTGTTTTCTTTGTTTATACGATGGCCAGTGATAGACAGTAATGTTAAAATTTATAAAGAAATGTGGGTAGAAGTAAAATTAAAAATTGTAAACAAAAAAAAAACCGCCTTCAAAAACCCGACTCACTAAAAATTACAAAATAATATAATACGAACATTAATCTGGGTATGAATTTGATATGTTGTTGAAGGCGGTGCCGCTTATATTTCATGCAGTTTTCCAAAAATTTTATTGGCACCGCCTTCAACAACATATCAAATTCATACCCAGATTAATGTTCGTATTATATTATTTTGTAATTTTTAGTGAGTCGGGTTTTTGAAGGCGGTTTTTTTTTGTTTACAATTTTTTTTCATCCTTTTTAGTGTTACATTTTTTTATACCCTATTAGTTCAGCTCACCTATAATTCTACTGATATTATAACTAGTAGTATCAATATGTACACAGATTTGAAAGAATTATCCCTTTACTCCCAACTATTAAGGAGTTGACCTTCCATCATCAGCTCAGCATCATTACATTATGATTGCCAGAAGCAAATGCCAATATAACTTCAGAAAATATGTAAAACGCGGTGCCTATAAAATTTGAGGGTTGCCCTCGATTTCTCCTGGATCCCATCATCAGATCCTAGACTGGTCAACCTAACAGTTTAGCTCTCCTGTAATGCTACTGATATTATAACTAGTAGTCTTAATATGTATACAGTATTGAAATAATTATTCTTTTACTCATAACTATTAAGGAGTTGACCTTCCATCATCAGCTCAGCATCATAAGATTATGATAGCCAGAAGCAAATGCCAATATAAATTCAGATAATATGCAAAACGCGGTACATGTCTCTATAAAATTTGAAGGTTGCCCTCGATTTCTCCTGGATCCCATCATCAGATCCGGGACTGGTGAAAATGGGACCACCTCGGAAGTGAACTCTATCCAACCAAAAAAAAAATTTTTGAAATCCGTCTATAATTGACGAAATTATCGGTGAACATACATAAAAAAAAAAAAATATTATACATACAGACGAATTGAGAACCTCCTCCTTTTTTTGAAGTCGGTTAAAAATGAGAAATACCACGTTAAACTGGTATTACCCTACGTTTTGGGTGGAACGAAAAAGGGCTCTATAGCAGGCTCAATCTCTGTCGACCTCATATATGGGCCTCATAGTCACTTACCATAGCGTCGAAGGCCGAGTGGTTAAGGTCGCTGCTTTCCATGCGAGAGGTCACCAGTTCAGACCCCGCTACATACTACTGTGTTTTTCAAATTTGAAATTCATATATACGATTATTCGACGCTTTAACGGTGAAGCAAGCAAGCCATCGTGAGGAATACTGCACTTGGCCAGCGTGGTTGACTAAGGTCTTATCGCTCTAGTATAAGGTAGGCCAGTACCCCAGCAGTGGTGACGTATATGGGCAGATGATGATAATGAGTCACTTACTATTCGATGGAAAAAGATTATTCCGAACGTCGGATATGAAAAAAATCGCAATTTAAAGATTTCTTTGCCTTGAAATTTAAAAGCGGAACATCCTGTATGTGAACCGACTTTGCTAAAAGGTTAGTTATGATGTAAATATTATAAAACGCCAACATCGTAGCACGTTCTGTGAATAAGGCAGGTTCCATTTGCATTTCAGGGTCATAAACAATTCAAGACGCTTCCTTGAGTAGGTAACTCTAAGGTTGATTACTGGGGTCCGCATATTTTGTGTAATTCTTGGATATTATGTTACAAGAATTAATTTTGCGAAGAAACTTAATATTAGAAGTAAAAAATGTAGGTTTATAATTTGCGAGTTGAAATAATACCTTCAATTTTGTTTTTGGCAACTTAGTCTGTGGTTTTTCCATAGGATAGGACAGAATAGAAAACTATATCATGTATCACATATGGGGGCGCATTTCTTCACATAATTTTTTAAGTCATAACATTGGAAGTCCGAAAATGTTTCTCATAAAATTTTAAATCATAATCATCATTCTTCATAAAAAATGTTATTCCTACATATTGCAAATCATAATCATTGAAATTCATAATATCACTAATCATAATCATTGAAATTCATAATATCACTAATCATAACCATTGAAATTCATAATTTCACTTATCATACTCTTCGTTTTTCCTAATATTTGTTTTCGGTCGGGGTGTCGCAAAGGGGGCGCGCCGAATTTTCGACTCGATTTTTATGGAGACTGGACTTAGAAAAAATTTCGATCGATTTGTATACGGGTCAGCGAGTTCAAAATTTCTTGTACAATTATATAGTATCTTGGAGCTGATCAGGTGAGGATTTGGAGGATGCCCATAGGAACTCGGATACCTGTGGTCGAATTGAGCTGAAATTTGGTATGTCTTAGTGACTTCGGTAACATTACAAAAATATGGTATCATGGAGCTGATCTGGTGAGGATTTGGAGGATGCCCATAGGAACTCGGATACCTGTGGTCGAAATGAGCTGAAATTTGGTATGTCTTAGTGACTTCGGTAACAATACAAAATTATGGTATCTAGGAGCTGATATGGTGAGGATTTGGAGGATGCCCATAGGAACTCGGATACATGTGGTCGAATTGAGCTGAAATTTGGTATGTCTTAGTGACTTCGGTAACATTACAAAAATATGGTATCATGGAGCTGATCTGGTGGATTTGGAGGATGCCTATAGGAACTCGGATACCTGAGGTCGAATTGATCTGAAATTTGGTATGTCTTAGTGACTTCGGTAACATTACAAAAATATGGTATCATGGAGCTGATCTGGTGAGGATTTGGAAGATGCCCATAGGAAACCCGATACCTGTGATCCAATTGAGCTGGAATCGGAGTTCCTATGGGCATCCTCCATATCCTCACCAGATCAGCTCCATGAAATAGTACTTGGTATAAATAAATTAAATAGTTGTTTTGAAATGGTCCAAAATTTTGCTACAAAACTAACGTGACAGAAACGAATCGCTGCAAAACCGACTCCACGTAGTCTTGTCTGCCCTACCCCTAGAGTGTAATTCCAAAGCCGGAGGCGCGGAGGGAGGGCAGCCCTCGCTCGCTGTAACGAGGCTCAGGCGCCCGAGCGAGCTGGAGCGGCTGAGGCTGGTCGCCGAGGCGCCGGTGCGCGCCGATGGCGATCCAAAAGCCGAAGCTGCGGAAGCGAGCATGGGGGCCAGAGCCTCGTTACGCAAGGGCGGAAGGGTTGCACTTCCCGCAGCGCCGGAGACGAGGAGATACTAATGCATTAATGCATAATGATTATTTACTTGATTAACTGATATTGTATGGATTGGATTCTACACTAAGTAATCATTATATATGTATTAAGTTTTACCTAGACCTACTACTTACTAATAAATTTAAATTATTTTTATTAATTGCGATTATGGGAATTGACAGTTTGTGTTCATGTTCTTAGTAACATCATTATTCATTAAAGTAATTGATCATTAAATATTATGAAGAAAAAAAATCAGAAAAAAAATTCGTATTTAAAATTATTCTTGGTAGAAACAATATGAATAAAGAAATTATGATCATTAACTGTTATGAGCTCCGTTGTTAGGAATAAAAAAAATTATGATTAAAAAAAGTATGAACAAAAAAAGTATGACAAATAAAATTAGGACAAACAAAATTAGGACAAACAAAATTAGGAGAAACAAAATTATGAAGAGTGATTATTATGAACACAAATCGTTATGAAGACAAAGAATATGACTTAAAATTTTATGAGAGTCAATATGGACCCATCACATATACATACATTATACATACTATAAAATATAGTTGCTATCTCTATCCCTATATGTGTGCTTAAGTATTTAAAAGTACGTGACGGATTTTGATACGGTTTTTAATAGATAGAGGGATTCAAGAGGAAGGATTTTATTTAAAATTCACCGGTTATGTTTAGATATTCTCTCCGCTGTTGTAACTAGGCTTATCCCACATCACCCAAAACGCGTGGAAAGCCTACTGAAGACTGTTAGTTCTAACTCAAGTACCTTACTAAAGACGGTTTGTACGTCACTAAAGGATAATATGAGCAAATGCCAGATTTGGGTACATAATGCCGGGGGAATGCTGAAGGTAGCTAAGGGCTCAAGGGCTAGTGATTTGTTGACCTTAATGTAAGCGTTTTGGATCAAAGGCTGATATGTTCAGGGCCCGCTTTCACTTGCAGAAGCTGTACAATTAACTTAAATGATAAAAAAAAATATTTTCTCAAGCTCTTTGTATGGGAGCCCCCTTAAATGTTGAAGTATGACAAAATGCGATACTTTCTCAGTATATAAATGATAAAAAAATATTATAGGAGACCTTTATCAACGAAATAGTACCCAAAACAATGATTTGTGTAATTTTTTTCTGTTTCTCTATCCCCTTGTGGATGCTTATCTCAGAAACGGCTAGCCCGATCGACATGTGGTGTTTTCAGTGACCCTAACCACCCGCTTTTTCTCTGCCACTCATTGACTGAAAGCTATTTTACGTAGGAACCAACATGGGACCGAGTTATTCGTTACCGGGGTAGCGGTGACTGGACTGTGTTCTCTTAATGAGATTTGTTCAGGTTATTGGCTGATCGTGACTGCGTGTGTTTGTTGCTGACGGGAGCAGGGCTACAGACTGGTAGAGACTTTAGTTGCTTTGTTATGAGTGGAAAGAAATCCAGTAAAAAGAAGCCATTTTTGTTTAATACTAGTGATCCTTTTGCTTAGCTTCGGGTAAATTAGGAGACAGATTCTCTCTATCCATCAAAGTGGCTGTATGTTTTAGACAAAATTCATAAAATTTATATTTAAGAGCTGTGGATTTTGAAGACACAAAGTAAATAAATAAATCTGCATCTATTCATTAAGAAGTTTTTTACTTTGCCCACTTATAAAGGCATTTAATTGCACCATTTATAAGTGACGTGTAAAAAAAATTGTTTTTCTACTACCGTTGATGACGTTCCTACAGAGAAGACTGGCAAGATACTCAATAGTCTAGCCTTTATAAGCCTGGGTTTATCATTAAATAACATATACTACATTCATAATTATAATAATAATAATAACGTAAGACCGAGTAATCAAGGTTGAACTAAAATCTAGTTTGAAGATTACGACGCCGAAATATCAGTTTACATTGAACACGAATATTAATCGAGATATCGTACCGTCGATAAATCGATACTAATTATGACCGAGAGCATGTCTCATTCGTCCCGACACATCCAAGTGTCCCGGGTCACGGGTGAAAGTGGGGTAATTACCCCAAATCGGGGTAATTACAGCTCCCACGTTCTCACCCAACTATTAATTGGATTTTGCAAGTTTAGGCCGACGGACGTGTCAACAGTGAGTTATCTATAAAGATGGCGCGATGTTGATCCGGTTTTGTTATTTATTGGTTGTCTGTCGGTCTTCGGGATGTAAGCTGTCAATGTAATCCACAGGTATGTGTGTGTATCCCAAGCGGATAGTTTATTGAGTGGCTTTTTATGTGATTGATATGTAAAATTTTCTTCCAACAAAAGCGATAGTTGAGTTGCGCCGACCACACTTAGCGTGGGACAAGGGTAGGAGAATGATGATGATGATGATGATGAAAAGCGATAGTTGAGAATATCGGAAGAAACATAAAAGTAGAATAAACGCAGTGGAGATGCAAACACTTAGAAGTATTCTAGGAATGAAACTGAGTGATTAAATCAGTAATCAAGCAAAAAAGAAAAGAAATCAGAACAGGGTTGCGAAGAGTATGCTTAGATAGTTTGGTAATGTTGTTGTTAACTGCCTCGTTGGTCTATTGGTAGCAAGTGCTGCGTTAGAACCGAGAGGTCCCCGGTTCGGATCCGGGGTCGGGCAAAATTTGTGTGAGTTTTTCTGTAATGAAATTACTCAGCCCGGAGTTAGGAAGTTGGCGGTTGAACGCCCGTGCCTCGGAAAGCACGTTAAGCTGGTGGTCCTGCGCCCGATCTCTCATAGGTCATGTCGGATTGCCGTCTCACCGAATTATGAGAGTAAGGGAATAGAGAGTGCACTTGTGTTTGCGCGCACACTTGTGCACTATAATCTGTCCTGCGCACTTGGCTGATCTCAATTGAGATCGGCCACCATAGCTGAAATCGGTCGGACGCGTTTATTTTTTTAATGTTGAGAAGATGAATGAAATACGATTAACAAAGGGAACAGGTATAACTGGCTTCTGTAACACAGGTTCTCCTATATCAGAATTCAGGGCAGGGCATTAATCTTTGTACTGGTGCTTGTTTCAATAAAAACATTTTCAAAGAGAAGTGTAATAAATGAAAACGTCGACAGGGGAAAGACCTTACAGGACCAAATAGGTAAAATCTTGAAGAAACGTCAAATCAAAAATAGGCGTATTCGACGAGCATGCATGAAGAGGTTGATGGATGTGGAAGAAGCGATAGTGGCGTGCCAGGACCGTAGCACATGGCAGGAAGTGATCTCTGCCTACCCCTCTGGGGAAAAGGCGTGATTCCTTGTATGTTCTTCCAATATATCTATAATGTAGAACATTATTATGGTGTGGTAATAGTTAACGCGAAAGTGTCTATCTTTGTTTCACAATTGCGCTTCATCTACTAGAATACTAGATAGAAAGGAAAATTGAGAAAAAGAAACTGAAAATCCGGTATTTTCGTTAAATATGGCAGAATGGCAGAAAAAGATATATATAGATAAAGAAATAAAAAGAGAATTGCGAAAAACCGGTATTATAGGTAGACACTATATAACACTGAGTGAATTTAAAAACACACAAGAAAATATAACTGTTTGCCGTAGAAATTTGGTTCGGGTGAACAGTGAACCACGCAAAAGTTAGTTTCGTTTTAGTTATCTATCAAGATGGCGCGATATTAATTCGGTTTAGTTATTTATCGGTTGTCTGTCTTCGAGATGTTGGCTGTCGACATACTTGTTCTAACACGTCTGTTGTTCCCCACGGGACTTGTTCATTGAATGGCCTTGATAGGTTTTATTTTCTTCTAACATAACACACTGTAGAAAACTGAAAGTGTCCGGGATAGGTATTTACATGCGCCATGATCACGGCACGGGTGGTCAGTTCACCCGTGATCATGGCGCTTGCAACAGTGCCGAAATATCGGGAGCTCATTAAAACAAAACAACATGCTAAATATCCCGGACACTTTCAGTTTTCTAATGTGTGTAACCATTACAGTTTAAAATTATATATAACACACAGTTTTGTCTTTTATTAGCGCAAACACTATCCATTTGAAGTCAAACTGTTTGACAGATTAAGCTTGCGCATTATACTAAAATCGAAGCATTTAAATAGTTAGACTCGATTTTTGAGTTTTTTACAGCGTCACGGGAAGATAAATGCAAGTTCAATACGTAAAATAAGTGTTATAATAAGTTATAAAACTTATTTTACAGATACGTCGCCAAACCCACTCGAACATATGAATAACAACTTCAAAAACACATTGGTACATAGCGGGTTTTGAACTGGCGAACTCTCGTTTGGCCTGCAACGACATTATCCACTTAGCCATCGACGGTTTTTGAAAAAAAACTTTCAAGTTATATATTCAAATACAGTATCTACCTAAAACTACATTAAAATTGTACTTTGAAAAAGGGACTAAATAGTATATGAATACTAGTTTTAGTTATGCCATATTGTATTCAAATGAATCCAGGTCGTAGATGTAAAGTAAATGTCCGACCAGGAATCGAACCCAGCACCTCCAGTCGGAATATTAACGCCCGGCGCGCAGGGAACGCGAGCCTCCTTTTATTTGAACCTTCGCAGTAGTCAGGTGGTGGGAGGAAGCGGTTAAGTGACTCTATTTTATTTTATAAACTGTGGAACTTAGTATTGTCTATTTGCGTTTGCACTACACATCTTTTTATAAATAAAAATGAATTGCTGTTCGTTAGTCTGACTAAAACTTGAGAACGCCCGGACCGATTTAGGTAATTTTGGTTTTGAAATGTTCGCCGTAGTCCAGGGAAGGTTTCAATGAGAAAATATAGAGAAAGAATCAGTGTTCGCGGTATGAAATTCGCCGGGACCACTACCTAGTTTGAAATAAAACTTATTTTACGGATTAAACTCGCGTGTATTGGTAATCTAAACATTATTTAGAGATCCGACGTTTCGAGCTCTTTACAGCGCTCGTGGTCACGGTTAAGACAGACAGACTGTGGAACTTGTTTAATAATTACTACGTAGGATAAAGCAAAGTCGCTTCTCGCGTCTGTCTGTATGAATGTATGTATAATCTTTAATACTACGCAACTAATTTTGATTTTCACTAAATATTAGTCTTTATAGGTCTACACGCGTTATTAGGAGTAGCAAATTTTGACTTTGATTTTGATTTTTATAGATAAATAAATAAAAAAACGTTTATTGCTTAGTAAATTGTAGATAGAAGGATTCAAGAGGATGGTTTTTATATATAATTTACCCGAAGCAAAGCAAGGGCGGATTACTAGTATATTATTATTATTTTGTTATGGTTGATGTTTTTTTGTTCAATTTCTAATTTTAAATTATTAAAACTGACAATTGTAGAAAATATTATTATCGTGCTCTTACTTCTTCTTTTTCTCGTGTGGTTGATGAACAACCTGATGTCAGAGTTTAAACCACCCGTAGGCTTCTGAAATGGCTTCACACACCGTTGAAAAATCTCTCAGGTGTGCTGGTTTCCTCACGAAGTTTTTCCTTTACCGTTAAAGCGTCAAATGATGGTTCATATGAATTTCAAATTTGAAAAACACATTGGTACCTGGCGGGGTTTGAACTGGCGACCTCTCGCATGGCAAGCAACGACCTTAACCACTCGGCCATCGACGCTTTTTCGTGCTCTTACTCTTTTGAGATTATCTTTATAATGCTTATTTGAAAAAAAAAATCTATTTCACTTTACCTTGTAAGTTAAGTAAGTCATCAATATAATATTAATCAGAGTAGGAACTTTATGTTCCCAAGTTGATATTGACTTGTGAATATTCTGATATATGAGTTGATACTAAATCAGAAATTCTAACCAATTTCCACGCATAACACGATAAATCTATTGGAACGCAAAAACCTTAAAACAAAAATTAAAATATTTCGGTAAAAACCGGTATCACGTACAAACAACGCTAACCGCTTTAACCTTAGACGTGGTCGTAATAAAAGAAGGAATGTGAGAAAGTATGCCCTCATAGAAGCCAAGGGCTGGCGACGGACATAAAAAATACTTGAAAATCTAGCCTTCACTTCACGACACCTCCAGTACAATTGAGCGAAGAGTGAACTGTATTTTACACATGTAAATGGAATGGTTGGGCGTTGTGGTACGTTTTACCGGTTTTTGTACGTTTGGTATTAGTGCCTTCGGTTTTGTGTTACAGTTTATTTTTAATGGTTTGTATTGGTAGGACGTCTAGGATGTATATGTCACCGTAAAATTGCAAATAAGGATAGATTGCAATCTATCTCGCGAGATTGTGAACTGTCGAATAATTGTGAACTATAGTTCACGGTTGACTTTAAGGCCAACCAATCAGGGACAGCCTTCGGACCGCTGTCCTAAGGCTGTCCCTGATTGGTCGGCTATAGGCTATGCCTATAACTGACCAATCAGGCATTGACATCATTGACAAGTGACATATTTAAGATCGCAATTTATCAGTTTCACTTCGATAGATTGCAATCAGATGAATAATCACACGATAAATTGTAAGCATCATGTTATGGTTCACAATTATTCGACAGTTCACAATCTCGCGAGATAGATTGCAATCTAACCTTATTTGCAATTTTACGGTGACATATATATTTTGTTCTTCTATCTCACTCAAATGACGTTTTATTGGTTGTTTTTGTATCCAAAGTCAAACTTTTGTAATATTAACTGTAATTTTAAAAAAGTATGGGTAAACTGAAGTTTAATATAAATTAGATACTATTTCTAATACAAAATATTCCAATTTTAACGAAACTTTGAAATCAAACTTTGAACTCAAAAGGAAAATTATTTAAAGTTTGAAAATTTATATACATATATCTAGGTTTTCAAACCTTTATATATGTATATAAATTTGCCCATTCGTTTTTCAAATAAGGATAATATTATTATCAAGTCGATAGGTAGGTAAAATCGAAATTTCATAATAATCATACGTCGATTTGAGAACCAAATATTTATTTTGCTCACCTTGAAAGGTCTCCAAGTTAGTTTTTTTCCCTACTCAGTAACATTGTAGACAGACAGTAAGAGGATTAACCATCAAAAATACAAATCGGTTTATGTACGGTTCAGTGCTCTGACACTGGTCTAGGCTATGTAAATAGGTCGCAAGATCTGAAATGCCTATGTTTTAGCTTTTTAAAGTCAAAGGAAAAGCGAAAAGACTAAGCGAAGTGAATACACTTAATTAAAATTATTTTATTGATAACTTGACATGCATAAGTGTTTCATGAAAATCTATTTGCAGAATAAATTAATTCATTTCATTTCTTAGGTATATTTGTGTTAACTAATGAGTTTCCCAAGAAGACTCCAGCGAGAGTCCTTTCGGTAGAATCGCCGTCCAGAAATAATAAGATCATTAATTTATAAAATTCCTATAATTGCGTGTTACTTACTGGCTTTTTACCACATTTAGAAAGTCAAAAGTCGTATGTGGATGATGGTACAACAAAAATTAGGGACAATAAATAAATGTACCTACCTACCTAAACATCATGTAAGTGTCGTAATTTTTTTTAAGTTAAGCATAAAACGTTTTAAACTAATTTCGTAAACGATTAGTCCTAGCCGAAACAAATAGAAATTGCCGGTACGTGTTACGATTTCTGATCAGTAATAAAAACATGCAGCTGTTGTAATAGCAATTTAAAATATTTAAACCAACATTTTAAGCCGTTATAAACTAGCAATCTAGAAAAAAATACTAAGCAACACTTTATGCGCAAATATATACGGTTTAAAAATCCTTTGTAATCACAAATTATGGTCGGAATTTGTGATTACAAAGGATTTTTAAACCGTATACATTTGCATCTTAAAACCGACACATAATATCTCGTTCGCTTAGCTCATTTCGCTTCGCTCGCTCATTTCGCTCACAAATCCTAACTGCTACTTAATCTGAACGAAGCGGCCAAAGAATAACTAATATTTGTGTTAAACTTTTGTTTGCAACAATTTGTTGCGTTGTAAATTGAAATTATCCCTTGGGAAGTGTTAAGGGGGCCGTTTGTATTAATTATAAAGGAATTTGGTTCAAGTGTAGGGTGACCATGGTTACACACTTGAAAGATAATTTGTTAGATACACTAATTTACTCCTAGATCCCAATTTTTCCAAAAAAAAGTAACATGGAAGGGATCATTATTGTAATAATATTACGAATTTTGAAAGTAACATGGTAAAAAAAAACATAAATAAAACGACAAAATATATATATTTATATATATAATGTAATGACACAAAGATAGAACAGTAGTATATAATCATTTACTTGCTATGTAATCATTTACTTACTGACGCCTCAACCAATCAAACTACACGATATTAGCCATTAAAGTTATTATAAAAACACTTCAACAGTACCATTCCAAAGATTTCAAAGTAAATCATCATAAGTCTCCTGCCCTTGTCCCACGCTAAGTGGGGTCGGCGCAACATGTATACTTCTTCCACTCGGGCCTGTCATTCGTCAGCTCTGTGTCTACTCCTTTCACTCCCATATCTTCTCTCACGCGTTCCACCCAGTCTTTTTAAGCCTTCCTCTACTATATCCATTGACATTACATACTCATAGTGAATATCCTACATGAACCTAAATCGTGGTCTCCCTACCCGCAGGTCGATAATTCACACAGATTAGGCGGTTTGTGGCTAACCTAATCCGTAATTGAGATTTTATACCTTTAGATATTGTTTCATAAAAATTACATGAATTTATTGCCTTGGCGCGTGCGTAGAAGGTTAAATTAATTTTATTTCCTTCTCCTTCTAAGCTTAAGTGACCATTAATTAAATTGTAACGACCGTTTTGGCTAAGTGGATAAGAACAACAGTTATTGTGGGGAAATACCCGTGTTCTATGTTCTATTGACTTTAGCTTGTTCTAATTTGCATAATATGCAATGAATATTTCGATATATAATATAAAGACTCCACATAATGATAACTTAATGATTTAATTCTAGCCAGATGTTTAAAGAGGATTTGAATTTAAAATTGGGTGATTTTGAGCTCCAATCCTCTCAATTACCATAAAAAATATCGACAGAAATTCAATGCAGTAGATATTTAGTGTATTCCCGTGTTGTTTTAGATATCTAATACAGAAATGATTCATCATCAGCCCATATATGCCCCCACTGCTAGGGCACGGGCCTACCCTAAACTAGGGCGATCAGGCCTTAGACATTGACGGAAATGCTTAAAGTATCTAATCTTTTAATTCAGAACAATTCATGTGATGTGAAGTATTTTATATTATTAGATATCATTAATATTAACGCAATGCTGTTTTGAAGAAACACACAGACACTCTAGTTCAGAGTAGGCCCGTGCCCTAGCAGTGGGAATGTATATGGGCTTATGATGAAGCATTTCTGTATTAGATATAAGAAACAACACAGGAATAAACTGCCAGCAGTGGGAACGTATAAGGGCTGATGATGATGTTGATGATGATGATGACAGAGATAAACAATCATGGCCACGGGAAGAATAACCTTCCACTTTACTAAAAATAAACGACATATTACCACAAATGTATGCTTTGTCACTACCGACTTACCCTTCTGCAACATAATCTGTGTCCAAAGTTCACAGAGTACATATATTAAGTGCGCGTGGAAGCTGCGAATGATGTATTGCCCTCTGCGCTGACCAGCGGTGATATATGAGATTCTGGCGTGTTTTACCAGCTAGCTACTGGGTTACTCGTTGATCCCTGACATGGCTTGAAACAAGAGGTTCGGAGTTCGATTCATGGGGTTGGGAAAAAGTGATTAAGTTTTGAGTAATGACGTAAAATTATTAAATTTTTCAAAGATTAGTTTCCATGCGGAACATAGGACAGTGCACAAGTTTGTGTGCAAACACAAGTGTACTCTTTATATCGTGAGAATACTACAACCACTTAATCACTACATAGTATAAAGCTGACTGCCTCGTTGGTCTAAACTAAACTCACACAAATTTTGCCCGACCCCGGACTCGAACCGGGGACCTCTCACCCAGAGGCTTCTCTGAAGGATCGCCTTACCCAGCGCTTGCTACCAATAGACCAGCGAGGCAGTCACCTTAAAAGACACCTAAATAACAAACCACAATCAAAAACGATTCCCGCAAAAACACTGGCACAAAAAAAAATCAATTCACATCCCATTTGTGTCCGTCGCTAATCCGCAGATTAAAATATCCGTCATGCGTCCAGTTACACTAAGACCCGGCTTAAATTGTGAAATATTCATAAAGGGGTACGTTTCAAAGGATTTGTGATCTTCAGAGCACCCTAGCGCTTTGCGGGACATGCGGAAACTGAATAATCTGTGTTACGCAACCGATATTTAAATTTCGGACGGACATTTTTAGTGTGTCAGAATTCGGGGTATGATTAGGATTATAAACAAATGGAGAGATTATGATAAAGATCCATTCCTCCCTGATTAAACGAAACTAATGAGTCTTTAAAGTAAACCTTATGGGCATATGAATGTCACGATCATTATATCATCCGAAAGACCACTGCTGTATGCTTGCCTAATTGATCTCCATAGAAATCGGCTTTTTAGAGGACCTTTCCACACTGTGTCTTCCAATCCACAGTCGCCACCCTATAACCTTTTAGCCACAACAATTTTCATTTATGTCACTACATAGTATGAAACATAGTAGTTTACAATGTCTGTCTGTATGTAGGTATGTAAATGTTCATATGGTTTTAATAGGTATAAACATTTGAAAGGAAGGTTTCTGCGTATTATACATGCATAAATTAGAGGAACACTGGTAATTTTACTATCATCACTAAGAAGCCATGACGGATCACTAGAAGTCTAATAAAACAGTATCATTTCCTCAATCGATCCCATTTGACCATACACAATGCGGTGACTTCTCCAATTAAAAGAGTCAACGATTTCCACCCGAAAAGGCTCAACTTGGTCCTGGAAGGCGAATTCGTAGAATTGCTCGAGGCGCACCGACAATCGGACAAACTCACGCCATTAGCAGAATGAAACTCAACTGTATAAACGGCTACTATCCATTCGGCAAAGTTGTAGAGGTGTGTTAAAGTATCGATACTTAACTAGGTTTAAATCTTATAATATACAAAGCTTTTAGGTCTACCTGAAAGGTCATATATTACAATGCAAGAAGCGGCAAATCTAAAACTTGCAGAATAGCTTCTAAAAGATGGACGTATAGTACCCACCCACTAATTTATAAATCACTACTTTTAGGTAGCATTGCTTAGAAAATTGCCCGTAATGTTACTATGTACCAGCAAAATCCTGAAAAAATCACCACAGAATAATAATAAAATTATTTAGTATTAACTAAGAAATCTTTGTTCAGTACCATATTAACGTAAATAAAAAATTCTATATATATATTTATACATGTGATTGGAAACTCCTTTCAAGCATAATGCTAATAAACATGCAGATTAATACTACTAGCTTGAAAACAGTTTTCGACAAGAGGAAGGCCCAAAAAAAGGTGTTGTAACGATCTGGTCCGTGTATCAAAGAACAGGCAAGTCCTGGCCTTGGATAGAGAGCAGTAGATGGGCTTAGAGAACACCTTTTCCCAGCAGTGCTTCAGGTTAAGAAAAAGAAAGTAAAAAGACGTCTCTCCTAAATTGTCTCATCTTAAATCTAAATACACTTGAAATAGCTGAATCAACGCTGTTTTAGACCTCTCCATAACGTTAGAAATACGAGTCCTACCTACCCAGACAAGGAACAAACTTCAAATGTGGATCTCAGATCCACATTCCACCCTCCACGCCACACTCCACGGAGTGAGGGAATCTTGATAGCCTTTAAAAAAAATTAAAAATGACAAAAAAATGCTTTGGAAAAAATATCGATAACCCGTCGATATTACACGTTCGCAACACTAGTGCTCCTAACGTTAACTTTGATTGGGCAATCGTTTCGATCAGTTGAAATTAAAATTTTAATAAAGGGTTGTAAGATTTAAGTTTATTTGACGCGATTCGCTTTGTATTAATAAATATTGTTTTTGTAAAATACATTTTGAATCCTGCGATTGAAAATTTAATAAAGTCATCGTTGTTTTTTCAGTAATGGATTAATATATGTTGTATATTTTATCCAGTTGAAATAGAATGGATATATTATTTTCCATTCAGCCAGTATTGTTATTACATTACCGTATTTTGAATATTTGAACATTACTGGACATTTTGGATATAGTCAGGGGATACTAGTCACAACTATCTGTCCGGTGGTTGGTGAACGGTATACGGGTAAGCGACCCCGGCTCCTCGAGCTACTATCGACTCAGTCCAAATTATCCGAGGCGATAGTATCCTTCCTCCACTTTTCCTTCCCCCGTCATACATCCTTGCTACTCGTGGGAACGCAATGACCTTGTTAAAACAATGCACAAGGCAGAATGGCGGCGACGTGGTCCACAACCCGTCACGTCACGTTTCCCACAGAGGTGAAAAGTGGATCGCTGGAAGTGATCTCTGCCTACCCCTCTGGGAAAAAGGCGTGATTGTATGTATGTATGTATGTACTGGACATTATTTTATTTTCGGCGTTTTTCTTTTCAATATTATCTACTCATATTTAGCGTCGATGGCCGAGTGGTTAAGGTCGTTGTTTTCCATAAGAAAGGACGCCAGTTCAAATTTATATTTACGATTACAATGGTGAAGGAAAACTTTGTGAAGAAACCTGCACACCTATGTATGTAGAGATTCTCAGGTTGTGTAGTCAACCAACCTGCACTTGGCCAGCGTGGTTGACTAATGCCTTATCGCCCTAGTTTAGGGATATGATGTTATGATGAACAAAAATCCAACACAAGTCGTTGTAATGTAACTAAACAAATAATAGGCACCGCCAACATTTTGGTATTCCACCCCTAAGTCCAATAAGCCCCCGGAAATGATTTTATCATCTGTGCACACGGTTACTGTGTTTATTTTCGGGGCTTACCATCAATAGAAAATTTAATCACGCCAACTAGAGGGTTTTGTTTGCACACGTCGTTCGACAGACGGAGGTCCTATGTCGATTCTTGGCGAGTTACCCTAATAATGTGGATGTTTGTTTTGCGAATATAGATGTAAAGATAATACAGATGGGTGCAAGTCGCGTGAACACTTACTGTCTTAGGGTTTTATCACATAGTATAAAACATAGTCGCTTTCTCTGTCCCTATATCCTGTGTATGCTTAAATCTTTAGAACTACGCAACGGATTTTGGTACAGCTTTTTTTAATAGACTCAACCGAATATGGGTGAGTAGTTGGGTGGGTCACTTGTATCTCATAAAATATATCGCATAGATTTTTATTCGACTGCAAACAGAATGAAGTTATGTGTGCTACTTTTTGTATGATTTTATGAATTTCTTCCACTTTTCGTGGTCTGACACAAACGACATCAAATCATAACTTTGTTTTTGTGATAAACTAACTTGGAGGATTTAAATCGATTATGATACAAATCCGACCAACATTTTATAGAGACCCGACGATTCGACCTTTTTACAGGCCTCGGCCACTCGTTAAATAGCCATATTTAAATGAATACGTACAAAAGTGTTTTCAAGAGACATGAAAAGTTTCTTTTTTAAATTAACGCAACAAATAACATTTCTTTTTCTATTATCAATCCTTAAACCAGCTCTACAAGTACCAGTACTACTGTAACGGCAATAAAAAGCATCACAATGCGATCTTCCAAGAAAGTCCTACCTACATAATCTCTACCCGCGATCCTCAGACACATAACTCCGGGCGAACTTAAGTCCGGCTCCTAACTACCCCTTAAGCTCGGCCGGAGGGAGGGCGGCGGAGGGCGACCACACCCGGGCAAGAGCTTAATCTTTGGATCCTTCCGATATTTTGGAGTAATTTGATACTGTGTTTATGGGTATTAGGTTTGTAGACCGAATCGATGCGGCATTGTATTTCATTCAATGGAATAATTGTTTATTCCTTGCAGATATTTTATAGTGTCTTGCGCAAATAGCCAGGCAGTTACATTAGTTTATTGTTTCGGTTTTTATCGGTTTCAAACGACAAAGAGGTTCTATTTACGACTGCATTTGTTTTAACTTCAATGTTTAACGTATTCCTTCTCTATATAAGACACAAACGACATTATGTTTGGTCTACCTTCTTCTATTTGAAAAAGATATAGAATTAGCTGTTTTTTTTTTACTTTTATTTCGTTTTGTCAATTCCTTATACTTAATAGTTCACAATGGCTGAAAATGAAACGGCAATAAAAACCATCACAATGCGATCTTCCAAGAAAGTCCTACCTACATAAGCTCTACCCGCGATCCTCAGACACATAACTCCGGGCGAACTTAAGTCCGGCTCCTAACTACCCCTTAAGCTCGGCCGGAGGTCGGGCGGCGGAGGGCGACCACACTCGGGCGAGAGCTTAATCTTTGGATCCTTCCGATATTTTGGAGTAATTTGATACTGTGTTTATGGGAGTTAGGTTTGTAGACTGGATCGATGCGTCATTGTATTTCATTCAATGGAATAATTGTTTATTCCTTGCAGATATTTTATAGTGTCTTGCGCAAAAAGCCAGACAGTTACATTAGTTTACTGTTTCGGTTTTTAACGGTTTCAAACGACAAAGAAGTTCTATTTACGACTGTATTTGTTTTAACTTCAATGTCTAACGTATTCATTTTCCATATAAGACACAAACGATATTTTGTCTGGTCTACCTTCTTCTATTTGAAAGAGATATACAATTAGCTGTTTTTTTTTTTACTTTTATTTCGTTTTGTCAATTCCTTATACTTAATAGTTCACAATGGCTGAAAATGAATCGGCAATAAAAACCGAAATGCGATCTTCCAAGAAAGTCCTACCTACATAAGCTCTACCCGCGACCCTCAGACACATAACTCCGGGCGAACTTAAGTCCGGCTCCTAACTACCCCTTAAGCTCGGCCGGAGGTCGGGCGGCGGAGGGCGACCACACTCGGGCGAGAGCTTAATCTTTGGATCCTTCCAATATTTTAGAGTAATTTGATACTGTGTTTATGGGTATTAGGTTTGTAGAGCGTGATGAAGATACTGTAAGAAAAAAAATGGTATAAAAAACTTTGAATTTTAATGATTTTATTTTTTGTGCACTGAAAACTAGAAGATAAATAAATAGTTACAATTTACCTATCAACCTACGTAGGTGTTCCCGGTTATTACTATCTCTGAAGGTAGAGGTAGGTAAACTACTACGACTAAAATAAAAACGAAAAATTAATGCTTAAAGCTAAAGAAGCTCTACGCCCTGAGTTATAAAGCGGTCTGAGCGTGCTTTCCAGTTTCATTTATCCCTTTCCTAAAACCGGTATTTATTGATTTGAATAAAAAAAATGCACAAATCTTTTTTTACTACTCAGATAGAATCATTTTACTGCAGGATAGAAACCACTAAAATATCACGGTGTATATCGACGGAACTACTAAATATAAAACCTATAAGAGCAATCATTTGAGGTATGATTATCAGCCTATATACGTCCCCACTGCTGGGACATGGGCACACTCTAAACTAGGGTGACAAGGCCTTAGTCAAGTCCTATAAGAGCAACCGTTTGCAAGCTATAAGTAATGTAGGCTAACATAATTTCACTTCAGTGTTCCTGCCCAAGTTAAGTTGGATTTACTTACACAAATTGCACGAAACAACCGGTAATATTACTTATCCCTTAGTACAGGCTAAGTGATTAATTAAGATTAATTATTACCTCCGGGGAAGTTGATGAACTGAGTAAGGAAAGCAATTCTTACAAACTTGAGAGGTTTGGAATGAAGGTTAAAGTAAAAATGTGGTTAGCTGCTATAAAAAACCGGCCAAGTGCAAGACGAATTCGTGTGCAATGGTTCCGTTCATTAATAAATAAATAAAGATTACACAACATCACATAGATTGAACTGATCCCGTGGTAAGTAGCTTAAACACTTGTGTTACAGATATCAGAATCAACAGTGGATACACCAATAAATATTTATGTATAATAACACACCCAGACACGGAACATACACCGACGTTCGTCACACAAATATTTGTCCCGAGTGCGAATCGAACCCACGAACGAACCTACGATTCTTGTAACCGCCAGCCAGGTTCGTTAACCTCTATTCCATCGAGCCAGTCAAAAAATTTTTGCTCTTTAACTGACTTTGTCAAAAAGGTTGAATGCTATAAACAACTTAACTATCTGATTGAAAGCTAGTAGTTAATATAACCGTGACAAATCATATAAGGCGTAAATTAACATGGAACAAACGTGGCTCGGCGATAAAAAGCAATATGTCCATTAATGATTTGCGGCCGGCACCGGAAACCGCCATTATCGCGGACACGCCGACTTCCGCCGCACGCCGGAAGTCGGCCGCGGTAACCGTTTCCGCTTGCGTTTTTCACCGGAAGTTGTGTGTGTGCGCGCGTTTGTTCTGTTGGCAGTTCTTGGACAATAGTGGTAGCTTTTGTGTTGTAATTTGGGGAATGTCTCATTATTGTGATGTGGGAATATGGCTGTTTCCGTTTTGGTTGGGAAATATTATTTATTTCTTCTTCCTGCAGTAATTTATTTTTGTTATCATCATCAGATGATTTATGGTATAGAATAAGCTATAAAAGAGAAAGAAATAAAATGAAAATTCCTTTCGTTATCAAAGTGTTGTGTAATGGTTTATTTAGGAAACAAGTCACAAAACGTTACTATTGATATTTTGAAAGTAACTCATTACTCTTTTATAGCCATGTCGATTAAAAAGTTATCTTTGTTTTTTCTCAGGCTTGAAAACCCCCGTGCTATACTTAGGTTGTATTCGATCAGCAGATTTATCTCGACAGCGCGACAGACTGAAATTTATAACCAGTTGATATCATTACGAAATATGTATAAGAAAATATATTACATATATGTCAAGATTAATTGTTGATACTTCATCAAAGTGTATAAATAAAAGACGTGTGGCACTCAGAGACTGCCGCGGTAAAGCTATTGCATAGCATCGTCCGATTTCGGAGCAGCTCGTTTCAATTCGTGCGAGTTTCGTAGAGTCGTACAATACGTCATATCGCACGCACACAAACACCGTGCCGAAGTCTACCGAACTGAAACGACGTTAGACGATTGTGAGGTATTTTTCGTTACGGAATTTCTTGGTTCGGTCGCCGCGCTCAAAGCCCGCGATAAAAGCTATGCAATAGCTTAATAAATGCAATCACTAAACGTTACTGCGACAAAAATAACCCCCCACACATCTCTATCCATTTCATTCTCTACCGACTCTACCAACCAATTAGCGCGCTTTGATAACCCTCACAAAACAACTCGCACAGTGACCACAAACATCCCTACACCCAGTAAATAGGCCAAGTATTTTTAATATGCGGCGCGATGAACCTAGAATTCGCAGAATGTCCCATTTACATTACTAGGGCGGGTTTCTCCGGCGGTATTTTTATGTGATACAGAATGAACTGTGCAGTTATTAAAGTGTGCAAGCTTGCACGTCCTGACATTTGACGGATATCAAATTGAAAGTTGCTGACATGTTTGATGCATCGCTGAGATTTTTTGATAAGGGCAATATTTTTATCGGGACTTCATTCAATATTAACTTAAACTATCATGGTTACACGCATTAGAAACAATAATACCGGTCTTTGTTACTTTTTCTAATGTTTCAATAATATTTTGTGAAAATTATGTTGAAAATGTTTATTTAATTTTGTGTTAATTTGACAGTCGACATCACGTGAAGGGTAACACGTACAGTTTGATATATACGTCTAAACCCATGACTTAAGGAAGAATAAAAAAAATAAAAAGCGTCGATGGCCGAGTGGTTAAGGTCGTTGCTAGCCATGCGAGAGGTCGCCCAGGTCTAACCCCGCCAGGTACCAATATATTTTTCAAAATTCATATGTACCATCATTCGACGCTTCAACGGTGAAGGAAAACATCGTGAGGAAACCAGCACACCTGAGAGATTTTTCAACGGTGTGTAAAGCCATGTCAGAGGCCTACGGGTGGTTTAAAACTCTGACACCAGGTTGTTCATCAACCATACGATAAGAAGAAGAAGAAGGGAGAATTCTATGTATTCTTGATGCCCTATTTTTTCAATGGAAAAAAAATAAGGTATTTGTAGACATATAAAAAAATATGATTCAGTCAACAGCAATCATACGTAACACTTTGCACTGTGTATCCTCCTTATTTCAGGTATATAAGCGTCAATATAACAACATAAACTATAAACAATCAATATAAACAATATAAACCAGAATTACGCGTAACCCACTTTTTACTATACCTACAGAGAATCTCACGTTACGTTGAAACTAAACCTTTATAACACCATCTATCGGATTTTCATCCGAAACTCCCCCATTCCGCACGCATTCATTGTCATGCTTTTAATAAATTGGAGGGCCAGTCGACGTGACAGCTCTATTAGGAGTGATCGATACTGAAGAGGTTCTTAAAATGTTTTCAACCTCTTTCGTCTTAAAGACTTGATTGGGGGCTGGACCAAGTTAGAGAGGGATGGCGGGATGGTTGGTGACTATCTTATTTATTTCTAAAGTTACGACACTTGCAGGTCTGTTGGATGAACATTTTTATTTAAAAGTTTTAAATAAATGATTTTAGAGACTGTGTCTCTTAAACTAAGATTCGTAGGTTCAATCTCCACCAAAGGTTTGGATCGTATGATAAGAATTTATATTATGTTCTATGGCTGGTTGACACGGTTAATATAAGCAAAATGTTAATATAAATTGTACACAATAAATTTATGACATCACAAGTGTTTTGTATTGACGGTAACTGTAATTTGGCATAATATTAAATTACCTAAGTATTGAAAAATAGATTTTTGTAAAATATTAAAATAACACGTTCAATGGAATTTACGCTTTCAATTCTCATAGTAAACTAACGAGTTCTGTGCAACTTTTACATACGATTTGAAATAAAACTAATTTTACGGATTAAACTGTAAAGAGTGGTCACAGCGCAGTAAAGAACTTGAAACGTCGGGTCTCTAAATAATATGTTTAGAATAACAATACACGCGAGTTAACTGCCTCGTTGGTCTATTGGTAGCAAGTGCCGCGTGAGGACAGAGAGGTCCCCGGTTCGAGTCCGGGGTCGGGCAAAATTTGTGTGAGTTTTTCTGTAATGAAATTACTCAGCCCGGAGTTAGGAAGTTGGCGGTTGAACGCCCGTGCCTCGGAAAGCACGTTAAGCCGGTGGTCCTGCGCCCGATCTCTCATCGGTCATGTTGGATTGCCGTCTCACCGAATCATGAGAGTAAGGGAATAGAGAGTGCACTTGTGTTTGCGCACACACTTGTGCACTATAATATGTCCTGCGCACTTGGCTGATCTCAATTGAGATCGGCCGCCATGGCTGAAATCGGTCGGACGCCTTACACGCGAGTTAAATCCGTAAAATTAGCTTTATTGCAAATGTTTAGTTTTCGCGCAAATAATAGACAATACTATTATACAAACGAATAAAATATCATATTTACCCATTGTAGTGTATTGACAAGCACGAACTTGTCTCGTGCGCATACGTCACGCGCGGCGGAATTGGACGATACAGTCAGTGTCCGACCGGCCCGCTACGGGGGCAGTGATGGTGCGTTGTCGAGCCAATATTAGGCGTGCTTAGTCAGTGGTATAGTGCAATACGCAGGACACTACATGTGGCGATGAGGACAAACGTAAGTACAATCATTAAAATCATAAAAAGAAAGGAAGAGGAAGAGCTATGTGACAAAATAAAGTGCACAAGATAAGTTATTCTCATAGTAGACATCTACATTACATCGGTCCGGTTGTTTCAAACGTTAGTTATTGCTAGATACCAATACCGGTGCATAGCTTACAATTGTAGAATATTTTAAGAACATTTTGCTATGATAAAAATAACAGCGGGTAGTTATGCACTCGCTACTGATCCTGCAAATTGCCATTTGGGTATTTCGTAACGGTATAGTTACCAGATGAAATGACTTTTACATTGAATTATTGTAACATAGCATTACTTGAATATGAAAATATATAAATGACCGTATTGGATATGCGTTCTGATGTTGAAATGTTTAATTTGTTATGTAAATAGGTACCTACGTTCCTTATTCGATTATATTCCTATGCTGCTAAGTATAGGAGGTAGGTATCGCAGGGTACCTACGATTAATGCTTGGTTGCCTCTGAACGTAGCAACCAACGTAGCAAAAAATAAAATAATATTTGAATAAGTTGACCATTCAATTGGTATCTTCAGGACTCACGTATACTTAAATGTATTTATTCCATTAATTGATGGGAAAAGACTTTCTATGACTATTGATATACCTATAAATATTTACATATCTAAAGCAGTTAAAATTGAACTGATTGAAATTGATGTAATTGAAATGAAAATAAGTAGTTGTCTTTCAATGTGTTTACTTATTATTAGTTAATATAATGAAAAACACCTCGGTCGGCCGGCCGACCGGCTCAGGAATGCGGACCTTTTGTTCTTTTTGTTGCTTCTACAGATAAATTCTTATATTTTCAATAGATTTAATATGATGGAACCACAATAAAGGTAAGCAGACAAGAACCTGATCATTAAATTGAGTTTGGTATTATGAACATTTTTCATAATATTGTTTAAACAATATTATACCTATACTTATCATACTATTATGATGCTGAAGAGTTTGTTTGTTTGTTTGAACGTGCTATCCTCGGGAACTACTGGTTCGGATTGGGAAAATCTTGTTGTGTCGGATAGATTATTTATCGAGGAAATGAAATGAAATTAATGGAAAATGTCTAAAAACGCAAAAGCAGATGATATTGATCTGAATCATTGAATTAATTATTCTAGATTGCTAGTCAAAGCGGATAAAAGTAATCCGATCATTCAATTGATATGAAATAGACAATATTATGTTAAATAAAAACACACAAGCAGATGATATAGATCTGAATCATTAAATTGATTATTACATATTGCCCCATTTCACAATACCCCGTTAATATTGTTACATAGTGCCCCATGTGCAAACTCCTTATTTTGCAATGATTTTTTTTGTACACAATTATACAACGGGGTGCTATTTTCATAAAATAAAAGAAAAATACTTTTCACATTCACATTGTTAACGTTACCAAGAGACATATACGTAAACAAGGTGTATGTTAGTTACTTAGTAACCTTATTCACTTTAAATTGAACTTTTAGTTGTTATTAAATGTACTTGAACTTTAAGGATGCACACACTACAGCGCTGGTGCTAGTTGCATATGTTCAAAATAGTCTTCTTCAATATTGTACATACAATGATAGCTACCTTATAATCACAAATACTAATAACAACTTAAATAATTAATAATAAATATGGAGACTTTGTACAATTGTAAACAACTTTATAATATAAAGTTTGTTATTGGGGATAGGTGACAAATTTGAGCAGATTTATACTCGCTGAGTTTCTGGTTATTAAATTAACATAGTGTATGCAAACAAATGTTTGTGCATCGTTGGTAATAATAGTGTTACAATTTACCATGGTATGATTTATCTTATCTGGCGATAAATATTTAATCGTTAATAAACCCGTTTGTAACAATGTGCTGAATACATAAGCTACATGAAATATGAAGCATTTTAATAAAAGGAGGACTCGCTGCCGATTACGATACAAGATTAATCCTAGTAGAAAGCAGACATTCAAAGACTGTTAACTGCGAGTATATTAATTTACTATGACCATTAACGACCTAATTGCAACAGTCAATTGTATCTTTTACTTTTGGAAAAAAATATTATTATTATCAGTGATTGCATCACGAGACTACTGAGTCTTTGATTATTATTATTATAATATCAGGTCTTTCCTATCTTCTCGGTCTTATGACCGATATAACAGAAATTAGGAAAAAGCGTTGCTAAGTACCTAAACTTCTTTATTAGCTGGAATAACAGTGAACTAGATTATATGTGTCTTATAAATTACACATTGTTCAGAACTTACCTTGTTTAAAAACTTAATATTTATGTATAACGTTGTGTTGATGGTGTAGCTTGCTCAAAATAAATATTAACCATTTAATTGACTCAATTGTTATGGTTCAAAAGTGCTTACGGAAGAACCTTTATGAAATAAATTCAATAGAAAATAAGAGCAGTCTTTGATGTGTCATGCTAGGGAAACAATAATAAATCGCTGAATGATAACTTGTTGGAAGGGCCAACGTTGCAGAAAGAGCTAAGGTACACGGTTTTGCGTTGGAGAGTTAAACCTTTATGCTTGACAGTAGATATTATCAAAATGTATCGACGGATACAAGTTAATAACGTTGATACTGACGAGGGGATACTGTGGAGAGAGGATACGAGTGCTGAAATTAATCATTATATAATATCGAGACACCTTTGGCGTAACTTCCTCCCGATACATTGCAGCAGTCAGCTTGTGACGAAGGCGAACATTATCCGCTAGGCGCTGAAAAGTTTGTTACCTATTTTTATAATATGGATGATCTAATATCAAGGTTTGAGAGCAAGGAGACACAGGAACACAGGACACAGGACACAGGAACACAGGACACAGGAACAGATGAATGAGCTATTAGCCAAAGGAGGATTTGAACTTCAGAATTGGACAAGTAATTGTCAGGAATTATTAAAAGAAATTAAAGATATAGAAAGAGAGGGAAGTCAGGATAAGGTTAAGGAAACTCAATATATCTAGGAAAGGAAACAGCGACAGAGCGCATTAAAAAATAGGTGTTGGAATAAATCAAGTAGAAATTATATAATTCCCCAAATTCGATAGATCGAAGATATCTTAATCGATATTGCGATTGATGAAACTGTTGGACCTGTAGCTTAACCATGCCGGTGAATAATCAATTCTTCTTAAGGAAAAAGTAAAAAAAATAATAAAATCAAGAAACTACTTGATAGTGACATGATTGAGCCTGCAAAGCAGCTATTTAAATGGGTTCCAAATATGGTTCCCATTATTAGATTGGAAATATTGTGGTCAAAAGCCGTCCATTAAATTGGAAAAACTGTGATCTTAAGATGTCCATTAAATTGGAAATATTGTGGTCATAAGCCGTCCATTAAATTGGAAAAACTGTGATCTCAAGATGTCCATTAAATTGGAAATATTTTGGTCATAAGCCGTCCATTAAATTGGAAAAATTGTGATCTTAAGATGTCCATTAAATTGGAAATATTGTGTTCATAAGCCGTCCATTAAATTGGAAAAACTGTGATCTTAAGATGTCCATTAAATTGGAAATATTGTGAATATGATCTTAAGAAAAAATAAATAAATAAAACAGTGAAATTGTGAAGTAACAACTAGAAGTCTACGGAAAAAAAAATGGGAGATTGTATTCCCTATCTGGACGGAAGCAGAGCAAATCTGGTCATTTAATTGACAAGGAAGATATATAACTTAATAAAACGAAAATTAAATACTGAATTTAAGTTGGGTATTGTATGATGCCAGCAAATTGGGTAAAAAACCCAGCTGGACCATTCAATTGGTTGGTTTCAAAATGCCTCACAAAAATCCACAAATGTGCCAGTAGTAATACAACCTGGGTGTATGATGGGAGTGAAACGCGCATTACAGGCGACTTCTGAGGTTGCTGTTGATATGCTTGACTCCTTCTTGCCGTTCTTTCTAAAGGTTGTTCGATGTTCAATCGAGATTACCACTTAGGAGATTACTATAGGATATGCGTAGAGCTTGATATTGATTATTAGGATCAAGAACTTGCAGTGTTTCTAGTGAGGAGACGAAGTATTGGTAGTAGAAGAAGTATGTCAAGTATTTCTGAAAATGCATAAGTGAAGTTAGCGTAGAGCGCGTATGCGCATTCTGCGCGTGTCGGACATGGATGGCTTTATATACCACTCGGCGCCCATTTGGACGGCGTCTGGTAGACCATAGAGGTAAATGGCGTAGCATGGCATTAAGCATAACCAATGCCATGAGTAAAAGCATCAAACATTTGGAAAGACTTATGAATTTATAATGTCATAATTCATTGCCCACGGTGGTATACTAAACTGCCTCGTTGGTCTATTGGTAGCAAGTGCTGCGTTAGGACCGAGAGGTCCCCGGTTCGAATCCGGGGTCGGGCAAAATTTGTGTGAGTTTTTCTGTAATGAAATTACTCAGCCCGGAGTTAGGAAGTTGGCGGTTGAACGCCCGTGCCTCGGAAAGCACGTTAAGCCGGTGGTCCTGCGCCCGATCTCTCATCGGTCATGTCGGATTGCCGTCTCACCGAATAATGAGAGTAAGGGAATAGAGAGTGCACTTGTGTTTGCGCGCACACTTGTGCACTATAATATGTCCTGCGCACTTGGCTGATCTCAATTGAGATCGGCCGCCATGGCTGAAATCGGCCGGACGCCTTTATTTTATTTATTTATACTAAACCTAAATCTGGACACGATAACTGACATTCATTTTGGATCATCTTATAATATCAGGTCAACTCATATAAGAATTGAAAATTATATCAGGCCAGCTGATCAACTACTGATCAACAGCACACTGACCGAAACTGAATCACCTTTAAAATCAAGGCAAAAATAAAAAATATAACATATTTTTCATTTTTGAAATCAAAAGTCCATTGATTGCAAGAGACTACTTCGAGATCTACCAGCTCGTACCGATTCAGCATCAATGTGATCAATATACAGCCTGTTTCGGAATATGTAGCCATGAATATCCAGAAGGACTCATTTCTGACTATAGATCACTCTGATCTACAAGCATGCAATCAATATGATGACAACGCGATCTAAAGTCCATTACAACAGCCAATATATCACGTCAGATCAGTCTCTGTGTAAAAGATGACGTGTCTAAACAATAGGTTAGTGACCACCATGAAGTGCCAACCTATATGGTCACAACTATACGTAACAAAAACACACCTTTACTCGTGATGCGAATCATGCACAGTACGCATCATATGCGGGAATCAAGTTACATCGGAACAATTAAATGGAGATGACATTATCAACCTTGAAGAATGCATTACAAGTATAAAGCATAAAACCTTTACACATTTTCTCATAAACTCCAATGAAAACAGATAAACACAGAGGCAATGTACTGAAAATAGAGATCCCTACTATAAATCATATGATGGAATTAGAACTGCTCATTATTAGCGAAACAAAGATGATTAAAGAAGACTTTAACAATCACACCCAAGTTCAAACAGATTTGAAGGGAATAGGATCTCAAATAGATCAAAGGATTTTTCATCTCATGATGTCACAATACGTGCTGATAAACACCGTTATCATACGTGCAGCCACGCCATTGCACTAATCCGGCTCGAAAGACCATGAAGATTAACTGTGCTTTCCGTACAACTTTATCATCCAAAGTTGTAGAAGAAAATATTGATTTATTGATACGTTATTGCTTATTACCAGGTGATGTACACGCGATGATTGCGCTAAATGTTAGCTGAGTTAGGAGAATGATATTGGAGCGATTTGGGTGAATGTTGCTGGATGGACATTATGTATATGTGTTACACCGTACAGAAAAAAAAGAGAAGGTAAGAAGGATGTATAGCGGAATAAAAACTCCACGGAATGTTGTTTTGAACTAATGGATAAAGTGTATGTTAAGAACACAGCCAAAGAAACTAAGCTGGCGTTTACTTATGACCATGTACCTCATACGGTAGAAAAAGCAATAGCCGACGATGTATTTATAATAAACTAAACAACACTGTGAGAAGAAGTGAAGTAAAACTAGAGAAAGAGAAATACTCGGTGAGTCCACTTCAATTTAACAAATAGATAATTTGTTTGTGAACTTAAAGTTATTTTCAAATATCTAACTAATACTTCATTGCATGTTTTTATGACACATCTTCTAAATTAAAACAAGAAAGGGATGTAGTGTATTGACAAGCACGAACTTGTCTCGTGCGCATACGTCACGCGCGGCGGAATTGGACGATACAGTCAGTGTCCGACCGGCCCGCTACGGGGGCAGTGATGGTGCGTTGTCGAGCCAATATTAGGCGTGCTTAGTCAGTGGTATAGTGCAATACGCAGGACACTACACCCATATTTCACAGTCTCATCCTTTAGACCACACCCCAACTCCTGTCTATTATTCCGCCCTCCCATATTGTATTATTATATATCGTCGACATCTGTGACCCGATGAAAATCGTCGTTTCGTGTTACAATAACGCACTTTCAATTTCGTTTCAGGTACGTATGGTGGCACATGGCTGTATGAAAGGGGCGGCCTTGTTATGGTGAGAATTTTGAGATCTTTTTTGAGCATGGAGAGATTTTTTTATTAAATTATTATTCTGTGTACTTCTAGGACGAGGAAAAAATATATTTTTAAACATTATTTTTTTTATATTTCTAGATACAAGTATGTCATATTCCAAGTGGGTAAAATGATATCATATTTATTACTTGCCCTAATGTTTGACAGGGCATGTAATGATAGTGACTCTGACAAACATTATTCAAATTTATAATGAATGTAAATAATATTGTTATATATGTACTTTAATGGTTATGTAAAAAATCATATTAATGCATGAATTAATGTGATTGTTTACATATCTACATCCATTATAGGATATTCCAATATTATTTTCATCACTACCTATCTGATCCGTACAGTATTAACCTTTAAAGCAGTAGACTATAGGTTCAACAACAGTTGACAGTAGGTTCGTAATTTATCAACTTTATATTACGAGAATGAGGCTTACATTATGGAGGCAATATGGTTGGTATTACAATGCATAGGGTACAGTTGTAATCCATTTAGAAGAATAATAGAGCCAAATCTTATTCAATAACTATATTGTTTATCGCTTTTCCATTGATGGAAACTAGACGACTTATACTCGTAATATTTCCACATATTCAACCATACGTAGAAACTTTTCCAAAAAAACAAAAAGTGAACAAGTACTTCCAAACGTCGGCAAACAAAAAAGTGCTCAGAAAACGGCGGGCCCTCAAAAAGGTTAACATTAAAAGTTGGAAGAGTTTTTTGTGAGCAAACTCAGACTTGGCGGTCGAGAAATAGAATATTGCGTCGTTGGGCCGCTGGGGACGCCATTACAGATTTGTTTTATTTAATAAACCATTGTTTTCAGCCAGTAGTAAACAAAACACGGTTGCGATAGAAAAAATATCTAACACCGGTGTATTAGTGTCTCGACACCCGTGCCTTAGTATCTGACATGATGTCACAGTGTGTGACACTGGTGTCTTAGTATTTGCTACGCCTGTTTCGAGTGTCTGACACTGATATCTTAGGATCTGAAATATGTGTCTCTCGTTTTTGAAAATTGTGTAGCAAATGTCTCACAATGGTGACTTAGTATCTGGCACGTGTCTGACATTCGTGTCTTTGTGTCAGACACACATTTTTAAATGTCTGACTCTAGTGTCTCATGCGTCGGACACTCGTATCCTAGACTCTGACACTCTTGTGTCAAGTGACCAAAAATGGTGTCTTAATTTTTGACACTGATGTCCTATTGCCTGACATTTGACAGTTTGACATTGGTCGTCTCAAGAATCTGACACTCACGTGTCAAGTGTCTGATACTCCAGTGTCAAGTGCCTGACACTAAGACACATACACACTTCGTATCACTCATTATAGGCTTTCTCGTCTGACTGAGTATATTCCAATCTTGTTACACTATAGAACTATTGTTCCGTGACCCTGATTTAGTTAATTAGGCGTAATTCAATCTGGATGCGCTTAATAGTAGGTGCAATGCAATTAACGCATCACTTGACAAGTAATTAAGCCAGTTGTTTGTGTTCTATTCTTGTTAATCCTTACTTATAATAAGGCGTCCGACCGATTCCGGCCATGGCGGCCGATCTCAATTTAGATCAGCTAACTGCGCAGGACATAATTATAGTGCACAAGTGTACGCGCAAACACAAGTACACTCTCTTTTCCCATACCCTGATAGTTCGTGGAGACGGCAATCCGACATGACATGCTTTCCGAAGCACGGGCGTGCAACCGCCAAATTTCTGACTTCGGGCTGAGTAATCCACTTGCTACCAATATACCAACGAGACATTCAAATATTTAAAAAAGGTGTGAAAGTTATTAATATTGTAAATGAAAAAGTAACTGTCGTCACGCGACAATGACTAAAACAAATAAAATGAAATTTGATACGCATATAGTCTCGAAACTTAGATAGGATAATGCTAGTGATGTATGCTACTTACTTCTGAACCGACGTAGCTTATGAGAATAGTGATAAATTTATTAGAGTGAAAACTTGATGTTTATTCTTGTTCTGGCAATTTTTTTTACAATCATGTCTATTTTGACAACCGGACAAAGACCTTGTTCCGAAATTTTGGGTTCAAATCCTGGGTAGGACGTTGTTTCATGACATCATCTTTTAAGACTTCCGTCCGGCGGACTGGCCAACTCCGACCCGCACAGCTCAATACCAATGCGAGACTCCACGCCTTGTCTCGTTGTTGCCGCAGCAGTGGTCTCCTTTTTCACGGCTTTCAGGGTGAGTGCGACAGGCTCAACATGGTCTATTGTGCCTGTCGACCTCATATGTGGATCTCACTACCGCTTACCATCAGGTGGAGTGAGGTCATCTTGTTAGCCTCTTATAAAAAAAAAGTACTAGTAGTATAGTATACATTACTCGGATTCAGAAAACGGTGCCAAACACCTCGGAAAGCATGATTGCCGGTAGTTCTACGGCTAATTATCCTTGTCCCGGTGGTTATTTTGGAGTCACACATCGAACTATGATAGTTAAGGATCAGAGAACGCACTACTTGTCCTCATAAAACGTCGCAGTGGGTCGATCCCCATTAAGATTGGCCTCCATAGCCGAAATCATTACTTCCTGACAAACATGTCTTCCCAAACAGAATCCTACATCACGCCACATCAAGAATTAGCAACCACACACATATATTACCGGTAATTCAACCAAGTTTTCACATTTTCTTGCTACTGCGTTTCCAAGAACTTTCCCTTGTAGATCCCTAAAGAACGGTGGTATACTTTCGGGCAAACAGAAATGAGTCGTATGATAAAGTGGTTAAGAAGCAAATTTGCAGGAGGGAGACGATAAAAGGGTCTTTCAGATACAAATTCCATTTTTACAAGAGAATTGACAGGGGCAGACTGAGGCGGCAATTTGAACATATCGCGTTCGCTTGAACAATGTGGTTTTGTTGTTCATTTTACTTTATAAAAGGTATCTTTTATGTAAATACTTCCAGGATGACCTCCCTCCACCTGAAAAAAAGTAGCCGTTAGGTTATCATATGAGGTCGTTTAAGTAGGTACATTATCACTAATAAAGTAGTACATATTTAGAAATACAACTTATTTTAGGGATAAAATAAATATTTGAACATAATTATTTAGAGAACCGATGTTTCGGTCAGATCTTTCCACGACGAATAAAGATATCTGTAACAAAGTATATTTACCCGACTGCCAAAGAAGGAGGGTAATGTTTTTCGAGTGTATGTAAGTATGTATGTATGTCTTTTCCTTTGTGACCTCCTGTAGCCTAAACGGCTTGATGGATTTTGATGTATGAGGTATCGTTAGATTTGTCTTGATTACGGGAGTGTCATAGAATACATTTTATCCTAAAAGTCCCACGGGATAAAGACATAATAATATTTTTTCTAAATTTCCCTTTAAAAAAATATGTATGCGGTATCATTAGATTCATTTCAATCACGGGAGTAATAAAAAAACAAAATACCCGACTGCACACTAAAAAAAGAGTAAAATAAAAAAATTATTATTAAAAAAACAAAATACCCGACTGCACACTAAAAAAAGAGTAAAACAAGCCCCACAATAATATTGATCAATCAAATGCTAAAAACTAATTATGTAATACCGTTTAAACAATACCTATATTAAAATACACTACAATATGTGTTCGTAATCGATAGTTTAATAAACAGAAACTTATTTTGAATACAAATTTACTGAATATAATTTATAAATGTTGATGGAAAGCATCGCAGGCGGGGACCACCTTGACCGCCACCAACGAAAATTCTGCTAAATGGTCCTCTGTTGCATCCTCCATTGCAGCATTTGATCGATCAATATTATTGTGGGGCTTGTTTTACTCTTTTTTTAGTGTGCAGTCGGGTATTTTGTTTTTTTAATAATAATTGGATAATTATGTTTCATATCCTGTTATACAAAAGTTTCTTCCGTAAAATAAGATACATTTCAAATGCTTTGTAGAAACCTACGCGTCACATTACCAACCCAGATTATAATGTGAAAACCCTCTCCCACAGTCCAGAACCTACTGTTTTATTCAATCTTGAACAAAATTCATTTCGCAACTATAAAGAACTCTCAACAAAAATTAACCGCCAAAATTCCATTAAACTTCCCCCTGGCTACGGGCCTGAGCAACGAAAGTTTCATGAAAAACTCAACGCTCGGAGAGACATTGTGATTTCAACTTTTTACTACATCTTATCTAATGAGTAACGGCCCCGTGGCGAGTGCTTTTATACCAGATTTTAAATTATTGCGATCCGTCATTGGTGATGTTACCCTAGTATTAGGAACTGAAATGAGATTTTCTTTTTTTTCGTAGATGAGTCGTTTTCTTGTGAAAATGTATGCTCTTTGCATTTGACTTCGTATGAGATCAGACGTAGAACTTAATATTCTGTGACTGTTTGCGTCTATGTCATTAAATAATGCATTAAACTACGTTTCTATGGGTTCACTATCGATAAATTGACCTTATAGACCAAATCTACAGGTTCTGTCAATTGCAACTGTCTAAAAAGATGTAGATTTAATTTTTAAGTTAGAAACATTATGAACACGATTGTGCAACGCAAAAATGTGGTAATGTTTTTATCAGTCTATAGTATTGTCAAGCTTGTATTACTTTTATGACATAGGTTATTGTGATTTAAACTTTTTTCTACATCTTACTAATGAGTAACGGCCCCGTGGCAAGAGTTTTTATACCAGATTTTAAATTATTGCGATCCGTCACTGGTGATGTTACCCTAGTATTAAGAACTGGAATGAGATTTTCTTTTTTTCGTAGATGAGTCGTTTTCTTGTGAAAATGTATGCTCTTCTTTGCATTTGACTTCATATAATAATGTTGAACTATTGACTTTAGACCTAGAACTTATATTCTGTGATTGTCATCAAACTAGGCTTCTATGGGTTCACTATCGATAAATTGACCTTATAGACCAAATCGACAAGTTCTGTCAATTGTAACTGTCTAAAAAGATGTAGATATTTTTTTTTACTCAGAAACATGTCCCGACTGTGCGACCCAGATTAATGGTAATGTGTTTATTATTCAATGATGTATTACCAAACTTTTAGTCCCTTTTAACACAGATATACTGTGATTTCAACTTTTTACTACATATTATTGTCTAATAATGTACCAGATTTTAAAACTTTTTTTCGTAGGCAGTCTTGGCAACGAAATCCATTTTTAACCTTTTAGCCAGCGAAATACTCACTAAAAGCATACACAAACAAACTTCACAAAACCCACAATTCTCTCCACTATCTCTCACCTTTCTTGTATAAGGTAAACTCGGCACTAAATTAACCAAACTGCAAGGAGCCAAGCAATGGCGGTTGCAAATCGGTCTCCGAGCAACCATCAGGAAGACGTACGGCGCGAGAGGATCTGTAAATGTGTTCAACACGTATATTGTGGGTGGGAGCGGAGTATCGGTAAGGGGTTGTAATTAGACCGGATGGACGACTCGTCTGAATGGTTAGATACTTGTTTAATAAGGCTTTGATAAGACTTTTTCCGATTTTAGTTATTTATTTATTTACACCTGGTTTATGGGCGCTAAATAATATTGGGGCTGTAAATATGAGCTGTTATTTTTTTATTGTTTTCCCGGTTATTAAAGAAGGTCTTTTGGGTTATTATTTAAATGATAATGTGATATGACAATAAACATTTTGATTATTTTTAACTATTCTGATAATTTGAGATGCTATTGAAAAGTGATTACGACATGCAAGGTTCTGTAAATGTGTTCAACACGACATTGTAGGTGGGTGCGGGGTCGCATGGGGTAGTAATTAGACCGGACGGACGACTCGTCTAAATGGACAGATGTTTGTTTTATAAGGCATTGATAGACTAGTTTTACTGCTATACTTGTAATTGTCAAGATTTATGAAGATTATTGAGCTTCTCATTATAACCAGATATTTTAGCGCTTAGAAATTTAGCATTTAAATATTGTGTTGGTAATCGGAAATGAAATTGCAAATATTGATACTGTTCAACAAACAGCAAAACACAATAGTTTCATACAGTATGATTAGTAAGCTCGTTTGTAGAGCGTTTTATTTTCGTAATGCGACATGTAATAAACACTTCATTTTTACTTTTCTGAAGATGTCAATGGCGAGTCTTGTACAGAAATTATATCTTTTTTGTAACGCCTTTAGGAGTACCTTAATAAAGTCCTATGAGAACTTTGTTTTTATATACCACAATGATGTGATATAGGAAGAAAGCGTAGAATTTGTATGGGTTACTTTATTATAACCTAGTATCCAAATATACAAACTTTAGTATTCGGCCTCTGCTCGTGTATGTCTAATTTAATAGGTACCAAAAAGCAATTACCTGATTAAATTCCCGCTTCGAACCAGCGCTAGCATTAATTAATCTTCGTTCTTAGGGTTCCGTGGCTATTAATTAATCTAACAAGTGCTTGGCATGAGTCTAAGTTACCGGTCGACCCAAAAAATGTAACGCTAGTAACATAATGTTGTAAGGTAAGGTGTTGTGTAAGGTTTTACATATTTACATACTTCCAATATTTAGATCACTTACATACGTGCGATTAAGTAAGCAAACATCATGTTTGATTTAATGTCACCTTAAGATTTAAATTCTTTACACTAAATACTATGTTACCCTGACATTAACTTTTAACATCCATGTTAGTATTATAATTATACAAGTGTTATGAAGTGATAGGTATCATTTATGATTAATTATCTAGTTAACGCTTCATCAATAGAAATCTACGGAATTCAGCAAACATAACACTCACACTTGACCGTCTATCGTGAAATAAAACTCGCAACTTATCTGAACATTAAACGAGGGTAGAATGAGTAGCAGAATTGCGATACCCTAGACAATGTATACCTTTCAGGGTTTGAATATACATCAATAACCTTCATTATACAGAATGAGAGGCATATTGTTAACCAATTCACTAACAGCGAGGTAACTTTTTTTCAGGAGCATTCTCATGAAAATGCCTTTTGTGATGGCCGATCTTTTGTGAGGCGTTTTAATTCAAAATAATGCGATGAAAATGATAGTAACAATGAGGGGAAATCGTGAATTACCGCTTTGAGTCTTGCTTGAATAGCCTGTTTGAGCTTTTGTTAGTGAACTTTGAAACGCGTAGATTACATACACACCTATTAACTTGTAGGGAAGCGTTGATTATTATGTTATACACACAGACTTTACTGTTCCTAGAAAATGATTAAATAAAGTGGAAGAAAGTAGAACAGACTAGTCTGTAGAGAAGGGAGGGCCTTCTCTACAACACAACACGTTATGGACAGCCATCCGCAGCTTACCACCCAGCTTATGCATTTCCTCCCTCCTAAAGTCTTGGGACTCTTCAGGCAGATCATTAAACCGTATCTTTGCATATTGAGCCTGTCGACCTCATAAGTGAACCTCACAACCGCTTAACATCAGGATTATCACTACATAGTATAAAGCTCAACTTCTCGATTCCCGTGTCTGTCTGACCCTATGTATGCTTAAATCTTTAAAACTACACAACGGATTTGATGTTGTTTTTATTTATATATAGAGGGATTTATAACGAAGGTTTTTATGTATACTTTAACACGGAGTGAAGTGAGGGCGGATCACTAGTATAAAATAAATAGCAAGACAGTTACAAGAATTGCACTCAAACATAACTCAATAACCCAATGAAGCCTCATTCAATGAAAGCTAAAAACCATCACATTAATCCTGAAACCGGAAATAAGGCTGAAATTGAGACGACGCTTCAGGCGACTACTTCCGGCGACACCGGAAATGCAGGCTGCTAAAGAGGACGTTTCCTGTTATCTGAGTGCGGATTATTGATGCAAAAGCAACTTTAAGTGTAAGCTTTAAGGTGCATTATAGTATGGCAGGTGGAGTTTGTTAGTTTAAAATATGGTGTTCGTGCGTCTAGTTTGGAGAGATGGATTCGTGCATTGAAAGTCGTTATAAATGTCTTTTTATGTTCAGTTAACGTTTCAAAATGGTGGTTGGGGTTTTAGTTGAAACTTGAAGACTTTTTACACTATATTAGAGGCCATTTGAGATTCAATCAGTTTACAATAAGATATAATGTAGGTTCTTGCAATACCTTTCACAAAGTAAAAATATTTTTATATTTTCACTTTTGAAATGTTATTTGAAATTGCATGCTTGAAGGAGCTTCTGTATGGTTGCGTTATTTATATAATACTAGTGACCCGCCCACGCTTCGTTTCGGGTAGGTATATTATACATGAAAACCTTCCTCTTAAAACTCTCTTTTTATTAAAAATCCCGCATCAGTCCGTCCGTTGTGTTATTTTTAAAGATTTAAGCATATATAGGGACAGACAGACGCGGGAAGTAAATACTATGTAGTGAAGATAAATATATTTGAAATAAAACGAATGTTACGGAATAAACTAGCGCGTATTATATCTAAACACATTATGTAGAGACCGGACGTTTTAAGCTCTACAGCGCTCGTGGTCACAGGCAAGACAAGTATATTTGAGTGTACCTTAGAAATCGAATAGCAGTAGTGGTGTCGGAGTTATTTACTACCAACTGTAAGACTTGTCTAAGGGACCGGGGGATCTCAGTAAAGTGAGCAACAAACAGTGTCGGAACATAGCCTGCGACGGTGGTGCAAGTTGACTAATAAATTCAAAATCTATTGCTTCATTCAAGAAAAGGCTTAAACAAATATTTTTATTCCTATATTATATTCGTAACGGGGTTTGAACTGGCTACCTCTAGCAACCAACAGCCTTAACCACTAGGCCATGAATAATCTACAATAGAAGATAGATACAAAACTCCAAAAACAAATTAAGTGACAGCCACAATCGCTTCCTCCTATAATATAGGACTTGTGCCACCGTCTAAAGGACCGGGGATCTCAGTAAAGTAAGCATCAAATGGTGTCGAGACTAAGCTTGCAACGGTGATCCAGGTTGACTAATAATATTGACATAAAAATATTAGTCTTTATGGGTCTACACTCGTTATTAGGAGTAGCAAATACATAGCTACTTACTACCCGACGCTTGCGATCACTTGATTGGTGTCACCCAGTCGAAACGTCGGGCATTAAGTAGCCATGTATTTGCTACTCTTAATAACGCGTGTAGTCTCATAAAGACTTATATTTAATGTAATGGAACGTGAAAGTCTAAAATCTTACAATTTATTTCATACTTAGTCAAAGTGAAAATCTTTTTTTTTTGTTACGAGCTAAATGTTGTTACTGGTAGTAAGCTTAGAGTGGAATTTTACAGACTTAGTTATTCTTTTCGGGTACTGCAATATAGACGGACACGATAGTGCATTTTGTAGCCCGAGCGGGAATCGAACCCACGACTCTTGGCCTGAACCACTAGGCCATCAACTCCCTACAATAGAAAGGAGACACAAAACTCCATAAACAAAATGACAGCTACAATCGCTTCCTCCTATAACAGGACGACTTGAAACTTGCCACGTTCCGTAGTTACATTAAAACGTGCCCAAGTAATTGTTTGGGCCGGTTTGTTTCAAATTCGATACAAGCGAAGTTGCCATTCCAACTGTGTAGTTAGAAGTTCGGTTCCCGTCTTAGTTATTGCGGTGCAAGTACAAGTTTCATGTTTCTTCATTAGTACCTTGTACGTTGATTGATTTAAAATTGCCTGTTGAATTTTGCTTGTGTATTTATGTGAAGGAGGCATAGGATTGTAGTTTTGTTTTTGGTTTTTACTATTGTCTATTAGAGTTTTAAGCTATTGCATAGCTTTTATCGCGGGCATTGAGCGCGGCGACCGAACCAAGAAATTCCGTAACGAAAAAAACTCACAATCGTCTAACTTCGTTTCAGTTCGGTAGACTTCGGCACGGTGTTTGTGTGCGTGCGGACGTATTGTACGACTCTACGAAACTCGCACGAATCGAGACGAGCTGCTCCGAAATCGGACGATGCTATGCAATAGCTATACCGCGGCAGTCCCCGAGTGCCACACGTCTTTTTTTATAGTTTTCTTTTTAGTTTCTATTGGCACATTAAATAAACACATATGCACACCAAATCGGTAACACCATAAAGTAAATTTTCGATTCACATGATGGTATATCAAATCTACAATATTACTTTGGAAATGTCACTTATACAGTCATGACAAAACAAATGACATAGTCTGACAAAATCTATCCAAAGTTTCAGGATGTAACTATGGTGTTCCATTCTTCCGGAGTAAAGTAATACAATTATCTTCAAATACATCACCGATTCAATTGAACAAAACAATACTCAAAACTTAATTATGCCTAGAAAAACAAGCCCTAGCCGTTTTGCGAGCCATCCCTCATAAATTACAACTTTCTTATCTTTCTCGTACTTATCTATATCACCCTAAAGTTAAGATTAAAATATAGACCTCTTTTTTGGGATATTGCCAGTTTTCCCCCCTCAAGGTCCTTTCCCTTGGAAAATATATTACGATAAAAATACTATTACTATTGTACGGCTATCAGACAATCGGCATACATGTAAGAAACATAAAAAAAGCTAATAAAATCACTTATCTTAGGACTGGACCTTGAGATAGGAGGGCGTAGGATGCAAACCATTTGAGTTTTCGTTTTGGGCAAATGTGAATGTTCGTAACAATGTTGGCCAACTGGTTTCGATTGTGGTGGTTTTGCTTTTCTCAATGGTGATCAGCCAATGTACAAGACATTTTAGGGTTTAAGTTTCATTACTGCCTCTAATATTTCTTTTGAATGAATGAATGAATAATTGTTTATTTGTACCAAGAGACACACGTACATGCAATATCGGAAATTAAAAGAAAATCAATAGTAAAATAACACAACACAACTACTAATGAATGAATGACTATTATCATGCCTATATATTATTACATATAGCTTTCTCTTCACTCCGTCTACGTAAAATCGGTCAAAAACAGCCTATGTAATTTCTTAGTCTACAAGCTATCTGTGTACCAAATTTCATTTAAATCGATTCAGTCGTTTTGGCGTAAAATTTCGACAGAGTTAGTTTCGTATTTGTAAAGGTAAGGAAAATAATATACTTTTTAATTGCTTTTTTATTTAATTCAGACAGATTGTTGTATTATTCAATATAGTTTCTACCTCTAATTAGCAATTAACTAACCCTAACAAAGTGTTATACACAATGAAACATCCCCTTATTCGAACCCCATACCCTCGGCGGAGTCAGCAATGAATTAAATTAAAGCTGATCCCTGGTCCTACTTGTTGGGTAGTAAGTTAATCTACTCACATACAGGGTGCTTCGTTTGTATGTATAATGAAATAATCGATTAACTTCACCAACATCTTTCGGTATAAATCCGCAATACCAAGATATTGTCATCCAAAATTTATACAGATATTGAGGATGTATTGTTAATTTATTTGCATCTTTCAGGTGGGAGACATTTTGTCGACCGGTTGCTTCAGGTGGGAGACATTTTGTCGACCGGTTGCTGTTACCACCATACAGTTGTGTAAAACCCGCCAAGTGACTCTGACCTCTCTCGGTCAGGTCGCGTTCCGGGATCAGCACTGTACGAACCGGAGCCAGGGGGGACCATTGTTGCGGCAGGCGCCGGAACAGTGGAGTCTTAGCGGCGGTATTGTGCGAGCGGAGCGGGTCATCCCGCCGGCCAGGGAGACCCGTAGACACGGGGGCCCTTCCGTCCGGCGGACTGGCCAACTCCGACCCGCACAGCTCAATACCAATGCGAGACTCCACGCCTTGTCTCGTTGTTGCCGCAGCAGTGGTCTCCTTTTTCACGGCTTTCAGGGTGAGTGCGACAGGCTCAATATGGTCTATTGTGCCTGTCGACCTCATATTTGGATCTCACTACCGCTTACCATCAGGTGGAGTGAGGTCATCTTGTTAGCCTCTTTATAAAAAAAAAAAAAAAAAATCTATTAAGCGAAAGTGGTGTGCCAGGACCGTAGCACATGTCAGGAAGTGATCTCTGCCTACCCCTTTGGGAAAAAGGCGTGAATTTTTGTATGTATGTATGTATTAGGCTTCAAAAAAGTAGGGTTTATTATAACTTTTTTTTTGAATAGTTAACGTTTAACTCTACGGTGATCAATTATTTTTCTCTAATGAAATGATAAAAGAATAACTGTAAAAAAGATTAAGTTAGTAAAAACACATTACAAAAAATTTGTTTTGTAATAAATATTTTATTTTATTTTATTTTTATTTTTATTTTATTTATTTATTTAGGAAAAAATACAGCTGTTTCTTAATACATTTGACTTAAGATAACTTAAAATAATACATCAGCAATTAACATTTTCCACTACAAGTTCATACATTTAGTGTTGTGTGACGAAATAACGCGAAAGGAAAGATTAGGATATAAAATTAGTAGGTAATTGAACTATCTATTTATGATAGCCCTTTTGAACCTTGTGATGTTTTCATAAAAAATGTCGATATGGTTGTAGTTGCTATTAAATTTATTACAAGCTCTAATTATAAAACTATTTTTCTTATAGTTAGTTTTACATATAGGAGTAGCAAATGTATCCTTGTGCCGCGCACTAATTCTGGAACATTTATAAAATATCTTGCTCAGCAAGTAAGGGGAGTCAACTACGTTGTTAATAATTTTGTACAGTAGTAACTGATCTCTGTGCTCTCTTCGAGTGACCAACGAGACAATTTTATTCGTGTCAAAGTTTGTGAATCTATACTTTAGACGTTTTAAAAACTTATTCTGAATTCCTTCAATCAGATTAACATATTTCGAATACATAGGATTCCATACAATAGAAGCATATTCCAACTGAGATCGAACATAAGCATTGTATAGTAAAACCAATGTGGTTGCATTTTTAAAATCAGTACTTTGTCGAAAAATAAACCCAAGCAGTTTGTATGCCCTAGCTAGGACCTTATTAACATGGTTTTCGAAATTCAATCCACTATCGAGCTGCACACCCAGATCCCTAATCTCATGGACTCTTCCTAAAGTTTTCCCACCAAGCGCATAATTAAAATTAATTAAATGTTTTTTTCGTGTAAAAGTAATAATATGACACTTGGAGACATTAAGGTGTAAATTATTGTGCAAACAATATTCATATAAGGTGTATATTTTCATTCAACTTACAACGGTATTACACTACTAAAACTGCAAGGAATACCTGTCACGTGTGCTCTACCATTTTAGTTACAATCAGAGAATCAAGACACCCGGTATACAGTTAGTAGTCCCTGCTGCAAGCGTACGATGTAAATTAGTGACGGTCTTCTCAGGACTCTTTGTTACGTAGACTGAGCCATACAAATGTATGGGGTCACGTAATCTGGTCTTGGTACGGACTGACCAAGACTGATTGACTTGGCTTGACCTTTTGTTGAACTTAAGTGAAGCGGTAGTTCAATATTTGACTTAGAAGTCAAATGCATGCATATAGGTCAGTTCAGGTTATTCGTCTTAATTAAAATGACAGTAGATTTATATAAAGTGAAACAAACAATCAAATCTTTCCTATTAACAACATAAGTATAGATTAAATTAAATCTAGGAAGATCTAACTCAGAAACGAATTTCAAGACTTGAACCTTCTTAATCGTCTATGTAGAGCCAATTTTTTAGACTGACTTCAAAAAATGTAGGAGTTTCTCAATTCGACCGTATATATGCTACTATCTTTTAAGTATTAAACGTTACATTTTAAATACCTATATATTATTACTTTAATATACCATAAATAAATTCCCCGGTAGGGAATCAAACCCACTACTCCAGGCGTAAGAGAATCAACCTTTAACAAACAGACCATAGAGCAAGTCCATAAAAACAAAACAAAGCAAAACACTGTCCCATCGCTGAAAAGTCATTGGCCTTAAAATAAAAGGGCAGTCACTGGACTGAAAAATAAATGGAAAAGGATCAATGCCACCTTTGTGAGTCTAATCTTCACATTCGTAGTAACAGCATCACACGATTTCAGACATCGATAAATCCTTCACTAATTAAGGCTTGATTACTGGCAATTATTTTCTTGCGTGGAAATTGGCAGATGATTCTGTGAAGGTGGGGTTGGATGGGATAATCGAATCATTTTGTGTGCCCGTGTGGAATTATGGGAACACTCCGGAGTATATATCTACTTTGCGACGATTTTGAGAGCGTTTCTGAATAGGAATATCGGTTTGCCGACATAATGGACCACGTAATTTAATTGTTGGTGGGGTCAATCTAAATGGAGATTAACTGTCTACGAGGGAGGAATAAAAATGGCGTCCGAACAGACTTTTAAAGGATGTGAATCTCGATAGTAACCAAGCTGGTGCTTATCGTGGCTATGAATATGTGCACAAGGATTAATAGGTGCACTATACTTTAGAATTTCACTTTTAGTGTGTAACTTACTTCCTTCGAATTCTCACTTTGATGGGCAATAAGCAAATTTGATTTTTCTAAGGTTATAAAGAGGTTTTTCGGGGCATGAGGCCTCATGAAGGCTCTTCAGGCGGGGCGTGAAACGGCATCCATGCAGGCGTATAGCTCTATTTTGCCTGTCGACTTAATATGTGGACCTCACGATACCATAAGGTGGGGTAAAGTAATCCAGAGAGATATTTTGTAAAAATAAATGAAAGTTTTCTACCGGAACTGTCCTTTACCTACATAATATGTAGTAGTATAGTATATGTATATGAAGTTTAATTGTATCAACTTGATTTTGATGCCCGACATTATGACTGGTTACACTTTCCACGGTCGAGAACGATCTGAACTAAATAGTAAAAATAATTAAATTTCCATTTATATGTACAATTAAATCCCTAAAACATTTATCAACTAACAGTATTTCATATCCAAGAATCCACAACAAAAACCACACTATGAAATCCACCCAAGCATCATTACGTAGAATCAAAATTTGAATCCGCACCAAATATCATTAGCCGACAACCGGAAATGTAGAGTTATGTATTCACCATAGGCGTACCCATCGCGTAGTTAATCGTTTTCCGATATTACAAGTGGTATTACCTAATTTATGTTTAGTAACATCGAACACTTTTGATTTATAGCGGGGACGTGTTGAAATCGGACCTGATTGCAGGTGATTTTCATGCCGATGAGTATGAGTATAATATTTTGCGGTCGTAACTATGTTTGGTTGTTATGGTTATTTGGCGATTATTATTATAGGTATTTTAAATAGACTTAATTACAGCATAGTGGGGTAGGAAATTGGGTAACTGTTCAAATGCGGTCGACAATTATTGAGATGATTGTGATGGCAATACATGTACCCTTTAATAATTACGATATAATAAAACTTATTACGATTTCGTACAAGAAACTTGGTTTTTCGGACTGGCTCGGTGGAACAGTGGTTAGTGACCCTGACTGGCGGTTCCAACGGTCGTGGATTCGATTTCCACTCGGGACAAATAGTTGTGTGATTAACATCAATGTTTGTTCCGTGTCTGGGTGTGATTATGTATTTAATTATGTATTTATAAATATCCATGTATTTATATCAGTCTCAGACGCCCATAGCACAAGCTCTACTTAGTTTAGGATCATATGAACGTGTGTGGAAATTAAAATTTGCCTTCGCCTACCCTTCATAATAGGTACAACACTAATCTGTGAGAACTAAGATGTCGCAGTCTCTGTTTGTATTTATAATGAAAATGTTATTGTAGAGGAGCCACGGACGCTGGCATGATGCCAAGTGCCCAAGGTCAGGGCCGATTTATGAGCCTACAGTATTGCGTAATGTGAACATAACTACAAATGCCTAAACTAACTTCTGAGGCTGAGATGGGGACGTACTATGGCCTAAAAATAAGTTTCCCATTAAGGCACAATCCATGTGGATATGATATTATTATTTTTTAAGTTAACATTGGATTACAAGATGAGCTCACTCCGCCTGATGGTAAGCGGTAGTGAGATCAACATATGAGGTCTACAGGCACAATAGACTGTATTGAACCTCTTTTAAATTAGAAATTCATATTTATTTACGATTATTAGACGCTTTAACGGTGAAGGAAAAACATCGTGAGGAAACCTGCACACCTACGAATTCTATAGTTATGTAGTGGACCAATCCGCATTTGGCCAGCGTGCCCCAGCAGTGGGGACGTTTATGGGCTGATGATGATGATGATGAAGAACGTAGAGACGAATTTTTAACTGACTTCTTACGCTATATGAGAGAAATGTTTTATAAATAACCGACTTTGAGCGGTGTCATATAAAAACCTATAGTATATACAAAACAGAATAAAACCAAAAATACAACCCACAGATACCGGCAAGTCTATTCGCAAATCCTTTAATTGGGAAAACATAACATTAAAAGGTATATCGAGAATTGAAAAACAAAACCTGAAAGCGCGAAAAATCGTTGCCCGCAAAAATAATCCTCTTTAATTCATGGCGGATATTTAATTTTCTAGCGAACTAAACGGATGGATGTTATTTTTTGTGGATTTCATGAAAAATCTGGTTCTCTTGCTTGTATTACATACGTAGTATCGTTGTAAAATTGGACGATTTCTTTTTAAAATATTCTTATTAATGTAGTAACTTAATATCTAGTTACTTAGCTTTGTCTACGTATTATTATTTCGCATTTACATCAGTTAGTAGGTAAGTATTTCAGTTTAGGTCTTAATGTTCTAATAATATTAGACTTTACGTTTATTTACGACTACACATTCTATTTAGTCCGTAATTTAGTTTATACAAAAATATAAGACATGTATCTTTAGGTTTCATCGATTTTCAAAAATTACGAAATTATATTTCATCAAATTTATGGAGTTGATGAAATATAATCATCAACTCCATAAATCAACTCAAGAATTGTGGCGTCACGCGTAAGCAAAAATTGTACCATAACGTGACGTCATCCAATACCATTAAGCACTATATCTCCATCATTTTTTGTATGATAAACAAAAAAACTTTGTGCAGTATTTTTAAATAAACGCAATAACGGACTCATTTTTTCAGCCGTCTAGCCTATTACAGAAGTGACGCCTACTAACAAAAGCTTACTCCAAACATTAACTATGACGGATTACAGAATTTTTGCTAGTTCCCGAACGCCGACACCGGACCGATGTGAATAGGCCCGAACGGGAATGAATTAGTTTCATCCCAGATCATCCGGCCCGGGATAAATGGGAATTGTTTTCGTTCGACGGAGTTCGGTGACGTAGTTGTTTTTTTTTTGCGCTTTTGCGGTCAGTGGGAATGTATCGTGTGTTTTATCGAGCGATTTTGGACATGTCTGCTGCTATTTTACTATGCGGCTATTCTTTTGTATGGACGTATGGTGTTAGGGCTATAAATGACTGTATGTACTGGCAGCACATATGAGTTGATTGTTAAGAAGAATTTGACAAAGTGAATCTACCTGTATAAAACCTAAATTTACTTATACGTGGCAAATGCTTTGAATACTTCATCATCAGCCCATATACGTCCCCACTGCTGGGGCCCGGGCCTACCCTAAACTAGGGCGATGTAAACCACGCTGGCTAAGTGCGGGTTGGTTGACTACACAACCAAAGAATTTCTTCGTAGGTGCAGGTTTCCTCACGATGTTATCCTTCACCGTTAAAGCGTCGAATAATCGTACATTGGAATTTTAAATTTAAAATACACAGTGGTACGTGGCGAGCTTTGAACTGGCGACCTCTCGCATGGCAAGCAACGATCATAGCCACTCGGCCATCGACGCTTCATTTGAGTACTTGCTCTCACTATAATAATTGGTCGTTGAACTATGATATCTATTACAAAAGAAAAATTAAAATAAAGCTGTTTTCATCCCTCAGTGATTTTCAGTTATTATAGAATTCGGCTTACGTGGCCCCGTAGTTATTTTTTTTTGAACGACTTCAATAAAATTAAAATGTTTCTCAACTCGACAACGTAGATTTAAATTACATTTTTAATATTTTACATTAATCATTATACACCGTGAAATTTTAGTGGTTGTTTTCCCGTGGCGGAACGATTGATTTTTTATTAATTTGCCTTTAGTAATACTATCGAAATTTATCTTTTTCAAATTTTCAAAATATTAATTTTCCAACTTGAAAACGAGAAAAACTATCGTTCTTTTATAAGATGTCACGTAATGAGGTACTGCTTGCCGCATGAAATCGATGCTTAAAGCTAAAGAATCCCTACGCCCTAAGTTATAAACCGGTTCGGTTATACTTTTCGTAAAACCGGCATTTATTGATTTTTATAAACAAGAACAGAAGCACAAAAATCTATAGTGCTACTAAGATAGAATCATTTTACTGCGGGAAAACAAGCACTAAAATTTCCCCGTGTATAAAATCTTCTTCTTATAAATAAAAATGACTTGCCGTTCGTTAGTCTGACTAAAACTCGAGAACGCCCGGACCGATTTAGGTAATCTTGGTTTTAAAATGTTCGTGATAGTCCAGGGAAGGTTTATAGTATTGGCGGAATGACATTCGCCGGGACCACTAGTAATATATAAATATCGCTATATCCTCAATCTTGAGCCACATACGTCTTGACCTCTTCCCTCGGGCGCTATTATACGTCGTCGCTAAACACTAAAATGCACTCAGGCCGGGAATCGAACCCCACATATGAATCATGCGCGGCGACAACCATATACTGTGAAATGTTATTTTCAATTTTAAAATTGTGTACGTATGAAAATATAAAAGTAATGTATCGGTATATAAATGAAATTGGTTGATGGTTAAAAATTAAGTAAATATATATATCTTGATTTAAAATAAAAGTGATTTTGCGGTTAAATATCGTTTATAATAATAATGTTTAACATGAACACTTAAAGCGTTGGTGTTTCCAAATAAACATGTTCAACATCTTTTATGTATATAGTCCTTTCGTTAGTTTTATCCATTAAATTATGTTTCTAGTATTCGTTCAAGTTTAAAGAATTGTTAATTTTGACTGACTCAAAACCGCTTTTGGTATTAATACTGTCTCTTAGCCAGAAGCCGTAAGTATTATTTTTAACCGTCTTCAAAAAGGAGGAGGTTTGTGTGAATGTTGTTTTTTTCTAATTCATTAAAAACAAACAGTGGTGTACGTTATTAGGGTTCCGTAGCCAAAATGGCAAAAACGGAACCCTTATAGTTTCGTCATGTCCGTCTGTCCGTCTGTCCGTCTGTCCGTCTGTCCGTCTGTCACAGCCGATTTACTCGGAAACTATAAGTACTACAGTGATGAAATTTGATGGGAATATGTGTTGTATGAACCGCTACAAAAATATGACACTAAATAGTAAAAAAAAGAATTGGGGGTGGGGCCCCCCATACATGTAACTGAGGGATGAAATTTTTTTTTTCGATGTACATACCCGTGTGGGGTATCAATGGAAAGGTCTTTTAAAATGATATAAAGTTTTCTAAAAAACATTTTTCTTAAAGTGAACGGTTTTTGAGATATCAGCTCTCAAAGTCGTAAAAAGTATGTCCCCCCCCTCTATTTTTATAACTACGGGGTATAAAATTCTAAAAAAAATAGAGGTGATGCATGCTAATTAACTCTTTCAACGATTTTTGGTTTGATCAAAGTATCTCTTATAGTTTTTGAGATAGGTTGATTTAACTGTAATTTTGGTTAAGTTGACATAATAAGTTTATTATATTTGCTGCTACGGAACCCTTTGTGCGCGAGCCCGACTCGCACTTGGCCGGTTTTATTATTTTAATAGGTCCACAAAATTTTACATAGTTTGTCTGTGGGATCATAAGTCTCTAACTTCACAATTTTTATATACGTTGTTATATTCAATTATTCAAAAGGTTTTTTTTTAAAACATAATCTAAAGACAAAACATCTAATATTCACAAAAAAAAAAAAAAAAAAAAAAAAAAAAAGATTGTTTTATTTTGCTCTTTTATAGATTGTTTTCTTTTTCATTTGGAAACGTATTAAGCTTAACTGATCATACTGATATCAAATTCGCTAAAACAGGATTAACTTTTTAACAACTAATTCAATATACTAAAAATATTGTTTTGTACATTTAAGTTTGTTTTTATATTTATATAGTGATTTGATTTTATTCAAAAACATTAGGTTACTTGGTTAGTGTCTAGTATCTGTCGTGTCACTATGTCAAAACATAGTATAAACTTACTGTGAAGGCTCCAATATCAATCGACACGTAAGATTATACTCTAATTACATGGTATTATAATCGGCCACTCTATCATCGGCTTCTAAGGGATTGATTTGATACGGGCGTTATCGCAAATAAGCTATTAACGCTGGTAATAACATGCTCAGAGGTAGACTTGATTAGAGATTGTGGCTACAAGCAGTGGTAAGGATTACAAAGTGTGATAAACATTCAGTATTATAGCAGTAGCTGCTTTTGTTCGTATCATTGTCTCACTTTTTCTTTCTAGCTAAGCAAATGTACTTAAAAACAGCTATGGACTATTAGACCGGGATTGAAGTTTTTTGTTATTATTAACTAGGAGTTGTAGAGATTAAGATAAAACTTTTTATTGGCAAAGATAATCTACACAGAAACTTTTTAGGTATTGATTTTTCATTACTAAAAACCTTTAAATGAATATGGTTGTTACGTAACTTTAAATCGACATAGATCCTAAAAAGTCAGTCTGATCGGAATATAGAAAGCAAAAAAAATATATTTTACAAATACATACATACAAACATAATATCACGCCTTTTTCCCAGAGGGGTAGGCAGAGATCACTTCCAGCGATCCACTTTTCACCTCTGTGAGAAACGTGACGTGACGGGTTGTGGACCACGTCGCCGCCATTCTGTCTTTTGCATTGTTTTAAAAAGGTCATTGCGTTCCCACGAGAAGCAAGGATATATGACGAGGAAAGGAAAAGGGGAGGATGGATACTATCGCCTCGGATGTTGGACTGAGTCATTAGTAGCTCAAGGAGCCGGGGTCGCTTACCCGTATACCGTTCACCAACCACCGGACAGATAGTTGTGACTGGTATCCCCTGACTGTGATTTTACAAATAAAATAAATAAATATCTGGGAAATTTCCACACACGGTCATCTGACCCCAAACTAAGCAGAGCTTGTACTATAGGCGTCAGAGACTGATATACATACACATATATTTTTAAATACATAATCACACCCAGACACGGAACAAACACCGATGTTCATCACACAAATATTTGTCCCGAGTGGGAATCGAACCCACGACTCTTAGAACCGCCAGCCAGGGTCACTAACCACTGTTCCACCGAGCCAGTCAATATCCATTCAACTATACCTTACTTGACATATTTTGTAGATTTTTTTTTTTATTTGACAATTTGGCGTCCAGTATTCTCCATATTGGATTATTACTAACGTCAAGTTTCTTGTGACACTCTCCGGGATAAATCGATTAATAGGTATGTGAATCATGTGAAAATCGGCGGTGTTTGCTATCTGACATGGAACAACATACATTCACACAAATAATAGATACATACACGTAGGCTGATATAATCACATTACCACTCCTTCGTATCGCACAGTCGGGTAAAAAGACCAGCGAATACATAGCTATCTACTCCCGTTTCGACTGAATTGCACCAGTGATGGTAGCGAGCGAACTTTTTGCAACATTTATCGTCTAATTGCAATTTTAATTGTCATTTCAGTTCGACTGAGTCACTGAAAATTCACTTTTATCACCAAGTAAGCTTCGGAACTCTGTCATTTTACTGAGATAATCCCATCTCTACTATTACTTTTACACTTATTCTCAAACTGTTCCCCACTAGTTGCGATAGCTACTGACTCGTTCGTGAGTAGATAATGTGTTCAAACATTGAAACTAGTTCAAAATGTTCCCACAACTGTGGAACTTGGTTCTTCCAATCTACAAGTTGGTAATGATTCGTATGCATTGGTTTAAGTTTAAGTTCATTTAACTGTTAAGTGCAATGTCTAATACTGATACCAACTTAATGTGGGGAAGATAAGCGGAGGATTGTAGAGATGGGTAGTGTGGTTACTGGCTCAATGGTTTTGGATAGAGCCTCTATCTAGCAAGAGTCGTGTGTTCGATTCCCACTCGGGACAATTTTTTTTTGTAATGAACTTCTGTGTTTTATTCTTAGGTATACCATCACATTTGTGTATTATTAATTTATTCAGTGATGTTTAAAGGATCAAGTCATAACTTACGTATGCAGTTCAATGAATTGATAAAATTGTCTATTTGAGTCAAAACTGCATATGAAAATGAAAAATGAAAATGAAAAATGAAAAATTTTTATTGCTTTCAAAATTAGGTTTAGCAAGTTGAGTTTGGAATCTCCTTTTAAGTGTTTAGACACTTGTGCCAGGAGAAGCCGCTCTCTAATAACAAAATGTGGTAATATGGCAACCAAAGACATGTTACAAAAAAAAATTAAAATTAAATCAAAATATTTGAAAATAAATCTCCCATGACCAAAAGTATTGATGTCATAGACCAAAATTCAATTTGGATCGCTGAGCCAGCGAAGTAAGTAAGTAAAAGTATTGAAGAGATTGAAATACTTTTAAACTATATTAGTAGTTTAAAATTTTCTTAATAGCGTTTTTTCATCCTATAACTCAATTCAATACTAGAGACTATGAACTTATAGATTTGTTAATAGGTAATTACACCAATAGTATTTTAGAGTACCCGCAAATAATAGCTACATACATACATAAAATCATGCCTTTTTCTCAGAGCGGTAGGCAGAGATCACTTCCAGCGATCCACTTTTCATCTCTGTGGGAAACGTGACGTGACGGGTTGTGGACCACGTCGCCGCCATTCTGCCTTATGCATTGTTTTAACAAGGTCATTGCGTTCCCACGTGTATATAGACCGGGGAAGGAAAAGGGGAGGAAGGATACTATCGCCTCGGATGATTTGGACTGAGTCGATAGTAGCTCGAGGAGCCGGGGTCGCTTACCCGTATACCGTTCACCAACCACCGGACAGATAGTTGTGACTGGTATCCCCTGATATAATAGATAACAATACTAAATAAATTAATAATACCTCTCTATCTATACCCTATCTTAATATACTATCTCAAATCAAAACAAATAACATGCATTCATAAGACACCAAAGATTTAACGGTAACATAACATAACCGTAAACTAAGTTTACGATAACATAGTAAGGCAGTGATTCCGCCGGCGGGCTCGTAAAGGGCAGCTGGCTTAGGGCCGTGTTAACTTTCAAAGGATTCCACATTTCCACCACAACTCGTCAGATGGTTTATGGAGGTGCCCTGGGATGCTTAGTTAGGTACAGTAAATCCTCACTTATGTTATAAGTGCGAATGGCTCGGTGGAGCAGTTGTTAGTGACGCTGGTGGTTCCAAGAGTCGTGGGTTCGATTCCCAATTGGGATAAATGTTTGTGCGATGAAAATCGGTGTTTGTTCCGTGTCTGGGTGTGTTGTGTATTTAAGTATGTATTTGTAAGTATATATGTATGTATATCAGTTTCTAACGTTCATAGTTCAAGGTCAGTTTAGTTGGGGTCAGGTGACCGTGTGTGGAAATTCCTCAGATATGTACACTCGACGTCAAATCGCACCATTTAAACTTACTAAGTGTCAATTATGGGGGTCATGTTAGGAATCGTTTGAAAGTTAATAAAAGAGAGAGTATTACTTAAATATCGCTAAAATATGGTTCATTTTGCATTGCCCCTTTTATTACCTAAAACACATAACCAAAAAGTCTCTTTTTTACCTGACTGACTACGATGTTGGCTTGGAGTAGCCTCATCATCATCAGCGGTCTTGGCTCTTATCCCTACAAGACAAGACCTTTCTTTGCACAAAATTAAGTCTTTATTTATGTAAATTACTTATTAGTTTTACTAAAATATCGATTTAAATTGGTCCATTTGTTACTTTTTCAATACACCGGCTTTAACACATCACCAAAGAGTCCGAGTTTAGAATTAACTTTTTCCTGATTGACTACGATGGATGATGGCTGATTTCTGTGGAGTAAGTAAACGCGTCGGTGGTTAAGATCGTTGCTTGCCATGCGAGAGGTCGCCAGTTCAGACCCCGTCAGGTACCAATGTGTTTTTCAAATTTGAAATTCATATGTACCTTCATTCGACGCTTTAACGGTGAAGGAAAACATCGTAAGGTAACCAGCACACCTGAGAGATTTTTCTACGGTGTGTGAAGGCATGTCAGAGGCCTACGGGCGGTTTTAAAACTCTGACAGCAGGTTGTTCATCAACCATACAATAAGAAGAAGACTGTGGAGTAGCCTCGTCATCATCACCGGTTTTGGCTCTTACCATTCCCACACATAGGTATCTAGGGAATCGGTAATCGGTACATTCGATTGTAATCGATGGTGGGCGCCGCTCGATCGCTCGCCGCGGTCCAATGCGATTATAAAGGTGTTTCGATGAATCGACTCGTGTGCGAGTACGAATCGGATTTTGTCGTAATTGGTTTTATTTTTTTCAATTGATACGAGAATGATTGGTCAGGGAAATCAGTGGGAGTTGCTAAATGGGCTTCGGCTCCGATGACAAGTCAATCTGTCTGTATGTAGTGTGAAATGTGAAAACATTACTTGCTTTTAGAGCGGTCGGGTAGAATTTTTTTTTAATAAAACTAATTTTACGGATTAAACTCGCGTGTTATTTAGAGATCCGACGTTTCGAGCTCTTAACAGCGCTTTTACATTCATGTGATATGTATTATGTATATGAATTGTAACTTTTAACTCTCATGGATAAGGCGACCAATATCAATCGAGATCAGCCAACTGCGCAGTAATAAATAAATAAATAAATAAATATTAAATATTACACAACATCACATACATTGATCTGATCCCGTGGTAAGTAGCTTAAGCACTTGTGTTACAGAAATCAGGATCAACAGTGGATACACAAATAAACCTAAATATATATAATAATACACCCAGACACAGAACAAACACGGATGTTCGTCACACAAATATTTGTCCCGAGTGGGAATCGAACCCACGACTCTTGGAACCGCAGGTTTTGAACCTGAGTCACTAACCACTGTTCCACCGAGCCAGTCAGCGCAGTACATATTATAGTGCACAACTGTACGCACAAACACAAGTGGACTCTCTATTCCCTTACCCCGGAAGTTCGGTCAATCCGTAAAATTAGTTTTATTTCACTTGCAATTGATTACTAAAATTATCTTTGAAATATTAACAAAGGGGTTTGAAAGGGAACATTTCCATAGTCAACTAAAAAATCAACTTGTAGTTTCGGCCACTCTGGTTCTGGTGTCATCAAATATCTCAAAAAAAACCTTCAATATCACCACTTAATCGTAATTAAAAAAGCGTCGATGGCCGAGTGGTTAACCGAGTGGTCGTTGCTTGCCATGCGAGAGGTTGCCAGTTCAAACCCCGCCAGGCTCAATACGATCTATTGTGCCTGTCGACCTCATATTTGGATCTCACTACCGCTTACCATCAGGTGGAGTGAGGTCCTCTTGTTAGCCTTTTATAAAAAAAAATAGTCAACTAAAAACATCAAATTGTGGTTTGATCCACTCGGGTTCTAGTGGCATCAAGAAGAAAAAAGAGACATATTAACAAGTAATTTAAAATATAAAGAGACATATTAAAACTTCTATCTTCTATCAGAAGATAGAAGTTGTAATATATTGTCTCTTTATATTTTAAATTACTTAGCATGAAAAGGTAAAAGACAAATACAATTATTACTCCCTTTACATTAGCATAGCTTGAATAACATTGACATTGGATTCCAATAAATGGTTTTACATTAACCGTTTGAGACGTTCGTACCAAAGCGTACCCCCTGAGTTTGACCTGTTTGAGAAGCCAACATTAGTTCAGTTTATTAAACTAATATTTACCGGAAACGCCTTCAAGATACCCGGAAGGGAACAGTACCGCATTAAACAATGAAGATTTGTTTCCCGTCAATGGCTCCTTTCTTATTCTATACTAGATGTGCCAGCGGCTCCGCCCGCGTGGAATTTTTTTTTAATTAAATAAAATAAATAAATAAAATAAATGTTTAAATAAATAAATAAAATAAATCTTTATTAGAAAACTTACTAAAAAAGATACTTAAGGGAGCATTTTTGAATAATCACGTGTTATTGTGAGTCAACTATAAAATATAGACATACGCTGATGCAGGACATTTTTCTAATAAAATTATGTAGAATATTTCCGTCATAAATGATTTCTATGTAACTTTAACCATTAAGGCTGCACACGCGACGGAAGCTTAAAATAAAAATGGACTAACGCCTCCAACATTTCCCTTCACTACTCTGCCCCTATTGATTGTAGCGCGATGAATAGTATACTATAACCTAGCCCAGTGGGGCTACCATGAGTTTAAAACTTACGCGCTCGATATCGACTACGTAAATATGTCTATGAAACATGTACAGCGCCGGCTGGTGGTTACGCGAAGAACTACAATCGGCCATATGAAAAAAACAACTCGATAGGTTTTTAACGTACAACCAGAAATTTTGGCGGTAGTACACTTTTCAAACAGATTTCTTTAAACGCCATTAGCCCCGCCCACTGGCCAATAGAAGAGCACTTAAAGAAAATCTGTCATAATCCAAGCAAAATCGTTCCAATAGTAGGAGGGCTAGCAAGAATTTTTTGGTAGGTATTTGAGGCAAGCTGAAAACTTATCCTGTACCACTCCTATTATATCCCAGTACGAAACTGCAGACCTGGCTGGTGAGTAGCGGGGCTAAAGCAAACCCCCAAAAACATTTTTCATATTTTTATTTATAACAAAAAAATAAGACTCACTAAGACAAATTATTTCGATGGAACTTCTACCTGTCAGGTGAACTGACAAATTATATTTTTTTGGACTATAAAATATATTTTTAAATAAAAAAAATTGGGGGTTTGGTTTAGCCCCGGTACTCAGCCAGGTCTGCGGGTTTGTGTTGGGATATAATAGGAGAGGTACAGGACAAGTTTTCAGCATGCCTCAAATATCTACCAAAAAATAATCGCCAGCTCCTTGACCACAATTGGGCGGGGCTTGCTCTGACAGACGCGAAATTGCCAAGCGATTTTCACCTTATAGGTGGTCGACCGCCAGCGTTGCCGATAGTACGTAAGTTTACGATAGCCAACTCATGGTAGGCCCTCAGGGGTATGAAGAATAATTGTACCAAGTTTCGTTAAATCCGTCCAGTAGCTTTGGTTTCTATAAGAAACATACAGACAGAGACAAAAATTTTACTGACTGCATTTTTAGCATCAGTCTCGGTCACTAATCACCCTAATAGTTATTTAATGTACAGAATTGACCTCCCTACAGACTTTATTACAAGTATAGAAAAGAAAGTTATTTGGTTTTTATGAGAATTGTCACAGAACTGGCTCGGTGGAATAGTGGTTAGTGACCCAGGTTCACTACCTACGGTTCCAAGAGTCGTGATTTCGATTTCCACCCGAGACAAATATGTAATTCTGGCTCACTAACCACTGTTCCACCGAGCCAGTCAATTAATAAAAAATAGCCAACTAAAAAGAGTTATAACCTAAATTAAATAAAATGTCGGTAATAATAAGGCGTCCGACCGATTTCAGCCATGGCGGCCGATCTCAATTGAGATCAGCCAAGTGCGCTGGACATATTATAGTGCACAAGTGTAAAAATACAAGTGCACTGTCTATTCCCTTACTCTCATAATTCAGTGAGACGGCAATCCGACATGACCGATGAGAGATCGGGCGCAGGACCACCGGCTTAGCGTGCTTTCTGAGACACGGGCGTTCAACCGCCAACTTCCTAACTCCGGGCTGAGTTAATTACAGAAAAACTCACACAAATTTTGCCCGACCCCGGACTCGAACCGGGGACCTCTCGGTCCTAACGCAGGACTTGCTACCAATAGACCAACGAGGCAGTTACCAATCATACAAAGCCATATTCATAACATTTAACGAATTTATAACATTTTGTCAGACTAATATGTACACTTTTGATATGTCTACTGTATAATATGCCTTAGATCTCAAAATTTGCTTTACAGCCTAGATTCCATTAAGAGTATGTTATTATTAAATCACAATGTTATAATATTACGTATTTAATGCCTATCTCTTAACAAATAGGTATTAAAACTTGAAAGATATAAATGGAGGGCAAAGGTTATATTTTAAAATTATAAATTGTTTACAAAAGAATAAGTCTTAAAAGACAGTTTTTTTTTGTTTTTACATGTGGAACTTTACTTGAATGAGGTTACAATTATACTTTTATTCTTTTAAAAACATTAGCAACGCGAAAAAGACACAATTTAGCAGAACAGCGAACGAAAATGTCTTAAATGACCCGTCAAAGTAATAGTTTGCAGAATTAGTTTCACTGAATTAAACTTGGCAGAACATTAGCATATATACAACTAAATAAAGTTGAAGTGTCTGTTTGTAATATTAAAATAACGACATTTTTTAAAAATGGATTTGATCTATATCCACCAACCACAAAAACCGATACCAAAAACTAAATAAAAACATTTTTGTGTGCAAGTTTGTCTGTCTGTTTGTCCTCGCTAATCTCCAAAACGGCTAGATCAATTTCGACGGGACTTTCACTTATAAATAGCTAATTTTACAAGGTACAATATAGGCTATTTTAATTAATCATTGCGGCCAAAACCTCTTCCACGCGGACGAAGTCACGGGCGGCCGCTAGTTCTTAAATAAACTTGGCTAGTTCCGACTTAATGACAACTCCAACTTCGTCTGTTAAGTGCTTACTTTATTTTCATTGGTTGAGTTTAAAGTGACATTTTCTCTATTTTCTTCATCTGAAAGAAAGATAAATGTTTTATTTAGTCATTGCCTTATCAACATAAGTTACAGCATTCCATTACATTTTTATAATACAATGACATATAATTAAAGTCTTAACAACACTTATAAAAAAAGATAACCACATCCTGCATTTGTGAAAAATACATAACTATTGTTACTAGAATAATAAAAAAAAAATACAAGAAATCATATAATTAATAATATTAGGGAAAAAAGGCTTACAAAATAATGTTAAATTTCTAGCTGATATCTCAGCCTTTGAGCCCTTTCAGCTTCCCCTTCAGCCGTGTATAGCCAAAATAAAAATTATTGAAAAGATACTGCATGAAATATATTCATGTCTGCTAGCTCTTAACTTTCTTCATCATCATCATCATCAGCCCATTCCTGTCCACTGCTGGACATAGGCCTCTCCAAATGCACGCCACTTCTCCTTTTCCTATTATTATTTATTTAACTTTCTTACTTCCAAACAAAAACATCCATCCATTATATAATTTGCGAAAAATCATTTGATTGATTTACCATAAAAACGACCCTCATAACAGGCCAAAATATAAAATGAATTAAAAGTAATTAAAACAATATTACCTAACTCCCATTGCCATGGAAACAAAATGGCTGATTACCCAAATAACCAATTTATTACAAACAACGTCACAAAACGCAAACTCCCAAGTCCACAAGAGTTTTTTCCTTTTACGATGATCGACGCGTATTTATATTTAATTACTGACCTGACACAGCTTAATGGAACTAATTTAGAATTTTTCTCATCAAAAAACTTTACCTTGCAAACCCTGTCGTGTGTAAAATTTCCGCCAGGACGAACTTGTAAAGAGTTGTGAATGCCCCGAAAAATCACGGGACTACATTTCATTAGACCTTCCTGATGAAATTAAGTGGGAAAAAATAAAAAGTGGGGAGAAAAAAAAGAGTTGACCGGCGGTGTGGTAACCGCGCTGGGGTGGGTGTGAGTTCGGGTTTCGTGGGATAAGAGACGGACTAGTAAGTTTTGTTATTTATTACCTTTTCGCTCGTGACACCGTTTATCAATACTTCTTTCTCTCTCTGTATATAGTAAGGATTTAATTTTTTACTTTTAAAAATTAATATAATTATACACCGTGAAATTTTAGTGGTTGTTTTCCCGTGGCAGAGCGATTTGCCTTTAGTAATACTATCGAATTATGAAAATTATTCCGAGAAAAAAAATTTTTTTTTTTTGAAATTTTAAAAATAATAATTTTCTATCTCGGAAACGAGAGAAGATATCGTTCTTTTATAAGATGTGACGTAATCAGGTACTGCTTGCCGCATGAAATCGATGCTTAAAGCTAAAGAAGCTGTACACCCTAAGTCATAAAGCGGTTTGAACGTAATTTCGAGTTAAGGTTAAATCCAATCAAAAACATAAATGTGAAATGAGAGCCAAGTTCAATATTATGATAATTGCCTTGGTTGTTGACTTCAACGACAAAAGAAGTGAGATCTAAATGGGTGCCAAGTTCAATGGTCAACCCTGAAACTTATTTATAAGTAACACTATAACATACCTTTCATATCTTCTTATAACATAACATAATGTATGGTGGTAGCCTATGAAGGTCTGTCTTGGCTAGTTTCTATAAACCTACCAACGTATTATTATGTTCGCTCGCTAGTTTCTACCAACAATCCAAATTTTCGGAATTATAAAATAAATACCGACAAATACCAAACTAACCAAGACAACTAACTAGACTACTAACTAACTAACTAACTAAAGAAAACTAGCCAAGACAGACCTTCATAGGCTACCACCATACATTATGTTATGTTATAAGAAGATATGAAAGGTATGTTATAGTGTTACTTATAAATAAGTTTCAGGGTTGACCATTGAACTTGGCACCCATTTAGATCTCACTTCTTTTGTCGTTGAAGTCAACAACCAAGGCAATTATCATAATATTGAACTTGGCTCTCATTTCACATTTATGTTTTTGATTGGATATCATTACTTTTTGTAGAAAAGTATATATCATCGTAACGCCGTAGGTCCTTTGAAAAGGACAAATTCAAAACTAAAACTAGACTTCTATACATAGTATAAAATGAAGTTGCGAAGGGCGCCCAAAATGTGTTTGTTACCTAGGATCTCAAAAAGTACTATATCAATAGCTATGCGGTTTTTAATGATGGAAAGAAGACATTCCAGGGATTCTATAGGTGTATAATGAAAGTTTACCTACTTTAGAAATTATTAGAGTAATCGTAACAGTTATCAGACGGACGGAAGAAAAACGAGCTTTTTGGAGGCTTGCATTGCGTGCGCTGCTGAAATAACTCAAAATACAGAATAACAATGTATGGGGGAATTATTCTTCTCAAAAAGTTCTATAAAAAAGTCTGGGATAGTATATGTCTATCCTTTAAGGTTTAGCCACAATAACGATTTTAGTGGTGTTCAAGTTTAATTTACGAAATATCTTATTTTTCAATTACTCGATGTAAAATCGAATAATTGCCCTTAAAAACAGCCCTTTTCTTTTTCCTATTTTTTTGACAGTACGAAGTCTGTCGGGTCAACTAGTTATAAATATAAAACAATTGAATCAGTTACTGTATTTTCCTACGTTTACGGGGTATAACCCTAAGTAATAAATATGAAAACCGACTATAAGTACCTACTCTTAATTGTAAATAAGTAAGTATGTATACCTAAATATATACTTAGTGCTCTGCCTTCCCCGGTATATAGGCGTGATTAGGCACTAATTAGGTATTTATGTTAAGCGTTCATAATAGAACCTAACCGCAGCAGTGGTCTCCTTTTTCACGGCTTTCAGGGTGAGTGCGACAGGCTCAACATGGTCTATTGTGCCTGTCGACCTCATATGTGGATCTCACTACCGCTTACCATCAGGTGGAGTGAGGTCATCTTGTTAGCCTCTTATAAAAAAAAAATTTAAAAAAAAACCTAATTATAAAAAAATTGCCAGTTTTTTATTTTTTCCTTTGTATTCATGTAATTACCTATCTGCATACCAAATTTTAACTCTCTAGGTCATTTGGAACTGGGTTAGAATTTTGATCTGTCAGTCAGTCAATGATAAAAATGAGGATTTTTGGACATTAATATCTAAATAACTGTTTGAGATAAGCTTATGAAATTTAGAACACATATTTATCTCGCAAGTCACAATATATGAGCTAAATTTGATACGTTTATGTGAAATAGTTTTTGATTTATGAGGGGTTCAAAAGTGGTTCCAAATGGTTCGTGTAATATTACACACGGTGCGGCTCGCCAGTTCTGTTTCTCGAACTTGGCTTGACACGCTACCGCGTGTCTAGATCTTTCGTAAAACCGGCATTTATTGATTTTAACAAAAAAGAACTGCACACATCTTTTGTACTACTAAGATAGAATCATTTTACTGCGGGAAAATAACCACTAAAATTTCACGGTGTATTAATCCTGACGATATAATTCTAAACGCGTTTCTATTATATTTAAATAATTTTCCAGGGCCTAAATATTTTTTTCTCAATTTTGATGATTTCGAATCAAAATATTTGCATGTCATTGACAAGCACAAGCAACAACATTCAAAAAGCCAAAAAAATTATTAACTAAATCGTTACCTACCGTATTCAATAAATTCAACAATTTTTTTTTATTATGACGCCATTCGAAATGAGTACCTATCTCAAATTGAGTGTTTTTAATAAAATGTAATAATTTTTCATTTTATTGAAAGTGAGAGATAGTTATTGAAGACTCCTAGATCGCTCTTGCACTCTCTCTCTCAGGCCGACTGCTTACCAGCAGGTATACCCAATGGTTAAGCGGTCGTGAGTTCCACATTATGAGGTCGACATAATTATCATCAGTTCTAAGATTATCTACACTTGTTTCTATTCCATTCTAAAATCTGTATCCTGACCTAAATAAAACTCATGGTAACCCCACGTGTGGCGTCCTTCCGTATTTTTTCATTCCCGTTCACGCGAGGCCCAGTTTATCCCACACGGATGGAGCGGTAGAGTCTTTTTTTTTTTTCATTTTCCAAACAAATATTGTTGTTTTAACTGTATTTTTTTCCCTGATAACTTTTAGACCCTTAATCTGTGAGATATGCTAATATTTTGAATATAAATGTGTACCTTTTAAAGGAGTCTTATCTGTTTTTACATGCAAAGGAAAGGTTAAACTGCTGAATCGATTTTGATGAAGCTGTCATCAACAATTATACTCTTTTTCAGCTAAGATGATCCCGAACCCGATACGAACTGCATAGGTACTTTTTTTTTAATTTTCTATTACATTAAATTAAACTAATCGATACTGTTTCCCTTTTGAAAGTTTAAAATGATTTATTTTAATATTTTTCCTAATGACGCCGCAATAAAATGAAAAAAGTGTACAATAAAATTATTTTCGTTTGTCAAACGTAAAATGCGTGATTCAGAAAACAATGAAGTGTCACAGGGATCATCTTAGGTGAAAAATACTAAAGGTGATATAATGCAATAAAACAAAAAAAACGTTCGTACATAATTTAAAAAATATGGAAAGAAAAACTCTACAAGAGGCCAGAACTAGGGATTTTTTTGTAAAGGCGATCAAGTAAGGCTGAACCTACTAAGATAATATTTTATTTTAGCAGTACACACATACCAAGCATCATAATCAATCCGTTAAGGGTTTTAGTCATAAACCTTTTTCCCAAATAAACTTACTTGTACATTAGATAACTGTTATATGAATATTGTAAAGAATGAACTGCAAGTATAGATAAATAACGTTTAAAGTTCAAGAGTGGGTGTTCTGAGAGAACGAATGGAGCGCGTCGACTGATCATTCACTCGTTCAACTGGCCAAATTGATTTTGACGTTGCACCGATAGCAGAAAAATAATGGAAATTAGTTACATTTGGCTGAAAATAACAGAAAAACAAATGATTCATTTTGATTTTAAGGTTTCGCGCTATAAAAGAAAAAAACTGAAAATATTGAAGCCTATGTCTTTTCCCTGGCTCTACATTATCTCTGTAAAAACAAATACTCTAATATTGTTGACTATCGGCCGCCTGCGACTTCGTCCGCGTGGTATATGTAACACAGGTACTTAAGCTTCTTGCCACGGGATCAGATTAATGTATATGATATTGTGCAATATTCATATGTATACTATTCATGTATTGTTTTGATTAGTAAAAACAAACACTTTGTATCGCCTGACCGCCCTCAATTCACTCGGTAAAGAGTTGCTGAATACGAAATGCTGATTCACAACTTATTTATACAAATATCGGTGAAGTTATTCAATATCGCCCCACGAAGATTTATTATTGCAGAGTAAATAAAAATAGAAGCAAATACGTCTAGACTGTATTGTATTACGATCACGTAAATATTGGACCAAATACATTTCGCATTCTGCAGTAAAATACGATTGGAGTAAACGCTTATGATTGTTTTTTTTTTCGGTTATGAATCCGAACGGGTTGTCGTATAGTCAATAACTCGTCAGAGTTTATCGTGATACTTTGGAGTTTGTAACGTTCTTATGTCAATGGAATAAGCGTTAATATTGAAGAAAGATTTACGCCTATCGTTTACTGTTGACTGTGCTGAAATGACGTGTGTATGAGTGGGTGAGAAATATTCTAGTGTTATAGATCAAAGATTATTAAAAATAACGATGTGACCCGCCCTTGCTTCGCTTTGAGTATTGATGTATAAAAACATTCCTCGCAAATCCGTCTATTTAAAAAAAAACATCATAATCCGTTGCGAAGTCTTAAAGAAATAAGCATTCATACGTTAGCACATACAGACAGGCGCAGTAAGCGACTTTGCTTTATACTATTTAGTGATCATTAACGCACAGTAGATAATGTTAAGAGATTTTTGTGCTCCAAACTAAATATTCGTTTTTTACGCCTGGTGGTCTGCCTATTCAAACTTTGTTTTTAACAACTTATGTCCAAAAACTTATTTATGCAAATAAATTCGTACTCATGCGTTGTAGAGTGAACTCTATTTTGCCGTAAATTTTAAAATTTTAGGTGCTAAATCTAGCACTGGCTGTTTTAATAATTTGAAAATGGAAAAAATCCATAGCTCCACTGTTGACCGGGGCTTAGAACACCCTTCCTTCTGGGAATCCCGCCCAGGCGTGCGAACTTATACACCAACCAACAGCTATTGAAGCCGTCAAGTTTTTGCAGCATATTACCTGTTAGCCACAGGTGGTGCCATTATCGGTTAGTGATACATTAACGGTTGAGGACATTTTATTGCAGAAATGTAAACTGACACACTGGCAATTAATGTAAATTCAAAATTTTCTCCGTTCAACAGTGGTGCAATTGGAAAGTTTGCCGGTTTTTATACATTTTGATTTGGAAAATTGTGTTTACAAACTACCTACTATAAAAATACTCGTTATTATTTTTACCGTCCGAATTCTAACAATGTATACAATATTTTGTCAAAATCGATTCAGTTTTTTGATGTCATTTCTTTCATCTATTTGTCATAATCGGAATAAGTCAAAATTTTCCCATTAACCAACCATTCTTACTGGCAAATCGACAGTCTAAACACAGTCTTGCCAAAATACGTTCTACCAAACTCCGCCCCAATAAAACAGCACTAAAACATTTTATAGAATCTCAAATTATTCCGCGTGGTGTTAACATTTTTGCTGACCCTACGGAGCTGTCGGCGGCGCAAAATGAAAACTGATGCAGAAATGTATTTCAACCGTACCTCCAGACAGAGAAAGACATACACACCCCCGTTTTCTACGTACGTTAGAACGGGACGACTGATTGTAATCAATACCGATCGTGCGTGGAGAAATGTCGCAATTATATTCGCGTTTAATGGATATTAAATCTTTTGAGTGGGCATTAAGGTGTGTATTTGATTGGCGTTATCTCGAGCTCTTTGAGAGTGTTCGCTGTGTATGTTAATAAAGAAGTTAATATTTTTGCTGGCACATATTCCGAGTGTTCAATTTGCTACCGGCACTTTTGCTATAAAATTTGAGTGTAAGAAAATTAAATTATACGACTTTTATTATTCTTTGAACTTAGCACTTGCTATCGGGATTTACATGGAACTAGGGCTTTGAGTTAGAATAGAATAGAATATTACACAACATCACATACATTGATCTGATTTCGTGGTAAGTAGCTTAGGCACTTCTTTCACTTCTACAGATATCAGAATCAACCGTGGATACAAATACACTTTATATATTTAATTACACACCCAGATACGAGACGATCACCGATGTTCGTCACAGAAATATTCATCCCGGATAGAATCGAACCCACGACTCTTGGAACAGTAGGTAGTGAACACTAACTAGTAACCACTGTTCCTTTGCAAGCCACAGAATCAGATCAATGTATGAGATGTTGTGTAATATTATTTATATTCATCGTATTATTCAAGGAAAGACATACGAAAACATAACTCGCCTTAGAAAGCATTTCCTTACCACAACCATTAACCAAGTATAGGTTACCAGCATATTAAGGAAAAGAAATTAATTCACCGGATAAATGTCTCCATGACTGGGAACCTGTGGAATTCCCACAGGCGCCTCTCATCTTATCGACGTTAGGAAAAAAAAAAACGATTCCCGCTAAATAATGCACCAGCCGATGTCTGCGTAATTACACTCGGGTCACGTCCCCGCCCCTTCAAGGCTATAAATTAAAATTCATCCGGCGAAAAATCTGAAATTAAATTTTACAAGCAATAAATCTGAACTGAAACAAGAAAAACGTTGCGTTTCCCCGAAAAAAAAAACGGCGGAAAGTGTATTTCTAAATAAATTACGCGCGCCAACCGTTGGTGACCTCTGCCATCATAATTCAGGGGTGCGCAACCTTTTCGGGTTCCGTGGACGGTTGCTAATGGGGCCACATCCGGCGGTGACAAGATGAGGACGTTATAGTACTTAAAGGGTATCGATTTATGCGGACTGCTATTTGAAACTGTATCTTTGACGCTGGCAATGACGTCACGTTTCGTCATATTTGGTTTCATGACACTCTTATTCAAGGATTATGAGTGTTGTTGTACTTTTTAATATAGAACTAGCTTCATACGACTTCGTCCGTGTGGAAATGGTTCATTAAAATAGCCTTTATTGTACCTTGTATAATTTTCTTTATAGTGAAATTCCCGTCAAAATTGGTGTAGCCGAGAACGAAGCCGATTAACGAGAACAAACGTTTTTTATATTGGTATTCGATATAGATTCACACCCATTTAGTAAAAAGTCGTTATTTTAAAATCACAAAAAGACGCTTCAATTTTATTAGTTGTATAGATTATAAATGAATGTATTTTGTCCTGCATCATATAATCAGTCCACACAAAATTAAGGGATATCTAGGTACTGTACAAATAAATAAAAACAAATATTACAAAATACCACACGTTCCGATTTTGAGGTGAATAAAACCTTAAACTAATTAAAATCGAACAATAGATAATTTTATTATATTTACATAACCCAAAATAATAAAAATCAGAGGTCTCAGATCAATAACAGAGGAGTTACTTTTGAGTTAAAAATAAAAAAATAGACGGAACCAAGTTGAATTTTTTCGCAACCCGCTTGGCAGTTTCCATTAAAATTTATGAACATGTGAGACAGACCCGGCCAGCACTCGTTGTCACGGTTATAATTGACCATATATTCAATTTGAAATGTTGCCCACCCCTGCCTTATTACCTAGCGCAGATTAATTAGTCGTAAAATTGTTTAATCTAGATAAATTCAAATTGCTGCCATTTGACTTTTGATTAATAAATGGGATTATTTCAAGCTTTTCGTGATTTATGATTGGGTTAAGCAAGTTTTTACTTTGATTGCGACTTCTATGTTTTTTTTTACTGGCTCGGTGGGACAGTGGTTAGTGACCCTGGCTGGCGATTCCGAGAGTCGTGAGTTCGATTCCCACTCGGGACAAATATTTGTGTGATGAACATCGGTGTTTGTTCCGTGTCTGGGTGTCATTATGTATTTAAGTATGTATTTTTAAATATATATGTGTCGTGGCCAAATCGATAAATTGATCATTTCATGAAATGGTTGGCCATTTCATGAAGTGTTCACGTTTCATGAAGTGGCCAATCAATGGTGACCAAATCATTAAACGATAAACGTTTAACGATTTGGCCACCCACGTTTGACCATATCGTAAAAAGAGGGCGACTATAAAATATTTAATGAAAACCATGATCAATTTTGATACGTATTTGTTTATTTTTAGTTGTTACATACTTTCAAAATAAAAAGGTGCACTTAATAATTTTTTTTATTGTTATAAAAAAAAAATATTTAGTGAAATTTGCAAGTATTTTAGTACGAGAAGTATAAAAGTCAAGTAAACAATAAAAAAATTAAACAAGATAACAGTCACTTGCTAGCGCAAGACAAATTTATAAATAATAAGGTGCATTAAGGCTATTAAAACACGGTACCGCGCACAAAGTCACAACAAAAATCATAGGATCGTCGGCGCTTTTTCCTTGAATATAAGATATTCCTCCCTCTTCGACAGTTTCCATAATATCATATTACGATAACCAGTAGTAGTCCATGGATTTCTATGTTTTATATTTCCATTTTTACACAAACTGCACAAAAACAACTAGTGTTGCCAAATAAGTATATTTACTGCCTAAAAAAGGCAAACTTCCGACAATTTTGTCCAAATTAAAATTAAATGTACCTATTTAAAAAATAACATGAATTTTATAAAAAAAAAATGATTTGCTAAAAATATGCTATTCTAAAATAAAAGATAAAATAATATGCTAAACAGGAAGAAAATTTAACTGGTATGGCAACTCTGGCACTCTACCGGTAAAGTCAACGAAACAATTTCACGATATGATCGATTGAGATTGATCGTTTCATGAAATGGCAGTGCATCTAGTTGGCCCAATCGTCAAACGATTTCTTATCATTGATCTGACCTGGCCACATCATGATATGGCCAATGGACAGTGAAATATTTCATGAAATGCAACCATTTCATGAAATGGCCAATCATTTCATGAAATGGCCAATTCTACGATATGGCCACGACATATGTATGTATATCAGTCTCTGACGCCACTAGTACAAGCTTTGCTTAGTTTGGGGTCAGATGACCGTGTGTGGAAATGTCCCAGATTTATTTATTTATTTTATACGTATACACCGTGAAATTTTACAGCGTGTTCACATCTTGCGATTTTTGGGCGATTATTTAATCGCGGCGATAACGCAGCGAGCGCGCACGAGTACGCTGCGAGATCGCGGCGATATCGCCGCGATCGAAATCGCCAAAAAATCGCTAGGTGTGAACAGGCACTTAGTGGTTGTTTTCCGGCAGTAAAATGATTCTATTTAGTAGTAACATAGATTTGTACAGTTTTTTTTATTAAAATCAAGACTGAGTCTTGCCCGTGACCACTTACAGCGCTAAAGAGCTCGAAACGTCGGATCTCTAAGTAATATGTTTATAAAAGTGTTCAAACCCCGCCAGGTACCAATGTGTTTTTCAAATTTGAAATTCATATGTACCATCATTCGACGCTTTAACGGTGAAGGAAAACATCGTGAGGAAACCTGCACACCTAAGAAGAAATTCTAAGGTTGTGTAGTCGACCAACCCGCACTTGGCCAGCGTGGTCGACTAAGGCCTTATCGCCCTAGTTTAGGGTAGGCCCGTGCCCCAGCAGTGGGGACGTATATGGGCTGATGATGATGATGATGATGTTTATAACAACAATACACGAGTTTAGTCCGTAAAATTAGTTTAAATTCAAATTAGTAGTGTTCGCGCAATGTATAAAAAAAACGATGAACTATACAATTCTGCTATGTATAGATAATAAATAATAATAAATAAATAAATATTTCACAACATCACATACATTGATCTGATCCCGTGGTAAGTAGCTTAAGCACTTGTGTTACGGGTATCAGAATCAACAGTGAATACACAAATATACTTAAACGTATTTTATAAACCCAGACACGGAACAAACACCGATGTTTTGTCCCGAGTGGGAATCGAACCCACGACTCTTGGAACCGTAGGTGGTAAACCTGGGTCACTAGCCACTGTTCCACCGAGCCAGTCGATGTATATAACCTAGCTTTTCGCACCACATATACCGGGGGAAATTACAGAACCGAATCAAGTCTCTTTTGACAAGGCGTAGACAACGTTTCGTGGTTTTGTGCAGGCAATTTGTCATTGACGCACCTGCCTCGTTGAAGGCTCCCAAATATCCTTTGTGCAATGATTTATACGTGTTTGCGCTGTTTAATTGTGTGAGCGATTTATCGTCGTGTGTTTTGAGCTGATGAGTATTATACAGGTACCTATATTGGTGTTTACCTTAAGCTAAGAAGGGTGGGAGATGTAGTATAGTCGATTATGTGTGGGTACTCTAACAGCTGAATACTGAAACGAATATCGTCATTTATTATTAATTTAATACAAGGTATACTGACAGATTACAGTCATATCTTGGCAACAATGAAAAAAGATAAGTAAGTCTAGACAGCAATCCATAAATAGTACACACAACATGAGGAAAAATAAAAGTAATTATAAAATAAAGTTAAAAAATAGCAAGAGTTCAAATGTATTGAATACAATTAAGGTAATTCGATATTTTAACGCTGATAAACGTATTTATTTAAATAGGGTCGATGGCCGAGTGGTTTAGGTCGTTGCTTGCCTTGCGAGAGGTCGCCAGTTCAAACCTCGTCAGGTGTTTTAAAATTTGAAATGCATTTGTACGGTTTTGACGCTTTAACGGTGAAGAAAAAGATTTTAAGGAAACCTGCACATCTACAATTCTAATGTGTGTTACATTATAACTTTCTATTTAATAACATACACATAAACCAAAATTAAATTGTTGTTTAAAAACACACAGTATAATATCGATTCAGATTCCGTTGTTCATTCAGCATAATCACATTCAAATTCTTCATTATTAGCGGAGCAAACGTAAGAGTTTTGCCATATTGTTTTAAAACTTTGTATGCAAATTCTCCCCATACCATGCCCCAATTAAGCCAACTCGACTTGGTAACTTGAAAAATAACAATCAACCATCTTCGTTAAGGCCGCGTTCCGATTGGGCGATTTAAAAAAAGAAAGAAAGAAAAGAAAGAAAAACATTTATTGACCACGACATAGAAATTACAAATACAATGAGACATAAATACACAAGACACAAAAACTCAAACAAAGAAATAACACACATAGACAAGGACTATAAAGTGGTCAACGAGGTACGGGCCTCAGCATATTTAAATGACATTAGTGCTGGTTCGGGAGTGGATTAAGAAATTCATAACCGCTATATAATAGTAGACGAAGACACGCCAGTTTGATCGCGGCCATGATTGGCGTAACGCAGTCGAAACGTCGGGCAGTAAGTAGCTACGAATTTGCTACTCCTAAAATCACGTGTAGACCCATTAAGACTAATATTTAGTGTTATGGAACGCGAAAGTCTAAAAACTGAAATTTTTATTCTTTTTTCAAATTTCTACTGTCCACCGGACTGTCCACCGCTGAACATAGGACTGTAGGGCTACCATGAGTTTAAAACTTACGCACTCGATATCGCCTACGTAAATATGTCTATGAAAAACTTGTACAGCGCCGCAGGTGGTTACGCGAAGAACTAAAATTGTAAACAAAAAAAAAACCGCCTTCAAAAACCCGACTCACTAAAAATTACAAAATAATATAATACGAACATTAATCTGGGTATGAATTTGATATGTTGTTGAAGGCGGTGCCGTTTATATTTCATGCAGTTTCCCTCAAAAATTTAATTGGCACCGCCTTCAACAACATATCAAATTCATACCCAGATTAATGTTCGTATTATATTATTTTGTAATTTTTAGTGAGTCGGGTTTTTGAAGGCGGTTTTTTTTTTGTTTATTTTTCTCCTTTTTTTGAAGTCGGTTAAAAATCGGCCGTATGAAAAAAAACAACTCGATAGGTTTTTAACGTACGTAAGTTTTCGATAGCCAACTCATGGTAGGCCCTCTGTTCCAAAACTTTCCAGCGTGACCGGTCTACGGCCACCTGCATCCAACAAAACCCAGCGATTTTCACCAGGTCGTTGGTCCATCTGTAGCGCTACCGTGAGTTTCAAAATTACAGACTCGATATCGCCTATGTATGTCTATGAACAACCTGTACAGCGCCCCTAGCGGTTACGCTAAGAACTAAAATCGGTAGTATGACAAAAACAATTCGAAAACTGTAACTGTCCGGGATATTCACCATGTTGATAGTGCCGAAATATCGGGAGCTCATTAAAACAAAACAACATGGTAAATATCCCGGACAGTTACAGTTTTCTGATGTGTGTAACAATGACAGTTTAAAAAAAACAATCCGATAGGTTTTTAACGTTCGTAAGTTTTCGATAGCTAGCTCATGATAGCGCTACAGGAACGGAATAACCGATCACTGTTTACTCCTTTCTAACTCCACAGTCAGTCAACAAACAGTCACCCGCTGACTTCGTCCAATGGAAACACGCCCTTTTGCGGCTAAACTCGGTCGCGATGTTTTTGCGACAATACGAGGGAGTTTTCTTATAATAATTCTGGGAACGCAATTAGCACCATGGTAACTTAGCGTGTTTATTATTTCGGAGTTTGTTTCTATAAGCGATGGTAAGGGTGAGGATATGTTAGGCCGGGGGAGATTTATGTCATTTATTATTATTTTGAATATAAACTTTAGGGGAAATATTAAGTATGCATATGTATGTATGTCAAAGCAATAAATGGCAGTAATGTTATCACAGCAAACATTTTTCACATTCTCAGTCTGATGAGATAGCAATCTGACCGGAAGGAGTCATCGCTTAGCTTGCTTTTAGGCGATGTTCATTATCATCATCATCATCAGCCCATATACGTCCCCACTGCTGGGGCACGGGCCTACCCTAAACTAGGGCGATAAGGCCTTAGTCGACCACGCTGGCCAAGTGCGGGTTGGTCGACTACACAACCTTAGAATTTCTTCTTAGGTGTGCAGGTTTCCTCACGATGTTTTCCTTCACCGTTAAAGCGTCGAATGATGGTACATATGAATTTCAAATTTGAAAAACACATTGGTACCTGGCGGGGTTTGAACTCGCGACCTCTCGCATGGCAAGCAACGACCTTAACCACTCGGCCATCGACGCTTTTTATGTCCTGATGTTATGTCCTGATAATTTTGGTTTCATGGCTATTTTGCCATATCAATAAATTATTTTTTTAATGACTTTGGTCAAACCACATTTTTATTGTAAAACTCCTGCATAAAAACCGATGACCTTAACCACCCCATCTTGGGGTCTTAAAAAGATTTTTTATTACGCGCATTTGTTTTTTTTTGTCCTAACTGACTTACGATGATGGCTTGGAGTAGCCTCGTCATTATCAGCGGATTTGCAGGGGGACGGATGGCTCACCCCTAAACTCGCTTTTGTATTTTTTTTAATTATTATTTTTATATATTTTTTACAATATCGCATACATTAATCTTATCCCGTGGTAAGTAGCTTAAGCACTTGTGTTACAGATATCAGAATCAACACTGAATACACAAATATACTTAAAAATGTTTAATAACACATCCAGACACGGAACAAACACCGATGTTCGTCACACAAATATTTGACCCGGGTGGGAATCGAACCCACGACTCTTGGAACCGTAGGTAGAGATTCTGGTTCACTAACCACTGTTCCTCAGAGCCAGTCAATATGTGTATATTGTAAGTATGAATGTACCTCTCATTCCGCTCCGCTCCCCGCTCCGCTCGTCACGTCGCGCCGCCCTTCGCTCACGTCCCCAGCGGAGCGGACGAAATACTTCTCGACATTTGTTAATGACTGAAGTTTCCTTCGAAAGGTTTTAAACTGGGAAGTTTGCTTTGGCACCGCCCTGATAATTTGGCGTTGCTACTGTTTAGAGTGGAGGTCGCCAACTTTTTTGTCTCGTTGGCTTTTTGCTTTAGTAGAGCCTGATCTGAAATATTGTGAGGTTTTAGGTTTATGCTTAACCTGAAACTAGTTTCATTTGAACGGAATTGGTTAATAATATTATATTCAAGCGTCAGTGGCAGAGTGGTTAAGGTCGTTGCTTGCCATGGGAGAGCTCGTCAGTTTAAACCCCGCCACGTACCACTGTGTTTTTTAAAAATGAAACTCATATGGTCGATTATACGCTTTAACGGCGAAGGAAAACATCGTGAGGAAACCTGCACACCTACGAATAAATTCTTAAGTTGTGTAGTTGACCAACCCGCACTTGGCCAGGGTGGTTGACTAATACCTTACCGTACCGTTGACGTTACATCTGATGAAGATGAGATTTTAACTTCTAAATATTAACTAATGGTCCAAGTGCTGGCTGCGAAAATACGGGCCGATCGGTTAACAGCATGAAATGTTTTTAAAAAGTTAGTACTTATATCTAGAATTACAAATATCATTGTGTGCCTGGGCGGAACTTGTGCACAAGTTTTATATGCACATGTCTCTGGAGCTTTTTTCGTACAATAACTGTACCAATGGAGTAACACTTTCAAGTAAAGTTACTTAGTGTGCTCTTTGTTTAGGTTATATTTAGAAGCTGAAAGCTCCTATTTCCTAAGTAAGAGTGAATAAGATTGAATTGTTAAGATGCAATCTCTCGTGACCACGAGCGCTGTAAAGAGCTCGAAATGTCGGGTTTCTAAATAATTATGTTTAACATCTAATTACACGCGAGATTCATACGTAAAGTAATTAGTGTAAGAGTTTTATTACAACTTGTGGTCCCAGCGTACTTTATACCGCATATAGTTAGTTATTGTACCTCTCTGAGCAGTTTTTTTTTCATAAGAACCTTCTCTATGACTGGCTCGGTGGTGATCCTGGCTGGCGGTGCAAGAGTCGTGGGAATTCCCACTCGGGACAAATATTTGTGTGATGAACATCGGTGTTTGGTCCGTGTCTGGGTGTGAATATGTATTTAAGTAATTAAAATCGAAAAGATTCGCGCTTAGCAACACAGTCAGTGGTATTTTTTTATGATATAGATGTGTTGTATTCGCGCGAAGAACTTTCTTTAAAGTAAATAGTGTTCTCTCAAATATGAAAAAGAAATAAGAACAGAAATTACAATAGATTTCAAAGTATTTCGTGTAACTTCTAAGTGTATTACATCAAAAGAAAAAAAATAGGGAATGTAAAACATTTCACTACAGAAATACCTACGAAGCGTTAATAAGTAATTTTCCTAGTATTTTCATTTTACTTCTGTGTGAAATAGGTACATGATCTCTGACCTAAACTAACCTCAAACTGTCTGTTTGCTATCTTAAAAAAACAGTCTTCCTTCAACATTTTCTCCCAAAAAAATCAAGACAGTTGATTAGTAAGGTATACAAAAATAAAATTGTACACGAAAGAATCTCTTATTAAAATCAATCGAAGTGTAAATTTGAACACAGAGGCTAAATTAAAAAACATCTAAAGCGAAAATTACACTAACCCTGGTATATTTAGGGTCCCGCTGATTGAAATGTGAAACGGATCCTTTTTGCTGTGGGTCTTGAATTTGAAGAACTATTCCTCAGATTATCGTGGAGTTATCAACCTTTAGACTTTATTTATTAATTTAAAAGAAACACCAACAATGTACATACTATAAACTAATCATAAATTAAAGAAAGAAAGAAAAACATTTATTGACCACGACATAGAAATTACAATTACAATGAAACATAATACACGAGACACAAAATCTCAGACAAAGAAATAACACACATAGACAAGGACTATAAAGTGGTCAACGAGGTACGGGCCTCAGCATATATATATTAAAAAAAGAGTGACAAAAAAAATCAGGTATGCACACCAATTATAGGTGTTTTACAGCACTTACAAAATTCCATTTAATCTTCTTCTTTAAGATTTTATTACATTTTCGATTCAACACTTATTTAAAATTATACTTTAATACTAAATTAATTAAAAATTTCAACAGTCTTTAAATCTATAATACTGTATACAGTTGGAATAAAATTACACATAACAAAATCACTTAAAATTTACATTTAAAATAAAAAAAAAACATTACAAAATATGAGATCAAAAATAATAATAATAAATAAAAAATAATTTAAACATGTCAACAAATAAACAAAAACAAAACACAAACATAAAATTATCCTTAGAACTTACAAATATAATTCTCATAAAGTAATATAGTTAAAGAGTTTGAGTCAATTCAGACTTTGAGTCAATAGTTTCTTGTGATTAAAAATATCAAACTTTAATCTAAACTAATCCAAAAACAGTCACATTTAGCTTGAAATAAAACTAATTCTACGGATTAGACTCGCTTTTATTGTATAAGAGCTTTATAAAAGGACAACAAAACGCTGTAAAGAGCTCGAAACGTCGGATCTCCAAATAATATGTTTAGAATAACAATACACGCGAGTTTAATTCGTAAAATTTGTTTTATTTCAAATGAGACAATGCTATAGTCACGATTAGTTACCAATGTCCATACACCATAAACAAAATACCATGTGCACCAAGATGGTAGCTTTCTCAGCACAAGCTAATAATAATGAAAATTATTTTTTTTTATAATTTTCGTATAGTTATTTTGTTTGAACAAAACGTACGTTACCCATATAATAACAAATGTATCCGGAACCCTTAGTACACGAGTCCGATCCGCGCTTAACAAGCATTTTTTATTTAGTGCTTACCTAATTCTTTGTACGCATCGATTGAATAAAACCGTGATTCGTTTGAAAGAAAATTTCCTGAGCTTTTTTTATTCAAATTGTTGGTTCTTATATAAATCCCCATTTTCCATTAAACGAAAGCTCATCGACGTCTGAAAACTGCCCATATTAAATTATGTTGCTCTGCCCTGGTATTTTTCACCCGACTTCACTAAACGGAGGGCTATGTTTTTACCAAAATTTTTCATCACCATCATCAGCCCATAAACGTCCCCATTGCTGAGACACGGACACGGACGTAAACTAGGACGATAAGGCCTTAGTCATTTTAGTCAACCGCGCTGGCCCAGTGCGGGTTGGTCGACTACACAACCTAAGAATTTCTTCGTAGGTGTGCAGGTCTCCTCACGATGTTTTCCTTCACCGTTAAAGCGTTGAATTACCGTACATTAATCCTAATTCATTATTATTTCCAGTTAACGAACCCCGTGTTGTTGAGAAAATTTTAGTAAAAACACTGACTTATTTTTAAAAAAGCTTTGAAAACCGTCACACAGAATCCATATAAAGTCTCTAATGTGAGCACCACTAATATACTCTCACATCATATAGTAATCTCTTTTGTTCCGAATAACTTAACTTCAACTTAGCCCGCTATAATGAGCCAGCCTGATCCAAGTTACGAACAGTTTCGATACTAACAATGTCGGGCATTTCAATATCCGCAAAGTATTTGCGACTTGCATTATACTGCTAAGTGAGCACTGCACAGTCTTAAGGAAGATAGCTAAGTTATAAGCGGTAGCGGGACAGGTAGCGTGTTGAAGAAGAATCCTAATTTTACTAAAATCCTTACCATTTTAGTGGTGGTTTCCCCGTAGCAGAACTTAGCTTTAGTAGTACTATCGAATCATGCTAGAAATTTCGAGAAAATAACACATTTTTTCGTAAAATTTTTCAAAAAACAATTATCTTACAATTAAGCGTGAGCAGCTATAGTTCTTTCAAGTGATGTGACGTAATCAGGTACTGCTGCCCGCAAAAAAAAAATGATGATTTAAGATAAAAATTATCTAATTGCCCTAAGTAATAAGTATAAAGCGTTTCGAATGTGCTTTCAAGTTTCGTTTATCCCTTTCGTACAACCAGTATTAATTGATTTAAATAATAAATAAACTGCACTAATCTGTTTTACTACAAAGATAGAATAATTTTACATGTGTACGATAATTCGACACTCTTACGGTGAAGGAAATTACAAATATTAAATTGTGTTTATTTCACACGAGCGTAAGCTAGCGCTTAAATCATTAAGTAACTTATAACATAGACCACTGCTTAATCCATACATGGGATCGTTAAGCCACATAGTTCGGTATTTGAGTTGGGAGCAAGCTATAACTTAACTTCGTACTGCATATTATAATGTCAGGGCAAGTGTGTTTTACACAACTTTTGAGTTAAGTCTGCGAAGTAAAATCAACTACTTTATTCTTACATACATAAAATCACGCCTTTTTCCCAGAGGGGTAGGCAGAGATCACTTCCAGCGATCCACTTTTCACCTCTGTGGGAAGCGTGACGTGACGGGTTGTGGACCACGTCGCCGCCATTCTGCCTTGTGCATTGATTTAACAAGGTCATTTCGTTTCCACGAGTAGCAAGCATATATGACGGGGGAAGGAAAAGGGGGGAAGGATACTATCGCCTCGGATGATTCGGTCTGAGTCGATAGTAGCTCGAGGAGCCGGGGTCGCCTACCCGTATACCGTTCACCAACCACCGGACAGATAGACTTTATTCATAACGGGTGGATAACGGATTCGGGAACTACGATCCGTTTTTAAGGTTCCATATGCAAAGGGCTAAAACGAAACCCTATTACTAAGTGTTCGATGTCTGTCCGACTGTCTGTCGCCAGGCTGTATCGCTTCTGTATGTGCTGTAAAGAAGCTTTTTAAACTGTCGAAATTTTCCCAAATGATGTATTTATGTTACTGCTAAACACCAAATACTTATAGAAATATTTGATTCAGCGAATCAGTTGTTTTCTCTCAATCAATTATTTTCTGTCCAAAGGAACTTTTTTATGTTCGTGATCGGTTTCTCACCATCGTGGCTGTCAAATTAGAATCTGACAACTTGCTAGAAAGAACTATAAATCCTCACTAATATTATAAATGTGAACTCTGACTGTCGTCGCGCTATCACACCAAAACTACTGATTCTATTTCAATGATTTGGTCTTCACTTAGTCTAGAGATTGAGATATAACTTTTGGCTACTTTTTATCCAGCTGAACTAAAAGAGAGTAATATAATACTCTATTAACGACATCTAGAAAAGCTCATAAGCCTATAAATTTTGACTAATGGAGGTATATTAGTACAGGTAATCATTAAACGCGCAAAATATCATAAATGTACTGCTTTGAAAATATCAATTATCTTTATTGACAATCATCTTTTCTGTTTCAGGTAAGTCGGCGTACGAAGTTGAACAATTAGAAAACGAAGTGAGTTTTAATGTACACTTCCGGTGCACGATTTAATTTAATATAAAAGCTCAATTTGGGAAATTAGACGTTTGATTTTATATGGCAGTCGTTTGACGGAGCAGTCGTTCGGAGCAGCGTTGTTTTTATTACTTTTGAATTGAAACGATACGATGCTTTGCAAGCGCTCCACCCATGGGAGAATATTTTGGCTGCCTCTTTTGGTTATCGGTCTTATTTACCGCGACAACGCTGTTTTTATTTAGAATAATGTAATACTGAAGCGTATTAAATGAGAAAGATAGAAATAAAAACTGTTGTTGTCCTGTGAAGCAAAAAAGACAACTACAGTTTTAAAGGAATCGATGATATTCCATCATACATAATTTACGTGTAGTATTTAGACTTTTAGAGATTAATTAATGTTAACAAATGCGTTAACACTTCAACAAAATGTTTGAAGCAGAACATTGTTTAATTCCGCGAATATCCGATAAAATAGCTGTTTTTGTTCGTACGCACTAATTTCGCTAACTACTGTAAAATATTTTGGTAGCAGCGGGCCTGTTTGCGTTCGACTATTATACCGTGTTAGTCAAATTTTGGCGGCCATTGTTAGAATTACATTGTGCCTTTTATGTCATCATTACAATGGAATTGCGAAAATTCATGATTTAATAGTACGTAGGCACCAATTTGCTATTACCTACATAGGTACTATGTAAAGAAAATGAAATTCTCATACTAAATAAAAATAATCAAATCATTGGAATTCAATTTCTCTAAATATTTAAAGTGCACAAATGTGTGCTCAAAAGATCACAGTTGGCAATCTGATATGGAACTTACTTTCTGAAGCCTTAGGCCTAAAATTAATGCCACTTACTTCCCGACTCTAAATCAATTTTACAACAGAAAAAACTAGAATTATTTTGTCTCGTACCCTGAACCTTACAAAATCTATGCTGTGCTTGCCACCCATAAACCAACAAGGCTTTTATGATAAACATATTATTATCTTACTTAATATAACTAGTGACCCGCCTTCGCTTCACATCGGGTTAGACTGAGATCCCCAGACATAAAGTCTTATGTCTGAGCTAGATCGGTTTCTCGTTCCCGAAAACCCCTAAATATCAGCGAAATCGTTGGGCCGTTTCCGAGATCACATGCTTTTTCAAGCAATCAGCGCCATCTGCCGGGCTGATTTGTAAATCTAAGCCATTCAGGGCGCCATTCAAAAGCATACAGAAAAAATCATTTAAATCAGTTAAGCCGTTTAGGAGGAGTTCAATGACATACACACGTACAGCCGAATTGTATAATAATACTAGCTGTGCCAGCGACTTCGTTCGCGTTTCCCCCCGTTTTTTACACATTTTCCATTGTATCTTTGCTCCTATTGGTCGCAGCGTGATGTTATATAGCCTAAAGCCTTCCTCAATAAATGGTCTATACAACGCAAAAAGATTTTTTCAAATCAAACCAGTAGTTCCTGAGATTAGCGCGTTCAAACAAACAAACAAACAAACAAACAAACAAACAAACGATCAAACAAACAAACAAACTCTTCAGCTTTATAATATTAGTACAGATATAAAGATGAGAGAAATCTTCTGCAATTATTCGTATAAATACCACCTGCAATGTATTCTTCATTCTAACGACAGGGAATTTGACAATTAGTTGTCCGCAACACAACGTACGGTGCGCAAACAAAGTGTTCGCAAATACTCAGTTAAATCATTGCACAGAGTAAAACAAATGAGAAATTCCAAGGCCCGACATCAATCTGCGAAAATATTTAAACACGAAACAGTGAATCCACAATGTGAGGAATGACAGTGAAGTAAGACGCGTTGCAGAGAAAGATGGCCGCTCTGACGTATGGTACAACGTATATTTTTTAAATTGAAAGTAAAGGAACCTAAGTGGACCATCCTAAGAAGTTTCTTAGGTTAAGTCGTTACTTAAAACTAGGCTGTAAATGATAGATCCCTTTGCCTTTCCCTGATGGGATAAAAACCTATGTAGACCTCATTGTTGTCAATTTCGAGTAGTTCTCTATAGTTTAAATAAAAATGTCAGTGAAGTTAGATACAGTTCCGTAGCAAAGAAAGATGGCCGCTATGACGTTTGGCTTTTTAAATTGATGACAATGGTACTATAGTAACCTCATTGGTGTGAATGTCGAGTTCTCTTTTAAAATAAAACTGTACCTATTACAAAGTTTAAATGATTTTTTTTTTGTTTTTATTTGATAGCAGTCGCAGTAGCCGAAAAAGGTTAAGAATCATCATCATTATTATTGTTATTTTTAGATTTGCATAATGTCTTCTTTAGAAGTTTGATTTTTTCAAAATAGCTATAACGATACTTTTAGGATGTCCTAAAACAAATAAATATTATTCTACATCACATACATTGATCTGATTCCGTGGTAAGTAACTTAAAAACTTGTGTTACACAGATGTCAGAATCAACAGTGGATACAAAAATATACTTAAATATACATATACTTAATACACACCCAGACACCGAACAAACACCGAATCCACGACTCTTGGTACCGTATATAATGCACCTGGGTTTCTAACACTATTCCACCGATTTCACATCGTCACAGAGATACTTCACTAGTAAGTTACGTTTCCACACGCAAGATACCTCATTTTTTACGCCATTTAAAGCTACATTACAAAGTTATGTCACTGCCAGCAATCACAGTACCACGTCACAACTTGAAGACTTTATCTTTGCAAGAATTTTAATGGCACCATCAAGGTGGGTTGAATCCTTGCCACCTTAAATTAATACTTCCAAGGGATTTATTTATTTTAACTTAATTGCTATACTGTAAAACGTTGATTTAATTTTCAGAGACTTCTACTTGTTTTACGCTATGTATATAGATACCTTTTCAAGGCGGTAACTAATCTTCATCTTTAAATGGAGTAAGACTTCTAATTTTTTGACTGGCTCGGTGAAACAGTGGTTAGTGACCCTGGCTAGCGGTTCCAAGAGTCGTGGGTTCGATTCCCACTCGGGACAAATATTTGTGTGATGAACATCGGTGTTTGTTCTGTGTCTGGGTGTAATTATGTATTTAAGTATGTATTTATAAATATGTATGTATGTATATCAGTCTCTGACGCCCATAGTACAAGCGCTGTCTAGTTTGGGGTCATATGACCGTGTGGGGAAATGTCCCAGATATTTATTATTATTATTATAATTTATTTATTTATAACTAGCGATTTATTTATTTATTACTAAATTTGAAATTCACATGTGCGATACGCTAAATAGGTGCAGGAAAACATCCTGAGGAAACTTGCACACCTACGAAGAAATTTCCAGGTTAAGTAGTCAACCAACCCGCACTTGGCCAGGGTGACTGACTTAGACCTTACCACCCTAATTTAGGGTAGGCCCGTGGACTCAGCAGTTGTATATGGCCTGACGATAATGATGATGTAGTTTTTTGCAACAAAATGTCTCACTCTTTAGGAGTAAGGGTAAAAGCTAATTAGTGTATAAATAATGATATTTTGTGTTCCATCGCTGCATTAGTCACGCAAGGAGACGCTTAGATATCTTGAGCTAAGTATTTGCATCCGTTCAGCCATCTCTGGCTAAGTAACATGCCTTTAGCTTAATTTAAGAGCTGAAGCGTTTAAATTAAACAATATGATTAAATCTATTGAGATTCGAGATGCGAGAGGTCGCCAGTTCAAACCTCATCCATCACATACCACTGCGTTTTTGAAATTTGAAATTCATTAGTACGATTATTCGACGCTTTAACGGTGGAGGAAAATATCGTGAGGTAACCTACACACCTACGAAGAAATTCTAAAGTTGTGTAGTCGACCAACCCGTACTTGACCAGTTTAGAGTAGGCTCGTGCCCCAGCAGCGAGGACGTATATGGGCTGATGATGAGGATGACTGAGATTTCACTCGATAAGTAATACAATACCAAATACATAGATAGGTATTTTTATTTGTTGTTTTTAATGCTCTTTAAAGATCTTGCTTTTAAATTTACATAGCTAGGTTCTTACATTAGCTCATTTTGACTGGGTTACACCTATCATGATCGCGAGTGCCCTAAGCAGTAACTAATAAGGCGTCCGACCGATTTCGGTCATGGCCGATCTCAATTGAGATCAGCCAAGTGCGCAGGACATTCTCTATTTCCTTGCTCTCATAATTCGGTGAGATGGCAATCCGACATGACCGATGAGAGATCGGGCGCAGGACCACCGGCTTAACGTGCTTCCCGAGGCACGGGCGTTCAACCGCCAACTTCCTAACTCCGGGCTGAGTAATTTCATTACAGAAAAACTCACACAAATTTTGCCCGACCTCGGACCCGAACCGGGGACCTTTTGGTCTTAGCGCAGCACTTGTTACCAATAGACCATCGAGGCAGTTAAGCAGTAAGTAGCTATGTATTTGCTAGTCCTGTATTAGTGATCGAACTCTCAGTGAATTAATTTGTTTACAAAGAACCAAACTAATCTCCGCCGTTGCCTTACACTATCACTTACGAACGGACTAAAATTAATTACAACCCCGATGGAGGGGTAATTAGTAATAAGGTATTTCGCTGGCTCCGTACCAGACAAGGGTTTTGTATAAACCCCAATTCTGTGTGTGGAGTCGTTAGCGAGTTCTATAGACTTTGCTAATTGTCAACTAAGATTTTGGTTCGCTGTTGACTGAAATATACATCAGTCAAGATTTTGTTGAGTGATATACAGGATTAAGATGTTGCATAGAAATTAACGTTTGTTTTTGATATCACGTGTTAGTTATAATTGATTTTCAAAACAAATAATTATAAAACAATATATTTTACACTACGAATTGACAACACTTGTAGGTATAAATAACAGACTACGACAAATGTTTTATGAGTTTCTTGGGATGACAGAAACACATTACTTTGTGAATAACAACTCAAGCTATTTTCACAACTTGGTACGAAACCCTAAAAATACTAATATGCACTACCTAATATGGTACAAGAACACTTAAATTGAATATTTTATGCCTCTAACGTCAACTCAGAGTCTAATATATCTTTCTGTATATTCGTGCATTAAAGTATTTTTATACTTTTATTTTTGCATCGGTTTAAAATACCGAGCTGCATTGGCAAGTCCACAAAACGAACTTCGTAAAACGTCCTACCGATATGTGTCACACAACTTAAAGGCTTCACGACAGGCGCTACGAAAAATGTCTACGAAATATTGCTACGTGCAGTGTGAGTGTAGTCTGACGTCAGCTGTTGGAGCCACGAATGCGCTACGACTGCTACGTATTATATTCGTAGCAATGACTCTTTTGACCGTTTATTGCATTATACAGTTAAGAGGTGAAAGCCTTCCGCTCCACCGCAAGTCCGGTGATGATGACAAAGCTACTCTAAGCCATCATTGTTAGTCAGTTAGGAAAAAAAGCATAATACAGTTTTGGGTATTTATATAGCTGACAAACATAAATAATGCCTACTTATTGGCTTGTTCGATAGCGTTTTGGTAGTGCCCCTCTCTCAGTGTTGCCAAGAATCGTGGGTTCGATTCCCATTCGGGATTTTTTTTGTTATAAACATAGGTATCAATAAAAGGATATATCTGAGTATGTTTAGTGATCCGATATTTTGAGCTCTTGAGGGGGTTAGGATCTTATTATTACCAATGCGACTAACAGGTGCATGTGAATTACCTAGGTACATAATTATATGCATTTTGATTCAATATATGTGTTGTAGTGGAGATATTCATCATTAATTTACCGCTACAAAAGTTACCTAAACAAATTAAGCACACTTTTTACCCGCCGTCGGAAAAACCATAATATAAATGAAATCTGGGAACGCCAGTCCTTCCGCGTCATTTGTCAAGGACACTCCATTTATCTTATGTGTCGGGCCGATGTGGTCCAATCTGGCTTTAATTTTGTACTATCCTACTAATATTATGAAGGAAAATGTGTTAGTTTGTTCCCTATAAACACTATCAAAGTCAAAATCTTTTTATTTGCTTAAAAACCGAGTGGTTTTCAGTATTATTAAAATAAGGCGTCCAAAATATTTCTGCCCAATAGTGCACACTGCACAATAGTGCGCGCAAACACAAGTGCACTCTCTGTTCCCTTACTCTCATAGGTCGGTGAGACGGCAACCCGTCATGACCGAAGATCGGGCGTAGCACAGGCGTTCAACCGCCAACTTCCTAACTCCGGGCTGAGTAATTTATTTTACAGACAACTCACACAAATTTTGTCCGACCCCGGATTCGAACCGGGGATCTCTCGGTCCTTAGGCAACGCTTGCTACCAATAAACCAACGAGGCAGTTTATTATAGGGGTTATTTAACAAAATCTTAATTTATATCTAGCTTTACAGCTAATAATAAAACAAAAGATATCTGCACGCTATATTTACATATAGCGTGCAGATATCTTTTGTTTTATTATTAACTCAATAAATCTTTTTGAATCTACTTATCACCCGGATAAAATTACGATATTAAGTAAGATGTTAGACTTTCGCGTTCCATTACACTAAAATTAGTCTTTATGGGTCTACACGCGATATTAGGAGTAGCAAATTACATAGCTACTTACTGCCCGACGTTTCGACTGGGTTACACCATTCGTGGTCGCGAGCGAAAAATTACGATATTAAGTTTGCAAAAATACTTCATTTTACTAAAACTCCTTACGCTGCTCTTGACCACTAATGACCATCGTGGCAATAAAAATAGACATTATTTCGACATCTGGGCATTCGTCACTCACAATTGTACTCTGGCCTCTGGGAGTGATGGTCCCTCAGTAGTAGCTTTTTGTTTGCTTCCGTTTTTCATACGAAACAAAAACTTGCTTTGAACTCACACACTATAGTCCAGTCATTTAAGCTTAAATTAGGTAAGAATCTCGGAATTCGAGATACCCAGCTGTAAGTCTGTAAATACTTAGATATTGACACCCTAAAAGTGGTCTCAAAACCTACATATGGTAGGGTGTACGCAACTATAAAATTTTCATGGTCAAATGTCACAAATATCAGTTTTATAAACTTTTGAGCGAAACGGGAAGTTTTATCATAAAAGTGTGTAGGAGAAAATTGCTTATCATCTAATTATCTATAAAAATTGTCTGTACGTTTTATTCCTAAGATTCACCATTTCAGAGATACAGCGATGCAAATAGTTGAAAAAGTTGTATTTTAAAAAGCTTTCAAACCCCCGTGCGATTGTGCTAGACAGTTAAAATTTTCACAACTGATGTATTTCAGTAGTCTCTATAACATCTAATACTAGAAAAAGCTTAAAACCAATGTTTAAGTGGGTTCTCATACAAAAACTATGGATTTTTTTTTCTCACATGGCCGGTTTTTAACGTGGTTACCCCAGTAAACCCATTACAAACGACACCTTTTATACGTGAAGAACACGTTGTTTATATGGAAGCCTAGTTAAATAATTGTTTTATGTTGTTTTTAGTACTATACATATACGTTTCAGTACATTTAAACTGCTTATTATGGGTCAAAAACGCAGAAATCTTAAATCTTCTGAATACTGAAAACAACACAAAACAATTATTTAACTAGGCTTCCTTATAAACAACGTGTTCTTCATGTATAAAAGGTGTGGTCTGGATTAGGTTTACTGGGGTAACCACGTTAAAAACCGGCCAAGTGTAAGAAAAAAAAAACACAATTTTTGTATGAGAACCCACTTAAACATTGGTTTTAAGCTTTTTCTAGTATAAGATGTTATAGAGGCTACTGAAATACATCATTCGTGAAAATTTTAACTGTCTAGCACAATCGCAAGTGGGCCTGGAAGCTTTTGAAAATACAACTTTTTCAAATATTTGCATCTCGAATTCCGAGATTTTTTCCTAATTTGACTGGACTACTATGGGCAGACATATCAACTTTTTTAACTAACTGACGGATGCTGAAAGAACAGCTAAATATTTGACATTTTTTAACTTATAAATCTTATGGGTATTTTAATTTGTATAATAGTAAAATCGAAGTCATTTTAAATATGTCGGACATTTTCAGTTTTTTTTATGTGTGTAACTAAGACTGTTTGAAAATAGGTATATATTAAGTAATTTTCTACACTCATAAACTTGATCAACCATTATACATTTATACATTGTTCAGTATTACACATATTCATAAAATGATGAATACAAAAACTACTCAATTTAGGATTGATCTAACAAAGACATAGTTAAATAATAATAATTTTAAAACAAACTATTTTCTGTATCCGATATAGAAAAAATAAATTCTTAACGGGTTCTTTTTTCATTGAACAAAAAGAAAGATACTGAATCGTTACAGATGGTGTTTTTTTGTTACCACTAAAACTTTTTTCTTTTTTTTAATAACCCGTGTCATCCTACTGCTGGGCAAAGGTCTCCTCCAAACTTGTCCACAGCTCTCTATTCAAAGCTTGGGCTTGCCAATCAATACATAGTATAAAACAAAGTCGCTTTCGCTGTATGTCCGTATGTATGCTTAGATCTTTAAAACTACGCAACGGATTTTGATGCGGTTTTTTTTAATAGATAGAGTGATTCTTAAGGAAGGTTTGTATGTAAAATTTACCCGAAACAAAGCGAGGGCGGGTCACTAGTTCTAAATAAAAATAAATAATACCGCTAAAACTACAAAAAATAAAAATAAAGAATATTTATTTGCTATAATGTGGTAACATTTAGTACAAATACTTAGCTACTTAATCTAGAAAAGAAAACTTTGAACTGGCTCCCTTACAACAAGTAGTTTTTTTAGCGCAAGGTTATTCATGTGTGAGTCTCGCACTTGGTTTCATAATAAATTGAAATTGTATATCGTCAAATTAGCAATTCGTCCACCACCTGTGCCAGGTGCGATCCATACTTGAGTACCATCAATTTCTCACTCCAACTCTTCACACGGTGACGTATAAAAATCACTTTTCAATAAAACATATTAAAAGTACGCATGGAGGCTCGTTATCATATTGGCAGATGATACGTAAAATTGATAGCGGCAAGAGAAATAACCAATTTAATGTTACAACTGGGCAAGTGCGAGCTGGGCGAGGGTTCCGTACAAACTTCCTTAGGGTTCGGTACAAACTTAAATTGAAGTTCATAGAAACAATAAAAAGGCGTCGATGGTCAAGTGGTTAAAGTCGTTGCTTCGCAAGAGGTCGTCAATTCAAACCCCGCCACGTACCACTGTGTGTTTCAAATTTGAAATTCATATGTATGATCATAATTATTCGACGCTTTAACAGCGAAGGAAATCAAGCAACGACCTTAACCACACGGCCATTGACGCTTTTTTTACGCTTTTGGTTACCAAAACATTAATTTCATGAACCTCTATTATCGCTTTTAAGTATACTTTCAAGTATATAATATAAACACCCTTTAGCTTCTTATTAAGCCACGCAATATTATAAAATAACGCTTTCACGATTTTAAAGCACAATTTATACAGCTTCAAGGGAAGTCGTAAGTATCAGATGTCAATTTCAACTCGGCACCTCGGCTCGTTCCAGAGCAAAAAGGGTCTGACAGACAGACATACAACAAAGTGTTCTTGTAACGGTTTCGTTTTTACTATTGAGGGTCGGAACCCTAAATATGAAATAAAATGGCAAACGGACATTTATCAAAGGCCTACTGGAACTCACTTGACATTTCGGCGATGGAACGTAGATAGAGAGATGGTGGAAGTGACTTTTATAATATAGTGTGAAAATGTTGAGAAAATATTTAAGTTCATCATCATCATCATCAGCCCATTTATGTCCACTGCTGGACATAGGCCTCCCCAAATGCACGGCAATTCTGTCGTTCTTTGGCTACTCGCATCCAGCTCCTACCAGTCGTCTTGCGCAGATCGTCACTCCACGTGGCCTGAGGGCGTCCTTTAAGTACCAATAAACACATAAATAAAATAAATATCTGGGACATTTCCACACCGGTCATCTGACCCCAAACTAAGCAGAGCTTGTAGTATGGGCGTCAGAGACTGATATACATACATATATATTTATTAATACATAATCACACCCAGACACCAAATCACATACATCAGTCTGAACCCGTGTTAAGTAGCTTAAGCACTTGTGTCACGGATATCAGAAACGACATTCGATACACAAATTAACATAAACATATAAATAACACACTTAGATTTGTAACAAACCAGTGTACGTTCCCAAGATGGCTATAAATGTCATCAAAACATTGTGATTGGCCAAAACATCCAGAGCAAATTTTAAAAATTTACGTGCTAAAGCTTGCACTAGCTAAATATTCAATTGCTCCGCTGCTATAAGCTGTTGGTGTAATAGTTCGCACATACCGTCTAGATTTGTAATAGTGAAACAACCATTTTTTTCCCCGACGATTATGGTCCGGACCGGACCGGACTCGCTGGAGAGCGGTTAGCTCTAACTCTATCCACATTAGGTACTAATAAAAAAAGGCTAGCTCAAACAATCCAAGTCTTAAAGGTGGCTGTTAACAGCACGCCTATTCAAGCTTTACAGATAATTGAAATGGCAGGGAATTGACGTTTGGCGTGTAGCCAAGCCGAATATTCGCGTTAACGCCACCAGAGGACTGCACCATCGACGCTTTCCATAAAAATTCGTTCAAACTTCCCAAGCCACATCTAGCGCTGTGACACCCCAAATCGGGGGTGCCGGGGTGTCGGGGTGGGGGGTATAATCCATCTCGATCACAGAAATGTAAACATGTTCCGTGCCAGGGGATTAGTGGGCCCCGATTCGATTTGATTTGTTTATTATTATCGTTTATACGCATTCCCTTTTCTGAAAACCGGCGCGTTGTTTGAAGTGATTTTTTGAACGGGCCTTTAAATGGCGTATTGAGACTGATTTTAAGATACGGTTGTAGGAATTGATTAGTGAGAGAATAATTGGCGTGTTTTATAAGCGAAAATTGGATCGGAAATAAAATAAATTCAATTAAAGACGATTAAGAAACTGATGTGCATGTTTTGGGATAGGTACTAAATTTATTGTACAGTAAAATTTATTTTAAAGTCTAAATGATTTGTTTAGAATAACAGTACACGCGAGTTTAATCTGTAAAAAAATTCCGTTATTCCAAATATGTAGTATTCGCGCAAATAATAGACAATACTAAAAGCCAGTTGCCAGTTCAAACCCCACCACTGTGTTTTTCAAATTTGAAGCTTTAACGGACGAGGAAAACATCGTGAGGAAACCTGCACTCCTACGCAGGAATTCCTTGGTTGTGTAGTCAACCAACCCGCACTTGGCCTGGGTGGTTGACTAAGTCCTTATCGGCCTAGTTCAGGGTAAGCCCGTGCCCCAGCAATGGGGACGTATATGAAGAAAACTTATCCGCCTCAAAATAGTACAGTCTGTGGGGACATATAAAAGCCTCTGGTCTGCAAAAGGTGGAGTAGAAAATGTTTTGGCGTTATATTGCTTACGTATGGCAGTTTAATAGAAATCCAAGTTTTCGACCTCGAGGGGCGCATGCGCGAGCCGCCATCTTGAATTAAAGATGCCGAAATTCGTTTTTTTCTGAATAACGTCTAAACAGTTTACTTTATGACTAAAGTGTCTATGAAAAGCATAAAGAAGACAAAATTACTTACATTTCCTTCATACAGATTTATTCTGTAAGTCTTATAGGCAGCCATACCCAAGCAATAGGATGCTTAAACCTTTTCTACTCCACCTTTTGCAGAGCAAAAATACCTGCGGACTGGATTAAAATGCTCCACGCGAATAGATTCGCACGCAAAAAACTAGTATCAACTAAAACACTTGACATTGCCATAAACGTCGCTGAAAGACTCAATATTGCCACCAAAAAAAAGCTTACGACTCAGCCGTCGAGTCGGCTGAATACTAGTTTTCTTCCGCTGACAAACTGTACAGTTTTTCACATTTTTTCACGACGGCAATTAAGTGAAAACTGCTGGGGAAATTGAGCGTCGTTCTAGTCGGTGTTAGTGCAGTTTTTGTATATCTTCCGACGTCGTTAGACGAGCCTCAATGGAGACAATGGGTCGGCCATTATGTTTGGGTGTTGTGTCACTGAGAGGCGTAAGAATAGTTAGGAAAATCCTTTTTGACTGACAGTTGGATGCAACAAAAAACAACTAGTGGACCCGGTGAAATTCTTAGCGCGGTTCCTAAATCTAAGCAACTAAATAAAATTAAAGTGTGTTTGTAAGATTAAAATAACGACTTTTTACTAAATGGATATGAATCTTTATTGGGTACCAATAACAAAAAGCCAGTTTAAAAATAAATTATATTTTAATAATTCATTAAATTTTAGTCTTTATGGGTGGCGCGTTATTAGGAGTAGCAAATACATAGCTACTAACTGCCCGACGTTTCGTATAATCGGTAAACGGGATACGTCATAATAATCGTGGTCGCTCGCGACCATGATTGGTGTATTTGCTACTCCTAATAACGCTTATAGACCCATAAAGACTAATATTTAGTGTGATTAAAGGTGAAAGTCTAAAATCATACTTAATAAATCATTGTTGCAAAATCGTGGGCGGCCGCTAGTCCAACAATAAGAATAATCATCAACAAAATCGGTCAGGGCATACATTTTTGATAATCATACTTAATATTATAAACGTGAAAGTTTGTATGTGTGGATGGATGTTTGTTATTCTTTCAAGCAAATGCTACTGAACCGATAACGATGAAATCGCCGAAGTCGCGGCCGAAAAGCTAGTCTAGTATAATCACAAGCCCCTCGTTGAGACCGACACCCCGAAAGGAGTATTTATTCTTTATTGTTAATTCCCGTCTCAATGGACGCGACTAGAATGGTCCCTAAAGGGAGGCGTAAGATTAAATTACCTTGTATTCGTTTCTCAGATTAAACGTTCACGTTAATTATTAATTAAGAATTGTCGTTCATTAAAGTAGCCGTGACTGGGAATACGTCCATTTCCTTAACTGTGGAAAGAGAGATTTGAATGAAAACATTCTTAGTCAAAGCTAACACTGGATCGGAGATTTTTAATGGTTGAAATCTTTTTTTTTGTTGATGTTTTTGACATTGAACAATATTTAAAAAAAGTTAACGCGAAATCCTTACGATCAAATATACCTACTTTAATATATTTAATAACACAGTAAAAATACGGATTGTTGTCACTTGAATATTTGTTCCGGGTGAGAAACGAACTTACGACTCTTTAAGCACTGTTCCTCTGAGCCAGTGAAAAGATGTGGTTAAATAAATCATTTTCTATATGGTTCCAAGAGTCGTGGGTTCGATTCCCACTCGGGACAAATATATGTGTGACGAACATCGGTGTTTGTTCCATGTGTTCTCTGACGCCCATAGTACAAGCTCTGCTTAGTTTGGGGTCAGATGACCGTGTGTGGAAATGTCCCAGATATTTATTTATTTATTTTCCAAACTAGGTTTTCCCTCAACATGATATAAAGAATTAATAACTTGTAATTCTTTATTTTTCACCTCATCATCAGCCCTATACGTCCCCACTGCTGGGGCACGGGCCTACCTTAGACTAGGGCGATAAAGCCTAAGCCAAGTGCCAGTGGTTTACTACACACACAACCTAACAACTTCTTCGCAGGTGTGCAGGTTTCCTCACGATGTTTTCCTTCACCGTCAAAGCGTCAAATAATCGTACACATGAATTTCAAATTTGAGAACCCAGTGGTACATGGCGGGGTTTAAACTTCGGACCTCTCGCATGGCAAGCAACGGTCTTAACCACTCGGCCATCGACCCTTTTTACCTGTCTAAATTTAATTGAGTTTTTTATCTAAAGATTCAAATGCACATTGAAACACAAATGGAGACTAAATAGCCATTTACATGAAAAGTCTTTAAGACTTCGCTAAAGTTTATTTAAAATGTAAATAAAGCTTGTTAAAAGTTTTCAATGATGATAATATTTACAAAAACAATACAAGTGATTAATTTTATTCACCGATCTTAAATTTCTTTGTTGTACAAGTTGTAAAGCGATTAATGTAACAAAAGATACTGAATGATTAATGGATATTTCGAAATTAGATGTTTGTTCTCTATTGTATTAGAAAAATTATGGTTTGCGGTAGGTAAGTAAAACTTTTAACTGTTTTAGCTACTTTTTTGTTTTACATTTACAAGTGACCCGCCCTCGCTTCGCTTAAAAGCGTCGATGGCCGAGTGGTTAAGGTCGTTGCTTGCCATGCTAGAGGTCGCCAGTTCAAACCCCGCCAGGTACCAATGTGTTTTTCAAATTTGAAATTCATATGTACCATCATTCGACGCTTTAACGGTGAAGGAAAACATCGAGAGGAAACCAGCACACCTGGAAATTTTTTCAACGGTGTGTGAAGCCATGTCAGAGGCCTACGGGCGGTTTAAAAAAGTCTGACACCAGATTGTTCATCAACCATACGATAAGAAGAAGATTAATGGATATTTCGAAATTAGAAGTTTGTTCTCTATTGTATTATAGAAAAATTATGGTTTGCGGTAGGTAAGTAAACTTTTAACTGTTTAAGTTATTTTTTCGTTTTACATTTATTTATATACAAGTGACCCGCCCTGGCTTCGCTTCGGGTTTATCCTTTCTATCATTATCCTTACTAATATTATAAATGGCTCGGTGGAACAGTGGTTAGTGACCCAGGTTCATTACCTACAGTTCCAAGAGTCGTGGGTTAAATTCCCACTCGGGAGAAATATTTGTGTGACGAACATCGGTGTTTGTTCAGTGTCTGGGTGTGTTTTAAGTATATTTGTGTATCCACTGTTGATTCTGATATCTGTAACACAAGTGCTAAAGCTACTTACCACGGGATCAGATCAATGTATGTGATGTTATGTAATATTTATTTATATTTATATTTTATTATAAATGCGAAAGTAACTCCGTCTGTTACGCAATCAAGCATAGAGTAAAAAAAAATAAGGCGTCCGACCGATTTCAGCCATGGCGGCCGATCTCAATTGAGATCTGCCAATTGCGCAGGACATATTATAGTGCACAAGTGTACGCGCAAACACAAGTGCACTCTCTATTCTTTTACTCTCATAATTTGGTGAGACGGCAATCCGACATGAGCGATGAGAGATCGGGCGCAGGACCACCGGCTTAACGTGCATTCCGAGGCACGGGCGTTCAACCGCCAACTTCCTAACTCCGAGTTGAGTAATTTCATTACAGAAAAACTCACACAAATTTTGCCCGACCCCGGACTCGAACCGGGGACCTCTCGGCCCTAACGCAGCACTTGCTACCAATAGACCAACGAGGCAGTTACCCATAGAGTACTGAATCTCTGAAAATACACAAAATTCGCGATTATTTTTGAACACCCAGTTACAGTTTCTAGGAAACACTAAATGTCGAGCGGTTTTATTCGCTGTTTCATTCAAATTGTTTTCATTAGCTTTTGATTTTCGCTTCGGAATGTAAACGTTGTTTGAAGTTTGAACATGAAAGTCTGGAGGTTCTATTTTTAAGGTTATATTTAGCCTTAGGTTATTCACTTTTTATTTTTAATTAAAGTTATTTTCCGGATGAAATTCGTGAACCTATAAGAAGTTAAATATATTTGTAGAATTCTTTGACATGTGTACAACATGTGTAACTTTCATACCAACGGTTAGTTTAGTTGCACCAATCATGTTCGCCATTAGTTAAAATTTAATATCATGTTATAACTCAGATTTTAGACTTTCGCGTTCCATTACACTAAAATTAGTCTTTATACGGGCAGTAAGTAGCTATCTAGCTAATTTGCTACTCCTAATATCGCGTGTAGACCCATAAAGACTAATTAACCGACTTCAAAAAAAGGAGGAGGTTCTCAATTCGTCTGTATGTATAATATTTTTTTTTTTTTTTTTATGTATGTTCACCGATATTTTCGTCAATTATAGACGGATTTCAAAAATTTTTTTTTGGTTGGATAGAGTTCTCTTCCGAGGTGGTCCCATTTTCACCAGTCTCGGATCTGATGATGGGATCCAGGAGAAATCGAGGGCAACCTTCAAATTTTATAGGGACATGTACCGCGTTTTGCATATTATCTGAAGTCATATTGGCATTTGCTTCTGGCTATCATAATCTTATGATGCTGAGCTGATGACGGAAGGTCAACTCCTTAATAGTTATGAGTAGAAGAATAATTATTTCAATACTGTATACATATTAAGACTACTAGTTATAATATCAGTAGCATTACAGGTGAGCTAAACTATTAGGTTGACCAGTCTAGGATCTGATGATGGGATCCAGGAGAAATCGAGGGCAACCCTCAAATTTTATAGGCACATGTACCGCGTTTTACATATTTTCTGAAGTTATATTGGCATTTGCTTCTGGCAATCATAATTTTATGATGCTGAGCTGATGATGGAAGGTCAACTCCTTAATAGTTGGGAGTAAAGGGATAATTCTTTCAAATCTGTGTACATATTAATACTACTAGTTATAATACCACTAGAATTATAGGTGAGCTGAACTAATAGGGTCCAATCTAGGATCTGATTATGGGATCCAGGAGAAATCGAGGGCAACTCTTAAATTTTATAGGCACATGTACCACGTTTCACATATTTTCTGAAGTTATATTGGCATTGCTTCTTGTAATCATAATGTTATAATGTTGAGCTGATGATTGAAGGTCAACTCCTTAATTGTTTGGAGTAAAAGGATAATTCTTTCAATACTGTATACATATTAAGAGTACTCGTTATAATATCAGTAGAATTATAGGTGAGCTGAACTAATAGGGTGCTAAAAAATGTAACACTAAAAAGGATGAAAAAAAATTGTAAACAAAAAAAAACCGCCTTCAAAAACCCGACTCACTAAAAATTACAAAATAATATAATACGAACATTAATCTGGGTATGAATTTGATATGTTGTTGAAGGCGGTGCCAATTAAATTTTTGAGGAAAACTGCATGAAATATAAACGGCACCGCCTTCAACAACATATCAAATTCATACCCAGATTAATGTTCGTATTATATTATTTTGTAATTTTTAGTGAGTCGGGTTTTTGAAGGCGGTTTTTTTTTTGTTTACATTTTTTTTAATGTTATCACTCAATTAATGTTATTTAATCTAAAAGCACGCGGAAGTCTTATTTCACTAAGTCCAGACAAAATCAAAATCAAAATCAAAATTGTTTATTTGCTTATAAATAGGGTATGTTACATACTGTAGATGTTAATTTAAAAGTAAAGAATCTTCAAACCTATTTAGCTATTAATATAGCATGCAAATATTTTGCCTCTTATGAGGTAGGCAGTATACAAAGATAATGTTTTACATCAACATATTATTTATACATATTATAGTTATTATTTATTTAAAATTTATACTTACTCCACATTTAATATTAATCTATTCATCCATGTAATAATCATATATATTTTAGGAGTTCAAATAAAAGTTATCATATATTATCCTTATAATCTAGAAAATCTTTAATTGAGTAAAAACTTTTTTCCATTAGCCATTTCTTTAGTGCTGGTTTAAATTTATTGTTTGGAAGACATTTGATATGCCCTGGTAATTTATTATAGATTTTTATACACATCTTATAGCAATTTTTTAGAAAGCGGGTGGTGTTAGGAGCTATATTTACAATTAAGTTGTTGGTTTGTCTGGTTTGTCTGTGTGTGTGGTCTTTAGCTAAAACAAATAGTTGTTTGTTGTTGATTACAAATGTTCCTACTTCAAGTATGTATAGAGATGGGAGTGGGAGAATATTCAGTGATATGAAATACGGTCTACAGGAGACGTCTGGCGCGATATTGCATATGGCTCGGATGCATCTTTTCTGAGCGACAAACACAGTATGAATGTCACTGCCATTACCCCATATCAATAGACCATATCTCAAAATCGATTCTACATATGCAAAATAAGCGGTTAATGCTGTATTTAATGAAGTTACTTTTGTTAATTTGTACAGTGCAAAAGCAAATCTATTTATTTTAGAGCAAACTTTTGTTATATGTTCTTGCCAATTTAGTTTAGGATTGATCACTAAGCCTAGGAAGGTTGCCTCAGAAGTATGTTGAAGAGTTTGTCCGTTAAGATCTAGTTTAATTATTTGATGTTTTAAGTTATTGAAATTCATTATTTTTGTTTTAGCTATATTAGCTTGGAGATTGTTTTTATTTAACCATTCAAGAACAGATGTGAGAGTGCCGGAAATATCTGTTTTATGTTGTTCTATAGGAAATGATCTATTGGTGGTAATTATTATGGAAACGTCATCTGCGAATAGAATTGTTTTATTATTTATGATGTCGGGAAGGTCATTTATATACAGAAGAAATAAGAGAGGGCCGAGAATACTTCCTTGAGGCACCCCAGAACAGTTGCTTAAGAGATTCGATTTAAAGTTTTTGAGAGTGAATTTAGAGCCTATTTTAATTAACTGTTGTATTTCAACCGTCTGGACCCTATTTTCTAAGTAGGATTTTAGCCAGTTTTGTGCGGGACCTCTTATACCATAGTGGTGTAGTTTTTTTAATAATATTTCATGTGACACTAAATCGAAGGCCTTAGTCATATCTAAGAACAAGACAGTTATATATTTTTTGTCATTGTAATTTTTTAAAACATCATATATTAAGCCAAAGGCTGCATGCGTGGTGGACTTATTTTTTTGAAAACCATATTGGTTCATATTCAACATATTTTTAGGCACAACCATAATATCTCAATACTACCAGTTGAACTAAGCATAAAGACCACGATAAAATCATGAATAATTTATAACTGGCTGGTTTTATCCGCTCCAAACGAAAAAGCGTTTATTGTAGTGCCAATAAGATACGGTTATTATAATCTTCCAATTTCCTGAAAACTCCCACTTGACAGCACAATTACTTAGTTCAATGAATTTTTGTTCCCACCAAAAGTGGTTTATGGAAGGGATACTCCAGAAAATTGTCTTGAAATCATGTGTGTAGGGTCATACAGAAGCTAAGTTACCTTTGGTATAGTCAAAGGATTCTCAGAGAACCATTTTAAATTTTAAGCTACTGCATAGCTTTTATCGCGGGCTTTGAGCGCGGCGACCGAACCAAGAAAATCCGTAACGAAAAAAACCTCACAATCGTCTAACGTCGTTTCAGTTCGGTAGACTTCGGCACGGTGTTTGTGTGCGTGCGGTTAAACGTATTGTACGACTCTACGAAACTCGCACGAATCGAGACGAGCTGCTCCGAAATCGGACGATGCTATGCAATAGCTATACCGCGGCAGTCCCCGAGTGCCACACGTCTATTTTTTTTCTAGATCTGATTCGGGGAATTACTGATTTTGAGTATGAAGGAACGAAGACGGCTACATTTTGGCATATTTCGTGTAAAGTCAAAAGTTGATTGTTACAGCGTCAAGTGTTACTGGTTAATTTAATTTTTATAACCTTTGGTTGAACTATACCAAAAATTATAAAAATAAAATTATTTCAGTAGTTTTGGCATGCAAGTGCACAGACATTTGTCTTCTTTTTTCATTATTTGTAAAGAGTTTAACTGTAGAAGTTTTAACTAGTTTTAATCCTTTCCAATTTTTACATACACACATACATACACCCATAGAATCACGCCTTTTTCTTTGTTTTTACTGTCGCAATAAAGAGGTATTACTGTCATTAGCCTATTATGTCTCCACTGCTGGGGTACATGCTACCCTGAACTAGGGCGATCAGGCCTTAGTCGACCACGCTGGCCAAGTGCGGGTTCGTCGACAACACAACCTTAGAATTTCTTCATGTGCTTGTGCATGTTTCCCCACGATGTTTTCCTTCAGCTTTAAAGTTTCGCATAATCGTATACACCTTAGGGGTGAGAGCCATCCGCTCCCCCGCAAGCCCGGTGATGGTGACAAGGCTCCTCCAAGCCATCATCGTAAGTCAGTTAGGAAAAAAAAAATCGTATACACCGTGAAATTTTAGTGGTTGTTTTCCCGCAGTAACATGATTCTATCTTAGTAGCAAAATATATTTTTGCAGTTCTTTTTTATTTAAATCAATAAATTCCGTTTTTACGAAAGGTTTAACCGAAACTCGAAAGCACTTTCGAACCGCTTTATTACTTAGCGCGTGCAGCTTCTTTAGCTTTACGCATCGATTTCAAAAAATAATTTGCGTAATTCGATAGTATAACTACAGGCAAATCGTTCTGCCACGGGAAAACAACCAATTAAATTTAACGGTAAGTTGGAAAAACATAGTCGTACGTTGCGTCGGTTGAACTGACGACCTCTCGCATGGCAAGCAACGACCTTTACCACTCGGCCATCGACGCTCCATTACTGTATTACCTATGTTATGTACATTGATGAAACTAATTGCTATACCGCGTTTATGTACACTGTGGTCCTCTAGCCAAGTGTAGGGTAAACTCACTATTCCCACCAAATAATATCCCATTCCAATGTAGTGTATTCACGCCCTTACTACGAGATCTCGATTTGAAATCTTTAAAATTAAAAGGATAGTTTTACTTTGGACAATTTCAATGGAGTATTGCTACGTCTTCCGTGTTTATCTACAATTTTAGTCTGTAGACAATATTGTATACTAACTAAAAATAATTTAGATGATATATGTATACGACTAAGGCCTTATCGCCCTAGTTTAGGGTAGGCCCGTGCCCCAGCAGTGGGGAAGTATATGGGCTGATGATGATGATGTTTAGTAAGTATATCTAAAATTATCGAATACTTATTAAACATCTCATCTATGATATGATATGACTACAAATTTTATTGTTTCCTAAAGATGACAACAAAAATATACCTAAAAATATTTTTTTAACATAATATATAGCAAATAGAGAATAGTAAATGCAGTTGAAATGAAAAGGTAACAGATGGGAAGCGAACCCACAACTCCTGGCCTGTATAGACACTAGCTATCAAGCTTGCAACCATACCAAACTAAATTAACTTAGTCACAAAAGGCAAACAAACTAAAACTTTCTAAACTATTTGCTCTCAAGTTTAGAAATGAACAAAACTCGTAAATTCTGGAAGCAGAAATTGTATGCATCGCCATGTACTAAAACAATAAAGTTGCCACAAAACTAAAACGTGAAGAAACAACTTTTCGCTAGATTTGAGAATTCACACTCAAAGCTCATACCTACTTAGTAGTTTTGATTCCAAAGTTACAAACAGCAAGTTAGCCAGCACTGTATAGTTCTTATAATCATATTCTTAGAAGTTCGAACTAGTGGTGTTATACCTAGTGTTTTTAACCGACCTTAAAAAAAGGAGGTTCTAATTCATACCTCGTCTGTATTTTTTTTTATATTTGTTACCTCATAACTTCCTGACTGAGTGAACCGATTTGGATGTTTTTTGATATATTTGTAAGCTGATGCTTCCCGTTTGGTCCCATAACAAATTAAGTTAGACAGGACAAACCCCGCCACGTAACACTGTGTTTTTAAATGCATTACTATTATGCGACGCTTTAACGGTGAAAAAAACATCGTGTGGAAACCTGCACTGCTGCAAAGAAATTCTTAGGTTGTGTAGTAAACCAACCCGCACTTTGCCAGCGTAGTTGACTAAGGCCTTATCACCCTAGTTTAGGGTAGGCCCGTTTGTGCGTGGCAGTGTCAGTCTGTATATTATATGATTAAATATAATATTTAGTCACGTAAAATCCATCTTTTTAATAATTATCTAATGATAATAGCGATGTGCTAAAATATATCTAGAATAAAATATTTTTAACATAGTTTCTTTCTTCATTATGTTTGCCTTACTCTGTTTCTGACACTATGTTTTGATACAAGCTTAGTCTTGATAGGGATGTAACCATGCGATTTTTCAACTCATTTCATTGATGTATGTTATAACAACACACACAAAAATCATATTTACTTAGGAAATAGTTAATCAAAAGTAACTTAAGTAAATAGTTAATCAAAAGTAACTTAAGTAAATAGTTAATCAAAAGTAACTTAAGTAAATAGTTAATCAAAAGTAACGTAAGTTTCATCGAATTCAGTTCATATTTTCAAAGCATATTAAAGACGAATATAGAAATATTTCCTACCTGTCAATACCTATACAAGTACATCGAATATATAAATCAGAATATTAATTGTAAAAGTAATGCTTATTAATGTCAAACTCATCGTCGTTACGTCGCAAATTTGAGTTGTCCTATTTGGTAAACAAATAAGTTTACGACCGTAAACGCATTATGAGTGAAAAAATGCTTCACGCCACAAATTTGAGTCAGCCTATTGAGCTGACGCTGTACTCAGCACTTGAGTGAGTTATTGAGTTAACGAAAAACAAGCGCATTACCCAACTCTACTTCGTTAGAAGTAGACTGATTTCCTTCGGGACATGCACTCCGCTTAGCAAAGGAACTGTTAGTTATTCCTTTCACGAGCTATATTTCACTGTTTGCTAACTAGGAGAGAACGTTCACATAGTTTTGTAAAGCAACTTTCTTTAAACTCATCACAATAAGTCTGTGTCGTGGGAATTTTAAGGTTCTAGATTAAAAATAAAGTCTTATCATCATTAGCCCATAAACGTCCCCACTGCTGGGGCTCATGCCCCTCCCCCTTAGGGTAGGCCCATGCCTACCCTAAACTAGGGTGATAAAGCCTTAGTCAACCACGCTTGCCAAGTGCAGTGCAAGTGTATTGTAGGGGATATTTTTCTTTCGCTGTCGATTCTATCTGGCTGTTTATAGCAGCTACGAAAAAAAATTATTTGCCAAAAGGCCCATGGCCGGTAAGCCATGTAATCTACAATTTATCTATTTATTTTATCATCATCAGTCCATATACGTCCCCACTGCTGGGGCACGGGCCTACCCTAAACTACGGCGATAAGGCCTTAGTCGACCACGCTGGCCAAGTGCGGGTTGGTCGACTACACAACCTTAGAATTTCTTCATAGGTGTGCAGGTTTCCTCACGATGTTTTCCTTCACAGTATGAATTTCAAATTTGAAGAACACATTGGTGCCTGGCGGGGTTTGAACTGGTGACCTCTCGCTTGGTAAGCAACGACCTTAACCACTCGGCCATCGAGGGTGACGCTTTATTTATTTATTTTATTACAATGGTATCACCCAACGAACCCATGGTACTAACTCACAAACTCCAGGATATCGGGTTATGCAAATTCGGGGTTGAAACGGTGACGGCGGGAAATCGGGTTCCGTATAGTTGCGTCTCGCTCGCACTCTTTCCCTCTCTTTCACGCTTGGGGGAATATTTTTTTTAAAAGCTTGGTTTTAGAAGCAAAGCGAGGGCGGGTCACATGTTACTTTCTAAAAAACGAATTCGCTATTTTTTTTTTAATTAAGTAAAAAATAAAATTAATAAATCAGTTTCTTGCACACACTCACATACGTCAAATTGTAGGAAAAATATATGATATAAACTTCATTTCATTAACAATTACAAAAACGTCGATGGCCGAGTGGTTAAGGTCGTTGCTTGCCATCGAGAGGTCGTTGTCGCCCGTTCAAACCCCGCCAGGTACCAATGTGTTTTTCAAATTTGAAATTCATATGTACCATCATTCGACGCTTTAACGGTGAAGGAAAACATCGTGAGGAAACCAGCACACCTGAAAGATTTTTCAACGGTGTGTGAAGCCATGTCAGAGGCCTACGGGCGGCTTAAACTCTGACACCAGGTTGTTAATCAACCATACGATAAGAAGAAGAAGTAAAAAAGATTTACAAATTACAATACCAAATTACGTAGTCGACGTTGCATTTTGATGCAATGATGCAAATTGTTACTTTCCTATTAATTGATTAATCATTCTTCTTTATTCATACTTCGATTGGGTTTCTTCTTTACGTATAACTGTCATTTGTTATTTTAATAAATAGTTATCTCCTAATAATTAAATGGTGCCTATGCGCTTAAAAGAAGATTCCAACGATATAAAACTCTATTTTAAATTATGGTACTGAATAAAGATTAATTTATTTAACAGTTATAATTAAATTGTTTTTTTTTCGATCCACTGATTGCAGTAAACGTATTAAAACATTTATGTAAGATTTTAGACTTTCGCGTTCCATTACACTAAATATTAGTCTATATGTTTAAAGTTCGCTCGCGACCACGATTGGTGTAACCCGGTCGAAACGTCGGGCAGTAAGTAGCTATGTAATTTGCTACTCCTGATAACGCGTATAGACCTATAAAGACTAATATTTAGTATTAAAACATACACAAGTATACCCAAACCTATACCCCTTATGTAACCGTACTACCTTTCATTGTGTATCGCGTCTCGGTAGCCCAGAGAATTCCATTCAGATCTTGCTACACAAACGGAATTGAAAAAAGCGATTTGTCCTTTGAATACTTTAGAAGTTTTCCGTGGATTTACAAACAGTTTACTCGGTTGTGGATGTTGCGGTGAGACGGGTTTGTGGATTGGTTAGATGTGATACGTGTAATATGGAAGCTGAATTTTGGATTTTATCTTATACTACCTAGAAGAGCGCTGATGGCCGCGTAGTTAGGGTCGTCGCTTTCAAGCGAGAGATAGCCAGTTCAAACCCCCGCCATGTACCAATGTGTTTTCAAAATTAATTTGTACTTCTATTCAGTGCTTTCGCAAATCATTACTTTCTTATAGCTAAGTCGGTTAAGAAGTAGCTAATGTCTTTTCTCAGGCTGTAGTTCATATGTATAATTAGAAATAATTAAAATAAGTTCAGTATTTAGGGCGTGATGATTTACGTTACGTGTAACATGCAGTAAAAATAACTTTGTCTACATACACAAAGTTATTTTAATATTAGCAAGGACTATATCCGTCTTATGCCAAAGCGTATTTATCGTATGAACTGCTATTTATGTACTTTAAAACTTTATACATGCCTAAATAAATAGGCATATGATAGCAACCATAAATATAAATACAAATATACGTCAAAACTTTAGAAAATAAACCACACAGGGAGAGCAGGAAATATTATTTTTAAAACAGTTCTCAGTCTAACTTTTCCAATTAACCCTGTCCCATTCAAAGGGCTAATGCCCAAGAAAAATAGATCCCATAAAACTATAAATTACCTAGCACTCCATCAGAGCTAACACGTGCAAACTATTGCCACCCTTAAGTTATGGGCATAAGGTAGTAAATTGTGTGCCTTAAGATTAATAGTCCGGGAGCCGCACTGCATATTACTACTACCGTAGTGAAGTGTGAAATGGCACAAGATATTTTACCTAAATTGGAACAAAACATTTTTTTCAGTGGAAAGAAACAAGCATTAAAAAGCCAAAAGACATTTTCAATAACATTTCCTAAATTTTAAATTTAGATTTGGTTTTTTAGATTGAGCTTTAATAGCATTAAAAATAATAAATTAAAACACAGTTTCTAAATTTTAAATTGTAAAACAACGAAAAAACCAACAGTTTAAAATTGTTTTTTTTCTTTTATGCGCCAGTCTATTTTGACATTCATCTATAAATGATTCATAGAAAGACATGACATAAAATCCCAAAATAAAAAATATGTTCAACTCTTACAAAGTCTCACAGATCATCAACTAACTGATTCAGTTACAATCGCTGTTGGCAATCTAAATGAAAATAATGTGCTACAAAAAGTATATGGGTTACATACTTGCCGGATATTTACAAAGTATGAAAAATATTTTTTATCATAATATATCATGTTTTGTCTAAAAAGTTTTAACCATGTTTCTAACTTGCTTAAAGCCTAGACTAATAGGATTGTGTATAATCGTGCCCACCTCTTGGTCTATAAGGAAAAGGCGTAGTTGATAAAAAAACTTTCGTATATTATTTCATACCTTTAAGATTATGATTTATGTGAACGGTCGGGAGAATTGTTTTACAAAGAAATGGTTTCGGATCAATTTATCTAACAATCTAACTTTGCAAAACATACCTAGTTGCAAAACTCATTTTGACTACAACATTTTTTTATCAGAAATATCTTCAGAGATTGGGTCGGCGGCGCATTGGACTGACTCTTACTCCAAGAGTCGTGGGTTCGATTCCCACTCGGGACAAATATTTGCGTGATGAATATAATACAAATTGAGTGTAGTTTATATAAACTATATAACAAATTCAGATATGCTTCAGTATATACTGAAGCATATCTGAATTTGTTTGTTTTTTATATCCATGATATTGTTTTTGATATCGAAGAGCATGCATGAAGAGATTGATGGATGTGACAGAAGCAAAAGTGGTGTGCCAGGACCGTAGCACATGGCAGGAAGTAATCTCTGCCTACCCCTCTGGGAAAAAGCGTGATTTTATATATACAGGGTGTAACAGGGGGGGTGGATCATCGTAAGTCAATCGATGGGGGACTTCAATACCTATCGATATAACCCCCATGTATGTTCAGTGATTTTCAATGGTTCCAAAGTACAATGTACATGGGGGTTAAATCGATAGGTATTGAAGGTCCCCATCGATTGACTTACGATGATCCACCCCTCCTGTTACACCCTGTATATAACACAAGAACTTGAAGTTACAACAAAATGGAACCCTGTATGTGATGTTGTGTGATATTATTTTTTTATTTTAATGTAATACGTACATTCATTGGTGACTACAACACAGTGATACACAACCTCAATCAAAAAAGTCAGTAAAAACCTCAACGCTCCCAAAAGTCTAAAACTAGTCCAAAACTAACACTAAACGGTCAGCGGTGATTTGACACAAATAATCGCTTTAGGAATAAAGCCAAATACAAAAGTCTCGAAGACATCCACGGAATCCATTGCCAACTTTAAATTTCAAACTTGGATGTCATCCAAGGAAGGATTTTAAAACGGGACGAATAAAATAATGCTGGCTTAAAACGAAGCCTGGCGAGTATTAAAATTATTCACTGTTGAACACTTCTGTTTAAAAGAAGAATGAGTTCGAATGTAATTATGAAATAGTTCTGTAGATCCGCTGACGTCACACGCTTGTAGGTTAGTTAACAATGACTGGCTCGGTGGAACATTGGTTAGTAACTCTGGCTGACGGTTACAAGAGTCGTGGGTTTGATTCCCACTCGGGACAAATATTTGTGTGATGAAAACATTGATGTTTGTTCCGTGTCTGAGTGTGATTATGTATTTAAGTATGTATTTAAAAAATATCTACGTATGTCTCTGACGCCCATAGTACAAGCACTGCTTAGTTTGAGGTCAGATGACTATGTGTGGGAATGTCCCAGATATTTATTATTTATTCAGAGGCTGAAAAGTCGACGTAGCTTCCTGAAAATTGTAGAAGCCCTCGACACTGAGCCATCCTCTGCCCGTTGTGCCATGACATTGTGGATTAGTGACTTTTCCCCACCCGATTCCTTTGTGCTACCCTCAGAGAGCCTTCCCAAAGGTCACGATTTGCCATGGCCAATCTGGAAGTCATTAGACTTCGTACCCTGGTTGGTCGTAGCAAGGGAAATAGGCTCAGATGGGGATTCACTGACGCATCTGGCCTGCGTACGCGGTTTCTTGCCACAGTCCATGTGCCATCTAATGTCATGTGTCACTTGTCCGGAAACCTGCTCGCTGAGCGACTTGATGGGTGCCTCAGATAACTCGATTCGAGTGGTCGAATACTGGGCCCATTGCGTTTGATTTTGCCATCGACTCGATAAGAAGAAGTTCAGTTATACCGGCAAAGCGCGAGTCGGAATCGCACAAAAAGGATTCGGTGTCGGAATATTTTAATATTTCCTGACACTTATACAAGAGCCACTCTTTAATCTAAATATTTGTCTTTATGGGTCTACACGCGTTAATAGGAGTAGCAAATTACATAGCTACTTACTGCCCGACGTTTCGACTGGGTTACACCAATCGTGGTCGCGAGCGAACTGGCGCTGCCCGTCTTCGTCTACCATTGCGGTTGTGAATATCTTGATCCACCCCCGAACCAGCACTAATGTCATTAGTACAGCTACCCACATTAGTCCGACACACAACACTCACTGCATCCGGGTTGATTTTAGACGTAACATTCCGCGGTATGCACTTATTAATCACTGGATTCCATGCCGACCGCATACCGCGGAATGTTACGTCTAAAATCAACCCGGATGCAGTGAGTGTTGTGTGTCGGACTAATGTGGGTAGCTGTACTAATGACATTAGTGCTGGTTCGGGGGTGGATCAAGATATTCACAACCGCAATGGCAGACGAAGACGGGCAGCGCCAGTTCGCTCGCGACCACGATTGGTGTAACCCAGTCGAAACGTCGGGCAGTAAGTAGCTATGTAATTTGCTACTCCTATTAACGCGTGTAGACCCATAAAGACAAATATTTAGTGTAATGGAACGCGAAAGTCTAAAATCGTACGTAAGCCACTCTTTAATGTTTATTTTCAACTGTTACTATTTTTTCGGGATTAACCATGAAGGCAAAATTCCAAGGAGATATTTAATAGATTAAGCGTGAAAGAGGTTACAAACACACACTCGTATTTATAACATTAGTATGGCAAAAAGGCGTGATTCTATGTATGTGTGGATAGATGTGATCCAAATCAAATATTGTACTGTATTGTTCATTGTGACTTCAACTACCAATTAGTAACATTGTTATAATTTGTCGTGAGTGTAAAGGCATTATTATTATGAAGGTATGCTTCTGTTGTCCTTAAGGCTCTTATGTAAACCTGTCAATAATATACTCATTAATATGCTTCATTGAAGCAAATAAATAGAAGATCATACTGATTCCTATTATTATTCCCCACCCAATATGAATGTTCAATCTATTGATTTTGAATTTTGATTCTGATATCCATAACATAAGGTACTAAGCTTACCACGGAATCAGAACAATGTATGTGATGTTGTGCAATATTTATTTATTTATTGAGAAAATACTTTAGTACGCTTCCGTCCAATCTCAGGAACTACTGGTTCGATTTGAAAAAATCTTTTTGCGTTATATATAGACCATTTATCGAGGAAGGCTTTAGGCTATATAACATCACGCTGCGACCAATAGGAGCAAAGATACAATGGAAAATGTGTAAAAAACGAGGGAAACGCGAACGAAGTCGCTGGCACAGCTATACTAGATATAGACTTCCCCACTGAACGAAAGTGGGCTGTTGATGATGATGATGTAAAACAAGGATAATAAGTAAAAAAAATATTTCGTATTTTTATCAATATTAAAGAAATAGTGTGTTTTTGTATTGATATTTAAAGTATACAACTGTGGAATTCCTATTTAGACTTTTTTAAATTACTACATAGTATAAAGCAAAGTCGCTTCTCGCGTCTGTCTGTATGTATGCTTAAATCTTTAAAACCCCGTAGCGGATTTTGGTTGATAAATAGAGGGATTCATAAAGAAGGTTTTATATATAATACCTCTACTCGAAGAGAAGCGAGGGCGAGTTTCTAGTATATATATATAATAATTGTCTTTGTAAGTCTAAGTTCCGAAAAATAACCCTTTGATACATACTTACAAAATCTTAACTTAAAATAACAACATCAGATTATATATTTTCATTGACCCCAAAAACTTGAAGATTGAACATTTCTTTATTTTCGTAAGCTAAGAAAATGAACAGATTAAATCTACGCTCATATTTCTTTGATTCTTTAACGTGAATATCTCTAATTTTATTTATACCCCGAATTCAGTATACATATAGCATAATACTGGCCACAAATCGTAGGAAAGTGGCTGGCTCTCTTCCAACTACCACCATCCTGCAGTGCGTAGTGACGTCACAAAATGTTTTTTTTTCTTTTTGGTTGCTTAAATATAATACTAGTGCCCCGCCCTCACTTCGCTTTGGGTATATCATACATAAAAACCTGCCTTCTTTCTATTAAAAAAAACCGCAAAAATGCGTGGTGTATCCGATTCTCTTTAAATTACGTTACCATTTGGTATCATCTTTGCCATGGCAAACTTATTTTGTTTTGCATCTGTTTTAAGCTATTGCATAGCTTTGAGCGCGGCGACCGAACCAAGAAATTCCGTAACGAAAAAAACCTCACAATCGTCTAACGTCGTTTCAGTTCGGTAGACTTCGGCACGGTGTTTGTGTGCGTGCGGTTAGACGTATTGTACGACTCTACGAAACTCGCACGAATCGAGACGAGCTGCTCCGAAATCGGACGATGCTATGCAATAGCTATACCGCGGCAGTCCCCGAGTGCCGCACGTCTTTTTTTTTTGTTTATTATTTGTAATATACGCGAGTTCAATCTGTAAAATAGTTTTTTTTGTACAATGTAATCATTATATTATCATTGTCTACTAATTTTTTTCTTATGCAATTAAGCAAAAATAACTTCAGCCTTCTTTATATATCAATGATATTAAATACCGAATTTACTTAAACCATTCCACCAAATCTCTCACTTAATAACCCGTCAATGGCACCCTAAAAAAAGCCTTAAAATGTCCCAATTTCCGCCCAAAGTACTTAATATCTCTTTGACCATTGAGCCGTGAGGGGTTTGAACTTTTGTTATTTGGGAAGGATTAAAAAGCTTTCCGTCGATTAAGTATACGAGATAAGTTTATATTTGGCCCAAAATATGCCTGAAAGGTTAGGTATACCTAAGGCATTATATAAAAATGGGCCTGTTCTAAGTGCATATTTTTTGCGTAACCTTGTGGTTGCCATTCGTGCCTTAAAAACTGTACTTTTACACAAAAACGATGACGAAAAACACAAATCTCGACGTGAATTTTATGACATTAATAGGTATATTTAGCATACCTACAGTAATCTGTTGTAATATTGACTTACGCATAAATAAAGTCCTAACTTTATCATTCCTACCTTTGTTTTCGTATGACACTTTTTAGGGTTCCGTAGCCAAAATGGCAAAAACGGAACCCTTATAGTTTCGTCATGTCCGTCTGTCCGTCTGTCCGTCTGTCCGTCTATGTCATGTCGATTTACTCTGAAACCACCATCCTACAGTGATGAAAATTTGATGGAAACATGTGTTGTAAGTGAACCGCTACAAAAAGGGTGACACTAAATAGTAAAAAAAGAATTGAGGTGTGGGCCCCCCCATACATATAACTGAGGATGAAATTTTTTTCGATGTACACATACCCGTGCAATCAATTGGAAAGGTCTTTTTAAAATGATATAAAGTTTTCTAAAAAACATTTTTCTTAAAGTGAACAGTTTTTGAGATATCAGCAGCTCTCAAAGTCGTAAAGTATGTCCCCCCTCTATTTTTTATAACTACGGGGTGGCATAAAAATTTTCTAAAAAAAATAGAGGTGATGCATGCTAATTAACTCTTTCAACGATTTTTGGTTTGATCAAAGTATCTCTTATAGTTTTTGAGATAGGTTGATTTTTATTATATTTGCTGCTACGGAACCCTTTGTGCGCGAGCCCGACTCGCACTTGGCCGGTTTTTTACCTAACTATAGTAAATATGAATTATTGGTAGTTTATTTTATTTATATTATGCTTAGTACATAATACCAATGTCATTATGCCAAAAGATTTTAGATAATAACAAAACAAACTGTCAACAAAACGAATACCCATGGGACCTTATTACAAAACTCTATTACACTTTATTGAAATAGAATATCATAGAAATGCGTGTCAAATAGATACCGACGGCCATCCCATCCCATACAATCACAAAAGCAATAACACGCGAACATAAGGAAAGAAAATCATCACACCCTTTCTTCAATCGTCGAAAAATTCAACAAGCGTATCCCAAAAGGATAAACTGTAAAAAGCACTCGACAAACGATTGCTACAGTCTTTAAGCTGCTCGAAAGGAGGCTGTATAATCGACTACAATCAGCGTAATATGTTGAAAGGTTACAAAAATTAGCCTCCTCTATATTCTGTGCGTGTAAAAACGAAGGGTATACTGGTACCCGAGGGAACTATTCGGGGCGCTTCTTAAATTGTAAGGGAATGCACGTTGGTAGAGTCGAGTGGGGTGGAAATCTCTCGAAAGTTGGTCGAGTGCTTGGCGATTTTCCTGTTACCCCGAAGCCTGTATGGGCGTACACTGGTGCTCCACTGAAATGTTTCAGTTTTGTTTACTGGCGAGTTTTGTTCGCGTAACAGGGTGCTATTGTGATTTTGTAGGGGTTCAGGCCTGGTATGGGAAAACGAGAAAGGGCAGGATCACTTTATTGTGTGTCTTTCTGTATGCGTTTACTTTTTGGCGTGGAGGTATTAAGACGATATTAATATTATCTAATACTAATACGGACTAGGTACCTAAAATACCTTAGCTACTTAAACAATTTGATGTAAATATTATTATTGGGCACATTTATACACGAATGTCAGCATCCTACACCATGGACAGAAAATAAAGATCCTATTGTATATTACGCTGCTGATTTTGATTATCGTAACAAATTCTGTGAACTAATTCTAAGATCATTATCTTGAAGCATCGGTATGTATGGTAATAATGTATTTCTTATTTCTTTTTCTTGAATTTTGTAACATAAAGCTTGTTAGAGTCACAATAATACAATGAACGTTTTTAAGTTACACTAAGTCTGGTCCGACAATAAGCGCACGGCCTCACGACTCTACCACCATCAAACAATACATCACTACCATCCTGTAAAACCGTTCAAGTGCCCAAGCAAGGTAGAACAAGGCTCTCTATCGACAGGCACGCAGGTACGACCGATCCGACCCAACTCATGTCGTTCGGTGACTGTCTACCCGAGATACTTTTTGTAATCTGTCAAACCATTGGTTGAGGATGCTAGCGAATATGGATACTTTTACCTAAGAATTTATATGTATCTTTAGGCGATTTTGGCATGGTTACATTCTATTTGTTATTATATGAAGTGGTACTTAAAGTGATCATAAAATTAAGTAGGAAATATATAGCTTTGAACAGTCTGACGTTTCGACTGGATATTTTACATATAATACATATTAAATCTAATCCAATCAAAAACATAAATATGAAATGAGAGCCAAGTTCAATATTATGATAATTGCCTTGGTTGTTGACTTCAACGACAAAAGAAGTGAGATATAAATGGGTGCCAAGTTCAATGGTCAACCCAGAAATTTATTTATAAGTAACACTATAACATACCTATCATATCTTCTTATAACATAAGATAATGTATGGTGGTAGCCTATGAAGGTCTGTCTTGGCTAGTTTCTATAAACCTACCAACGTATTATTATGTTCGCTCGCTAGTTTCTACCAACAATCCAAATTTTCGGTATTATAAAATAAAAACCGACAAATACTTGTAGGCTTAGAACTTGCGACGGCTATAATTCATATATGAAAACTAGCCAAGACAGACCTTCATAGGCTATCACCATACATTATCTTATGTTATAAGAAGATATGATAGGTATGTTATAGTGTTACTTATAAATAAATTTCTGGGTTGACCATTGAACTTGGCACCCATTTATATCTCACTTCTTTTGTCGTTGAAGTCAACAACCAAGGCAATTATCATAATATTGAACTTGGCTCTCATTTCACATTTATGTTTTTGATTGGATATCATTACTTTTTGTAGAAAAGAATATATCATCGTAACGCCGTGGGTCCTTTGAAAAGGACAAATTCAAAACTAAAACTAGACTTTATGTAGGTACCTACCCTAAGTAATAAATATGAAAACCGACTATAAGTACCTATACTTAATTGTAAATAAGTAAGTATACCTAAATATATACTTAGTGCTCTGCCTTCCCCGGTATATAGGCGTGATTAGGCACTAATTAGGTATTTATGTTAAGCGTTCATAATAGAACCTAACCTAATTATTAAAAAATTGCCAGTTTTATATTTATTCCTTTGTATTCATGTTATTACCTATCTGCATACTAAATTTTAACTCTCTAGGTCATTTGGAACTGGGTTAGAATTTTGATCTGTCAGTCAGTCAATGATAAAAATGAGGATTTTTGGACATTAATATCTTAATAACTGTTTGAGATAAGCTTATGAAATTTAGAACACTTATTTATCTCGCAGGTCACAATATATGAGCCAAATTTGAGTTTATGTGAAATAGTTTTTGATTTATGAGAGGTTCAAAAGTGGTACCAAATGGTTCGTGTAATATTACACACGGTGCGGCTTGTCAGTTCTGTTTCTTAAACTTGGCTTGACACGCTACCGCGTGTCTAGATCAGCGGCAGGCCACAACTTACCCTCCTTAGAATATAGCTTACATATCGAAATAACTCATGGGCTACAATCTACATATTAATACACTAGCTGTGCCAGCAACTTCACCCGCGTTTTCCCCTTTATACCACACATTTTTCATTGTTTCTTTACTCCTATTGGTCACCGCGTGATGTGAATATGGTCGATCCATCACAAAACTATTTTTTGTCCTGATTTGTACCAGTAGTTCTTGAGATTAGCGCGTTTACACAAACAAACTCCTTACCTTAATAATATTACTATAGATTGTTATGAATTTTCATCAAAATAACTCCAGGAGATTTTGCGAGAAAAAGTTATAATAAATATATACCATGTTTTGTACATGATACCAACAAACTTTCACAATTTTTTATTCAGTTGGCTATAAACCGCAATAAAGTTTTGATAAAACCTGGAAATACAACAATGTCCAGAACCCAAAAGCCACGAATCGGACTCGCACTTGACCGGCTTTTTACAGGTTTAAGGGACCGCAGACGTAAGTATGCAATGTCAATTTCAACTTGATACCTTCACGAGTTCTTGAGAAAAAGGGTCTTGACAGACAGACGGACGGATAACAAAGTGATCCCATAAGGCATAAGGGTCCGGCTGTTCCTTTAGATGCACAGAACTCTAATAATAAAGTCGTTTGTAAACCTACTCCAATGTAATTATAAATGCAAAAGTAAACTCTTACTTAATGTTTATGGAGCTTTTAATCCAAAATTACTAAATCGATTTTGATAAAATTCGATACTAAGATAATTTAAAGGGAGTAATTTTTTGTGCAATGAATCACGTCACACAGACGGTTTCGCGGACAGAAAGTCCAAAGTAATTAGTATTTATTTAAAACAAATAATTAATACGCAATAAATGCAATGAAACGCGTAAGTCTAAAATCGTTATAGTATTTATATTTGAAGACAACTCTATAAATCAAAAGCTCGCCTTTATATCTATGAGAAAGCTCTACCGCTGATTGCACTCTATAACGTAAACTAATATGGCGCCCATACATTACGTCACAAGACAAAGCAGCTCTTATTACAAACAAAAAGTGTAAAACGAACATCGATACAAAGAAAGTTCCCGTATCATAATGACCTCATAAATCAGAGTTTATTACGTTCCTCGGAACAATATATTGAATAACTGTTACGAAGGAAGATTCTGGGTATGAGACGAAAAGTTCGTTCTGTAGGTATAATAATACGTGGAGGCGAGTTGTGTGTGGGAACTCTTTGGACTGTATTGTGATACGTATAGAGTTGGTTTTCGGAAAGCTTTATGTATTAGATTGTTGCCAATTGAATGTTTATCGTGGTTTTGTATTTTTAATTAATTGTATGTTTAGTCATCTGTTATTAAGGAACTGTAAACGGGCTCGTTGGTCTATTGGTGGCTAGCGTTGCGTAAGGGCAGAGGTCGCACGTTCGAGACCCGTGTGGGGTCAAAATATGTGCTTAGAAATTATGCAGCGCTGAGTTAGGAAGTTGGTGGATGCACGCCTGTACTTCAGCACGTTAAGCCGGTAGTCCTGCGCCTGATCTTAATCCAACGGTCATTTGGATTGGCCTCACCGAAATCGCTCTTAAATGAGGGAAAAGTTAGACAGAGATTGCACTTGTGTTTGCACTTGTACTTGTGCACTTGACTAAATTTTCACTATGAACATTGTTTATCTGATTTATATATCTAAGTAATCTTATTCATTTCAGAGTTTTGGACTCCACACCTAAAAAAAAACATACGTAAAGAACTCGAAACGTCGGATCTCTAAATGATGTTTAGAATATCAATACACGCGAGTTTAATCCGTAAAATTAGTTTTATTTCAAACATATTTAAAAAAATTCTACATTTTTATTGAAGTTAGTCTAATAGTCGTGTGTATTTCATAAATTCATACTTTCATAACGCAATAAACATTCCAACTACAATAAAATGTTAAATCTATACTTTAAATCAAACCAAGATTTAAACAGTTTACTATAACTAACTAGCCAATCTGGTCTATAAATAAACTGGGTCAATCACTAACAGAAACCCATCTCCGGTTCATTTAAGTTTTATGGAACGCACATAAAATATTTTTAAGAAAAAGAATTTCTCTCATCCTTTTCTCTCCTTAGGGATATTTACATAGTTTTCAAGCTGGCTAGATAAGCTAGCTTCATTAGTCATTAAGTTATCTCGACTCTTTCGTTTACACCAGTCTGTTAAGTGCGAAAAGTGTGTTATTACACCGGGGTGTACCTCATTGCCTATTGGCGGTTTCGTGGTACCTAGAATAGCCTTCACTCACAAAACCGCCGAAGGACAGCCTCCATGGGCTGCACTCCAGTAATAGTTCTAATAGTTCTACCACCGGTTCAATACTTGTCCAAACCATTCTACAAGTTACAGCATAATAAATATTTGTCTTTATGGGTCTACACGCGTTAATAGGAGTAGCAAATTACATAGCTACTTACTGCCCGACGTTTCGACTGGGTTACACCAATCGTGGTCGCGAGCGAACTGGCGCTGCCCGTCTTCGTCTGCCATTGCGGTTGTGAATATCTTGATCCACCCCCGAACCAGCACTAATGTCATTAGTACAGCTACCCACATTAGTCCGACACACAACACTCACTGCATCCGGGTTGATTTTAGACGTAACATTCCGCGGTATGCACTTATTAATCACTGGATTCCATGCCGACGATAATTTAAATCCATCTTCCCTATTGAAATTCTTGTGCTTCTTTATTTCAATAGCTTCTCGCACCATTCTTGTATGATAGTGACGATCTGTGGAGAGGACCTTCGGGTCATGTAGCTCCATCCAGTGATTAGTACCCATGTCTAATAGGTGCTCAGCCACCGCGGACTTGTTCGTTTGTCGATTTTTAACAGCTGCAATATGTTCTTTCACCCTCACGGCTATAGCCCGTTTGGTTTGTCCAATATAAGAACTACCACAACTGCAATCGATTTTAAATACACCCGGAGATTGGAAGGGAATTACGTCTTTCGGTGTCCGCAACATTTTAGACATTTTATATAACGGAGTATATACAGTCTTAATGGAGTATTGTTTCAGAACTGTTCCAATCTTATCCGTTATACCTCTTATGTAAGGCAAAAATGCTGATTGCCGATTAACCCCCGGATTCCCCTCCTTTGTATTTTGCCTTCTAGTCCACCCCGGCGTCCCATATCCGTTGCGTTTCAGTACCTCCTGAACATGCACGAGCTCTGCCTGTATATGCTCAGGGTCACACAGTTCATACGCTCTATTCATTAACGACGACACAACAGATTGAAGATGTCTGGGGTGGTGGTGTGAAGAGGCATGCAAATACCTGTCAGTGTGTGTGGGTTTCCTGTATACAGAGTGAGCCAGGGTCCCATCCTGTTTCGCACAAATTTTAATATCTAAGAAGGCCAAGGATCTATCCTTCTCCAGTTCAAATGTAAACCTTATTTTTGAGTGTAACGAGTTCAAATGCGACAAATATTGTTCGATCTCTAGTTGACTACCGCTGATGATGCAAAATACATCATCAACGTACCTCTTCCACAGTTTCACAGTACAAGGTCCATTGCGTAATGCCTGGTTTTCGAAATGCTCCATCCAGATGTTGGCAATAACCGGCGCTAAAGGGCTGCCCATTGCGACTCCGTCGATCTGAAGGTAGTACTGCTCCCTGAATAAAAAGTAATTTCCGTCTAAACAATTTTGGATCAGAACAATGTACTCTTTAGGCAACTCATGGTCTTCCAGTTTACATTTAATGACCTCAAGGCACTCCTTTAACGGGACATTAGTAAAAAGCGATTCGACATCGAAACTAACCATTATGTCTCCGGGTTCTAGCCTGATGTTCTTTATAATGTCCCGAAAATGATAAGAATCTTTCACAAAAGACGGTGTACCCCCAACTAATGGCTGCAACACTCCAGCTATATGTTTCGCCAGGTCATAGGTCGGCGAGTCGATCTGGCTTACAATCGGTCTTAACGGAACATTACATTTGTGTATCTTAGGCAAGCCATATAGTTTAGGCGGTTGAGTAGGTTTAGGCCTGTGCAAGTTATTGAACTCGTCTTCTGTGAAAATATCTTTGTGCTGGTAAATTAAGGTCCGGATCCGTCTTGTCACTCTGGCGGTAGGATTATATGACACCTGCTTATATACATTCGTATCGGACAACAAACACCTCATCTTAGAAACATAGTCTTCGGTATTCATCACTACCGTGGCATTTCCTTTATCGGCCCTCAGTACTAAAACATTCTCATTACTGCGAAGTGTTTTTAAGGCTACACGTTCTTCGGTAGTGATTTTACTTCGTGGTAACTTAGATTTGCGTAAGATAACCGCCGCATCCTGTCGCAATATTTCGGCATCTGTGGGTGGAATTTTATTCCGCGCTATTGTTTGTTCTAAGCTACACACTATGTGTAGTAACTACAGCATAATTATAACAATAATCCTTATCATACATACGAGTACCATAACTGGCGGCTTGACGAAGACAAATCCCAGGTGTTCGTCTCAGCAATCGGCGACAAGTGCGCTGAGGCTGAGAGCGAACCAGTTCAGAACCACTGGGACAGGATTCAGGCAGCCATAACCGAAGCGGCGAAGTCAGTGCTTGGCACGTCTAAGGGTGGACGCAAATTTAACAAGGAGACTTGGTGGTGGAACGACGCAGTCCAGAGGGAGACTAGGGTGAAGAAAGCCCTCTTTAAAAAGTGGCAAGCGTCCAACTCTCCTGAAGATCGCGACGCATACAGGTCCGCAAAACGTGCAACAAAGAAAGCTGTTGCCAGAGCCAGGCGAGCCCACCTACAGCCGCTCTACGATAGGCTGGAATCGTCTGAGGGGCAGAAGCTTATCTATAGATTGGCACGTTCTAGGGTCAAAGCGGCACAGGATATCTCCAAGTGCCGCTGTGTTAAAGACCCTCAGGGTGACCTACTATGCGAGGACCTCGCGGTGAAGGAGAGATGGCGCTCCTACTTCCACGAGCTGTTAAATAAACAGCATAGAGAAGTGCAGCCACCGGACCTCCCTCCGAATCTTGGACTTGTGCCACCGGTAACGCCTGAAGAAGTAGAGAATGCTCTTCGCCGCATGAAGAATCGGAAAGCTGTCGGAGCCGATGGAGTCCCCATCGAAGCCTGGAAGGCAATGGGTGGTCGTGGTGTGGGCATCCTTACTAACCTTTATAACCGCATACTCAGCACCGGCGGGATTCCTCGCCAATGGAGATTGAGTGTTATCACCCCGGTCTTCAAGGGCAAGGGATCAGTGCAAGAGTGCGGTAGTTATCGCGGTATAAAGGTCATGTCCCACACCATGAAACTATTCGAGCGGATAGTAGACTCTCGAATCCGTCAGAGTGCACTGTCTCTGGATGTCAATATGGTTTCCGCCCCGGTCACGGGACTATGGACCCCGTTTTTGCCCTAAGAATCATCATGGAGAAATACAGGACGAAGAACACGCCTCTCCACTTCCTATTTCTGGACATGGAGAAGGCCTTCGACTGTGTTCCGCGTGAGATGATTTGGTGGGCCCTGAGGTCCAAGGGAGTGCCAGAAACGTATGTTGATATCATTAGAGACATGTACTGTGATTCCGATTCTGTAGTTAGGACCGCTGTTGGCGACACTCTGCCCTTTCGTATAACCGTCGGAGTACACCAAGGCTCCGTCCTGAGTCCGTTTCTCTTCAGCCTGATATTAGACGTATTGTCAGACAGCATCAGAGACCACCATGAGCAGCCACCATGGCTACTTATGTATGCTGATGATATCGCGCTGGTGGACTCGGACAGGGGACGGCTGGTGAGACGTGTTAACACATGGAAGGAATCGCTTGAGAACGGGGTCTGAAACTCAACGTGGCGAAGACAGAGTACTTGGCCTGCAACACTACAGATCCCATGTCCGTCCGCATAGGCGAAGACACGGTCGAGCGCACGGACCGGTTCAAGTATCTGGGATCTGTACTCCACGCGAACGGCGACATCGACTCCGACGTCAAGGCACGCATTGCTGCTGCTTGGGATAAATGGCGGGAGGTGAGCGGCGTCACTTGCGACCCTAAAATGCCGGTTAAGCTGAAGGGACAGGTCTATAAATCCATCATTAGGCCTGTCCTCTTATATGGTAGTGAAGCATGGCCATTACTTGAGCGGCACAAGCAGGAACTGCGGGTCACGGAGATGAAGATGCTGCGCTGGATGTCGGGAGTTACGCGAGCTGATCGCGTAAAGAACTCCCGAATTCGCGGCAGCCTTCATGTCCGAGACATCGCTGATAAACTGCAAGAGTGCCGCCTACGTTGGTACGGTCATGTTTTACGGAAACCGGCAAACTACGTAGGGAACAAGTGTCTAGCCATGTCGCTACCGCCGGGTCCCGGCAGAAGGGGAAGGCCCAAGAAGGCCTGGCTTGACGTTGTAGTGGATGACATGCGTGCCAACAAACTCTCCGTAAAGGATGCCGAACACCGTGCGAAGTGGAGAGTTAGGAGTAGGAAAGCGGACCCCGGGCTCCGCAAGGATGCAACCGGGAAAACGCCAAGATGATGATGATGATGATGATGACATACGAGTACCATAACCTATTACATAAATATCAAAAATCACAACAGATATCAATCACGTAGCAAATAAAGATGGCCGCCACACAAACTGGTGTACGAAACAAAAGCGCCCAATATAATATCGGAGTCACAAATATGTTCCTTGCTAAATGATATCGAACAAACAAATACTTTAACAAACAACATTGGGGTCAGGGCTGTCGATTTGGTATGATGATATTCACTATTGGCCATTTACTTGATGAAGACGATGGCAAAAATAAATAAATCTTTACCTATAATAAAACTGTAAAGAGGTAAATTCTGCACATTAAATATTTTTTCAAAATTCATATGGGATGAAGGTTGGTAATGTATACTGATGCAAAAAATTCTATCTTATTTTTTTTGGAAATTAGTAATTTTGAGTAAGCTTGCACTGCTAGTATTTTTTTGTCTGTATGTGCACGCCTGGGTCAAAAACTAAAGACTTATTTACCAAATTTGGTAGGATTGTAGTCCATACTTCTGGGAAGGTTTATAGCATAACGCTGAGATACATAGGTATCAAGAGGTGACGGTAAATCTAAAGCAAGTCGGATGAAAGTGCGCTTTCGAGCTCCCATATCCGTATATGTGAGTATACAATGTAAGTACAATATATTGTATACAATATACATATATTGTATGATATTATTTTCTTTCATAGAACAGTCCATTGTCAACCCTAATAAGAGTAGCCAGAGTGAGACATCGAACGATCAATCATACATTTGTATTCGGTAAACGATCGCTTCCTATTTCATCTTGAATTGTTTTAGACGGAGTTAAGAGAAAAATATCGGAGATGGCAGAATATCCGATAGGGCTGGTTGAGAAAAAGGAGTAACTATCAAGTTTCTTGCCAGAGTCTTCTCGGTAGTATCGGTATTCTGAAACGGTGGTAGAGTCATACTATTACTGTAATGACGATTTGTGACTTCATGTAAAATGAATAAAGTCATACATAGCTACTTACTGCCCGACGTTTCGACTGCGATACACCAATCATGGTCGCGAGCAAACTGGCGCCGCCCGTCTTTGTGTGGCACAGCGGTTGTGAATTTTAAAATCCACCCCCGAACCAGCACTAATGTCATTTGTACAGCTGGTAGGTAAGGGAGACAGGCTCTACAGGGTCTGCTGTACCTGTCGACCTCATAAGTGAACCTCACCGCTTACCATCAGGTGGAGTGAGGTCATTCTGAACATCCATTATAAAAAGTTTATATTTATTTATTTAAGATTCACCAACAAGATTACCATTAACAATATAATATAAGTATAATATGACTAAGATGATAATTTAATTATAGGAGATCTTGAGTTTTAACTAATAAAAATACAAGATGTGGTTTTAGTTTTAAAACTCACAAAACTTCAAGTGAAACATTATAATATTACAATTATCAATAAGTTGGTGCCACCACTTATAACTTTTGTATAATTTTAGTTGTAATCTGATTACCAAATGCTCCACAAAGTAAGCTCCCCAGTTCAATCGTTGTTTTTCGAATCAAGTTTCTCAAGTAACATAACAAACAATATCGGAACAGAGGGCATGTGTCGTGAGAACGATACAATGGGTGATGGATCTGCGGCGATATGGGCGTAAATAAACTTGCTTATTGCCTACCGATGATCGATTGGCAAATAGAGTTAGGCAGTGTGGGGAAGTGTGTGATTAGGGCTTTAATTAGGTATAGAGATGTAAGTCTACTTATGTTTTAGATGGGGAAATCATTAAATTTTGACTATTTTTGCATACGGCTTTGCCTGAGCTAAACTAACTAAGGGCCAACTTGTGCATTTAGCGCCATTTTTTTAGGATGAAAGTCACGTACTCTATGGCCACTCTTAATAGTTGTTATGTGACATCAGCAGCCCATATACGTCCCCACTGTTGGGGCGCGGGTCTACCCTAAACTAGGTTGACAAGGCTCAACCACTCTAGCCTACTGCGGGTTGGTCGACTACACAACCATAGAATTTATTCGTAGTTCTGCAGGTTTCCTTACGATCTTTTCCTTCATGGTTAAAGCGTCAAATACTCGTACATATGAATTTTAAATTTCAAAAAAACCTGTGATACGTGGCTGGGTTTGAACTGGCTATCACTCGCATGGCAAGCTACGACCTTACCACTCAGCCATTGACGCTTTTGCTATGTGTAAATATGCGAAATTTTCAAAAGATTTATAGATTAAATAAAGTGAAAAAGTAAATTGATCCAGGAAGTTAGTTACTCCAAGCCATCAGTGTGGTCAGTTAGAAAAAAAAACGCGATTATCCTGCGCCTGTAGGGCTACCATGAGTTTAAAACTTACGCACTCGATATCGCCTACGTAAATATGTCTATGAAAAACTTGTACAGCGCCCCTGGTGGTTACGCGAAGAACTGAAATCGGCCGTATGAAAAAAACAACTCGATAGGTTTTTAACGTACAAGTTTTCGATAGCCAACTCATGGTAGGCCCTCTGATCTCTTATCGGCCATGTTGGATTGCCGTATCACCAAACTCTGAAAGAACAGAGAGGGCTCCTATTTTCCGCATACGCGTATGCTGCATTATAGTACGGCCTGCGTATTTGGCTGATTCTAGTTTGGCCGCCGTTACCCAATCCGGTCAGACAACATTTATTATTACAAACCAAAATTTACTAGCCAGCCAAATTCTTCTTGGAAAAATCCCAAATTAAGGAAAGAAACAAATAGATTAGACATGGCGGTGCCTCCATCCCACAAACCCCATTGCTAAAAACATATTTTCTTGAAAGTCCGTTCATACGGATGTTAGCCTACTACGCCAGTCAGAAATATTAATATGGAAAATGCTTTGGCAATCTCCAGCGTATGCTAATCTCATATATTGCTTCGTGACTTGCATATGAACACAACAATACAAGACAACGGACCTAAATAAATTGTAAAGCCGCGCCTACATTGGATACGCAGTGAGCGGCTGACTGTCCGTTAGATAATTAGGGTTAGTACTGCCTCGTTGGTCTATTGGTAGCAAGCGCTGCGTTAGGACCGAGAGGTCCCCGGTACGAATCCGGAGTCGGGCAAAATTTGTGTGAGTTTTTCTGTAATGAAATTACTCAGCCCGGAGTTAGGACGTTGGCGGTTGAACGCCCGTGCCTCGGAGAGCACGTTAAGCCGGTGGTCCTGCGCCAGATCTCTCATCGGTCATGTCGGATTGCCGTCTCACCGAATTATGAGAGTAAGGGAATAGAGAGTGCACTTGTGTTTGCGCGCACACTTGTGCACTATAATATGTTCTGCGCACTTGGCTGATCTCAATTGAGATCGACCGCCGTTGCTGAAATCGGTCGGACCCCTTTATTTATTTATTTAGGGCTAGTACAGATGGCATGTCTATATTAGCGTGTTCTCGAGAGTTAGGATTGCTAATACGTAAGCTTATGTTTTATGTTTTACCGTTCGTGCGCGGTCATTATAATGTCTTACAATGGTATTCATAGGAAATATATGTACTTGTTCTAATTTTCCATTATAAATTTCAAATATACTGATTTGCTGGTTAAAAACGTTGAAATAATTTAGCACAAACTAGCTGTGCCAGCAATTTCGTCCGCGTTTTCCCCCGTTTATTACACATTTACTTCTGTTTCTTCGCTACTATTAGTCGCAGAGTGAAGTAATATAGCCTAAAGCCTTCCTCAATAACAAACCAACTTTTGAGCTTTATTATATTATTATATAGTATATTATTTATATGCCTTACATCACGAAACAAAGTTAATTTTATCCCACTATGCAGAAAAAGTAGTAATGTCTTATGCAATAAATGATTTTGCGAACAACTCATGGACTCTTTGACGGTCTATGTTATCTTATTTAACACCTTCGGTCTAGTCTGTGGGGCAATTTCCACACTTCTCTAGACTCTGCTCTGGACCTTAAGCTAAATTTTTAACAAATGATGTATTTCCATTGACGCTATAACAACAAATACTAAAAATTTTAAAAGATAAAACATTATAGCGGACCCCATACAATAAACGTGTTTTTTTTCACATAATTCCTCCTTACATTATGTGTTCTATTTCTTTGTGTGCGTTTTGTGTCTTGTGTATGTGTCTATGTGTCATTGTTACCTTAAGTAGTGGTCAATAAAAGTTTTTTCTTTCTTTCTTTCTTTCTTTTCTTTCATAATTAGTACAGAACCCTTCGTACACGCGTCCGACATTCACTAGGCTGTTTTTTTTATAATAATAAGAGGTGAATAAGAAGCAGTCAACCGCTGACTGTAAGCCTAATGTAAACTCCGCCTTAGGGGCACAAAATATCAAACTTTCTTTACGAGTGCGTCACGCGTCACCCGATTTCATGACGGACGGACGGACATCTTTTATATGCATATTATCTTTGTTTTCACGCCAGAATGGACCCGGTAAACTTACAAAGAGTGGCTGTTTGCTGCCGCCCTATGGAGGTGTTGAAAGGAAGTTATGTCATAAGGAAATGATTTCTGATACTATTCTTATGGGCAAAGATGTTGACACTATGACAGAATTTTATTTTTGGAATTCAATTTCGTCTCGTAGATTTTCCGTCACCAAAGGAGATTTGAATGGTGATGGAGAATATTTTTTCGAGACTACGTTTTGCGTTAAAAGTTAGTAAAATCAAAGCGTTTTTGTTACATGTATTACCATAAAATATGCATTATAATGTATGAACTTTTACGTGTAAATATTTGTTATTAAAATGTATGGCATAAATTAATTTTGGATTCAATTATATCCGATAATAATAATTGACACATGTTAGCACCGAAAATAATGTCTATCAAAGCGTATAACTGAAAATTAGTAAATCATTAATTATAATTATTGTTTTTGTAATTACATGTTTTTTTAATTACACAGTAAACAACTAATAGGTTGAAATTATTAAGCCAAAACACACATGTACATACTATCATATGAGTGATATCTACGATTTGGGGCCGATTTTATGATAGTTGTTTAGCAATTTACATACATACAAAATCACGCCTCTTTTCCAGAGGGGTAGGCAGAGATCACTTCCTGCCATGTGCTACGGTCTTGGCATACCACTTTCGCTTCTTCTACATCCATCAACCTCTTTATGCATGCTCGTCGATTACAGGTACTTTAGATTTGACCACTCTTCAAAAGTTGAACTATTTGGTCACCTACTTAGTTTACACAATTTCTGTTTTAGGATTGTTAGTAACAAATACTCCACATGTGACTATGCCAGCACTCGTGTTTACCATGACAAATTATCTAAATAGAGTCCTCCACTAAATTACCAAGGTGTGAAACAGCACGCAATTGGCCAATCCCGTGTCCGAGGGTCTTGCGGCCACTTCACTCAAGGAAACTCCTCGAGCCCACTCCAGACGATGCCGCGTTTGAAGCCGACCAATCACGCCTTCACATTTCTTCGTACCTTAAAGAATGCCCTTCCAGCTCATGATATATCTACATCCTACAATCCCAGGCTCTTGAAGCGACACGTGATATGGTATCTAGGCAAGAGACGGTATCTACGCAAGAGGAGGTATCTAGCCTTCAAAGCGATGGCAACAGACCCAATAGGTTTGTTGTGCCTGTTCACCTCATATTTGAACCTCAGGGCCGCTAACGATCAAGTTGTGATGTCCTGAACACTTTTACCATTACAAAAGATGGTCTTACAAATGTTGGTATACATGGTGACTGGCGCGATGGATCAGTGGTTAGTGACCCAGGCTCACTATCTATGGTCTCAAGTGTAGCTCTGCTTAGTTTTGGGGTCAGATGACCGTGTGTGAAAATGTCCCAGAATATTTATTCATTTACTATGCCAGCACTCAGTGTTTCCCGTGACAAATTAGCAAGCAAATAGAGTCCTCCACTAAATGACCAAGGTGTGAAACGGCACGCAATTGGCCAATCCCGTGTCCGAGGGTCTTGCGGCCACTTTACTCCAGGAAACTCTTACATTATGCATGGTGACTGGCTCGACGGAACAGTGGTTAGTGACCATGGCTCACTATCTATGGTCCCAAGAGTCGTGGGTTCTCCAACTAAGCTCTGCTTAGTTTGGGATCAGATAATCGTGTTTGGAAATATCCCAGATATTTATTTATTTACTATGCCAGCACTCAGTGTTTCCCTTGACAAATTAGCAAGCAAATAGAGTCCTCCACTAAATGACCAAGGTGTGAAACACCACGCAATTGGCCAATCCCGTGTCCGAGGGTCTTGCGGCCACTTCACTCAAGGAAACTCCTCGAGCCCACTCCAGACGATGCCGCGTTTGAAGCCGCCCAATCACGCCGTCAAACGGTTTCTCTCTTCATTGTGTAATGCCCGATGAAAGAGTTCTGTTGCTTGGCAAACACTTGCTGTGTGACGGGGTGTATTTGAAACCGAGAAAGCATATTCTTTAAGTATTGGAAATATACAGCCTCTTTTGTACTTCTTGATAATAAAAAAGGCGAATGGTTACTTTAAAAGATAACACTACACATTTGAAATAAAACTAATTTTACGGATTAAACTCGCGTGTATTGTCATTCTAAATATATAATTTAGAGACCCGACATTTCGAGCTCCTTACAGCGCTCGTTGAGGGTGGCTATGGGCAATTCTTGCCCGTGTTTTGTTTTTTTGTTCATTTTTTATGCCAAAGCTTAACCAAAGATTTTAATGAAATTTGGTGCGCACTGAGTAAAAGAAAGGACAAAAACTACCCTTTAGCCGACTTCGATGTAAGGGAGTAATGTTGACGAAGGATAAATTTTCAGGCGGAATGCTACTTTTTAATATCGCAACAGATAGGTGCTGTAAGGATCTCGAAACGTTGGGTTCTCTAAATTATTATGTTAACACTAGTGGCCGCCCGCGACTTTGTCCGCGTATTAATGGTTTTAGTAGCAACTGATGTATTAAAGTAGCCTACATGCCTTGTAAAATTTGTTATTTATTAGTGAAAGTTCCGTCAACGTTCTCCCATAGTACGTTATAACTTCCATGGGGGTCGAATTTTGAAAAAAAAAGTAACGCTGGTGTCTTTCCAGTGTGCCAGCTACCTCCATACCAAATTTTATCAAAATCTATAAACACGTAAAAGTTCTCCCATACTAATTTTCACCCCCACCCCCACCCCCATGAGGCTGAATTTCGAATCTAAAAATCTATAAAAATTCTTCAAAAGTTCTCCCATACTAATATTCACTCCCCCTATGATCGCCATTGGGGCTAAATTTAAAAAAAAAATGCGCTGGTGTCTCTTCGGAGTGCCAGCTACCTCCATACCAAGTTTTATAAAAATCGACAAACATGTGAAAATTCTCCCATACTAATTTTCTCTAATAATCTCCATACGCGCGAGTTTGATCGTCAAATTAAATTATATTCATTTCAAATGTATAGTACACGCGCAAGTAATAGACAATACTATTCCCATCGATAAGTTACAAAGTGGCTAAGTGTAAACCGATATACGTAAGATGCGTAATCCGTCGTCCTCCACTTGAGACGAGGCAACTCCTTAAGGGCACTCGAAGTGTAACCGCGTTGAAGCCGACCAATCACATGCCAGATAGCGCGAACGCAAACGTGCGATGAAAGAGTTTTATGTCACATATTTACATATACTTCAGCGGCGATCTTTTGACTGGCTTGCGCATTTGATTGGAACCGTTTCTTGCACTAAGAGTCGCGGATTCGATTCCAAGTCAGGATAAATATTTTTGTGATGGATCGGTGTTTGTTTTGTGTCTGGGAGTGTTTTTTTATATATTTAGGTATGTTTTTGTATACCAATGTCTAAAGGAGAACCACCATTTTGGGCCCAACGTTACAGGATTAAATTATATATCAAAAAATCGGTCTATTTTTGTAAGTTAACTTATAGAAATCTTAGCGAAAACAGCAATGGCCAACAGGGAAAAAAGCAGATTTTTTTTATTTTACTTATGTTGCTGGTTTTGTAAACGTTCATTTATATTATTTATTAATAACGTAGCTATCTTCGCAAACGTGATACAGAAATCTATCCATAGAGTATAGTAAACAGAATCTACTTATGACATTGATCGATTTGATTGATGTCGATTAATAATTAAAATGTTTTATTATTTATCATATTTATTTAGATCGTATCCGAAATACTATCATTCGGAGACGTACCGGAGTCACGGACATTACATCGATTGTGACGAAGTTACGTGAGTTAAGAGACGGGCCGGACATATGTGCAGAAGAGAGGATGGCAGATAGGCACGCAGAATTGCCGAATGGAGACCTAGACTCGGACGGAGAAACGTTGGGAAACCACCTACGCGCTGGGCCGACGATATCACAAAAATATTGGGTAGGACCTGGATGCGAGCAGCAAAATACCGGGTCAAATGAAAAGCACATGAAGAGGCCTATACCCAACAATGGGTGATACAGGGCTGAAGAAGAAGAAGAAGACGCACAGTTTTTAGATGCTATTTTTTTTTAGATGTATTATGATGATAAGGATGAATAAAATTATTTATTATTATTTTGTAATGATCTGCTTTTGTTACATTTATTTTTTTATACTGAACTGCTCTGTCCAGCCATTAGCAAATATGCATTTAGAGTTACCTAGTTCATTATTCACTTTAATGAAATATCTAATAAATTGGTTTTATAGTTGACTGGCTCGATGGAGCAGTTGCTAGTGAATTCTGGCTTCTAAACCAAGGGTCATGGGTTCGAATCCCACCCAGGATAAATGAGGAGGAGACTGACACCCAGGAGAATGTCTAAGATATAAGACTTTGACTTCATAAGTCGAATGATTGCAATATCCATAGATTTATTCTCATTACCTACTATGTAGCGTGCTTGCGTGTGTGCGCGGTGCAGTGGGGCGCAGGGTTGACCGGGCATTGCGCCGTCAACGACGCTTGGGAATATATGTTGTTAATATTCTGTTATTAATATTCAGAATTACCCAACAACTTAACAAATCACAAAATCATATTTCACGGACACATGCAAGGTTCCCTGACCAATATAGATGACATATAGCCTATGTCTTGATACCATTTTACCACTTTATCTGTACTGTTGGATAGCTTGTATACAATCTGTAATGCAAAACTTAAAAAAGAAACACCTACAAGCTTTCTTTCATAATAGAAAAACAGATAACCTCAAAAATATTCACTGTATTTTTAGTGATTTGGCCATTGCGGATCAACATGAAAATTCGTCTCATGGAAACCTTTTATATGCTTTGTCTGATGGCCAACTTTCAGCTTTGTAACGTTGGGCCCAAGTTTGTATGGAATCGGGTGTTCTCCTTTATATCAGTAACACGAGTGCTTAAACTACTTACTTTGGAATTAGATCAATGTGTGTGACGTTGTGTGATATATAAGCGAGATACTTACACAGTATTAGAAAATTAAATTTCCTAAAAGAGAAATTTAATTATTCAGAATACAACAGTCAGTAACAATAAACAAAAAGCATAAACTATTCTAAATTATAAATGCGTATGTCACATCGATCATGGTATTAAACGCTATATTCATTCAAAAAATCTCAGAGGGATGGGCAGGGATCACTTCCTGTCATGAGCTACGGTCCTGGCACACCACTTTCGCTTCTTCCACATGTATCAACTTTATAAGATAAGATTATACATCATCATCATCATCAGCCCATATATATCCCCACTGCTGGGGCACGGGCCTACCCTAAACTGGGGCGATAAGGCCATAGTCGACCACACTGGCCAAGTGCGGGTTGGTCGACTACACAACCTTAGAATTTCTTCGTAGGTGTGCAGGTTTCCTCACGATGTTTTCCTTCACCGTTAAAGCGTCGAATGATGGTACATATGAATTTCAAATTTGAAAAGCGTCGATGGCCGACTGGTTAAGGTGGTTGCTTGCCATGTGAGAGGTCGCCAGTTCAAACCCCGCCAGGTACCAATGTGTTTTTCAAATTTGAAGATAATTCGATTTGCTTAAACGGCAAAACCGCAAAGAAATAACAAAGAAAACCTAACCATTGAGGTAAAAGGAAGAACTATAAAATACATTAGCATTCATCGTAAATAAAAAAACAAAAACTCGACAAATAGCTATCTCTTTGGATAAAGCAAACTAGGATCACGTTAAGCAAATAAAATGAAAGCCTTCCGCTCGCAGCCGCCCTAATAACGGTGATCTGAGAACGATAAAAAACGTAGGGATGCCCCACTAGGGCTAAGAGTGAGAGTTATAAATATAAAGAAATAAATATCTGGGACATTTCCACACACGGTCATCTGACGCCAAACTAAGCAGTGCTTGTACTATGGGCGTCAGAGACTGATATACATACATATATATTTATAAATACATACCTATGTATTCACGGGTGTGAATTCCGTGTCTGGGTCCGTTTCTGGGTAGACACGGAACAAACACCGGTGTTCATCACACAAATATTTGTCCCGAGTGGGAATCGAACCTACAACTCTTGGAACCGCCAGTCAGGATCTTTTACCACTTAATAAATAAATTCCTATATAATAAAAAAAAGAATAATATTCCACAACATCACCTTTATTGTAAGATTTTAGACTTACGCGTTCTATTACAGTAAACATTTAGTCTTTATAGGTCTACACGCGTTATTAGGAGCAGCAAATACATAGCTATTTACTGCCCGACGTTTCGACTGGGCTACATCCAATCATGGTCGCTTAGTACCTACATCGATCTGATCCCGGATATCAGAATCAACAGTGGATACACAAATAAACTTATCATCATCACCAGCCCATATACGTCCCCACTGCTGGGGCACGGCTTACCCTAAACTAGGGTGATAAGGCCTTAGTCAACCACACTGGCCAAGTACGGGTTGGTTGATATGTAAAAAAAATAAGTTACTTCTTTAAATAAATAAAGTCATTATCAGCTCAAACGTTGTCTTTGAGTGGCACGGGCCCTCCCTAAATTATGGCTCGGACTTTAGTCTAACAATAATTATTTATTTTATTTACATCTTAAATAATTAACATTAAATTAAAAATGAATATATTTGTACTCATATGTAGACATCACAGCCGCTTACCATCAGTAGGTCATCCTGAGAAAAAAAACCTCATAATCTCTACATCAACTTTCATTTGAGCTAAAAATTCTCGTCTCGTCTACATAAAGTAGATATACCAAATAAATAAATAAATAGTCGCCACATCACTACGCCAAACGCTATAGCCAGCCCAGTAATAAAATATGTTCAGCCCTGTATTACATCCGTTAGTAGAACCGTAACTTTACTATTATTTTGGTTTATGCGATTTTTTGTGGTGATTCTCAGATTAAGATATAAAAAATTAATGGTCTGTAAATTTGTCTGTAATAAGGTGCAAAGTGTAGTTGTTATTTGTGTTAACATGCAATCGGTAAGAATAGGGCCTAGGTATCAAATTTTTTTTTTATTTCTTTTACTAATGGTTACGCAAAAGGTCACTTGTTCAAACTTCACTGAATATTATAACTACTAATGTAACTGTATGTCTGTCCGTCGGTTTTAATTAAATTTGGCTCATAGATTATTATTGGTTTGATCATTCTGGCTCATGATTGTTATTTCTTCGACGGTTTCCAGTGACCCCTGTACTGATGAAATCTGTCACCACACCTCGACTTTCGCCAATAATTATCGACCAGTAATATTGCTATTAGCCTGAGAAAAGACATTTTAACCGACAGCACTATAAGGTAATAATGTTTTACGCCATAAAATACTTGAGGAGTATTGAGTTGCAGTCGGAAAAAAGTCAAAATTAAAAACAACATCTACAAATAAACAAATCCTTCATAACGAACCATGTTTCCATAAATTTAGTTTACTTGAAAGCTTTCTAGACAGTTATACAAGACCTTCTATTTACTCGGCAATAAAATTTCGGTCAACGGTAAACAGTGTCTAAGGTAAATAAGCCAATTACCCCCCAGACTTACATACACCCAAGGAACGTGTTTCATTAATTAACAAATTGCTACAATACATCACACGCAAAATTTAAGCCCCGAAATTATGATACACAGTCACAATTCACAGTTATTTATGATATTACTTGGGTGGTGAGTACACCGCAACGAACAAAGGAGATGAAGGAATGTTCAGGGGATTCGGTAGAACATATTGTTGTTTTATATAAATGAATCAATTTAATAATTTGAGCCTCTGAAATCACGTAGAGACAATTCCGGCTAAGTGTACTCTTCCGTCTTTATAACGGGGAACGCTCTGTAGAGCTATTTCAACTAGTCCCTCTCTCCCCTTTCCACTCCCGAACGATAGGTGCTGGACAGCGCTGCCATCCACATACAATGCAGGCACTGATGGCTCGGACTTCTTCTTCTTCTTATCGTATGGTTGATGAACAACCTGGTGTCAGAGTTTTTAAACCGCCCGTAGGCCTCTGACATGGCTTCACACACCGTTGAAAAAATTCTCAGGTATGCTGGTTTCCTCACGATGTTTTCCTTCACCGTTAAAGCGTCGAATGATGGTACATATGAATTTCAAATTTGAAAAACACATTGGTACCTGGCTGGGTTTGAACTGGCGACCTCTCGCATGGCAAGCAACGACCTTAACCACTCGGCCATCGACGCTTTTTACTCTCTCTGGCTCGGACTAAGAGGTGCAGTTACACTTTTCTGCCCCGTCTCATTAAGGCATGTAATGCCCTTCCAGCAAATGATCCCGCCTATTTTCCCGGGCTCTTCAGACAGGGCGTGAAACGGTATTTAAGCTGGCCTTCAGGGTGAGTGCTACAGGCTCAATATACCATCTATTGTGCCTGTCGACCTCATATGTGGATCTCACTACCGCTTACCATCAGGCGGAGTGAGGTCATCTTGTTAGTCTATTGTGAAAAAAAACATGTTATTCGAGAATGGAAAGAAGAGGGAGGGACTAGTTTAAATTCTGTTCAGAGTATAACGTAAAGAGACTTTTTTTTATCTAGCCTGTGATGTCCTACTGCTGGGCAAAGGCCTCCCCCAATTTACTAAGAGACGTTAATTTATTGAATTAAAAATACTACCAATAAAACTCTCCTGACTGCAGGCCAACCTAAATATTCACCGTTGATACCACTCCCGACAATAACATTCGTCACTCTTCGAGTTTACTGCTGTTACCTCGTTCACTCGCAATCTGTCTTAAATGCGCTTAGATTACTGATCGCCGATCGCTGGTGCGATATGTCGTGTTTACGATACTCCGTGAACAGGAGTTCAGGTGTTACTGGGCCTTTGCACTGGTAAAATCACCTGAAATTAAAAAAAGCATATCAAATCAAATCAAATCATTTATTTGTTAGACATAGGTAGAAAAGTACATAATACAAAATACAGATGGTGTCAGATACAGTAGAGTAGCACTATGTCTTGCACTAAGAGGCATACAAAACTTGAAAAAGAAATTATTTATGTACCTAGTGATTAATTTTAATTGCTACCAAGCAAGTTAACTTGCACATTTACTTTTGTTTTCATACTGAAAATAATCCATGGCTTGTTTCCGACTTACTACTGTGATCACAAATAGAAAGAAAGAAAGAAAGAAAACATTTATTGATCATAAATAATAAAAAAAAATACAAAACTATTACAAAACATATACATACAAATATATTTATGATCAAAAGGTTCTGCCTCAGCATGTGCCGTAGCAGCCGCAAGGACGCGACGGCGCTGATATTCTGGCAGAACCGTTGAGAAAAAAAAAATATGGACGAATACAATCATAACAAATACATTACAAAGAAAAAACAAATAAAATATGTAGAGTGACTGTAGTATAATTTTGTCATCTGAATACTAAATTAACATTTCCTTTCTACATTTAGTAATCAATATTAGGTTTAGAAGAACTGAACTTAAGGTGGTATCAACTGCCCTAAGTACTGAAAAGGGCTTACGATACTGAAATCTTTGAGGGCCAACTCAAGCTTAGGAATTGGCAAGTCAAATAAGCAAAGGCGGAGGAAAACACAATTTTCATTTGCAAATAAGATTGATTTGATTTCATCCTATTGGAATATTTCGTTCAAGATTGGTTGGAACATGATAAATTATTTGCAGGAAGTAGTTAGACTACTTATTGTATAGTAATGTGATGTTTGATGTGGCTACGTAATTTGTCTGTTATATACATATAACAAACAAATTTCGCAGTAGTTTACATATAACACAGCATTTTATATTTCACAAGTAATACATACATTCTCATTTACTTTTTCAGTGCAATTGCCAAGTCAATAACTTTATTTCAAACGTTAAATAACTGTCCAATGCTGGACATAGGGCTCCTCAAATGCTCGCCACTTTTTTCTATCCTCGGCTACTTGCATCCAGCTCCTACCAGTCGTCCCGCGCAGATCGTCACTTCACCCGGCCTGAGGCCTTCACTACGTTTGTCGAGACGTGGTCTCAACACGGAACAACTTCGAGGACGGTGCCGTGAATCGCAATCGGTTCCGGTAGTACATGTTCATTGAACATGACCTTGGTTTTGTCCAAGTTCATCAGTAGGCCGATGCGCGCTGAATTGTCAGCCAGGTCTTTCGGTATCTATTGTAGGTCCTGCAGCGTCTCTGCTAGTATGACATATATGTAATTGACGATTATTGTAGTAATTTTGACACAGTCTTCACATATTGTCTCTGTTAAAAAAAAACAATTTATTGTCTCAACAAAAGATAAACAGGTTCAGCTCGTGCGGTCAAAGTCAAGTCAAAGTCAATATTTGTTTATTTATATAGGCATTCACATGCACTTATAAATCGTCATAAATAAATAATTAAAAGATAAGTGATTCTACCACGGTCGCGGTGGTAGGCCCGTGCCTGCCCTGGTTTTCAACTTTCCCCGGCTCTTAGAGCTTGGCTGTTATTATCATAACAAATAAAGTCTTGTAAAAAATGAACTCAAACAAGTGTGGAGTGATGTTTAACTGCTCGGTTCGGTGTGAGAGCATTCCATCTCGAGTCGAGATTAACGCAAAGGTGTGTAGTGCAATTTGGAGCCAGGCTCGACGCGGGGCAATTAACTACAGTCATATTGAGTCGGCTGAATTATGGCAACGACACTAAGGCTTTTTATTAGTTCATGTTTTAATACTGTGCAGGTGCCGCTCGAGGAAGTATGTAATAGACAATTATTATAGTCAAATTGTGACTGTTTTGGCATGATTTGTAAGTGAATTGCTATAATGTTTTATATTTAAGAAAAATTATAATAAAAATAAATATAATAAGCCCTTTATTCTGGGATTTGAGATTACATTAACAGTATTAGCATGTACATTTTATATAAAATCTCTATGTGCCTCTTGGCATAGGCCTCCTCTAACAGTTTCCACTGTGGTTATATCCTGAGCTACTCGTCTCCACTTTGGCCCAGCAGTCATTTTAATGTCATCCTCCCATCTTATAAACTGTCTTCCACGGCTCCTTTTCCCATCTCTTGGATACCACTCTGAAACTGCCTTGCACCATTTTCCTTGTTTGTCACGTAGCATGTGCCCGGTCCATCTCCATTTCTGTTGGTCGATGTGTAGTAAGATGTCAGTAAGTTTGGTTTTTAATCTTATGTCAGTATTTCTGATTTTGTCTGCAAGTTTCAATCCTATGATGCTGCGCTCCATTTAAGAACAATTAATGTTATGTTATTATCTTGCCCTCATGTTGCAGTGCTTCGAAAGGGCAACTAAGTTGTTAAGCTCAAACTACTGTTAAGACCTGTACCTAATGTACACTTAGTTCGCATTATATACTTTGACTTTAAGTAATGTTAATTATGTAAACTTCTGGTAAGATTTTACTTTGAAACACCACACGTTTTTAGGGTACTTAACGCAAAGAGTTAAACGGGACCCTATTCACACTATACACATACACTTCGCTTTTCATCCGTGTGTCTATCATCCTGGTGACCTGGTATTTCAAGAACAAAAAAAGAAGAAGATTTTTAATTTTTTTATAAATAAACTAGTGACCCGCCCTCGCTTCGCTTCGGGTAAATTTTACATACAAACCTTCCTTAAGAATCACTCTATCTATTAAAAAAAACTACATCAACCGTTGCTTAGTTTTAAAGATCTAAGCATACATACGGACATACAGCGAAAGCGACTTTGTTTTATACTATGTATTGATAAGTAATATCTAGACAGTTAACGTGTTCACAGATGGTGTAAATACACCATAATCGGCAATGAAATCATTACTAATATTACAACAAGTAAGTTAAGACAAATAGTTAAGCGTAACGACCAACCAACCATATTCTTATTCTTTCTTTTTTTGTCTTCGTGGGCAAGTCTGGGTCGCACTTGGTCGGTTTTGTCTTATGTATACGATCAAAATATATTACTTTGAGTTTTGCGACTGATTTTGTGCAACAGCGCAGGAAATATACATAGAGTGCACAAGTTTTCGCGCAAACGCAAGTGCACTTAGTGTCCTCTTACTCTCATAGTTTAATATTCAGCTTAACGTCCTATCCGAGACACGAGCGTCCACCAACTTCCGGACTCTGAAAACTCACATAAATTTGCTCTACATGTAAACCTGCTAAGTAACATAAATATGGTGTTGACTTTATAACCATCAGGGGATACCAGTCACAACTATCTGTCCGGTGGTTGGTGAACGGTATACGAGTAAGCGACCCCGGCTCCTCGAGCTACTATCGACTCAGTCCAAATCATTCGAGGCGATAGTATCCTTCTTCCCCTTTTCCTTCCCCCGTCATACATCCTTGCTACTAGTGGGAACGCAATGACCTTGTTAAAACAATGCACAAGGCAGAATGGCGGCGACTTTATGTATGTATGTATGTATTATAACCATATGTCCTCATCATATCCTGTCCTAAAATGTTATCATCACATCTCTACAGCAATAACTACATAATGTCATTATGTAACTTAAACATTTCGTGGTTACATACATTAGACTGCCTCGTTGGCCTAATGGTAGCAAGTGCTGCGTTAGGACCGAGAGGTCCCCGGTTCGAGTCCGGAGTCGGGCAAAATTTGTGTGAGTTTTTCTGTAATGAAATTACTCAGCCCGGAGTTAGGAAGTTGGCGGTTGAACGCCCTTGCCTCGGAAAGCACGTTAAGCCGGTGGTCCTGAGCCCGATCTCTCATCGGTCATGTCGGATTGCCGTCTCACCGAATCATGAGAGTAAGGGAATAGAGAGTGCACTTGTGTTTGCGCGCACACTTGTGCACTATAATATGTCCTGCGCACTTGGTTGATCTCAATTGAGATCGGCCGCCTTATATACATTACAAAACTGAATATGACCGGGATATTCCGCATGTGGTTTTATATTAAAGAGCTCTCGATACTTCAGCATTGTTGCAAGTGCCATGATCACGGATAAACTGCACCTAACAAGCGGTAAATAAATCTTTTTTCACATCACATACATTGATCTGATCCCGTGGTAAGTAGCGTAAGAACTTATGTTACGGATATCAGAATCAGCAGTGGATACACAAATATATTTAACTAGCTGGGTGTGATTTTTACAATTAGGTTTGTATGAAGGAATATTTGTCCCGGGTGGGAATCGAACACACGACTCTTGGAACCGTAGGTAGTGAACCTAGGTCACTCACTAACCACTGTTCCACCGAGCCAGTCAAACCTACATAATCTCCATATAACCCTTTTGTACAGATCGGTGTGACATCAGTCCAACTGAAGTGTCTTCGGAGGTAGCTATTCGGCACCTAGCAATCAAGTGCTCCGAGTTGTACGGAGATCGATTGAGTTGTATCAACAGCGGTAACTTTGAACAAACATAGCTCTTAGGACTCTGGCTTGAGTTTCCAACTCATCTTGGTATAGCACAAATGGTATGGTATAGTATGCTTTACTATAGCATAGTGAAGCTGAGTGATAGAATCAGAAACGAAATAATTAGAGAACGTTGTGGTGTGAAGGAAGATGTAGTGACTAAGGTTGAGAAAGGCTGCTTAAATGGTTTGGTCATGTTGAGGGGATAAATGAAAGACGATTAACGAAAGGAATATGTAGAAGTTTAAAAGGCGTGATTTTATGTATGTTAAGCATAGTATATATTTGTGCTTAATATAATGATATCTTAAAAAAAAGACGTGTGGCACACGGGGACTGCCGCGGTATAGCTATTGCATCGGTCGCCGCGCTCAAAGCCCGCGATAAAAGCTATGCAATAGCTTAAAAACAGATTAAATACCTTTTGACACTTTAGAAAAAAGTTTTAGAACGCAATTTAAGTAAATTAATAATTTCTAGTTAATTGATTTTGTGTCTACAGCAATAAAAGACAACCACTGGTTTTGAAAGTGCAAAAAAGTGCAACTTTAACATAAAACATAATTTTCTCTAATGATAAAAGTACAAATGGTCTATTTTCTGATTGTTTCCATTACTAATGCATCTCTTCATCATCAGCTCCTCCATCCATTTGCATTGAGAGGCACGGGCCTACCCTAAAGTATGGCAAGCAGGCCTCAACCACACTTGCCAAGTGCGAGTCGGTCGACTTCACCACACAACCTCAGGATTTCACGTCACAGGTCGCTCTTGTTAAATTTTATTTAATAAGATTACCAGTTCCGTGTATATTTTTGTATCCACTTTTGATACTGTCATCTCCAACACAAGTGATTAAGCAACTTACCACGGGATCAGATCAATGTATGACATGTTGTGTGATTTACCAAGGTCTTACTATCTATAATAAGGCGTCGACCGATTTCGGCCATGGCGGCCGATCTCAATTGAGATCAGCCAAGTGCGCAGGACATATTATAGTGCACAAGTGTACGCGCAGACACAAGCGCACTCTCTATTCCCTTACTCTCATAGTTCGGTGAGACGGCAATCCGACATGACCGATGAGAGATCGGGCGCAGGACCACCGGCTTAACGTGCTTTCAGAGGCACAGGCGTGCAACCGCCAACTTCCTGACTCCGGGCTGAGTAATTACTTAACAGAAAAACTCACACAAATTTTGCCCTACCCGGACTCGAACCGGGGACCTCTCGGTCCTAACGCAGCACTTGCTACCAATAGACCAACGAGGCAGTCAAGACTTACCATCTAATATATTATAAGAGACTTACCATCTAGTCATTCCTTAACGCCTTAAAGGGTTTAGTCAAACTCTTACATCACCCTCACCTTCAACCTTAAAGGGTTCCCCGCAATTTTACACCCAATCCCCTAACAGTTATTTATTTACAGTATTGTACGCGAAGTGTATTCGGCTGGCAGTCGGCACATCGTACGCTTTCACAAACCGTCGTTATTGCATTCCGCGATTCGTGCGTGTGTGTGTAGCGGGGTCGGGCCAGGGACTGAGCGGTTAACGGTATATTAGAATATTTAGAAAAACGGATAAAATTCAACTGCCTCACCGCGACCCGGGGATTCGAACACCCGTCCTTACAGTAGTCAGAGGATACCAGTCACAACTATCGGTCCGGTAGTTGGTGAACGGTGTACGGGTAAGCGACCCCGGCTCCTCGAGCTGCTATCGACTCAGTCCAAATCATCCGAGGCGATAGTATCCTTCCTCCCCTTTTCCTTCCCCCGTCATATATCCTTGCTACTCGTGGGAACGCAATGACCTTGTTAAAACAATGCACGAGGCAGAATGGCGGCGACGTGGTCCACAACCCGTCACGTCACGTTTCCCACAGAGGTGAAAAGTGGATCGCTAGAAGTGATCTCTGCCTACCCCTCTGGAAAAAAGGCGTGATTTTATGTATGTCCTTCCGGGAATCGCGCCCAGACGTGCATTACCATCACACCACACCATCAGCTATTAATTGAACCCGTCGAATTTTTCCCGTTTGTGACCTGTATATTAGAATCTGTTAGATGTAAGCGTCAATGGCAGTGGTTAAGGTCGTTGCTTGCCATGCGAGAGGTCACCAGTTCGAACCCCGCCACGTACCAATGTGTTTTTCAAATTGGAAAGTGTACGATTATTCGACGCTTTAAAAGGAAAAAGTCGTGAGGAAACCAACCAGCATGGTTGACTAAAGTCTTATCGCCCTAATTTAGGGTAGGCCGGTGCCCCAGAAGTGGGGACGTATATGGACTGATGATGATGAATGTACTGAAAACATATATTTTTTTTTTTTTTTTATAAAGATGCTAACAAGATGACCTCACTCCACCTGATGGTAAGCGGTAGTGAGATCCAAATATGAGGTCGACAGGCACAATAGACCATATTGAGCCTGTCGCACTCACCCTGAAAGCCGTGAAAAAGGAGACCACAGCTGCGGCAACAACGAGACAAGGCGTGGAGTCTCGCATTGGTATTGAGCTGTGCGGGTCGGAGTTGGCCAGTCCGCCGGACGGAAGGGCCCTCGTTTCTACGTGTCTCCCTGGCCGGCGGGCTGACCCGCTCCGCCCGCACAATACCGCCGCTAAGACTCCACTGGTCCGGCGTTTGCCGCAACAATGGTCCCCCCTGGCTCCGGTTCGTACAGTGCTGATCCCCGAACGCGACCTGACCAAGAGAGGTCAGAGTCACTTGGCGGGTTTTACACAACTGTATGGTGGTAACAGCAACCGGTCGACAAAATGAGCAACCGGTCGACAAAATGAAAGAAGAATATATCAGATATGTTATAAACATATTTAAACGAAAAGCTAAAAATATCCGCCATTTTCAATGCCCGCATCGCACTCGTATTTATATCATTAGGTAGCTGTGTTTCACGGAGGGCGGAGGTAATAACCTAGACTTAGGAGTTTTAATTTTACTCCTTCAACGCCTCATGATTTAGCCAACTTTCAATGTATCGCGATATACGAGTGCTTGAGCTGGTATTTGAGACTGTATTGCCTCGGGATAGAGCTTAGATTTAATTGTAGATTTGTAGAGAACTAAAGTTTGCAAGCTTTTACTAAGCTATCGTCGTTTACGTTATTTATGATCAGTTTCGCTAAGTGTGAGCAACTATTTGGTGTGTTAGTGCTAGTTTTGTGTCATTCAGACCTAGGTTCTGACGTCACCTAGTCTACATTTTACTTTAGCAGTGACTTAATAGTCTTTTATCGACTACAGCCAGAAGATATTGTGTATGAATGAATTGTTGACATAATCATCAAATTGTTGTATTGCTTTGTGTTATCTGGCATGCTTTTATTTTGTATTTAATTTAATTAGTCTTTTAAGCGTTTTGGTCATGTACTGTTAGCTTATAAGATAAAATGAATAAATAAATAAATAAATAAATAAATAAATAAATAAGAAGTAAGAAAAATATTTGACTCTCACCTTCTAAATAATAATTTTTAATTTCTTCTAAATGAGAATTGCTTTTGAGAAATTTTTAAAGTTCAATGGACCAGATCAAAAAAAATGAAAAGTTTTGGAGGAGTCCACTGCCCAATAGTGGGCAGTGAAGCAGGTTAACATTTTTTTTTTTTCAATATTCAGTCCACGACAGGTATATTATGTATTGATGATGATTAGTTTGTTACGTAGTTCAGCAGTGGCCATAATGATGTAATGATGACAAAGTACATATATCCGTAGGCTTTCACGTACACAGTATTCTGTAAAAGGGTACAAAAGCGCACAGATACGCGTATAGTCTTCGCTATTCGTTCGCGCAACGCCACCGCAGCGGGGACGGTCTCTCAACTGCAATTGCCGCAAAAACTCGGCTGCGGTTACAAAAAGCACGGTGCATTCGCTGAAACGTCAACGCGAGTAATGAGAATAATGTTTATTTTATTATCCTTTGAGAGTAGCTTTTGTTGATCGTTTATTAATTGAGTTTCAAGTCAGGTAAATATAATTTTGCTTTTCTGTGTCATAAAATAACCACTTTATTTGTGAATACATGATAAGCGATCTAGATACTAATAAAACATTTATGACACAAGTTCAACGATATTTAATTATACACATAAAACTTGGGATTGCTTACCAAAGAGGAGAAAATAGTGATTAAAGTGGCCAGTACAAAAAACGACATTTTAGGCGCCAGGTATAAAAATAAAGGTTTTTTTAAGTGACAATGTCTCATCATCATCATCATCATCAGCCCATATACGTCCCCACTGCTGGGGCACGGGCCTACCCTAAACTAGGGCGATAAGGCCTTAGTCGACCACGCTGGCCAAGTGCGGGTTGGTCGACTACACATGCTTAGAATTTCTTCTTAGGTGTGCAGGTTTCCTCACGATGTTTTCCTTCACCGTTAAAGCGTCGAATGATGGTACATATGAATTTCAAATTTGAAAAACATATTGGTACCTGGCGGGGTTTGAACTGGCAACCTCTCGCATGGCAAGCAACGACCTTAACCACTCGGCTATCGACGCTTTCTACAATGTCTACAAACACAAAAATACAACTAGAAATGATCATGTTTCTCAGGAGAAAACAGAAAAGAGAAAAATGTATGAAACTGGTCCTTCCCTTCAAGAGAATCTACATTATTTACCGTTGCTCGTACTTCAGCATAAATATAGATATCTTATAAGGTATTCAAGTAAAAGGTGACTTACAGAGACACTTCTTCAACGATTCAATGATAATAACAGAAATCTGAGGTGATTTGCAGTCCCCGTTAAATTTTACGAGCGGAGCTCAAACGTTTGCCAGAAAATCGATAGGACCATTCATATTCTCGTCTATGTATAATAGAATGTTTATATATCCGAATTATACGCCTTGGTTTTGATAGCATGGATCAAAAGTGAATTCCAAACTTCTAAGACGCCGGAAAAGATATCGTGATAAGAGAATTTTCATCAAATTAAATAGCTGTATAGAACTTCTTTAAATAAGCTCTTAAGACTTATTCATTTTATGTACTGAATAAGTACATAATACAAATAGGTAAGATAAAATCACATAAACATTGATCAAATCCTGTAGTGTAGCTAAAAATTCGTTTTACGGATATCAAAACATCAAGTACTCTGAAATATAAAAATTATGAACATGTCTAAGAAACTACGAAACTTAATAAGAAATCAACATCGCCTTACGATAACATAACTCCTGTATAGATAGAATCCAAATGAGCAAAAGTCAGTACCTACTGATAATTAAGTCTACTCACTTATTCATTCTTAGGAAAACTTATTTTTATGACATACCTTTGAAATAACATAATCCAATCAAAAACATAAATGTGAAATGAGAGCCACGTTCAATATTATGATAATTGCCTTGGTTGTTGACTTCAACGACAAAAGAAGTGAGATCTAAATGGGTGCCAAGTTCAATGGTCAACCCTGAAATTTATTTATAAGTAACACTATAACATACCTATCATATCTTCTTATAACATTCAAGATAATGTATGGTGGTAGCCTATGAAGGTCTGTCTTGGCTAGTTTCTATAAACCTACCAACGTATTATTATGTTCGCTCGCTAGTTTCTACCAACAATCCAAATTTTCGGAATTATAAAATAAATACCGACAAATACCAAACTAGACAACTAACTAGACTACTAACTAACTAACTAAAGAAAACTAGCCAAGACAGACCTTCATAGGCTACCACCATACATTATCTTGAATGTTATAAGAAGATATGATAGGTATGTTATAGTGTTACTTATAAATAAATTTCAGGGTTGACCATTGAACTTGGCACCCATTTAGATCTCACTTCTTTTGTCGTTGAAGTCAACAACCAAGGCAATTATCATAATATTGAACGTGGCTCTCATTTCACATTTATGTTTTTGATTGGATATCATTACTTTTTGTAGAAAAGTATATATCATCGTAACGCCGTAGGTCCTTTGAAAAGGACAAATTCAAAACTACAACTAGGCTTTATAATTATAAAACAATTGAATCAGTTACTGTATTTTCCTACGTTTACGGGGTATAACCCTAAGTAATAAATATGAAAACCGACTATAAGTACCTACTCTTAATTGTAAATAAGTAAGTATGTATACCTAAATATATACTTAGTGCTCTGTCTTCCCCGGTATATAGGCGTGATTAGGTACTAATAAGGTATATATTATGTTAAGCGTTCATAATAGAACCTAACCGCAGCAGTGGTCTCCTTTTTCACGGCTTTCAGGGTGAGTGCGACAGGCTCAACATGGTCTATTGTGCCTGTCGACCTCATATGTGGATCTCACTACCGCTTACCATCAGGTGGAGTGAGGTCATCTTGTTAGCCTCTTATAAAATATATAAAAAAAAAAAAAAACTAATTATTAAAAAATTACCAGTTTTTTATTTTTTCCTTTGTATTCATGTAATTACCTATCTGCATACCAAATTTTAACTCTCTAGGTCATTTGGAACTGGGTTAGAATTTTGATCTGTCAGTCAGTCAATGATAAAAATGAGGATTTTTGGACATTAATATCTAAATAACTGTTTGAGATAAGCTTATGAAATTTAGAACACATATTTATCTCGCAAGTCACAATATATGAGCCAAATTTGATACGTTTATGTGAAATAGTTTTTGATTTATGAGGGGTTCAAAAGTGGTTCCAAATGGTTCGTGTAATATTACACACGGTGCGGCTCGCCAGTTCTGTTTCTTGAACTTGGCTTGACACGCTACCGCGTGTCTAGATACTTACCTCTCAAATCTTCCAGATCAGGCGAACTCGCCCCAAATATTTCACAACGTCATAAAACACCCAAAAAATACATAAAACATAACCTTTCCACCCGAACTCCTAACTGAGATTGTTACTTCCGTAAAACTCAACTCCCCCAACACGGTGGTATAAAACACATAAAAACTCTACACAGTGTGTTAACAACCTAATTATATTTTAAAACGATCTCACCCCACTCTAACTAGCACTTAGTACCTCGCGAAATCCATTTATTTAACATAAAACTACACTTGGACGTTATCTGTTTATGTTCTACGAGAAATATCTTGACATTTTTCATTTTTAACGCTACGCTTTCAACGGTGCTCGGTCTCACAAAGAATTTTGTTCTACATCATCTTTAGATGAGACTTTATTTTGAAATCATATTTATAATGCGTCGACTTTCTTGGAGAGCTTTTATTTATTGCCCCCAAGACTTGGCCTATAGTTTATACTGTATATATTTTCAGTCATACCTAATAGGAGTCGATTTAAAATTGTGCAGCCATTTTGGTTTGATGAGTGACATAAATAAAAAAGCGTCGATGGCCGAGTGGTTCAGGTCGTTGCTTGCCATGCATGAGGTCGCCAGTTCAAACCCCGCCACGAAACGTGTTTTTCAAATTTGAAAATTATATGTACGATTATTCGACGCTTTAATGACGACGGTCGTCCGTTTAATTAAAATATTAGTAGAGATTGCTAACATGGTTTTTCAAATTCACGTCGACTCATAATACCTAAAAGGCAATATAAACTGAACAGATATAAATAACTAAAATAAAATATTCATACTTAATCCATGCTAGGGTTGAAACTGAGTGAACGTGAAACTGAGTGATAGAATTAGAAATAGAAAAAGACGTTTGGCACTCGAGGACTGCCGCGGTATAGCTATTGCATAGCATCGTCCGATTTCGGAGCAGCTCGTCTCGATTCGTGCGAGTTTCGTAGAGTCGTACAATACGTCTAACCGCACGCACAAAAACACCGTGCCGAAGTCTACCGAACTGAAACGACGTTAGACGATTGTGAGGTTTTTTTCGTTACGGAATTTCTTGGTTCGGTCGCCGCGCTCAAAGCCCGCGATAAAAGCTATGCAATAGCTTAATAATTAGAGCGTTGTGGTGTGAAAGAGATGTAGTACCGATGTAGTACCTAACTAGAGGTTAGAAGGGTATGCTTAGATGGTTTGATCATGTATAAAGGGCGATTAACGAAAGGTGTAAACAAAGAAAGTATACATAGAAATGTTGACATGGGAAGACCAGGAAAGACCTTCCATGACCAAATAGGTCAAATCTTGAAGAGAGGTCAAATCAAAAGTACCCGACGAGCATGCATGAAGAGGTTGATGAATGTGGAAGAAGCGATAGTGGTGTGCCAGGACCGTAGCACATGGCAGGAAGTGATCTTTGCCTACAACTCTGGGAAAAAGGCGTGATTTTATGAATGTATGTATGTAAAAATAAAGTACCAAGCGAAAACGTCACATCTGCCGAAACGCAAATATTCATTTAACTTCTCCTCAGGTTCCATCTATATAATATAATAAATAAACAATTCATCCCATCCAATTGTGAGGAGTGTTGAGTGTAAACGCGATCGTTCAGAAAGCATTTCAAACACATCTGCGTGGTCTCGTCGCGCCTTTGTTCCGTCGTTTTCGACCCAAATTAACCCTTCTCACTCTTTACGACCCGCGTCGGTCGCCACACGGTTGCGATTAGTCGCTACAAGGAAGAAACAAACAAAAATAATTATTAATTTATTAGCCCGCTCGCTAACATGATTCGTGTAAGTCGGTCGAAACCTACACGAAGCTATGTATTAGCTACTGTCATTAACTTATGAGGACCCATATCAATGAATAATTTTATGTTATTAAATGTGTTAGAACACGATGAAAATGGCAGCAAAAGGTCTTTCAATGCAAAAGCGACTTTCAAGTACTTACTCATCATGCTAGACCCATTTAATAATATTTATTAATCTAAAACGCATGAGTCTTTTATCATAATATAAATACTAGTGACCCGCCCTCGCTTAGCTTTGGGCATATCTATCTAAGACTGAGCTAGATTTATTTCACGTCCCCGAAAACCCCCACATATCAAATTTCAGCGAAATCGTTAATACCGTTTCAGAGATCACATGCTTTTTCAAGCAATCAGATGATTTGTGAGTCTAATATTTTTTGGCGTATTATATCTCACCTCTACTAGGTGACTACTAGGTGAGTAAGTGTACTTACTAATAAATGCCAATTTATCGCCTGTCACTTTACTACGCGTACGCGCGGGACTTAGTTACTTTGACTGTACCACTAAATATTTGTCTTTATGGGTCTACACGCGTTATTAGCGTGATTCTAATAACGCGTGTAGACCCATAAAGACAAATATTTAGTGTAATGGAACGCGAAAGTCTAAAATCTTACATAACAAACCAGTTTTGACTGTACCAATCAGCCAATTTGATTCTGATCAAAAACCAAAATTTTACGCAGCATTTAACCATATCAACACTAAACTAATCCTCTTATGAACCACGCGATTAAAAAATATCAAATTAAATCGCAAGCGTGTGGCGTACACAGCGTTCAGAATAGCAGAGTGGCGTCTACTTGTCCAAACCTACGGAGTTAATGAGAATATGCTAATAGGTCTGATAGAATTCGTGGCCTATCGAAAAACGTTGTGTAAAAGCACGGTGGCTTTTATGGAGGCTATAGATTGGCTCGGAGCGGGAAAATGGTTTAACGTTAGCGGTTTTGCCATTAATTTTCTAACAACCTAATATTTGGACGCGGGTAACTGACTAAATGTGGCCAATAGGGGACTCTAGGTGAACAAATTTTAATAGTTCTGGGTAATAAACGTAAGTACATACATACATATTACATGCTTTGGCCTGTACCTCGTTGACCAATTTATTTCAAATTTGAAAACAGCAGTATGTTGTGGGGTTTGAACTAACGACTTCTCTGGCTAGTACCTTAACCAATCGGCCATCGATAAGCATCGACGAGATTATTATTTATTTTTATGTTAATTTATTACAAGTTTTATCCAACTACATGACCGTAATAACCAGATACTTACTCGTAGTCTAGATACATTTTAAATTTAACTGTGTCTTTAGGTGGACTAAATACAGCGACTTTCAAAAGTTAACTTAGATCATTGAAGAATTAATAAGCCATAACAGTTCAAGACAAATTAAAAACAAAATCTAATAAATTACACTTTTTCTAAAACTCATCAAAACTTTTTCAATTTGCGAGTGAAAATTTATTTAAAGTACTGTTTAAAAATTCATGGCTTTATAAAACATTTAGTTAACCTGGCGATACAGTAAAAATGCACTGAGTTTAATAACATGACTGGGTGGAACAGTGGTTAGTGACTGAGTTCGATTCCCACTCGACACAAATATTTCTGTGATAAACACCGGTGTTTGTTCCGTGTCTGGGTATGATTATGTATTTATAAATATTTATGTATGTACTACAGTCTCTGATGCCCATAGTACAAGCTCTGCTTAGTTTGGTGTCAAATGACGGTGCGTGGAAATGACCCAGATATTTATATATTGTTTATTTATTTTATTGTATATTTTGCATCCACCAACATAAAAACTAACACAAAAGTCCTACTCCGGACCCGAATCTGCGACATCTCAGTCCTACGCAGCACTTGCCAAAGATCAAGGCAGTCAAACAACATCAAACTCATCATCATCATCAGCCCATATACGTCCCCTCTTTTGCGGTACGGGTCTACCCTAAAATAAGGTAACCAAGCCTTAAAATCATTGCAAGCAAATATTAATTCACCAACTTAACACATTTCGCTTGGCCACGACCGAGCACTTTTGTTTTACTTAAAACCGACATATTTATTCCTTGAATAAATTTCTTCATAACCCGCCATTATTTTAGCATTTTCCCGATCTTATTCTTTTCTTTGTTCAGTCCGAGCGAGGACAAGATATAAAGCTCGAAGCCAAGTGGGTTTAAAGAAACTTAGATCTTATTTTAAATAAAACTGGTTAGTTTAAGTTTTGTTTTAACGGTTCCGTGGAAAATACTATCTTTTAATTTATTCCTCGGTGAAGGAAAACATCGTGAGGAAACCAGCACACCTGAGAAATTTTTCAACGGTGTGTGAAGCCATGTCAGAGGCCTACGGGCGGCTTAAAAACTCTGACACCAGGTTGTTCATCAACCATACGATAAGAATAAGATTTATTCCTGGTTAAACGTTAATGTTTTTAACTCGGCACAAACGGGGTGTTATAATAGGCATGACGACTGGGTCAAAATCTGATTATTCTATTTAGTCCGTAAGTTAGTTTATACAAAAATATGGAACACCTATTTTTTTGTTTTTCAATTGATTGTTTGATTGATTTGAAGATTATTGATTTTAATAAAAAGAAAGCACAAATTTTAACTACTAAGATAGAAGAGGTAGGCCCAGAAAGAGATGGTGCGACGATTTGGTCCAGCTATCAAGGAATTGGCAAGGCCAAGCCTTGAATAGAGAGCTGTGGACAAGTTTGGAGGAGACCTTTGCCCAGCAGTGGGATGACGTAGGTTATTAAAAAAAAAAAAGATAGAATCATTTTACTGCGTGAAAATTTAAGTAATTTCACGGTGTATATGGACCTATTTGATTGCGATAAAAACAATTTTTTTTTGACGTAATTAATACGGAACTCTTCGTCCTCGAGTCCGACTCGCACTTCTTCTTCTTATCGTGTGGTTGATGAACAACCTGGTGTCAGAGTTTAAACCGCCCGTAGGCCTCTGACATGGCTTCACGCACCGTTGAAAAATCTCTCAGGTGTGCTGTTTCCTCACGATGTTTTCCTTCACCGTTAAAGCGTCGAATGACGGTACATATAAATTTCAAATTTGAAAAACACATTGGTACCTGGCGGGCTTTGAACTGGCGACCTCTCGCATGGCAAGCAACGACCTTAACCACTCGGCCATCGACGCTTTTTTTCGCACAGTTATTTTTTACTCTTTAAGTGATAATCCTAAAAATCCACTTAATCCAACGAGTGTGGTTCCCCGATTCGAAGGGATCTTAAAAAACATTCTTCCAGCCGGTTAATGGGAAATATGGTAATTTTAAGTGAAAGCAACAGGTTCCATCGTAAATTGTTTGCAGTCTCCATATTAAAAACATTTTTAATATAACAATATCGTCAGTGCTATATTGATGTATATGTGGAAGAAAGTCGTGTACGTTATACTATTTATAAATCAAGAACAGCTGAATAAATCTACTTGAAAATTTTGTGTACTTGCTACAATATTGTTATCACATTCAGAGCGTCGATGGCCGAGTGGTGAAGGTCGTTGCTTGCCATGCGAGAAGTCGCCAGTTCAAACCCGACCACGTACCACTGTCTTCTTCAAATTTGAAATTCATATGTACGATTATTCGACGCTTTAACGGTGCAGGAAAACATCGTGAGGAAACCTGCTCACCTACAAAGAAATTCTAAGGTTATGTAGTCGATTAACCCGCACTTGGCCAGCGTGGTTGACTAAGGCCTTCTCACCCTAGTTTAGGGTAGGCCCGTGCCCCAGGTATGGGTGCAGTATATGGGCTGATGATGATGATGATTTAAAACTCAAATTTCTTTGAAGGTAACATAGAAAGTTTACTTTATCATTGCGTAAGAACATACAAAGTTGTTGAGAAAGCGTATTCCCTCCGTCTCATATTTAGATCTCACTACCGCTTACCATCAGTAGGGGTGAGGTCATCTTGTTAGCCTTGTATAAAAAAAAAGTATACTTTTAAGTTTCTCCTGTATCATTTGATACAATAATAATGCTGCTAATAACAGCGAACCTGTTATTGGACTCGATATAATTCGCCAAGTAAAGCAAAACAATGTTGGACAGAAGGGCGAACAGGCAACTTTATTTTTTATTTATAAGCAACAAAGGAGCATTAGTATTGGGAAGTACTAGAGTTGTTATAACCGCTACATATTTATTGAATGGTTTTCTGCAATGCATCTTATTTTAAGATTTGTATGTTATGAAGAAAAAATTAATCAAGCAATTTGTGTGGTGGTGTAAATGTGTGGTAGTAGTTTAATTCAGTATAACTTTAATAAACATTATTCTTAGGTTTAAAACGATCTAAAAATACGTGTAAAATTATTTCATATATGGTTTTGTTTGTTTCAGGTAAAAAATCCGAGTATTGTGGTGGTATTGTCGCTAAGTGGTAACAGAACAATGTGTTACATTAGTAAGTAAAATGTCATTTTTAACCGACTCAATAAAAAAGAGGATGTTATCAATTCGTTGAAATCTTGATTTAATATAAAAAATATTTAATCCTTTTTTATAATATCAAATAAATAGTATTTAATCCAAGTATTATGATTTGCTAGTCTTGTGACTTGAGTATTGTCATTCTTCGATAGGTAGGTATTACCCGCTCTATACAGTTCCACACAAGTCCACCGCTCCATGCAACTTCGACGGAGTGACGTACCGATGACGTTTCTCCGTCGGCCATCTTTCGACTCGGGCAAGTTTAATTGGGCCTTCGGAACGTCGGGATTGAGTTACAAGTTTGAGTGAGGTACACGGCGAGTGTGCGAGTGTACGAGAATTAACAACTTTTTTACTCTTACTACAGCTTTTTTTTTCCTAAATGACTTACAACGATGGCTTGGAGTAGCCTCGTCATCATCACCGGACTTGCGGGGGAGCGGATGGCTCTCACCCATAAAAAATTTAAACGACGTTTGCCTGAGGGTGCCCCCTAACGGGGCTCGACCCCGGCTCAGGGCGTCGTGGGGCGGTCCCTAATGCGGACGTAGGTTTGGGGAGAGAAACGACCCGGCACGTGCCGGTATAGAGTAGTAAGTCTTACTTCAGCGAAATAGATTATTTAAACTATGTATGGGGGGGACAAGTCGACCGTTTAAGTTCTCCAAGCCATCATCGTATATCAGTTAGGGAAAAACAAAAAAAAAATGTTTTTTTTCACATACCCTAAGTACAATCTTTATATGCATATAGACTTAATTTAACAAACGTCATAGCGTGCAATTGCGGCTAAGACACCGGGACGGTACCCGAAATACGCGTTTTCCCGTAACGGCGGCCGTAATGCGTCCATTACGCTACACGCTGAATAATCCCGTAATAACCGCAAGATTACGATTGTAATTCGCCGCGAGTCAGATCCGTTAATGGCGGTGATTCCCGCCGGTATTACAGTTTTGAGTGACGGTCTGAGTCACTCACTCAAGCTATGCGGTGCTGGAGGCATGCCGATAAAAACTTTGAAGAATTGATGCTCATTTTTCTTACTTACTTGTTGTTAATATCTCTGAAGAGACCTACCTCTTTGGTAACACTTAAAGGCTTTAAATTACCGTATTACTAAGAGGTCATGTAAGAGATGTTAAATATGAGTCATCCAATCATTGTCGCCACCATAATTTGTGTAACCCAGTCGAAACGTCGGGCAGTAAGTAGCTATGTATTTGCTACTCCTAATAATATTGCGTGCAGACCCATAAAGACTAATATTTAGTGTAATGGAACGCGAAAGTCTAAAATCTTACGAGACTTTAAATAACCGTATTACTAAGAGGTAAAGTAGATCAATTTAAAATTACATTTTAAATACCTGTTGAATGTTTATTGTCAGTAGGTTTATTATAATAACTATTAAAATGGTACCAGGTAATGCAGTTAATAAAAAGATTCGACATAGTCATTTTGTTTAGGGATGAGAGCCATCCGCTTTAGGTGTGAGAGCTCTCCGCTCCCACGCAAGTCCGGTGATGATGACAAAGCTACTCCAAGCCATCATCGTAAGTCAGTTATGAAAAAATAATAGTCATTTCAAAAAAGGAAATTTATCTCTACATACACATTGTAGATTAAAAAAAGACGTGTGGCACTCGGGGACCGCATCGTCCGATTTCGGAGCAGCTCGTCTCGATTCGTGCGAGTTTCGTAGAGTCGTACAATACGTCTAACCGCACGCACACAAACACCGTGCCGAAGTCTACCGAACTGAAACGACGTTAGACGATTGTGAGGTTTTTTTCGTTACGGAATTTCTTGGTTCGGTCGCCGCGCTCAAAGCCTGCGATAAAAGCTATGCAATAGCTTAAAAGCTACAGTGCCCAGATAGACCAACAAAAACACATAGCGGTCAAAGCTATAACTCTGATCTACGTCGGAGGTCAAAAATAAATCAATAAATAATAAATAAATAAAAAAAAATGTTTATTGTCTCAAAATCAGCTACAATAAGAAGTACAGAACATGATGCAGTAAGTATAATGAACCAAAATATAACTAAGTCTTAACAGGGATGTAGGTACATACAATATTTTTTTTTCAGTATCACGCACGAGACAAAGGGATAAATATTACACAACATCACATACATTGATCTGATCCCGTGGTAAGTAGCTTAAGCACTTGTGTTACGGATATCAGGATCAACAGTGGATACACAATTAACTTAAATATATTTAATAATACACCCAGACACGGAACAAACACCGATGTTCGTCACACAAATATTTGTCCCGAGTGGGAATCGAACCCACGACTCTTGGAATGGAACCGTAGGTTATGAACCTGAATCACTAACCACTGTACCGAGCCACTATTGACAATAACGTTTGACTAAACCCGATCCATCTCTACGGTAATTCACATACATTTGAACCTCACATGCCCCATACAGCCAAAAACGCTACACTTGCCAAAAATGCCTTTCAGGCTCGTAATGTCTAACATAACATGCACATATATATGTGTACAAATCGTACGTACGTGGCTGGTTACATAACATTCGTAACATAGTTCTCGATCCGACGTAGATGGCCACAGTGTATGGTTCGCACAGTGAGGTTATGTAATATGTGAGAGGCCATGTAATGTATGAAAAATATATTTTCATGTTTAATTAAGAAATATAGGTAATTGTCGTGAAAGAATGTGGTTAATGTAAATGTCTTTGCTACGACGTTGCTATGCGCCGCTACGAATAATGTCGTAGTAGTATAATATTCGTAGTATTCGTAGAATACTATTCAACTTATTAAAACTGTGGAAGAGCAACTGGCGCCCACCATTGTTATTATGCGCTATAGCCCGGACGTAGGTTTGAATTTATTTTTATTTTTTACATTTAAATCTACCTAATATTTAGATTGACCTGACTTTACCTAAAGGTAAGCTTTCGTGAGGTCCACAGTATGAGGTCGGCAGGCACAATAAACCCTATCGGGCCGGTCGCCCTAACCCTGAAAGTCTGCTTAGATGCCGCTTCATACCAGGGTATCAGTCATCTAAGCAGTCATCTAGTCAGGCAGGCCTGAAGAGCCCAGTATTATAGGAGAGGGAAAACATGAGCTGGTAGAGCATGCATTCATGGCACGGCAGAAAGAAAGACCTGAATCTCTACATAAAGTAACATGTTTATTCCAATACTATACTAAGTAGTATAAAACATACTTCTAGAGTACTAACTAAAAGTTCTCCCGTGATCATGGCGCTTGCAACACTGCCGAAATATCAGGAGCTCATTAAAACAAAACAACATGATAAATATCCCGGACACTTTCAGTTTCCTAATGTGTGTAACCATGACAGTTTAAAATTATATACTTCTAGAGTACTCTTCAAGTTGTATCACTGACATTCCCAGAACTATGCCTGTGACAAACGGACCGTCGCATACACATATAGTCCAGCTAAATATAGCAAACGTTGCGAGGGAGACAGAGTAGTGATATAACTTTTCACTCGAACTAATAAAATGTGGATGGCAACTAGAAGAACGCTTTATTGACATGTGTTACGAATATTTCTTTGCACTTGACGATACTGGGGTATTGTGAATTTGCTTTTGTTTTGTATAATACACCTGCAGGATCGTAAGTTTACTGAATTTAGTGTATGAAGCAGCTAATAACGCTTCCACTGTCGTGTTTTTTTTTTTATAATATATTGGAAGAAATGTGTCATTAACATACGTATTTATTTTCCAGTCCTATTTAGACAGTGCCAAGAAGATATCCGTAGCAGTACTACGACGATATTCGTAGCAGCGCAAAATAATGTCGTAGCAACCAGTACATTGACATTGTAGCAACGTAGACCAAGATTTATGGCTACAACTAGAGCTACATAAAATAAGTTCAAGAGTGCGACACTTAGATGCTATTTTTATGCTTTTATGAGTATTATAAAATACAGTTTCGCTATCCGAGTGTTTTCAATGTTATGATAATGGAAGTACTTCTTGTGTTTTTGACATTATGTAAATAATAATAAAATTACGGATAATTTGTTATAGAAGGTTATGGTGTCTTTAAAAATATGAATAAGTGATCATGCCTGATTCCTGATCAGAGTCCGAATTTTGTGATTCTTCTTTAATTTTAGATGTTCTTTAGTAAACCAAGAACTTCCATAAATAAAAATACTGATTATCCTACCTACTTATTTTTCATTAAATGTAACCATTTGTATTGGAATCCCCAATGTATATTATATACATTAAAAAGGTTCACATATTATGATTATTATTATACATAACCAAACATACTAAGCAATGAACACAAAAGTAAACCATGGAACATAATACAAACAACCTCCGCCATTTTTGAAGTCGGTTAATAATATTAATAGTATAACTTTCATACGATTTCAAGCCGATTACGATACACATTCACCGTTGCGATCACTGGGCGCACGGAACGGATAGCCAAGTCCTCGCCTAGTCTAATCGATCGAAATTATTTCTGATCTTTCACGCTAGCGAACATACACAAAGTTCAAAGTTTTGCTTTTTCGCGTAATTTTCTCATGCGATTATCTTTTCTTTCATCTTGTGAACCGATGACATCGTACGCATGGTTAGGTTGAATTAGTAAGGAGTGAATATAAGTGAAAATGTGAAAAATATATTCTCTAGATCATATCATTTAAAGTTAATGGTCGGAGTTTTTCATTTGTCTTTTATTTCTTTCTACATTATTTTGTCTTTCAACTTACTTAGATTATTAACTTTTGACTTTCGCGTCCCATAACACTTAATTTTAGTCTATATGGGTCTACACGCGATATTAGAAGTAGCAAATATGTACATAGCTACTTACTGCCCGACGTTTCGACTGGGTTACACCAATAATGGTCGCGAACGAACTTTTTTTTATGAAGCCTAATTTTGTTGTTTTAACACAGTTGATAGGTTTAAAGAAAACCTTTAACATCACTTCATGATCTTTATTTACGAATATCCTTTTAGCATGAAATAAATCTTATAATCCTTTAAATTGTAAGGATCCTCGGAAATTCGTATTAATTTATCTCATTTACTCATTATGATGGTGTGGATGACGTGTTTAAAGATTAATTAACCATCATCCTAAGGGAAGGTGAATCCTTTGTGAGAACGAGGCCATCTCTCAAAGATATAATAAGGCAACATCTTATGCGAACAAAAAATACAATTTTAATTAAGCCAATTTATTCCACCATCACACAGAAAACGTGTAAAAACCCCCGCCATAATTATCTCATTTCGTCTCGTATTCATCCAACGATCATTACCCTTAAGAAAACCCCCCTACCGACTTCCGAAACTCGACAAAGCCAAAAAATTCCATACATTTCCCTTACAACGTAAACTCATAGACTTCTTAATTGTGAAGGCTTTGCATCTGCCATTTAATAAACTTTTACCGCACCTGTGCCTGTCTCCAAAGGCGTCCAGAATTATTTACCAGACCCTTCTTTATGCCGTACAAAAAGCTACCTTATTACGCTACCTGTAAGCTCAAATAAGCTCTGTAGAGTTATCTTTCAGCTGACTAGCCAAACTGGATTTTGTCATGCAAAAATGGACCGTATAGAATGTGGAGGTATGTGTGAAAATGTTTGGAATCGGTTAAGTGGCGGTCGCCGTTAAGAAAAGCGTGTTCATTTTTATTTATTTCTTTCTTCCAGCGCTTTAGTCGTGCATACACTTTGGTATAATATTTCCAGCACAATTTTCTTATTTTTTTTAATAATAATAATATTCATTTATTCATGAAAGGAAAGTTAGTTTATACATTTACAGACTTATTCAATAAAAATAGACTAAATTAAAACATCTTAAACTAACAATATGACACATTTAAGCAGCGGCCACTGCACTAGACTCAAGGCCTGTATCGCAGGAACCAAAAATGTTTAACATTATGTTTTTGGCAAATTAGACGACTTATACACTAAGTAAAAAGAAATTTATAAAATTATATTGAATATTGAGATCACAATCATGGAAAATGGTTACAAATAATAAAGTAAATACAGAAGAAGTTTAATTTGTGTTTATTATGTGTGTGTGTGTGTGTGTGTGTAGGTGTGTGTGTGTATGTGTGAGTGAGTGTGTGTGCGTGAGTGCATGTGTGGGTGTGGGTGTGTGTAAAACTATGTGTTTATGAATATTACCTCCGAAGTGCAATAAAAGTCTCTGTTTCCTGGTAGTTTAGATTACTTAAATATTGTTTTAAGGAACGTTTTAGTTCGATTGCTGAGAGATCTTTGGTGTTTTTTATGATTGAGGCTACTTTATTATACACGCAACGATGAGAGTATGGAGGAAGATGTTGGGCAAAGCTGGTACGAGTAGTGGGCAAGGGAATTTTGAATATACGACGGTCAGCAAGAGATTTAAAGTTGGAAGACGAAATAGTTTTCTTGTGGGTTGAGACTGCAATTTTTAAAACATATAGATGACGGACTCGTGCCACTTCGCATTCTTTGTAGAGCTTGTCCGTGGAAAACCTGTAGGGTTTGCGTAGCATAACCTTCAAGACTGCACGCTGGGCTCTCTCTAGCTGTAAAAATGTAGTTTTGCTTGAGCCCCCCCCATGCAGATATACAGTATAATAGTGAAGATTGGCAGATAGTACTGTATACCATTTTAAGAGTCTGTTTACTGGCAGAATTGCGTAATGATTTCATAATAAAGATTGATTTTCTTATATTGTTAGAGAGAGCCGAGACATGATGCTTGAAGGAGAGGTTTTCATCCAAAATTACACCTAAGTATTTGATGTTTTCAACTCGTTCCATCGGAGAGCAATCACAAGACGTAACAAGCATGTGCCCTCCCGAAGAACCACATGAATGTAAAATAATCTCAGGGAATACTTTAGGTCTGGATGCACGAGTCTTTTGAAAGGCAATATATTTTGTTTTTTGGAAATTCAATGTTAATAGGTTGTTTCTTAGCCAAGCGAGTATCTTAGACACACCCTGGTTTGCTATATTGAAGACTGATTCCCACGATTTGCCATGAAACAATACCGCTGTGTCATCAGCGTAGCATATAAGATCAGCATCTGGGACAGGAACGTTAAATATATCATTGATATATGCTAAAAATAGAGTAGGTCCCAGAATACTGCCTTGTGGCACCCCGTATGTTACTACTCTCTCATCGCTAATTGCCGATCCCACTCTGACACATTGCCGTCGATCAGTTAAGTAGGATTGGAACCAATCGAGAGCCAAGCCTCTGATACCTAGAGATGATAACTTTTGAAGAAGGATTGGAATTGAGACCGTGTCAAAGGCTTTGGCTAAGTCAAGGAAAACGCCAATACAGAACTCGTTTTTATCCAGGAGGGGCGCAACGGTTTCTGTCAGCAGGACAACAGCGTCCTCCGTCGATCTATTTCGTCTAAAACCAAATATTTATATATAAACAACATTGTTTGCAGCATTGTTCAAGATGACGTCATTATTATTGAGATAGGATTGGGAGCCTCGTTTGTTGGTTTCTTGATTACAATCATTTCTGAGGTTTTTTGTTTAGGAAATCGAAGTTGGGAGTTAGCGTATTACGCTTCGTATTTCAGTTTTCCAAAAAAACACGTGAAATGAAATGAAATGAAATAATTTATTCTGCAAGTAGATTTCATGAAATTCTTTCGCATGTCAAATCACAGGTTAATTAATTACAAATAAATAATAATATGTACAAGTTACATAATTCTTGGATGTCCAAGCGAGCAGCTCATCATGTCCATGGATTCTTATCATTCAAATAGTCTTCTACTTTATAGTACCCCTTTTTCAAAAGACAAGATTTAATATAGACAATTTATACAACGGCAATTCAATAATATTTTGCGGAATCTTATTAAACAATATTATACTTAAACCTATGAATGATTTTCCAACTTTTTGAAGCCTGAGTCTTGGAACGGAAAAAAAAAAGTGAAAGCATTGATCTTGGTTGGGCATGCGATATATGATGGGTCAAATCATATTGCCGTACAACCAAACTAAAATAGAGTACACAGAGTGATTTGATTTTGAAGTCAGTTTAAATATAGCCAATGTAAAATGTATATCTATATCAGTCAGTCTTGAAGTATTTAAATAGGTAATTTTATACTGTCATGGTTACACACATTAGAAAACTGAAACTGTCCTGGATATTTACCATGTTGTTTTGTTTTAATGAGCTCCCGATATTTCGGCACTGTTGCATGCGCCATGATCACGGGTGAACGGGGATCAGCTTATTAAAACAAAACAACATGGTAAATATCCCGGACACTTTCCGTTTTGAAGTATTTCAACATACCTCTGTAACTTTTCCTTTTTGGTTATTCTTTTTCTCCTTCCTGGTTTCACCAAGAAAATCTGAAAGAAATTCCAAATCTAACTGCGTATGGAACCACAGGTGTGTCTTGGCGACTCGCCAAAGACATCTCACGACATCTTGTGCCTTCTATACCTGACGGTATTGTTTCCAAACTCCTAAACGATATCTTGGAATCGCAATTCTATTGGACAGAGTGAATTTAAGAGAGCACGGTAGCGTAACGAGCTTTCGGAATGTAAGATGTCGTGAACGGAGCTTTCGTTACTTTTAAAAGGGCTAATGTGTACTTACTTTTTGAGTACTTGTTTTTTTAATATTAAACAACATCACATATATTGATCTGATCCCGTGTTAAGTAGCTTTAAGCACTTGTGTTACGGATACCAGAATCAATAGTGGATACACACATACTTAAATATATTTAATAATACACCCAGATACAAACACCGATGTTTGTCACACAAATAAAATAATTGTCCCGGGTGGAAATCGAACAGAGTGGTGACTCTTGCAACCGTTGATAGTGAACCTGGAACTTAAATACATCAAAAAAGTTGTCGTTAATGAAAATGCATATTACGTACACATGATTCTATTGTCTAATCATATGGTTGAAAGTCAGTATTGCGTTAAAAATCAAAAATGAACCAAGCAGCCAGATGGTATAAAAAGAAAAAAACATGACTAAAAAAGTCCATAACCTTTGTACAGCTCAAAAAACGCTGAGAAGCCTTTGCCCGGGAATCAGAATTACAATTTCTACAGTGTATCTAATATGTGTTCTGTTGAGAAAGAAAAAAAAGGCAAATGTTACAAAGGTCGGTCGACTAGGTGGAATGCAAAGCCTAACTACAGGTCTAGAAAAATCATTCGCTCAGGGGAAATAAATTTTGTATTGTTCGAATGTTTATATAAAAATCACTGTTTGTCAGTCTGTTTTAAAAGTGAACTTTGTGATCATAAGATGGTTGGAGTGTACTTCCTAATTGGAATCTTATTATGAAGACCATTATATTCCAAGTCCGTCAAAAACAACAAAATATTGCAAGACCTTAGATGTTGTGAGTTCTGTGTGCTTGATCCGGAACGCAGAAAATATCTTACCGAATTGCGGTAGTGATTAAACATTCTTGTAAAGACAACTTTCATATTTTTTTATTTGCCCGTGGCACGGCCCAGAGCTCGAAACGTCGGGTCTCTAAATAATATGTTTAAAACAACAATACACGCGAGTTTAATCAGTAAAATTATATATATTTCAAATATAAATACACTGTGAGGTTTTAATGGTTGTTTTCCCGCAGTAGAGCTTCTTTAGCTATAAGAATCGATTTCAAGCGGCAAGCAGTACCTCATTACGTCACATCTTATAAAAGAACTATTGCTTCTCTCGTTTTCGAGTAGGAAAATTAATATTTTGAAAATTTGAAAAGAACCATTTTTTTTTCGTCGTATTATTTGCATGATTTGATAGTATTACTAAATGCAAATCGATCTGCCACGGGAAAACAACCACTGAAAGTTCACGGTGTATGTGGTGTTCGCACAAACAATAGACAGTACTTAACAAATATTTAATTTAAACGAGCAAACCCTCGGTCTAGCCGTAGTTAATTCATTGAAATTCTCCAACAGTACGAAGACTCTGAGGAATGGTCGCCATATTTTAATACTAAATAACCCGCTTGTGCGTGAAATAAATCATATGGGCCGTTCAGAGCAGCAAAGACGTCTCTGCCTGTGGAATATTGAAACGGGCTTTTACTGGGTCTTGTAGTTGAAATTGAGGACTTTTTTGAGTACCTACAAAGATTGGAATATGTTTGTTTTTGTTTAAGTGTTTGAGCGATCGATAGGCTTCGGAGTAAGGAGCAAGAGTTGTTGTCATTAATGTTTTCTGTTAAGCAGTATCAAACTATTAAGCTATATCAAGCCCATAAACAAAGTTAACGTGATGAAAGAAAGAAAGAAAGAGATTTTTTTTTTATTTGGTAACTTCATCATCATCATCTTCATCATCAGCCCATACTTGTCCACTGCTGGACATAGGCCTCTCCAAATGCACGCCACTTCTTTCTATCCTCGGCCACTCGCATCCAGCTCCTACCAGCCGTCCTGCGCAGATCGTCACACCACCTGGCCTGCGGGCGTCCTACACTACCTTTGCCGAGACGCGGTATCCACTCCAGAACTCGTCTACCCCAGCGGTTGTCGGTTCTACGGCTGATGATGATTTGGTAACTTAAAGGACATTAAATTACAAGATAATAAAATGAATATTAATTAAAAACCAAACCTAACATTACACAAATCAAATCAAATTAGACACCAAAAGAGTCTTCGCCCAGGAGAGCGATGACATCAGGACCAAGTTAAGAAAGACTGGCTCGGTGGAACAGTGGTTAGTGACTCAGGTTCAAAACCTACGGTTCCAAGAGACGTGGGTTCGATTCCCACTCGGTACAAATATTTGTGTGACGAACCGTGTCTGGGTGTATTATTAAATATATTATAGTTTATTTGTGTATCCACTGTTGATCCTGATTTCCGTAACACAAGTGCTTAAGCTACTTATCACGGGATCAGATCAATGTATGTGATGTTGTATAATATTTATTTAATTACAGTGCATGCGTAGTAGCTTAGACTCTCTCCTTTCTGTACTTGGCCCGTGAGTTTTATCCTCTCTCTCTCTCTCTCTCTCTCTCTCTCTGTCTCTCTCTCTCTTACACACACAAACACACGCACACACGCACACATACACACCCGCACGGACTCTTTAGGATGTTCTTATTTATCACACTGTGTTAGAATAATTCATACAATTTTGTACATTCAAATTTACTAGCGGTCACACACAATGAATTTGTCCGACCGTGAATCAAACTTACTAACTTCCTACGCCAAATGCACGTCCCATTACACCGCTAACATATTCCACACACAAACTAACACACTGAAGCCGCAGTTAACATTATTAAAACGATTATGCAATATTCATTATTAGGCTGCACGTTCAAGACAAGTGTTTGGCTGCGTTTCAACATTTATCGTTTCAATATATTGTTTCAACATTTACCGTTTCAATGTTTCTCGAACTGAAAACGTGTGCGCTCGGAGATGAGAAGGGAAGATGGGAATTGCAGCGTCGTGTTTCGGTCAAAACTAACTTTTTAATAAACTTTTTGGAACATGTTTTTCGGTACAAAAGTTTTTTTTAGTTGGACATTTCATTGTACTACAACTGAATGCTAATTACTCGAAACCATTAATCGTTTTTTTGCAAAATTGATCGTGTAATCAAATCACTTAACGAGAAATTAGTGGACAAAATTAGATTTAAAAAATAGCTATCAAAATCGTTATCAAGTAAGGTGAAATTAAATATACAAAAAAATATTTACTGGACATTATTGAATCGACTTTTTCTTTTCTATTTAAAAACCCAAGTTTCGAACTCTTTTAGCATTAATGGTCACGTTAGACCAAGGATAAAAGGTCTCTAAAATCTCACAAACTGAAAATGTTTATCACTACGGTAATATACGGATTTTATCCGTAAAATAAGTTTTATTTCAATTGTTTAGTGTTCGTGTAAATATTAAACAATACTGCTGCTAACTCAGTCCCCTGCACTACACCCGCACTGTCAAATTGGAACTTTAAACACAGAACAATGAAGTTCACTTCAAACCGTCTAGTTGTTTTATTTGATTTATTCCGCAGCGAATGTGTTTGACTCTTTCGTATGGAGTTGGTCCCCGATGGCTTAGTACTGGTAAGGCCCGCCATACACGGACCACTCGGGTAGTTAGCCAGTGATCATCATACACGGACCGCTCTTGCAGTCATAGTCAACAGCTTATGCCTGGCGACTACTTCATCGTGCTGCTAACTGCTCGGAGCAGTCACGACTGCTCGAGCGGTTCCGTGTATGTGTGTACGTAGAGTCTGTAGTTTACTATACAGTCCATCCTGCCAGCCTCAAGCAGTCCGTCCTGTAGCGCTACCATGAGTTTAAAAGTTACGGACTCGATATCGCCTACGTAAATATGTCTATGAAAAACTTGAACAGCGCCCCTGGTGGTCACGCTAAGAACTACAATCGGTCGTATGAAAAAAACAACTCGATAGGTTTTTAACGTACGTAAGTTTTCGATAGCCAACTCATAGTACCGCTACTGGCTGCTTGAAGCTATCCGTGTGTGTCTGCCCTAAGTTTGACTGCATCGTTGGTCTATCGGTTGCAAGCGTTGAATTACTAGACCACTATGATGAGGGATGGCGTATTGTGCCTCGCCAAGTTTCGCCATTGTAGAAAGATGGCCTTAAGTACTACTAAAATTTGTTATAACGCATGCCAAAACGAAGATTTGTATTTAAATCAGTACAAATGGTGGCCATTGGTGGCTCTTTTGCGTAGTAACCCAAAGCTACCAACATACATAGAAACAATTTTATCCTAAAAAAAATATTATACATTGAACGTTTATATTGGTTTTTTATAGTATTTACAGAATACATAATGACTGGTCTCCTCACTTGGCTGAGTATCAGATTAAAGTCATAGTATGTATCTCTATACGATATCCGTACTGTAACTGTAATCGGATAGATATTTATTGTCACCAATAATCCGGGTTATGAAGTTAACTCCATTACCACACCCCTTAACTGCATTCTACGCACATAAAACTAGGCATTTTCAACTTTATCATACTCTAGCTTTTGCCTGCGACTTCGCCCGCGTTTAATTCCCATTTTCCTACTGATTTTTTTTCGTGAGATTTAAAATAGCACTATCAAGCGTCTAGCCTATTTAGCATCGTCTTTAAAATAAGTTTTTTTTTTCAAATAACGTATTTTTGTATATGCGGACATACCTACCCTTAACGTTTTCTTTTCAAGTATTGTGAAGATATATTGTCTTCTATCTATCGTGAAAATATATTCTCTCCCTATGTCCTTCTCCATACTCTAAACTATATATTATGAGAAATTTCAAGAAAATTTACTGATAAGATAAAGCGTGAAGAGGTAACAAACAAACCAAAACACTTTTGCAATACAAAACTAGTAAAGATCACCAATAATCCGGACTACAAAAATTATCTCCCATCCAACACCCCTAAATTGCATTCTCTAGTCTCCACATAACACTCAATTTCAACATTCAACTCGCATGGCCATAATTCACAAGATACGAAGACAGTTGTAAAAATAAATAAGACGCTTTAGTTAGAGACCCCGGGGGCGGCCCGTCAGCCCCCATGACAAATCGTAGCCCCCTGATGGGCTTATTTCGTTTTATTATACATTAAAGTGAATAATTTTGTCGCGTCTCAAATAGTTGGACGGGAAGAGTGATGGCATTGTTAATAACGTATACGGGGTTACTACGAAAATTGTGGTACTCTGGAGGGAGATCGGTCATTTTTGAATTGTGTCGTAAAACATGGAATGGATAGTTTAATATTACGGCCTGACTTTTCTGTACTTAGATGAATAGATAAATATACTTTAATTTATAATTTTAAACTGTCATGGTTACACACATTAGAAAACTGAAAGTGGCCGGGATATTTACCATGTTGTTTTGTTTTAATGAGCTCCCGATATTTCGGCACTGTTCAAGCGCCATGATCACGGGTGAACTCACCCGTGATCATTTAAAATATACTTTAGTACACATAAAAATAAAACACATTACATTTAGCTTTAGCATTTCATTAACATAAAAGTCCTTACATTTTATTTGTTTATTTTAGGAAGACCAGGATATTTTGACCATTTGTAATGTTACAATGAAGATTTCACTTATAGGTCCATACAAATAAAAAAATGATTATGTAAAAAAAATAACAACAAAAATATCTCTATTAATGATTTATATAAGCCACAGGATATACATATTCGACGCTTTAGTAGCAAGCTTCGCAAGGATCCAAAGATATCTGGTTCGAGTGATGGAGAGTTATTTATGTGAGCTTTTTTTTAATTAAGTCACTCAGTCCGCAGTTAATGAAATGAAATTATTTATTCTGCAAATAGATTTTCATGAAATACTTTTGCACGTCAAGTTGTAAATAAATTAATCACATATTACATAAAAATTCACAAGTTACATAATTCATTGATGTCCAAGCGAGCAGCTCATCATGTCCATGGATTTTTATCATTTAAGCAGTCTTCTACTTTATAAAATGCTTTTTTCACAAGACACGACTTAATAAAAAGTTTCAAATTATAAAAAGGTAATTCAATTACCTTTTGTGGGATCTTATTAAACAATTTTGTGCTTAAACCTTAGAACGACTTTCCAGTTCTTTTCGTTGGAAAATTGGTGTATGCATTTCCGTGCCTTAAGTCGGAAAGCACGTTAAAACAGTAGACCTGCGCCTGATCTGTTATCGGCCATATATAATTGCTTTCTGCCGAACTAGACTAGAGAGTTTTGGATCGAAGAATGCACTATAATATGTCCTTTGCAATTGATTAACATCCATTGAGGTCAGCCTGTGGCCAAAATGAGATGGACACCTTATACTAAATCATTTTCAAAACGATAATCAAGGGCTGCAAATTTATAACCATAGTCCTTATGCATTGACGTTACACGCGCATTTACGTTACGAGCATAGTTTCCGAATTCGAATTCGTTTTTGACACGTTGTTAATAGAAAGGCCTATATTTTAGCGTAATTAAGCATTTTTGAAAAGCGTCGATGGCCGAGTGGTTAAGGTCGTTGCTTGCCATGCGAGAGGTTGCCAGTTCAAACCCCGCCAGGTACCAATGTGTTTTTCAAATTTGAAATTCATATGTACCATCATTTGACGCTTTAACGGTGAATGAAAACATCGTGAGGAAACCTGCACACCTAAGAAGAAATACTAAGGTTGTGTAGTCGACCAACCCGCACTTGGCCAGCGTGGTCGACTAAGGCCTTATCGCCCTAGTTTAGGGTAGGCCCGTGCCCCAGCAGTGGGGACGTATATGGGCTGATGATGATGATAATGAGCATATTGCAAATGGAACATAAAATCTATCAACCCGTATCAAGTCCCAGGTGAGTCCAATATTGTCTGCCCGTGGTGACGTCACGCGTAAGTTAAATAAAATAAATAAATATTACACAACATCACATACATTGATCTGATCCCGTGGTAAGTAGCTTAAGCACTTGTGTTACGGAAACCAGGATCAACAGTGGATACACAAATAAACTTAAATATATTTAATAATACACCCAGACACGGAACAAATACCGATGTTCGTCACACAAATATTTGTCCCGAGTGGGAATCGAACCCACGACTCTTGGAACCGTAGGTTTTGAACCTGAGTCACTAACCACTGTTCCACCGAGCCAGTCGAAAAGAAAGGCCTATATTTTAGCGTAATTAAGCATTTTTACTCGTAGCAGAGCATATAGCAAATGGAACATAAAATCTATCAACCCGTATCAAGTCCCAGGTGAGTCCAATATTGTCTGCCCGTGGTGACGTCACGCGCAAGTTAGTTTAACGAATAAACTTACGTCTGTGTTAAGGAATCAGTTTCTTCCGGCGCCAAGCTCCGGAGATATGGTTGCGGTGCATAGCAAGTTGGGGTTAAGAATTCGGCTTAAGATACACAGGGAACATTTCACTTGTAATATGCATATTACAAGTGAAAAGTTCCCTGTGTATCTTCTATCTTTTACGTACTATCTTTACAATAAAATTAGTTCTGCAGAACTACTTTTATTGTAAAATGTAAAAATAATACCAAAAAATACCATTATTAAAGAAGTGAGGCAAAATTATGCTAATCTACTTTAATATTATGTATCACTCTAGAGATAAGACAATTGCTACACCCTTACAGGGTTCATAAACTGTGCTGTAAAATGTACTTTTATGTGTGCAATAAATGAATCTATCTATCTATACTATAATAAAAACGTAGAGGCAAAAATTCTTGTACTTTTCTTAGAAACGAAAAAAAACGAGCCAGGGATATGTTTTGAGAGTAGTAGAACACAACCTCATACTTAAAAAAAAAATTGTATCTCTGTCTGTTTGTTTGTTTGTTTCGACTGACCTCCTAAACGGCTGAACCAATTTAAATGAAAATTTACACGAAGGTAATTTAAATTCCGGAAAAATGCATAGGATACTTGAAATCACTGACAGTTAACTGGTTCCCGTGGGATATTCAAAAAACCAAAATAAATGACTGATCTCTGAAACTACTAAACCAATTTCAATGAAATTTTGCATGGTGGTACCATACATCCCCGGTCAAGATCTCAAATACTTTTAGTCAAAGAAATACCTGTAGGATAGTTAAAAATCTAACTTTATTAGATCATGTACAAAAGTAGTAAAAGTATATGGACCAAAATGAACCTTCTGATTAGGACTATACGGACTACTTTATTGAGCAAAACATCATAGTAGGGGAGGTAAATAGCTAGATTTGCAGTTACTTGAACGACATGGAATCGGTACAAAGAGTACGCTAAATAAGAAAAAAGTTTATTACACTTTCTTTATAAGTGGGGGGACAGCAATTGATACAGGAGGATAAACAAGCTGTTGAAAGAAAAAAGTTATTTGACCGTGTCAGTCATTTCAAAATGCATGTTGAATAATCCCTAAAAAGTGTCATTGTACTGATTTGGACCACAAAGTTATAATTAATCTTTGTGTCTGTTCAAAATCTTGAGATACTTCAGCGCGTTACATTTTTATGCAGGAGATTCAAGTTGATATCGAAGTCCTGCTGTATAATAAACTGTAATTCTTTTTCTTAACCTGTATCACCTCACTGCTGGGCAAAGTATCCTTCAAACTCATCTACTGCTCTCTGTCCAATGCTAGGACTTGCCAGTTCTTTGATACATGGACCAGGTCGTCATACCACCTTTTCTTAGGTCTTCTTATGGTGGTATATTTTATTTTTTCTTTTAACATAATACCTATGATACTCCGCTTCATAGCTTTTTGAAAAACCTTGAGTTTGGACTTCTGATTTTTGGCGGGGGACCAAGATTGTGCCCCATGTGTTGGGATAGGTTCAGTGAAATAAGAAGATCATCCTTCATATACCCATTCATGGACCAGAAGCTTTTCCAGGCGTTGTCTGCACTACGGATTATTTCTTTGTCCTGCCTGTTTTCGAAGGAGACTGCCTAGCCCAAGTATGCTCCTCTACATATTGCTTCACCTGCCTGTTGACTGCAATCCACCAAATCAGTGGTGCTGTTGGTCATGACCTTGGTTTTGGATCTATTCATCGTCAGTCTAACGTCAACGCTTTCTGCGCTCAGTTGTTCGAGCATCAACTCAAGTTCTGTCGATGTATACGTATTTCGACTAGGAAAATGTCATCTGCAAAGCGAAAGTTTATCAGTCGCATATCCTCTACACCAATTCCTTTTGTTTCCTAAGAATATCATAGTGACCTGAAGACTTCTTGGAGCGTGCTACTGAAAGCTTTGGTGACAGGGAGTCACCCTGTTTAACTCTTTTTTGTATTTTGAATGTCAGGCCTTCAGTGTGCAGTTTGATATCGGCTGTGCTTTGTTGGTAAATGATTTGGAGAAGTTTTTCTATATGTGGGTTCGATGTTTTGCTGAAGAAGAGAAAGCTAAATGGGTTAATGTGGGTGATACCGTCGAAGACCTTTGAATAATCCACAAAGGCCAGGTTCAAAGGTTTATTGAATTCGCTACATTTCTCTATTACCTGGTTTTTGGTATGGAGGTGGTCAGTTGTCCAATATTTGCTTGCTGGCTTACATTGGTGGGTTGTGTTGTTCCAATTGATAGACTGTTCGATATTATCTGAATGTTTGTATACATAGAGGGATATCGCTATTCTAAGCAAATAAAGGGAAATTTATAAACATTCACGTAAAAATCTTGGACATTATAAAATTAAAGAAAGTTATCGTATATAAAGATCGTTACAAATAAAATCACATAGATCATTAGAAAACTGGTCAAGTGCCCCTTAGATCTTTATTGGGTCAAAGGTTTTAGTAATTGTTGTTATAGGCGCGATTCTACGGTCATCGCCCCATGGAAACATTCAGAAATTATTAGTTCTTCATAATCCTGCCCAATTCTTTTAACAGTGTCTTTGTAATTAGCATTAGCAGCTATCCTATTTAAGATCACGCACCCCTCCCCTCCCGTATGAAGTGTACATACACGGCAGAGGTACATAAAAGGGAGCAAGGAGTCTCCCATTTAAAAATCTTACAAGACAGAGTCTGAGTCTGATCAATACTCCAAAAACTCCTGTTGGGCTCCCCAACTATCACGTTTTTAGCTGGCAAGTCATGTCAAATGCTGTCAGATTTGATATGATGTGATGAGTGTTTAGTTCTTGGTTAGTTAAAGAGATGTCACTATGCTCTATTATTTCGCAATATTGTTTCAAATAGGTACAAAAAGTAATTCATCAGTTATATTTTATTGCGCTTTACGTTATTATCTCATTGTTTTATCTATATATATAAAAGGGAAGTCGTGTTAGTTACACCACTTATAACTCGAGATCGGCAGAACAGATTTGGCTGAAAATTGGTAGGGAGGTAGCTTAGAGCCAGGAGAAGGACATAGGATACTTTTTATCCCGTTTTACAGAGTTCCCGTGGGACTTGACATGAAACGTCAGTCACTATTCATGTGTGCGTTCAGAAATTCATTTTTAGTAAAATGTCTCAAAATTTAAGGTACTGTTATAATAGTTTGTTTCAGATACTAATTTGTGTAAATTATTTATTTGATTTTTAATTTCCGAAAATAATACCTTAGCTTATTATAAGGGTGTTGAATCGACAAAATGCATCTATGTTATTCAGATTATTGTCTATTTCAGAGATTTTCATTTAGCAAAGTAGTGACATCTAATTGACATGTTCGTTTATTGACAAACATTTTGATATTTATAGTGTCCAAAGAAGCTTCGTTGTCAAAAATTTTCAATCATCATGTGTTTAGTTCAGAAGAAAAGACGAGCTGATCGCACTACAAATAAATACGGTTCATACCTTCATCAAACGGAGAAGATAGATATTAAATCTCTACACAAGAAATTTTTGCAAATATATTTTATGGGCAATTCAGCATAAGTAAAAGTCCGACCGTTTTCAGCCTTGGCGGCCGATCTCAATTGAGATCAGGCAAGTGCGCAAGACATATTATAGTGCACAAGTGTGCGCGCAAACACAAGTGCACTCTCTATTCCCTTACTCTCATAATTCGGTGAGACGGCAATCTGACATGACCGATGAGAGATCGGGCGCAGGACCACCGGCTTAACGTGCTTTCCGAGGCACGGGCGTTCAACCGCCAACTTCCTAAGTCCGGGCTGAAAAACAAAGAAAAACTCACACAAATTTTGCCCGACCCCGGATTCGAACCGGGGACCTCTCGGTCCTAACGCAGCGCTTGCTACCAATAGACCAACGAGGCCGTTCAAATTCAGCATAAGAATCAGTATTGATCAGCGTTGTGCACAACAATTTGGTGAAGATATACACATCCTGTCCTTATCTGTTCGTGTTAATTCTTTGTACTTCTTTTGTCTGTCATATATGTGTGTTTTTGCTTGAGTTTTGTGTTTTTTATTGATATAATTTGTTGTATACCTATTTGTTTATGTTATGTGGTCAATAAACGATTTCTATTCTATTCTATATATTGTGGAACAACTTCACACATTTTGACACAATAGGGTAGTTACCAAAGTCAAACTTTACATACGATTTCACAATTCATAGTAAGACACAGGTAAATTAATAACATTAGTCAAATCGAAATTAAAATATCTGACGAAATGAGACAATAATAGACATTTGAAGTTTGGTGGGAAAATCCATTTTAACAGTGCGAAAATTCTTCAAAAATGCTATGCCATCGTATAAAATACAAAATTAGTAGTAACTTTTACTAATAAAATATATTCGTAAACACAACATTTGATATAGCTACTGCACAAAGTTCTTACGATATGCATACAGTATTTATTTATACACGTTGTGACGTCATAGTGTGCTGCGTCATTTGTATGAAGCGATTTGAGCTCGCCCAAATGATGTGCTATTGAAAATGTTTCAACTATCTCGGGGAGTTTTCCAAATATCAAACCATTCTTTTAACAGTATACCTTCCTCATCCAGCTATATCAAAATAAACATATTGTAATATTGGGTAGAAAAGTTAGCAAAAATCGATATCAAGCATTAATAAAATTATTGTTAGCGCGGTTGAATTGCCATAGATTACTAAATAAGCCATGCGAAGTATTTGCCATTATCCTTATTTACCTTGAAAGTAGGCAAAAACTATGTCGAATAAATTTTGTTGCGCCAAATGATGTAATTTTGGATTTGGGGAGCCCTATGTCCCGCTGTGGACCGGAATGGGTCGATGATGATGATGAAATGATGTCATTTGAAAGCAATTATTGTATTGCTGGATATGAGTAAAAAATATGAGATGAGTAAAGTTCTTCTCAGTTATGACGAGACCAGGAAGTTTAATATGGAGGATATTATGGATTCCAGTTCAAATTTAAAAGCTACTTACTCATACCACAACAACGACAACTTTCAGCTATAAAAAGCATATATATAAGTATAATTGAGAGACTCCATCCTTATTTGAAGTCGGCTAACAAAATAAAGTAGTGCATCAAAGCTACGTTAAGGCGGTACGAAGTTCGCCGGGTCAGCTAGTTACAAATACAAAACAATCTACGAAAGTAGTAACGAAAGTAGGTATATGGTTATCGTTTCAGATCGATTCACATTTATGATAGTAAAAAAATTGTGTATTAACTTTTTATTATAATAATAGTATATTTAAGTTGTTGACAATTTTGTTCACATATTTTATGAATATTTATTGTGAATTTTAATTTAAATCCTGTAGTCTACGCGAACGAAGTCGCGGGCACAGCTAGTAAATAAATAAAGATAGTACGTAATATGCAAAACTTTTTAGTAAAGATAAGTAACGATTATTAAGGCAATCCAAACAGAGTAGTTAGATAAGTAAACATCGTTACAAAGTATGTTAATACTTACTTAGCTATATACAGGGTGTAACAGGGGGGGTGGATCATCGTAAGTCAATCGATGGGGGACTTCAATACCTATCGATATAACCCCCATGTATGTTCAGCGATTTTCAATAGTTCCAAAGTTATTGAGATTTTTGTGAAATTTTTGTAAGAAGCCGGAATTCAGTATAAAAGTCTTCACTGTAGACTACTGGACCTGCTTGCATGTTTTTTTTCTAGAAATAGTTCAATAGTGGGTCTTCTTAATTACGATACCGATATGAGTCATAACCCTATCATATTGGAGTAAAAAAATAATTCCTCACAAAAGTTTTACGAATCGAATTGTGTCTACCAACTTTCAAAGCCTCCAGTGAAAAAAAAGTGCCTCTGTTTTTTTTCTAGAACTTATTTTAAAAACTACCTACATCCATGGATAGTATACCCTGAAAATTTCATACCGCTACTGCCAGAGCATCAGAACGAAAAATGAACGCGAATGGCACAGGTGCCATAAATCAGTGTTTTTATTTTTCATGTAAAGCTTTAATCTATACTATAATAAAAACGTAGAGGCAAAAATTCTTGTACTTTTCTTAGAAACGAAAAAACGAGCCAGGGATATGTTTTGAGAGTAGTAGAACACAACCTCATACTTAAAAATATTGTATCTCTGTCTGTTTGTTTGTTTGTTTCGACTGACCTCCTAAACGGCTGAACCAATTTAAATGAAAATTTACACGAAGGTAATTTAAATTCCGGAAAAATGCATAGGATACTTGAAATCACTGACAGTTTACTGGTTCCAGTGGGATATTCAAAAACCAAAATAAATGACTGATCTCTGAAACTACTAAACCAATTTCAATGAAATTTTGCATGGTGGTACCATACATCCCCGGTCAAGATCTCAAATACTTTTAGTCAAAGAAATACCTGTAGGATAGTTAAAAATCTAACTTTATTAGATCATGTACAAAAGTAGTAAAAGTATATGGACCAAAATGAACCTTCTGATTAGGACTATACGGACTACTTTATTGAGCAAAACATCATAGTAGGGGAGGTAAATAGCTAGATTTGCAGTTACTTGAACGACATGGAATCGGTACAAAGAGTACGCTAAATAAGAAAAAGTTTATTACACTTTCTTTATAAGTGGGGGACAGCAATTGATACAGGAGGATAAACAAGCTGTTGAAAGAAAAAAGTTATTTGACCGTGTCAGTCATTTCAAAATGCATGTTGAATAATCCCTAAAAAGTGTCATTGTACCGATTTGGACCACAAAGTTATAATTAATCTTTGTGTCTGTTCAAAATCTTGAGATACTTCAGCGCGTTACATTTTTATGCAGGAGATTCAAGTTGATATCGAAGTCCTGCTGTATAATAAACTGTAATTCTTTTTCTTAACCTGTATCACCTCACTGCTGGGCAAAGTATCCTTCAAACTCATCTACTGCTCTCTGTCCAATGCTAGGACTTGCCAGTTCTTTGATACATGGACCAGGTCGTCATACCACCTTTTCTTAGGTCTTCTTATGGTGGTATATTTTATTTTTTCTTTTAACATAATACCTATGATACTCCGCTTCATAGCTTTTTGAAAAACCTTGAGTTTGGACTTCTGATTTTTGGCGGGGGACCAAGATTGTGCCCCATGTGTTGGGATAGGTTCAGTGAAATAAGAAGATCATCCTTCATATACCCATTCATGGACCAGAAGCTTTTCCAGGCGTTGTCTGCACTACGGATTATTTCTTTGTCCTGCCTGTTTTCGAAGGAGACTGCCTAGCCCAAGTATGCTCCTCTACATATTGCTTCACCTGCCTGTTGACTGCAATCCACCAAATCAGTGGTGCTGTTGGTCATGACCTTGGTTTTGGATCTATTCATCGTCAGTCTAACGTCAACGCTTTCTGCGCTCAGTTGTTCGAGCATCAACTCAAGTTCTGTCGATGTATACGTATTTCGACTAGGAAAATGTCATCTGCAAAGCGAAAGTTTATCAGTCGCATATCCTCTACACCAATTCCTTTTGTTTCCTAAGAATATCATAGTGACCTGAAGACTTCTTGGAGCGTGCTACTGAAAGCTTTGGTGATAGGGAGTCACCCTGTTTAACTCTTTTTTGTATTTTGAATGTCAGGCCTTCAGTGTGCAGTTTGATATCGGCTGTGCTTTGTTGGTAAATGATTTGGAGAAGTTTTTCTATATGTGGGTTCGATGTTTTGCTGAAGAAGAGAAAGCTAAATGGGTTAATGTGGGTGATACCGTCGAAGACCTTTGAATAATCCACAAAGGCCAGGTTCAAAGGTTTATTGAATTCGCTACATTTCTCTATTACCTGGTTTTTGGTATGGAGGTGGTCAGTTGTCCAATATTTGCTTGCTGGCTTACATTGGTGGGTTGTGTTGTTCCAATTGATAGACTGTTCGATATTATCTGAATGTTTGTATACATAGAGGGATATCGCTATTCTAAGCAAATAAAGGAAATTTATAAACATTCACGTAAAAATCTTGGACATTATAAAATTAAAGAAAGTTATCGTATATAAAGATCGTTACAAATAAAATCACATAGATCATTAGAAAACTGGTCAAGTGCCCCTTAGATCTTTATTGGGTCAAAGGTTTTAGTAATTGTTGTTATAGGCGCGATTCTACGGTCATCGCCCCATGGAAACATTCAGAAATTATTAGTTCTTCATAATCCTGCCCAATTCTTTTAACAGTGTCTTTGTAATTAGCATTAGCAGCTATCCTATTTAAGATCACGCACCCCTCCCCTCCCGTATGAAGTGTACATACACGGCAGAGGTACATAAAAGGGAGCAAGGAGTCTCCCATTTAAAAATCTTACAAGACAGAGTCTGAGTCTGATCAATACTCCAAAAACTCCTGTTGGGCTCCCCAACTATCACGTTTTTAGCTGGCAAGTCATGTCAAATGCTGTCAGATTTGATATGATGTGATGAGTGTTTAGTTCTTGGTTAGTTAAAGAGATGTCACTATGCTCTATTATTTCGCAATATTGTTTCAAATAGGTACAAAAAGTAATTCATCAGTTATATTTTATTGCGCTTTACGTTATTATCTCATTGTTTTATCTATATATATAAAAGGAAGTCGTGTTAGTTACACCACTTATAACTCGAGATCGGCAGAACAGATTTGGCTGAAAATTGGTAGGAGGTAGCTTAGAGCCAGGAGAAGGACATAGGATACTTTTATCCTGTTTTACAGAGTTCCCGTGGGACTTGACATGAAACGTCAGTCACTATTCATGTGTGCGTTCAGAAATTCATTTTTAGTAAAATGTCTCAAAATTTAAGGTACTGTTATAATAGTTTGTTTCAGATACTAATTTGTGTAAATTATTTATTTGATTTTTAATTTCCGAAAATAATACCTTAGCTTATTATAAGGGTGTTGAATCGACAAAATGCATCTATGTTATTCAGATTATTGTCTATTTCAGAGATTTTCATTTAGCAAAGTAGTGACATCTAATTGACATGTTCGTTTATTGACAAACATTTTGATATTTATAGTGTCCAAAGAAGCTTCGTTGTCAAAAATTTTCAATCATCATGTGTTTAGTTCAGAAGAAAAGACGAGCTGATCGCACTACAAATAAATACGGTTCATACCTTCATCAAACGGAGAAGATAGATATTAAATCTCTACACAAGAAATTTTTGCAAATATATTTTATGGGCAATTCAGCATAAGTAAAAGTCCGACCGTTTTCAGCCTTGGCGGCCGATCTCAATTGAGATCAGGCAAGTGCGCAAGACATATTATAGTGCACAAGTGTGCGCGCAAACACAAGTGCACTCTCTATTCCCTTACTCTCATAATTCGGTGAGACGGCAATCTGACATGACCGATGAGAGATCGGGCGCAGGACCACCGGCTTAACGTGCTTTCCGAGGCACGGGCGTTCAACCGCCAACTTCCTAAGTCCGGGCTGAAAAACAAAGAAAAACTCACACAAATTTTGCCCGACCCCGGATTCGAACCGGGGACCTCTCGGTCCTAACGCAGCGCTTGCTACCAATAGACCAACGAGGCCGTTCAAATTCAGCATAAGAATCAGTATTGATCAGCGTTGTGCACAACAATTTGGTGAAGATATACACATCCTGTCCTTATCTGTTCGTGTTAATTCTTTGTACTTCTTTTGTCTGTCATATATGTGTGTTTTTGCTTGAGTTTTGTGTTTTTTATTGATATAATTTGTTGTATACCTATTTGTTTATGTTATGTGGTCAATAAACGATTTCTATTCTATTCTATATATTGTGGAACAACTTCACACATTTTGACACAATAGGGTAGTTACCAAAGTCAAACTTTACATACGATTTCACAATTCATAGTAAGACACAGGTAAATTAATAACATTAGTCAAATCGAAATTAAAATATCTGACGAAATGAGACAATAATAGACATTTGAAGTTTGGTGGGAAAATCCATTTTAACAGTGCGAAAATTCTTCAAAATGCTATGCCATCGTATAAAATACAAAATTAGTAGTAACTTTTACTAATAAAATATATTCGTAAACACAACATTTGATATAGCTACTGCACAAAGTTCTTACGATATGCATACAGTATTTATTTATACACGTTGTGACGTCATAGTGTGCTGCGTCATTTGTATGAAGCGATTTGAGCTCGCCCAAATGATGTGCTATTGAAAATGTTTCAACTATCTCGGGGAGTTTTCCAAATATCAAACCATTCTTTTAACAGTATACCTTCCTCATCCAGCTATATCAAAATAAACATATTGTAATATTGGGTAGAAAAGTTAGCAAAAATCGATATCAAGCATTAATAAAATTATTGTTAGCGCGGTTGAATTGCCATAGATTACTAAATAAGCCATGCGAAGTATTTGCCATTATCCTTATTTACCTTGAAAGTAGGCAAAAACTATGTCGAATAAATTTTGTTGCGCCAAATGATGTAATTTTGGATTTGGGGAGCCCTATGTCCCGCTGTGGACCGGAATGGGTCGATGATGATGATGAAATGATGTCATTTGAAAGCAATTATTGTATTGCTGGATATGAGTAAAAAATATGAGATGAGTAAAGTTCTTCTCAGTTATGACGAGACCAGGGAAGTTTAATATGGAGGATATTATGGATTCCAGTTCAAATTTAAAAGCTACTTACTCATACCACAACAACGACAACTTTCAGCTATAAAAGCATATATATAAGTATAATTGAGAGACTCCATCCTTATTTGAAGTCGGCTAACAAAATAAAGTAGTGCATCAAAGCTACGTTAAGGCGGTACGAAGTTCGCCGGGTCAGCTAGTTACAAATACAAAACAATCTACGAAAGTAGTAACGAAAGTAGGTATATGGTTATCGTTTCAGATCGATTCACATTTATGATAGTAAAAAAATTGTGTATTAACTTTTTATTATAATAATAGTATATTTAAGTTGTTGACAATTTTGTTCACATATTTTATGAATATTTATTGTGAATTTTAATTTAAATCCTGTAGTCTACGCGAACGAAGTCGCGGGCACAGCTAGTAAATAAATAAAGATAGTACGTAATATGCAAAACTTTTTAGTAAAGATAAGTAACGATTATTAAGGCAATCCAAACAGAGTAGTTAGATAAGTAAACATCGTTACAAAGTATGTTAATACTTACTTAGCTATATACAGGGTGTAACAGGGGGGGTGGATCATCGTAAGTCAATCGATGGGGGACTTCAATACCTATCGATATAACCCCCATGTATGTTCAGCGATTTTCAATAGTTCCAAAGTTATTGAGATTTTTGTGAAATTTTTGTAAGAAGCCGGAATTCAGTATAAAAGTCTTCACTGTAGCTTAACTACTGGACCTGCTTGCATGATTTTTTTTCTAGAAATAGTTCAATAGTGGGTCTTCATAATTACGATACCGATTTGAGTCATAACCCTATCATAATGGAGTAAAAAAATAATTCTTCACAAAAGTTTTACGAATCGAATTGTGTCTACTAACTTTCAAAGCCTCCAGTGAAAAAAAAGTGCCTGTGTTTTTTTTCTAGAACTTATTTTAAAAACTACCTACATCCATGGATAGTATACCCTGAAAATTTCATACCGCTACTGCCAGAGCATCAGAACGAAAATTGAACGCGAATGGCACAGGTGCCATAAATCAGTGTTTTTGTTTTTCATGTAAAACTTTAATCTATACTATAATAAAAACGTAGAGGCAAAAATTCTTGTACTTTTCTTAGAAACGAAAAAAAACGAGCCAGGGATATGTTTTGAGAGTAGTAGAACACAACCTCATACTTAAAAAAAAAATTGTATCTCTGTCTGTTTGTTTGTTTGTTTCGACTGACCTCCTAAACGGCTGAACCAATTTAAATGAAAATTTACACGAAGGTAATTTAAATTCCGGAAAAATGCATAGGATACTTGAAATCACTGACAGTTAACTGGTTCCCGTGGGATATTCAAAAACCAAAATAAATGACTGATCTCTGAAACTACTAAACCAATTTCAATGAAATTTTGCATGGTGGTACCATACATCCCCGGTCAAGATCTCAAATACTTTTAGTCAAAGAAATACCTGTAGGATAGTTAAAAATCTAACTTTATTAGATCATGTACAAAAGTAGTAAAAGTATATGGACCAAAATGAACCTTCTGATTAGGACTATACGGACTACTTTATTGAGCAAAACATCATAGTAGGGGAGGTAAATAGCTAGATTTGCAGTTACTTGAACGACATGGAATCGGTACAAAGAGTACGCTAAATAAGAAAAAAGTTTATTACACTTTCTTTATAAGTGGGGGGACAGCAATTGATACAGGAGGATAAACAAGCTGTTGAAAGAAAAAAGTTATTTGACCGTGTCAGTCATTTCAAAATGCATGTTGAATAATCCCTAAAAAGTGTCATTGTACCGATTTGGACCACAAAGTTATAATTAATCTTTGTGTCTGTTCAAAATCTTGAGATACTTCAGCGCGTTACATTTTTATGCAGGAGATTCAAGTTGATATCGAAGTCCTGCTGTATAATAAACTGTAATTCTTTTTCTTAACCTGTATCACCTCACTGCTGGGCAAAGTATCCTTCAAACTCATCTACTGCTCTCTGTCCAATGCTAGGACTTGCCAGTTCTTTGATACATGGACCAGGTCGTCATACCACCTTTTCTTAGGTCTTCTTATGGTGGTATATTTTATTTTTTCTTTTAACATAATACCTATGATACTCCGCTTCATAGCTTTTTGAAAAACCTTGAGTTTGGACTTCTGATTTTTGGCGGGGGACCAAGATTGTGCCCCATGTGTTGGGGTTCAGTATATAGTTCCATAGGTTCAGTGAATTAAGAAGATCACCCGATCACGCTTCATATACCCATTCATGGACCAGAAGCTTTTCCAGGCGTTGTCTGCTCTACGGATTATTTCTTTGTCCTGCCTGTTTTCGAAGGAGACTGCCTAGCCCAAGTATGCTCCTCTACATATTGCTTCACCTGCCTGTTGACTGCAATCCACCAAATCAGTGGTGCTGTTGGTCATGACCTTGGTTTTGGATCTATTCATCGTCAGTCTAACGTCAACGCTTTCTGCGCTCAGTTGTTCGAGCATCAACTCAAGTTCTGTCGATGTATACGTATTTCGACTAGGAAAATGTCATCTGCAAAGCGAAAGTTTATCAGTCGCATATCCTCTACACCAATTCCTTTTGTTTCCTAAGAATATCATAGTGACCTGAAGACTTCTTGGAGCGTGCTACTGAAAGCTTTGGTGATAGGGAGTCACCCTGTTTTGTATTTTGATGTCAGGCCTTCAGTGTGCAGTTTGATATCGGCTGTGCTTTGTTGGTAAATGATTTGGAGAAGTTTTTCTATATGTGGGTTCGATGTTTTGCTGAAGAAGAGAAAGCTAAATGGGTTAATGTGGGTGATACCGTCGAAGACCTTTGAATAATCCACAAAGGCCAGGTTCAAAGGTTTATTGAATTCGCTACATTTCTCTATTACCTGGTTTTTGGTATGGAGGTGGTCAGTTGTCCAATATTTGCTTGCTGGCTTACATTGGTGGGTTGTGTTGTTCCAATTGATAGACTGTTCGATATTATCTGAATGTTTGTATACATAGAGGGATATCGCTATTCTAAGCAAATAAAGGGAAATTTATAAACATTCACGTAAAAATCTTGGACATTATAAAATTAAAGAAAGTTATCGTATATAAAGATCGTTACAAATAAAATCACATAGATCATTAGAAAACTGGTCAAGTGCCCCTTAGATCTTTATTGGGTCAAAGGTTTTAGTAATTGTTGTTATAGGCGCGATTCTACGGTCATCGCCCCATGGAAACATTCAGAAATTATTAGTTCTTCATAATCCTGCCCAATTCTTTTAACAGTGTCTTTGTAATTAGCATTAGCAGCTATCCTATTTAAGATCACGCACCCCTCCCCTCCCGTATGAAGTGTACATACACGGCAGAGGTACATAAAAGGGAGCAAGGAGTCTCCCATTTAAAATCTTACAAGACAGAGTCTGAGTCTGATCAATACTCCAAAAACTCCTGTTGGGCTCCCCAACTATCACGTTTTTAGCTGGCAAGTCATGTCAAATGCTGTCAGATTTGATATGATGTGATGAGTGTTTAGTTCTTGGTTAGTTAAAGAGATGTCACTATGCTCTATTATTTCGCAATATTGTTTCAAATAGGTACAAAAAGTAATTCATCAGTTATATTTTATTGCGCTTTACGTTATTATCTCATTGTTTTATCTATATATATAAAAGGAAGTCGTGTTAGTTACACCACTTATAACTCGAGATCGGCAGAACAGATTTGGCTGAAAATTGGTAGGGAGGTAGCTTAGAGCCAGGAGAAGGACATAGGATACTTTTTATCCCGTTTTACAGAGTTCCCGTGGGACTTGACATGAAACGTCAGTCACTATTCATGTGTGCGTTCAGAAATTCATTTTTAGTAAAATGTCTCAAAATTTAAGGTACTGTTATAATAGTTTGTTTCAGATACTAATTTGTGTAAATTATTTATTTGATTTTTAATTTCCGAAAATAATACCTTAGCTTATTATAAGGGTGTTGAATCGACAAAATGCATCTATGTTATTCAGATTATTGTCTATTTCAGAGATTTTCATTTAGCAAAGTAGTGACATCTAATTGACATGTTCGTTTATTGACAAACATTTTGATATTTATAGTGTCCAAAGAAGCTTCGTTGTCAAAAATTTTCAATCATCATGTGTTTAGTTCAGAAGAAAAAGACGAGCTGATCGCACTACAAATAAATACGGTTCATACCTTCATCAAACGGAGAAGATAGATATTAAATCTCTACACAAGAAATTTTTGCAAATATATTTTATGGGCAATTCAGCATAAGTAAAAGTCCGACCGTTTTCAGCCTTGGCGGCCGATCTCAATTGAGATCAGGCAAGTGCGCAAGACATATTATAGTGCACAAGTGGTGCGCGCAAACACAAGTGCACTCTCTATTCCCTTACTCTCATAATTCGGTGAGACGGCAATCTGACATGACCGATGAGAGATCGGGCGCAGGACCACCGGCTTAACGTGCTTTCCGAGGCACGGGCGTTCAACCGCCAACTTCCTAAGTCCGGGCTGAAAAACAAAGAAAAACTCACACAAATTTTGCCCGACCCCGGATTCGAACCGGGGACCTCTCGGTCCTAACGCAGCGCTTGCTACCAATAGACCAACGAGGCCGTTCAAATTCAGCATAAGAATCAGTATTGATCAGCGTTGTGCACAACAATTTGGTGAAGATATACACATCCTGTCCTTATCTGTTCGTGTTAATTCTTTGTACTTCTTTTGTCTGTCATATATGTGTGTTTTTGCTTGAGTTTTGTGTTTTTTATTGATATAATTTGTTGTATACCTATTTGTTTATGTTATGTGGTCAATAAACGATTTCTATTCTATTCTATATATTGTGGAACAACTTCACACATTTTGACACAATAGGGTAGTTACCAAAGTCAAACTTTACATACGATTTCACAATTCATAGTAAGACACAGGTAAATTAATAACATTAGTCAAATCGAAATTAAAATATCTGACGAAATGAGACAATAATAGACATTTGAAGTTTGGTGGGAAAATCCATTTTAACAGTGCGAAAATTCTTCAAAAATGCTATGCCATCGTATAAAATACAAAATTAGTAGTAACTTTTACTAATAAAATATATTCGTAAACACAACATTTGATATAGCTACTGCACAAAGTTCTTACGATATGCATACAGTATTTATTTATACACGTTGTGACGTCATAGTGTGCTGCGTCATTTGTATGAAGCGATTTGAGCTCGCCCAAATGATGTGCTATTGAAAATGTTTCAACTATCTCGGGGAGTTTTCCAAATATCAAACCATTCTTTTAACAGTATACCTTCCTCATCCAGCTATATCAAAATAAACATATTGTAATATTGGGTAGAAAAGTTAGCAAAAATCGATATCAAGCATTAATAAAATTATTGTTAGCGCGGTTGAATTGCCATAGATTACTAAATAAGCCATGCGAAGTATTTGCCATTATCCTTATTTACCTTGAAAGTAGGCAAAAACTATGTCGAATAAATTTTGTTGCGCCAAATGATGTAATTTTGGATTTGGGGAGCCCTATGTCCCGCTGTGGACCGGAATGGGTCGATGATGATGATGAAATGATGTCATTTGAAAGCAATTATTGTATTGCTGGATATGAGTAAAAAATATGAGATGAGTAAAGTTCTTCTCAGTTATGACGAGACCAGGGAAGTTTAATATGGAGGATATTATGGATTCCAGTTCAAATTTAAAAGCTACTTACTCATACCACAACAACGACAACTTTCAGCTATAAAAAGCATATATATAAGTATAATTGAGAGACTCCATCCTTATTTGAAGTCGGCTAACAAAATAAAGTAGTGCATCAAAGCTACGTTAAGGCGGTACGAAGTTCGCCGGGTCAGCTAGTTACAAATACAAAACAATCTACGAAAGTAGTAACGAAAGTAGGTATATGGTTATCGTTTCAGATCGATTCACATTTATGATAGTAAAAAAATTGTGTATTAACTTTTTATTATAATAATAGTATATTTAAGTTGTTGACAATTTTGTTCACATATTTTATGAATATTTATTGTGAATTTTAATTTAAATCCTGTAGTCTACGCGAACGAAGTCGCGGGCACAGCTAGTAAATAAATAAAGATAGTACGTAATATGCAAAACTTTTTAGTAAAGATAAGTAACGATTATTAAGGCAATCCAAACAGAGTAGTTAGATAAGTAAACATCGTTACAAAGTATGTTAATACTTACTTAGCTATATACAGGGTGTAACAGGGGGGGTGGATCATCGTAAGTCAATCGATGGGGGACTTCAATACCTATCGATATAACCCCCATGTATGTTCAGCGATTTTCAATAGTTCCAAAGTTATTGAGATTTTTGTGAAATTTTTGTAAGAAGCCGGAATTCAGTATAAAAGTCTTCACTGTAGCTTAACTACTGGACCTGCTTGCATGATTTTTTTTCTAGAAATAGTTCAATAGTGGGTCTTCATAATTACGATACCGATTTGAGTCATAACCCTATCATAATGGAGTAAAAAAATAATTCTTCACAAAAGTTTTACGAATCGAATTGTGTCTACCAACTTTCAAAGCCTCCAGTGAAAAAAAAGTGCCTGTGTTTTTTTTCTAGAACTTATTTTAAAAACTACCTACATCCATGGATAGTATACCCTGAAAATTTCATACCGCTACTGCCAGAGCATCAGAACGAAAATTGAACGCGAATGGCACAGGTGCCATAAATCAGTGTTTTTGTTTTTCATGTAAAACTTTAATCTATACTATAATAAAAACGTAGAGGCAAAAATTCTTGTACTTTTCTTAGAAACGAAAAAAAACGAGCCAGGGATATGTTTTGAGAGTAGTAGAACACAACCTCATACTTAAAAAAAAAATTGTATCTCTGTCTGTTTGTTTGTTTGTTTCGACTGACCTCCTAAACGGCTGAACCAATTTAAATGAAAATTTACACGAAGGTAATTTAAATTCCGGAAAAATGCATAGGATACTTGAAATCACTGACAGTTAACTGGTTCCCGTGGGATATTCAAAAAACCAAAATAAATGACTGATCTCTGAAACTACTAAACCAATTTCAATGAAATTTTGCATGGTGGTACCATACATCCCCGGTCAAGATCTCAAATACTTTTAGTCAAAGAAATACCTGTAGGATAGTTAAAAAACTAACTTTATTAGATCATGTACAAAAGTAGTAAAAGTATATGGACCAAAATGAACCTTCTGATTAGGACTATACGGACTACTTTATTGAGCAAAACATCATAGTAGGGGAGGTAAATAGCTAGATTTGCAGTTACTTGAACGACATGGAATCGGTACAAAGAGTACGCTAAATAAGAAAAAAGTTTATTACACTTTCTTTATAAGTGGGGGGACAGCAATTGATACAGGAGGATAAACAAGCTGTTGAAAGAAAAAAGTTATTTGACCGTGTCAGTCATTTCAAAATGCATGTTGAATAATCCCTAAAAAGTGTCATTGTACCGATTTGGACCACAAAGTTATAATTAATCTTTGTGTCTGTTCAAAATCTTGAGATACTTCAGCGCGTTACATTTTTATGCAGGAGATTCAAGTTGATATCGAAGTCCTGCTGTATAATAAACTGTAATTCTTTTTCTTAACCTGTATCACCTCACTGCTGGGCAAAAGTATCCTTCAAACTCATCTACTGCTCTCTGTCCAATGCTAGGACTTGCCAGTTCTTTGATACATGGACCAGGTCGTCATACCACCTTTTCTTAGGTCTTCTTATGGTGGTATATTTTATTTTTTCTTTTAACATAATACCTATGATACTCCGCTTCATAGCTTTTTGAAAAACCTTGAGTTTGGACTTCTGATTTTTGGCGGGGGACCAAGATTGTGCCCCATGTGTTGGGATAGGTTCAGTGAAATAAGAAGATCATCCTTCATATACCCATTCATGGACCAGAAGCTTTTCCAGGCGTTGTCTGCACTACGGATTATTTCTTTGTCCTGCCTGTTTTCGAAGGAGACTGCCTAGCCCAAGTATGCTCCTCTACATATTGCTTCACCTGCCTGTTGACTGCAATCCACCAAATCAGTGGTGCTGTTGGTCATGACCTTGGTTTTGGATCTATTCATCGTCAGTCTAACGTCAACGCTTTCTGCGCTCAGTTGTTCGAGCATCAACTCAAGTTCTGTCGATGTATACGTATTTCGACTAGGAAAATGTCATCTGCAAAGCGAAAGTTTATCAGTCGCATATCCTCTACACCAATTCTTTTTGTTTCCTAAGAATATCATAGTGACCTGAAGACTTCTTGGAGCGTGCTACTGAAAGCTTTGGTGATAGGGAGTCACCCTGTTTAACTCTTTTTTGTATTTTGAATGTCAGGCCTTCAGTGTGCAGTTTGATATCGGCTGTGCTTTGTTGGTAAATGATTTGGAGAAGTTTTTCTATATGTGGGTTCGATGTTTTGCTGAAGAAGAGAAAGCTAAATGGGTTAATGTGGGTGATACCGTCGAAGACCTTTGAATAATCCACAAAGGCCAGGTTCAAAGGTTTATTGAATTCGCTACATTTCTCTATTACCTGGTTTTTGGTATGGAGGTGGTCAGTTGTCCAATATTTGCTTGCTGGCTTACATTGGTGGGTTGTGTTGTTCCAATTGATAGACTGTTCGATATTATCTGAATGTTTGTATACATAGAGGGATATCGCTATTCTAAGCAAATAAAGGGAAATTTATAAACATTCACGTAAAAATCTTGGACATTATAAAATTAAAGAAAGTTATCGTATATAAAGATCGTTACAAATAAAATCACATAGATCATTAGAAAACTGGTCAAGTGCCCCTTAGATCTTTATTGGGTCAAAGGTTTTAGTAATTGTTGTTATAGGCGCGATTCTACGGTCATCGCCCCATGGAAACATTCAGAAATTATTAGTTCTTCATAATCCTGCCCAATTCTTTTAACAGTGTCTTTGTAATTAGCATTAGCAGCTATCCTATTTAAGATCACGCACCCCTCCCCTCCCGTATGAAGTGTACATACACGGCAGAGGTACATAAAAGGGAGCAAGGAGTCTCCCATTTAAAAATCTTACAAGACAGAGTCTGAGTCTGATCAATACTCCAAAAACTCCTGTTGGGCTCCCCAACTATCACGTTTTTAGCTGGCAAGTCATGTCAAAATGCTGTCAGATTTGATATGATGTGATGAGTGTTTAGTTCTTGGTTAGTTAAAGAGATGTCACTATGCTCTATTATTTCGCAATATTGTTTCAAATAGGTACAAAAAGTAATTCATCAGTTATATTTTATTGCGCTTTACGTTATTATCTCATTGTTTTATCTATATATATAAAAGGAAGTCGTGTTAGTTACACCACTTATAACTCGAGATCGGCAGAACAGATTTGGCTGAAAATTGGTAGGGAGGTAGCATAGAGCCAGGAGAAGGACATAGGATACTTTTTTATCCCGTTTTACAGAGTTCCTGTGGGACTTGACATGAAACGTCAGTCACTATTCATGTGTGCGTTCAGAAATTCATTTTTAGTAAAATGTCTCAAAATTTAAGGTACTGTTATAATAGTTTGTTTCAGATACTAATTTGTGTAAATTATTTATTTGATTTTTAATTTCCGAAAATAATACCTTAGCTTATTATAAGGGTGTTGAATCGACAAAATGCATCTATGTTATTCAGATTATTGTCTATTTCAGAGATTTTCATTTAGCAAAGTAGTGACATCTAATTGACATGTTCGTTTATTGACAAACATTTTGATATTTATAGTGTCCAAAGAAGCTTCGTTGTCAAAAATTTTCAATCATCATGTGTTTAGTTCAGAAGAAAAGACGAGCTGATCGCACTACAAATAAATACGGTTCATACCTTCATCAAACGGAGAAGATAGATATTAAATCTCTACACAAGAAATTTTTGCAAATATATTTTATGGGCAATTCAGCATAAGTAAAGTCCGACCGTTTTCAGCCTTGGCGGCCGATCTCAATTGAGATCAGGCAAGTGCGCAAGACATATTATAGTGCACAAGTGTGCGCGCAAACACAAGTGCACTCTCTATTCCCTTACTCTCATAATTCGGTGAGACGGCAATCTGACATGACCGATGAGAGATCGGGCGCAGGACCACCGGCTTAACGTGCTTTCCGAGGCACGGGCGTTCAACCGCCAACTTCCTAAGTCCGGGCTGAAAAACAAAGAAAAACTCACACAAATTTTGCCCGACCCCGGATTCGAACCGGGGACCTCTCGGTCCTAACGCAGCGCTTGCTACCAATAGACCAACGAGGCCGTTCAAATTCAGCATAAGAATCAGTATTGATCAGCGTTGTGCACAACAATTTGGTGAAGATATACACATCCTGTCCTTATCTGTTCGTGTTAATTCTTTGTACTTCTTTTTTGTCTGTCATATATGTGTGTTTTTGCTTGAGTTTTGTGTTTTTTATTGATATAATTTGTTGTATACCTATTTGTGTATGTTATGTGGTCAATAAACGATTTCTATTCTATTCTATATATTGTGGAACAATCCTTCACACATTTTGACACAATAGGGTAGTTACCAAAGTCAAACTTTACATACGATTTCACAATTCATAGTAAGACACAGTGTAAATTAATAACATTAGTCAAATCGAAATTAAAATATCTGACGAAATGAGACAATAATAGACATTTGAAGTTTGGTGGGAAAATCCATTTTTAACAGTGCGAAAAATTCTTCAAAAATGCTATGCCATCGTATAAAATACAAAATTAGTAGTAACTTTTACTAATAAAATATATTCGTAAACACAACATTTGATATAGCTACTGCACAGAAGTTCTTACGATATGCATACAGTATTTATTTATACACGTTGTGACGTCATAGTGTGCTGCGTCATTTGTATGAAGCGATTTGAGCTCGCCCAAATGATGTGCTATTGAAAAATGTTTCAACTATCTCGGGAGTTTTCCAAATATCAAACCATTCTTTTAACAGTATACCTTCCTCATCCAGCTATATCAAAATAAACATATTGTAATATTGGGTAGAAAAAGTTAGCAAAAATCGAGATCAAGCATTAATAAAATTATTGTTAGCGCGGTTGAATTGCCATAGATTACTAAATAAGCCATGCGAAGTATTTGCCATTATCCTTATTTACCTTGAAAGTAGGCAAAAACTATGTCGAATAAATTTTGTTGCGCCAAATGATGTAATTTTGGATTTGGGAGCCCTATGTCCCGCTGTGGACCGGAATGGGTCGATGATGATGATGAAATGATGTCATTTGAAAGCAATTATTGTATTGCTGGATATGAGTAAAAAATATGAGATGAGTAAAGTTCTTCTCAGTTATGACGAGACCAGGGAAGTTTAATATGGAGGATATTATGGATTCCAGTTCAAATTTAAAAGCTACTTACTCATACCACAACAACGACAACTTTCAGCTATAAAAAGCATATATATAAGTATAATTGAGAGACTCCATCCTTATTTGAAGTCGGCTAACAAAATAAAGTAGTGCATCAAAGCTACGTTAAGGCGGTACGAAGTTCGCCGGGTCAGCTAGTTACAAATACAAAACAATCTACGAAAGTAGTAACGAAAGTAGGTATATGGTTATCGTTTCAGATCGATTCACATTTATGATAGTAAAAAAATTGTGTATTAACTTTTTATTATAATAATAGTATATTTAAGTTGTTGACAATTTTGTTCACATATTTTATGAATATTTATTGTGAATTTTAATTTAAATCCTGTAGTCTACGCGAACGAAGTCGCGGGCACAGCTAGTTTTAAAATAAAACGATATGTTTCAGCAAATTTATGCTATGTTAGTAACATTAGTAACAGTAATTGTACAGAATTGAAAATTAAAGGGGTGAAAATCAAACAAAGAAAATTTACATAATTTTTGTTAATTATTTTTTTTTACAGTAAGTGTTCATAATGGGCATTATTATTGGCTATGCATAGCTTAGACCTTCTTAAAAGCTTTTTTGGAAGTTGTGGAATGCTTCTTTTTTGTAAAATTTTTCAGGGGCCCAAATTGTGATAAGGCAAAATGTAGTAGTAGCATTTTGCAACATCCGAAAAACCTTTGTAAAAAGGTGTTGTATATGCATAGCCAATAATGGTGTCAATTATGAATACTTACTGTAAAAAAAAAATTACCAAAAATTATGTAAATTTTCTTTGTTTTATTTTCACCCCTTTAATTTTCAATTCTGTACAATTACTGTTACTAATGTTACTAACATAGCATAAATTTTCTGAAACATATCGTTTTATTTTAAAATTAAAGTTTTACATGAAAAACAAAAACACTGATTTATGGCACCTGTGCCATTCGCGTTCAATTTTCGTTCTGATGCTCTGGCAGTAGCGGTATGAAATTTTCAGGGTATACTATCCATGGATGTAGGTAGTTTTTAAAATAAGTTCTAGAAAAAAAACACAGGCACTTTTTTTTCACTGGAGGCTTTGAAAGTTAGTAGACACAATTCGATTCGTAAAACTTTTGTGAAGAATTATTTTTTTACTCCATTATGATAGGGTTATGACTCAAATCGGTATCGTAATTATGAAGACCCACTATTGAACTATTTCTAGAAAAAAAATCATGCAAGCAGGTCCAGTAGTTAAGCTACAGTGAAGACTTTTATACTGAATTCCGGCTTCTTACAAAAATTTCACAAAAATCTCAATAACTTTGGAACTATTGAAAATCGCTGAACATACATGGGGGTTATATCGATAGGTATTGAAGTCCCCCATCGATTGACTTACGATGATCCACCCCTCCTGTTACACCCTGTATATCAACATACTTTATACCATAAAATGTCATACATTAGGAAACGGAATATGTCTGGGATATCCACAATGTTTCCTTCTATTATCGAGTTTTCGATATGTGGAATATACTCAGCATTCCAATAAGTAATTATCACCAAATTCTTTATTGACTAATTATAATCATACATCATATTATTATGTCGCAGTAAGTAAAAAGCTTCCCATATTCTTTGTAAGGCCCAAAAAAGGGCAAATGACGTCGCATCCACTCCACTTCTTTTAGCACAAAAGTCAGGCCACTATCATAGGAATAAAAAGGTTTTATTTTCTTCGTAATCTAAATATATAAAAGGATAAACTGACTGACTGACTGATATATCAACCCACAGCCTAAATAGCTAAACGTAGGCACTTGAAATTTGGAAGGGACGTAGCTTAGGTACCGTAGAGGTGCACTAAGAAAGGAATTCCCACGGGAACGGGTATGGGCGGGAAAACATCTAAACCGCTTAAGTTAGACGCTTGAAGTTTGGCATGCAGGTACCTTAATAAACTTAAAGCTTACTGGCAACGCGATATTGCAAAATTCCTACGGGAACGGGAGTTAGTGGGAAAAAACTTTTGTATGAACTAATCTAAACCGCGTAAGAAATTTGGCATGCAGACACCCTAATGACGGTAAAGCTTACTTGCAACGCGATATTGCAAAATTCTCGCGGGAACTGGAGTTTTTGGGGAAAAACTTTTGTATGTAAAATACGATAGTCAACGCGAACAAATTCGCGGGCACAGCTAGTAATATAATAAAACCTCCAATCGCTCTTTCCATGGGCCAAGCGCAGTACTCAGCCAGTATTGTCCTTGTACATTATATTTGACGGGGCAAGTTATAAGGGCAGACTTTTGTGTCCGTCCGAGTTTCGTTGACACAGATTGCGAACGAAGACGCGGCGGCAACTAGTATTGATGTGTCTGTGTCGAAAGTTTCAGCTTAGTCGGGAGACGACTGAGGGAAATGGGACTTTTTTGCTGGGGATTGAATAAATGTAAGGAGGATTCAAATTTGTATAAGTTATATATTTAAGTCAATAGATTTTATGTAATGCATAGTGTATAATAGGATACGTTTTAAATTTGTTTTGTTTAGTTTACAAATACATACATACACACATACATGCATACACATACACAAATACATACTTACACATACATATACATCAAGTAATACACAGTGCGGCATAATAAGTTAAGTTCGTAAATATTATGTAACTATAATAATATAATGTACTCTCTATTCTATAATAATCTTCTTTGAACGTTTTATTACACTCACAACATTGTTAAAATAATTATACTTTCTGTATTAAACTTCAGCCCCCATAAGACAGGATTATCTAGTTTGGGCGCTATTGTTAACTGTTTGTTGTTATGTAACATTATTGGTAATAAACGTTTTTATGTTTTTTTTAGTTTAAGCCCGCATATTGCATTACCCGACAAGGGTAACTAAACTATGTATTTAAGATCCTGTTTTAACAAAAACACTTGTAACAACATTTAGTTCGCAATAAAACTTTGACTTGACTAGATTTAGATTGTATTAGGGTTTTTTTTTGCATTGTGTAGCTAATGTTGAGATAAATAAATAAAAACATATTACTCAACATCACATACATTGATCTGATCCCATGGTAGGTAGCGTAAGAACTTGTGTTACGGATATCAGAATCAACAGTGGATACACAAATATATTTAATAACACACCCAGACACGGAAAATACACCTATATTTGTCACACAAATATTTGTCCCGGATGGGAATCGAACCCACGACTCTTGGAACCGTAGGTAGTAAATCTGGGTGACTAACCACTGTTCCACCGAGCCAGTCAAAATAAATATCTTCATAATGATGTATGTAAGTAACTTAAGCACAAATACCTTCACCGTTGGTTTAAAACAGTTGTATACCCAAAAATAACAGCGCTGCCATCCACAATGCATGGTGGCTCGGACTAAGAGGTTCAGTTACACTTTTCTGCACCTCTCATTAAGGCATGGAATGCTCTTCTAGCTCATGTTTTCTCTACTGAGGGCCTACCATGAGTTGGCTATCGTAAACTTACGTACGTTAAAAACCTATCGAGTTGTTTTTTTCATATGGCCGATTGTAGTTCTTCGCGTAACCACCAGGCGGCGCTGTACATGTTTTTCATAGACATATTTACGTAGGCGATATCGAGCGCGTAAGTTTTAAACTCATGGTAGCCCCACTGGTCTCTTCAGGCCGGTCGTGAAACGGCATTTAAGCAGGCCTTCAGGGTGAGTGCGATAGGCTCAACGTATTGTGCCTGTCGACCTCATATTTGGATCTCACTACCGCTTACCATCAGGTGGAGTGAGGTCATCCTGATAGCCTTTATAAAAAAACAATACTTAAGATCATAACCCAGATACAGGACAAATACTGGTTCATTATACAAATAGTAGACCTGTGTGAAGACCGAACCTCAGCTTAGATTTTTTGCGTGTGCATATTTTTTTAAGCGTGTTAAGCCGGTGTCGCGTGATCTCTCATCGGTCATGTCGGTTTGCCGTCTCACTGAACTATGAGTTTTTAATGCTACGGCCATGCCCCCACGATACTCTTAGTGAGAGGCTGAGAGTTTCCTTCCTGTTTTTTTACTGGCTCGGTAGAACAGTGGTTAGTGACCCTGGCTGGCAGTTCCAAGAGTAGTGGGTTCGACAAACATTTGTGTGATGAACATTTGTGTTTGTTCCGTGTCTGAGAGTGAATATGTATTTATATATATCTCTGTACGTATAATATAATTTTTTGACGCCCATAGTACAAGCTCTGCTTAGTTTGGGGTCATCTGACCGTGTGTGGAAATGTCCCAGATATTTAATGTCAGATATTTATTTAAAGTTTCCCTCCTCCTTATACATTTTAAACTGATTCGCTGTTATCAAACGCATACAGAATGTGTCGGCAAGCGAAACATCGCAGAATGAGTGTAGTATCATCATCAGCCCACACAGGTACAGTCAGACAAAAATGTGGTCTACCACCATACGGTTGAGATTCGTTTGAACGTAATGAAACAACAAGGTAAAAATTCCCTGGCAATAAGATTGTGTCAGCGAAAAGTCAACCTTAGCGATCGTTACATCTCGCAGAAGTTTTTGTCAAAAGTCTCTTTCTTGGCTGACTGTACGTCCCCACTGCTGGGGCACGGGCCTACCCTAAACTAGTTCGATCAGGCTACTATCACGTCTAAGGAGTCAACCACGATGGCCAAGTGCGGGTTGGTCGAATACACAATTTCTTGTAGTGTAGGTTTCCTCACGATGTTTTCCTTCAACGTTAAGCGTCGAGTAATCGTTCATATGAATTTAAAAATTGAGAACACAGTGGTACGTGGCGGGGTTTCAACTGGCGACATCTCGCAAGGACCGGTCTTAACCACTCGACCATACACTCATCGTTCAGGTGGGAGACATTTTGTCGACCGGTTGCTGTTACCACCATACAGTTGTGTAAAACCCGCCAAGTGACTCTGACCTCTCTTGGTCAGGTCGCGTTCCGGGATCAGCACTGTACGAACCGGAGCCAGGGGGGACCATTGTTGCGGCAAGCGCCGGACCAGTGGAGTCTTAGCGGCGGTATTGTGCGGGCGGTGCGGGTCAGCCCGGCGGCCTGGGAGACCCGTAGACACGGGGGCCCTTCCGTCGAGCGGACTGGCCAACTCCGACCCGCACAGCTCAATACCAATGCGAGACTCCACGCTTTGTCTCGTTGTTGCCGCAGCAGTGGTCTCCTTTTACACGGCTTTCAGGGTGAGTGCGTCAGGCTCAATATGGTCTATTGTGCCTGTCGACCTCATATTTGGATCTCACTACCGCTTACCATCAGGTGGAGTGAGGTCATCTTGTTAGCCTCTTTATAAAAAAAAAAAAAAAAAACACACATTGTTTGAGACAATTGTCACCATATTTTAAGATATTTGTACCAAATAAGCAATTATTACATTCTTAATTTTTTTTTCTTTCTCTCCACACACTCACATTTCCCTTCCACACCTTCCTAATTTCTCGTCTAATAATAACCTAAAACACGTATGTCGCGACCTAGAAACGAACCCGCTACAAACAAGCCCCCATAGTATGTAAGAAGGCTTCTCAACCGGAATGAGCACCCTCGTGACGTCACAGCGCAGGACTAATGACGTCATCAAGCTGCCGGAATTAATGGTGGTGGAAACGGTACTATCTTTAAACTTAAGCCTTCGGCAGAGTGCGGGACGGTTAGGTTTTGGATGGTGAAAGAGGTACTGAAAAAATATATAATTTTATTTTGAGAGTGAACAAAAATGATACGAAAATTGGGCATGATATATGCACTGGAGTATTATCTCTACATCTATACTATCTGAGATTTTAGACTTTCGCGTTCCATTACACTAAAATTAGTCTTTATGGGTCTACACGCGATATTAGGAGTAGCAAATTACATAGCTTACCCAGTCGAAACCTTTTTACACATAACAAATGCAAGTTTAGAAAAGAAGTTATAAACGTGCTAAAGAATTTATTTTACTGAATACATAAATAAATTAAAAATAAACAAATAAAATTCTAATGAATATTGAGTTACTCTGGTTACTCTAAATGCGTCAAAAAGTTGCTTGATTAAACATTAGTTGTGACACAGTGAGATTTTTATGTTTCTTTCTTATGCCTTTTTTTTCTTTTTTCCTACCAATAACATACTTTGTGAAGTAAAATTAAGGGAAACCTGTTATTGGCTTTGCTTAACGCTAACTACAATTTGTTAAAATTAATATGTATAAGCTGTTGGTTTTCTTATAAATAAATAAATAAACGTCGGGCAGTAAGTAGCTATGTAATTTGCTACTCCAAATATCGCGTGAAGACCCGTAAAGACTAATCTATACTATCTATACTTAATTTTAAACTTTCATGGTTACACGCATTACGAGTGATCATGGCGCTTGCAACAGTGCCGAAATATCGGGAGCTCATTAAAACAAAACAACATAGTAAATATCCCGAACATTTCCAGTTTTCTAATATCTATACTTACTTATTTTGTAAAGCTGAAGAGTTTGTTTATTTATTCGTTAGAACGTGCTAATCTCAGAAACTACAGGTCAGAATTGAATAATTCTTTTTGTGTTGGATAGACCATTTATCGAGGAAGGCTTTAGGCTATATAACATCACGCTACGACCAATAGGAGCAAAAAAACAACGGAAAATGTGTAATAGGAGGAACTGCGGATGAAGTCGCTAGCACAGCTAGTAGTGTTTTACAAAGTGCTTGACTGGCGCGGTGGAACAGTGGTTAGTGACCCTGGCTGGCGGTTCCAAGAGTCGTGGGTTCGATTCCCACCCTGGACAAATATTTGTGTGAACAACATCGGTGTTTGCTCCGTGTCTGGGTGTGATTATGTATTTAAGTATGTATTTATAAATATATATGTTTGTATATCAGTCTCTGACGCCCATTGTACAAGGTCTGCTTGGTTTTGGGTCAGATGACCGTGTGTAGTGCGTACGCGTAGCGAGTGCGTTCACTTCTAACTTTAGACAGACTACCAATAATAATACTACCAACAAATTATTAGTTTAATAAATAGATATGTAAACACAAAGCATGATGTGTACACAGCTTAGGAATACTGTTTGGCTATGATCAATGAGGGTTTTCGCGAATGAGAAATTCACTAGATGGCAATACGTAGGCGTGAGGTCCAACTGCATCATGATTGGTTATTTTTGACGTGACATTGACAGACATGTCAATATTCACCAATCACTTAGCAGTTAGACCTTATGTCTACGTCTTGACATCTAGTGTATTTCTCATACGCAAAAACCCTCATTGTAACAACCTAACTATTCCTGTTATGACAGTAATATGTTTGTGTACTAATTAATTAATAAATAAACTTACTTCGAAGTAATATATATGTTTTGTGGGATATTTATGTATCATTTTGGCGTCCGGTACACCCAAATTCCAAAACCAAACTTATATCAGTCAATATAAAAGCCTTATCATCCCCACTCAATAAACCACCTCCAATTCTAAATCATGTCATAGTGAAAACTTTAAATTTCAAAAATATTTAAATCCCGTTCGCTCGCAAAGAACTGAAGTCCAGTAAAAAATCCATCAGCCTTTTACCATTACCAAACTGAAGATTTAAATATCTCAGCGCGTCGAAGAGGCAAGTCGCTATTACTATACCCACTAAAAGCCATCGTAATGGGTATTCTTATTTAGACCGTTTCGCTCACTTCGCTTTTTATGAGCGAGTGGAGCGAACAAGAGCGAAGCGAGCGAGCGAAATGAGATAGAAAAAGCAAATCGTCTGTTTATACAGACTTCTGATAGTTGACACGTGGATTTAGAGGTCATAGCGGAAATCAAGCGTTACATTGTATTTGTGTGAAGTTATAAGTTTAGGGCTTAAAATATAGCTTCTTCTTACTTATTTCGCGAAGAGGTATACTTGAATCGAACTTATATTCTGCGTATATCTCTTAATGTAAGTCTACTATACTATAGAGAAAGTACATCCGAACTTGTACGCACACGAACACTCTGTAATCAATCATACGCATTTGCCTCTAAAAGGTTTATTGTTCGAAATTCAAAAAAGAATAGAAATTTATGTATTTACTAGCTGTGCCCGCAACTTCGTCTGCGTAGAATAGTAACTTTTGCCTGCATTTTTAATTTCAGGAAGTTTTGTTTTTAAGAAATTACAGGAAAAATAAATAAAGATACAAAAATTATAAAAACTATTACAAAATAAAATATAATTAAACTTTGTCATTGATTTTATAAATATCCATTAAAGAACCTGAAATTGTTTACAGATTAATAGGTGATAAACAACATACATAATTATCACATTTTTCATTACAAATCGGCCAACTAAAAGATAATATTCACTCGCACAATACATTTTTTTTGTCTAAGCAATAATCTAGCCTGAGAGGAGAGTGGTAGCTAGGACTCACAAAATAATTTCACGCATTTTAGTACTAAAACCACGATAAAACTTTAATTTATTTGACAGGAACAGGGTTCAATGGTTGCAAACAGCATACTGTACCTATGTAGTGATGTTTGATATCAGGATAACTTCAAAAGGTAAAAAATACAAAACTACCGATCCACTGTCTCAAAATATCTATAAAGAATGTGTGTCGCCATGTGACGAATTTATCAGTATTTGCTTTGCTACTTTGTTTTGTGCCACTTTTGCGCATTGTTTTTCTATATTTCTCGTAGATTGTATTGTATTCGTAATAAAACACTGAGATAATAACGTAAAGCGCAATAAATTATAACTTATGAATTACTTTTTGTATTTGAAACAATATTGCGAATAATAGAGCATAGTGACATCTCTTTAACTAACCAAGAATTAAACACTCATCACGTCATATCAAATCTGACAGCATTTGACATGACTTGCCAGCTAAGAATGTGATAGTTGGGGAGCCCAACGGGAGTTTTTGGAGTATTGATCAGACTCAGACTCTGTCTTGTAAGATTTTTAAATGGGAGACTCCTTGCACCCTTTCATGTACCTCTGCCGTGTATGTACACTTCATACGGGAGGGAAGGGGTGCGTGATCGTAAATAGGATAATTGCTGATGCTAATTACAAAGACACTGTTAAAAGAATTGGGCAGAATTATGAAGAACTAATAATCTCTGATGGTTTCCATGGGGCGATGACCGTAGAATCGCGCCTATAACAACAATTACTAAAACCTTTGACACAACAAAGATCCAAGGGGCTCTTGACCAGTTTTCTAACGATCTATGTGATTTTATTTGTAACGATCTGTATATACGATAACTTTCTTTAATTTTATAATGTCCAACATTTTTACGTGAATGTTTATAAATTTCCCTTTATTTGCTTAGAATAGCGATATCCCTCTATGTATATAAACATTCAGATAATATCGAAGAGTCTATCAATTGGAACAACACAACCCACCAATGTGAGCCAGCAAGCAAATATCGGACAACTGACCACCTCCATACCGAAAACCAGGTAATAGAGAAATGTAGCGAATTCAATAAACCTTTGAACCTGGCCTTTGTGGATAATTCAAAGGTTTCGACGGTATCACCCACATCAACCCATTTAGCTTTCTCTTCTACAGCAAAACATCGAACCCACATATAGAAAAACTTCTCCAAATCATTTAACAACAAAGCACAGCCGATATCAAACTGCACACTGAAGGCCTGACATTCAAAATAAAAAAAAGTTAATCAGGCTGACTCCCTATCACCAAAGCTTTCAGTAGCACGCTCCAAAAAGTCTTCAGGTCACTATGATATTCTTAGGAAACAAAAGGAATTGGTGTAGAGGATAGGCGACTGATAAACTTTCGCTTTGCAGATGACATTTTCCTAGACGAAATACGTATACATCGACAGAACTAGAGTTGATGCTCGAACAACTGAGTGCAGAAAGCGTTGACGTTAGACTGACGATGAATAGATCCAAAACCAAGATCATGACCAACAGCATCACTGATTTGGTGGATTGCAGTCAACAGGCAGGTGAAGCAATATGTAGAGGAGCATACTTGAGCTAGGCAGTCTCCTTCGAAGACAGGCAGGACAAAGAAATAATCCGTAGAGCAGACAAAGCCTGGAAAAGCTTCTGGTCCATGAATGGGTATATGAAGGGTGATCTTCTTATATCACTGAACCGCAAACTCATCGACGTTTTCATACTGTCTATCCTAACACATCTTGGTCCCGCACCGAAAATCAGAAGTCCAAACTCAAGGTTTTACAAAAAGCTATGAAGCGGAGTATCGTAGGTATTAAGTTAAAATAAAATATACCACCATCCACTCCCGTACTGGTATTGTTGTTGGTTAAAACTGATGTATCAATGGGCGGGGAATGTGTATGAATTGTGCGAGGATGAAGAACAATAGATGGACCAGACTTGTTACACATCGCGTGCCTGAAGACGATTTTCGCCGAAGAAGACCTGAGAAAAGGTGGTATGACGATCTGGTCCATGTATCAAAGAACTGGCAAGTCCTAGCATTGGACAGAGAGCAGTAGATGAGTTTGAAGGATCTTTGCCCAGCAGTGAGGTGATACAGGTTAAGAAAAAAAATTACAGATTATTATACAGCAGGACTTCGATATCAACTTGAACCTCCTGCATAAAAATGTAACGCGCTGAAGTATCTCAAGATATGGATTTTTCAACAGACACAAAGATTAATTATAACTTTTTGGTCCAAATCGTTACAATGTCACTTTTTGGGATTATTTAACATGCACTTTGAATGACTGACACGGTCAAATAACTTTTTTTTTCAACAGCTTGTTACCAGGTACCCCTCCTGCATTAATCGCTGTCCCCCCACTTATAAAGAAAGTGTAATATACTTTTCGTTATCTTTCTATTCCGATTCCATGTCGTTCGAGTAACTGCAAATCTAGCCATTTACCTCCCCTACTATGACATTTTGCTCAATAAAGTAGTCCGTATAGTCCTAGTCAGAAGGTTCATTTTGGTCGATATACTTTTACCATTTTTGTACGTGATCTAATAAAGTTAGATTTTTAACTATCCTACAGGAATTTCTGTGACTAAAAGTATTTAAGATCTTGACTGGGGATGTATGGTACCACCATGCAAAATTTCATTTAAATCGGTGTAATAGTTTCAGCGATCAGTCATTTATTTCGGTTTTTTGAATATCCCACGGGAACCAGTTAACTGTCAGTGATTTAAAGTATCCTATGCATTTTTCCGGAATTTAAAATACCTTCGTGTAAACTTTCATTTAAATTGGTTCAGCCGTTTAGGAGGTCAGTCGAAACAAACAAACAAACAGACAGAGACACAATTTTTTTTAAGTATGGGGATGTGTTCTGCTACCCTCAAAACATATCCCTGACTGGTTTTTTTTGCGTTTTTCAAAAAAGTACAAGAATTTTTACCTCTACGTTTTTATTATAGTATATAGATATAGATATAGATGTATATGTCTTTATGCCACTGTTGATATCTTTAAAACAAGTGTATAAGCATTTTATTGCAGAATAAGTCAGTTTATAATTTTAAATTTCATGGTTACACACATTAGAAAACTGAAACTGTCCGGGATATTTACCATGTTGTTTTGTTTTAATGAGCTCCCGATATTTCGGCACTGTTGCAAGCGACATGATCACGTAATCATTTTGCTCAATATCAGTATTCTAAGTCAATTTAATGTTTTGTGTCCATAGAGCTATCTTATCTAATCAAGTAACACTCAACATCAGAAACGAGGAGGCAAATCGGTGGTACCATTAAACTCTTTGTCTACGTAGTCCAAACGTATTTTTTTTTCTTATCGGTCCCGCACAGTGTTCCCGACGTCCCAAAAGGCTAGACTTTGACTCCTACTTTTATTATTCATTCACAATCGGCTCCACGTATCTCCACTGTGCAGAGTTCTGATGGAAATTTTGACTAACGCCAAAAACCCTGTGTAACTATGATGGACGGAGATTTTACGGCAAATTATGCTCGTCAATAACAGTCTGTCCGTGTGTTTGGTTAAAGATTATTTTTTGCCTAAAATATAACAAATTAGAAAACTGAATATGTAAATATCCCAGGCATATTCAGTTTTGTAAGAGTTTCATCCTCAATAGTCAGTCTGTGAAATAGACAACAATCTTCATTTACAATCATTATAATAAAGAGGAAGATTTGTATGTTTGTAAAGAATAAACTCAAAAGTTCTAGAACGAAGTTATTTCTTTCTTTCACCGTTTCACGTTTCGTTATCTGTGAGCCTATGTAGACTAATTGCTACATACATAAATCTTTATGAAATAGGGGGTCACTAATTGTGTAAGTAGGTACTTTCGTTTAACTATATATTTTTTTTGCTTAACATATTATTAAAGAACATATGCGCAATTAATAATCAGAATCCGGTAATGCCATAATAATACAATAACATACCCATACAAATGTTATATAAACAAGGAGATATCCTCAAGCACGGATTCCTGCTTACATTTGCCTGTCTATCTCCAATCGGTCGGTAAAGCGCTTGATATTTGATATGTGTTGACCTGGGAATCGAACTTGCGTTCCTTCACAAGCATTCACCGGCATTCCGTATACTGAATACGATATCGTTGTGCGGTGTGTCTGTCGGATTCAATCACAAGAACCCAGGCCTAAAGGCAAGTGTATGGGTTCCGCTTGAGATGCTATGGAATGGCATGTGGGTGCCGTTCAATTGAATGGCACCCAGCCTTTGATCTTAGAAGGCAGTTCAACTAAGGACCATTATTCGAAATACGAAGTCTAGCAATCGTTTTTAAATGTCTATCTATCTTTACTGTAAACACTTAACTCATTGCGTTATTTAGCAAAGCCGATGTAGGCATTAATAAAGTAATTGAAAATATTATTACAGAATATTTACGTTAGGAACAGCTTGATGAACTTAACGGTTAAACTAAATAATAAGTTTAAGCGCTTATGGATCAAGAATTTATATTACCAACTAGTGACCCGCCTCGCTTCGCTTTGGGTATATTATACAAAAAAACCTGATTCTTGAATCCCTCTACCTAAAAAAAATCTATTAAAAAAACATCAAAATCCGTTGCGTAGTTTAAAAGATTTAAGCTGTATACATTCCGAGGCACGGGCGTTCAACCGCCAACTTCCTAACTCCGGGCTGAGTAATTTAATTACAGAAAAATTTTGCCCGACTCCGGACTCGAACCGGGGACCTCTCGGTCCTAACGCTTGCTACCAATAGACCATCGAAGCAATTAAATGTACATTACAGGTGCCATAAAAACTCAGGTGCCCAACCATAGGTGCCATCGTGGAACGAATCGAGCAAATTACCCGAAATCGATGCATATCCCAAACCCAAACTTAGACCCGTTTACCGCCTCAAGATAACTGGACACTAATCTGATGGCGCCAAAGGGAAGATTACAAGACAAGAACATGCCGGCCTGTTTGAACTTGTCCCTTGATTTGAATGTCTCGCTATTCGACTGTCCACTGTTGTCGATATTAGGTAGTAGTTAGTTGTAGGTACTGAATTAAAAAGCGTCGATGGCCGAGTGGTTAAGGTCGTTGCTTGTTGCGAGAGGTCGCCAGTTCAAACCCCGCCAGGTACCAATGTGTTTTTCAAATTTGAAATTCATATGTACCATCATTCGACGCTTTAACGGTGAAGGAAAACATCGTGAGGAAACCAGCAAACCTGAGAGATTTTTCAACGGTGTGTGAAGCCATGTCAGAGGCCTACGGGCGGTTTAAACTCTGACACCAGGATGTTCATCAACCATACGATAAGAAGAAGGTAGTGAATTCTCTATATAGCAAGATACAGATATGAAGCCTAACTGACACGTGATTTATGTTTGACATGTCTGTCAATGTCACGTCACAAATAACCAATCATGCTGCAGTTGGACCGCACGCCTACGTAATGCCATCTAATTGGTGGATGTGCGACAGGCTCAAAATGGTCTATTGTGCCTGTCAACCTCATATGTGGATCTTACTACCGCTTACCATCACGTGGTCACTCCACTTATCTTGTTAAACTTTGATAAAAAAACTCGTTTTAAAACTGTCCATTTTCTTAGGTCTTCATGTATAATAGTGACCCGCCCTCGCTTCGGTATATATATGTTATAGGCAATGTGTATAATCCGGTATTGTATAGATTACCTAGGTATTCTATACAATGCCTAAAACGTTCAGGCAATGTGTATAATACGATTAATTTCACACATTGCCTAGGTATTGTATAAAATGCCCGATGTGCATCAGGTAATGTGTATAATGAACGACCACCTTAAACATTTTTATTTGTTTATTATTCAGACAATTAATTAACCTTGACCTCGGTATATTGGTCTGGTGTGATGGTAATGCACGTCTGGGCGCGATTCCCGGAAGGACGGGTGTTCGAATCCCCGAGCCGCGGTGAGGCAGTTGAATTTTTTCCGTTTTTCTAAATATTTGTGCGTCGATATGTCAGTCAGTTAGTCAATCAGATTTTAGACTTTCGCGTTCCATTACACTAAAATTAGACTTATTGGTCGGACCACGATTGGTGTAACCCAGTCGAAACGTCGGGCAGTAAGTAGCTATGTAATTTGCTACTCCTAATATCGTGTGTAGACCCATAAAGACTAATTTTAGTCAGTCAATTAGTCAGTCAGTTTCTCCTTTTATATATTTAGATGTTTCCGCACAAACCCGATTTCAGAGCAAACTTGTTTGGCCTTGGATAAACTTTGTAGTAGTTGCGAGCTCAGGACTTCCTGGCACCCTAGACTGAGTTAAAAAAAAGAATCCTATTTGTGTTAAATTTTTTTTAAACCACCCATATACACCGTGAAATTTTAGCGGTTGTTTTCCCGTGGCAGAACGACTTGCCTTTAGTAATACTATTGAATCATGCAAATTGTTCCAGGAATTTTTTTTTTTTTTTCGATTTTTCAGAATAATAATTTTTCAACTCGAAAACGAGAGAAGCTATGACGTACGACGACGAACGTTACAAGTACGACGTCGTTTTTGAAGATGTGACGTATTCAGGTACTGCTTGCCGCATGAAATCGATGCTCAAAGCTAAAGAAGCTCTACACCCTAAGTCATAAAGCGGTTCGAACGTGTTTTCGAGTTACGGTAAACCTTTCGTAAAACCAGCATTTATTGATTTTACCAAAAAAGAACTGCACACATCTTTTGTACTACTAATTTAGAATCATTTTGCTGCGGGAAAACAACCACTAAAATTTCACGGTGTATACCTGTGACGGAGAAACTACTTGCTTAGGCCAAACTAGTTTGTCCTAGAACTCCTATCCTATGTGACAAACGCTCAATACGCAAAAAACACGGCATACCAACCGATAAAATGCAATATGTTTAATCAGCGCTATCTGCTTGTGACAGTTAAAATTAGGATAAGCTCTCAAAATATCAGTAGGTAACTTTCTAACTAACCAAACTACGGAGAAGACAAATCGATTAAATACATTACCTAAGCTTCAACCGGCATTCTATACAATGCCTAGGTATTCTATACATTTCCTAGGTAAAGTGTGAAATACTTCAAACATTGAGTATCATTTCATACATTGCCTAAGCAACCTCGGCATTCTATACATTTCCTAGGCATTGTATAGAATGCCTGCATTATACACATTGCCTATAACATATATATACCGAAAAACATAAAAATCTTCCTCCTATCCCTCTATCTATTGAAAAAATCGCATCCAAATCCGTTGTGTAGTCTTAAAAATCTAAGCATACATACAGACAGACGCAGGATGCGACTTTGCTTATACTATGTAGTGAGCTATATGTGTACTATACAGTAGAATTCAAACCAGTTTCTATGTAAGTGACAGCAGCCGACAGCGCTCTTATATATTATATGTATAACGGCAACTATAAGTAACTATTTAGCGAGATAGTTTGCATCGCGGCTGCACTAAGGGGAAGCAATTTGCATAGTATTGCTTAGATAAAGGACCTGCAGTACCCAGGTCGAGTTGAATACTCAGTTATAACTATTTACTGAAACTGGGACGTTAATTGTTTAGTTAAATTGTATTTGGCGGTTTTAGATTATCTATTTATTTGTCTGCTTAGTGTAGTGTAAATTCCATAAGATAGTTTCATAAGTTACCATTGTGCATCGTAGAACAAAACAGTTTTCTGACTATTCAAAAAATAAGCAGTAAAACCGGATCAAAAGCATTCCTTTTGCAAATGTAGTACTTATGAAGTTGTTTTATTAAGGCAAACCAAAACCATGGTTTTTATCTATAATACATCCAAAGCGAAACGAGGGCGGGTAACTAGTACAATGATGAACGGAAGAAGAAAACACGATATACGGATGAAGAGTCTTTATTTTATAGTTACTCTGTTGTCAGGGTCTTTCCGATTGAATCTGCATTTAAAACCGGGTGTGAGAATCGAATAACAATTAAACAAAAAAAAAGACGTGTGGCACTCGGGGACTGCCGCGGTATAGCTATTGCATAGCATCGCCCGATTTCGAAGCAGCTCGTCTCGATTCGTGCGAGTTTCGTAGAGTCGTACAATACGTCTAACCGCACGCACACAAACACCGTGCCGAAGTCTACCGAACTGAAACGACGTTAGACGATTGTGAGGTTTTTTTCGTTGCGGAATTTCTTGGTTCGGTCGCCGCGCTCAAAGCCCGCGATAAAAGCTATGCAATGGCTTAAAAATAACTTCAGATAACACGTGAAAACAGTAAGTAACTACCAATAACCTAAATAGACCAACTAATAGCGTACCACAGCGTCCCATCGTCGGAGCTGGCAGGCCGCCATCACAAAAGGGTTAATTTTAAACTACAAGCCATTCAGAGGATGTATTCCGTAGATAAGGGCGCCATCCTCAAGTTAGTGATGGACCGTATAGGTTGGCCATAGCCACGATAATGTTAAGTAACTATCACGTATCAAGTCAGGGGATACCATTCACAACTATTTGCCCGGTGGTTGGTGAACGGTATACGGGTAAGCGACCCCGGCTCCTCGAGCTACTATCGACTCAGTCCGAATCATCCGAGGCGATAGTATCCTTCCTCCCCTTTTCCTTCCCCCGTCATACATCCTTGCTGCTCGTGGGAACGCAATGACCTTGTTAAAACAATGCACAAGGCATAATGGTCCACAACCCGTCACGTCACGTTTCCCACAGAGGTGAAAAGTGGATCGCTGGAAGTGATCTCTGCCTACCCCTCTGGGAAAAAGGCGTGATTTTATGTATGTATGTAACTATCACGTAAGTTGTGGTACTATCAAATAAATAAGTTAATCAATCTTATTAGCGACCGAATACTGAATGAAATTTTAAACATTTGCGAATTTATATATTTAAAGAGAGATGGTGAAATTACATAGATGATCGTGAGAGGAACTGGTGGAAAATCATCATCATTAGGGTGGGTCGGAAGTTAGAAAAATACTTTTTTACGGATAAAACCTGTAACCGTGATAAAACCACAAAGCTTGTTAAGAATATTATTCTTAAGTTAGTGTTATTATAAAGACACCCAATCACAAAACAGAGATGTCAATTTTGATTGTTGATCACAAGATCAAATATGTAAGGAACCTGGGCAAGCAAATAGTTTATTAAAAAAACCTGGAGTATGTCTTTCATCAGGTTACGTCATGATGTAATCCTTCACCGTCAAAGCGTCGAATAATCGTACATATAAATTTCAAATTAGTAACACGCTTTGGTACGTGACGGGGTTTGAACTTGTGACCTCTCGCATGGCAAGCAACAATCTTAAGCACTCGGCCATCGACGCTTTATCGTAACGCTGTAAACTGCAAAAAGTACTAAAATATCACAGCCATTGGTGAGAATCAGTAGCACACCAAAAAAAGTGTCGCAAAATCATCGACCATTGCCCAACACTAGTTAATATCGTTAGACTTACGTAATTTTAGTTGATATAGGTTGGATACGTACAATTAAACAGATTATGCGTATACCCGCAATTTATTAATAGTTCCGCACCTCAGCCTTTCTCTAATTAATATCCCTATTTTGCTGATAGACGTGGGAATGGTAAGGGGTAATAAGTTTTTGGGTGAAATACGGCTTTCTTTGATTAAATGGTCGATAAATTGCGTGCGGTAAGTTGAGAAGTGAGTGAAAGACTGATGTATTAAAACTATATGTTATTTATATTAATATGTTCTCACGCTTATCCCTTAGGGGGAAGGATAGTTCATAGTATTTTTTTTCTTTGTTTCATGATAGTTTTATGTAAGTAACCATTTATTGTTCTACTTCTAAGATATTATTTACCGTGTTTTCTTTTGTAAAAAGGGTACTAAACTCATTTAATCAGAGTAGCTGAAAATAAATTTGATTGAAATAAAAAATGTGCACCTGTATAAAGACCCACATATCAGAAGCAAAGCAAGGTCGGGTCGCTAGTCTAAAATGAAACACAAAAGTACAATTTAAGCTATTGCCTTACATTCTCCTCATAAAGAACTAAAACCAAGTTCCGTCTACGAATTTCACCTACAATGCTACGGCGGCCCCGCTACCTTGCTACGAGCTACGAGCCACTGTTCGTAGCGCTAACTCACCGACTACAAAGTCGACGAATACGACCGACAGTTTTTCAAAGTCCGTTTTGTCAATAACAGCGCCCTCTGGCCGTAACGGGCTAAAACGGACAGGTCACATTTCAGATTTCAGCGTTGGTTCTGAACAGGGATGTATTGTTAGAAAACTGAAAATATCCGGGATATTTACCATGTTATTTTGTTTTAATGAGCTGTGGATATTTCAGCAGTGTTGCAAGCGCTACGATCACAGGTCAACTATAGAACTGCGAAACTGACGATAGTACTAAGAGCAGACTTATAGGGAGCTCATTAAAGCAAAACAACATGGTAAATATCCTGGACATTTTCAGTTTTCTTATGTGTATAACCATGACAGTTTAAAATGATATATACTTCTATATGGGTTGATGATGAAGCTACTCAGCTTAACTACTTGTGTAAAAGAGATCTAACCCAAATGGTGAGTAATTCAGTACGGAACCCTGAAGTCCTATACCGCCAGGTATTTCTCATGGTAGCGATTGCTACACTGAACAATGGTTCTGGTTTAGATGTATTCGTCACAGGTTTATTACCTGTATAGGCGCGAGTTAGACGACCTATGTCGACCTAGGACAAATGTCATCAATTGTTCGTAGTTTGGGAAAAGCTGGAAAACCGATGCCAGTTTTTATGGGGAAACTTTTTGAATGCATCACTGGGTATCGGTATTTTTTGTGCTCTAGTTGGAGCTTTATTAGGGTTTTATAGGCGTTTTGGAAGGGTAAAATTAGTTTATAATAAATTGCTGCTGGCTGATTGTATGTGTGGCTGTTGTATGTGTGTCATACGAAGAAATTATACAAAATAAATCGACCAATTGTTATTGCATAACATTATTTTTGGAACAATCACAAGCCAAAAACAATTTGGCTGTGAAAAATCTTTGAACTTACGGTGTAAAGTCTTAAATTTACAGTCCACTGTACAGTGTTACCCACAAAATCTGAAAATAAAGAACTGAACTTCTTTTAGTACTAAGAGAAGTCCAATTATGTTTGGAAAGCAGGTGTGTAGATATATCTATATATCTATTATGCCATCAGCAGGAGTGAGGTCATCTTGTAAGCTTTTTATAAAGAAAAATATCTAGAATTTTATATTCTTACTGCTTCAATGGGGTGACGAACTCACAAACGAAGTATCCGGGTAAACAGGTAGTTGGTCAATTAAAAAAAAAAAATACTCCTACCAAGAAATGGAACCTCTTATATACTTAACTTCTTCCCTCGCTTCACGTCGGGTATCAATTAGAAAAAAAAACATCATAATCCGTTGCGCAGTTTTATAGATTTAAGCATACATCCATACAGAAGCGAAAAGTAACTTTGCTTTATACTATGTAGTGATGAATCAACTCAACAACTTCCTATTTCCAATTTAAAAACATGTCCTACTTCATCCTTTACATAAGTAGGCACATATACACAATTTCACATAACATAGTATACCATAAAAACGTCTCAACACGTGTTTTACTCGGTCTTAAGCCATCTTAATATCGTTGTAACGGCTTTTTGCTTTTAGCGCCGAAGTATTGGAGATGAAAACGATTTTGTAAACATATTACCTTTGACACAGTCGGGTAAACAAAGTAGCGTGAAGACGGTGGGTTTGCTATAGATAAGGTTTTTAAACAAAAATAACGATATGACTGTCTTTTATGGATGAGGAATTATACACCGTGAAATTTTAGTGGTTGTTTTCCCGCAGTGAAATGATTCCATCTATGTAGTTAAATAGGTTTGTGCAGTATTTGTGTTTGACTGGCTCGGTGGAACAGTGGTTAGTGACCCTGGCTGGTGGTTCCAAGAGTCTTGGGTTCGATTCCCACTCGGGACAATCTGCCACGGAAAAACAACCACTAAAATTTCACGGAGTATATCTGATTCTAAGTGATAATTTTAAAACAAAATTTGATAATTACTATTTGAGTAAATACAAAAAACTATGGGAAACTACAGTGAAAAAAAAATTGTACCTGTCGATAATCTGGTAGAGCTCGCTACAATTTATATTGTTATTGTAACTTGTTTTGTTTAATTTGTACTTAACAAACAATCTAACGAAAATCTAAATATCCGTTTTTCTTTTTCAGGTAACATGCCCGAAGAGTAGACGATTCTTCTCACCTACTTAAACCAGGTGACATATTCTAAGACACATCTAAGGACATGACTATGTCCTCGATATTTAAAATATGTTCTTATTTTCCCCTGTGCCTAAACAAAAAAGCCTACAATCGTTTCATTGGACCGCAATTTTGCCAATAGCCCAGTGCCGGCACACGAAAAAAAAACTATTTAACTCATATTCCGTTGGGTTTGCCCGCGAAATCCATTTGGGCTGGGGGTCTGAAAAAAAAAGCCTTTCTCGCATTGTGTCATTTGAAAATCTACACCACGGCATAGTGCAGGCTTTTACAGTGAACTTTAAGCTGTCAAAAAGCTTTCTTTTTCTATTGATGGCCATAGAACTTCTATTCGATGCCTATCTCGAGTACTTAGTAGTATTATAAGTAGCCATGGCAACGGTTATACACTATTAGGTATATAATAACAACAATCGTACAATTGCGGATTGACTTTTATTAATACTGATTAAACGGATAACTTCCTCTTTTTGGAGTCGTTTAAAATACAGAAACCTTCGCCAAATTGTGACAATTATTCTTCAGAAAACCGCGTCCAAACCGGTTCTATTAAACTACATATATCTATACTATAATAAAAACGTAGAGGCAAAAATTCTTGTACTTTTCTTAGAAACGAAAAAAAACGAGCCAGGGATATGTTTTGAGAGTAGTAGAACACAACCTCATACTTAAAAAAAAAATTGTATCTCTGTCTGTTTGTTTGTTTGTTTCGACTGACCTCCTAAACGGCTGAACCAATTTAAATGAAAATTTACACGAAGGTAATTTAAATTCCGGAAAAATGCATAGGATACTTGAAATCACTGACAGTTAACTGGTTCCCGTGGGATATTCAAAAAACCAAAATAAATGACTGATCTCTGAAACTACTAAACCAATTTCAATGAAATTTTGCATGGTGGTACCATACATCCCCGGTCAAGATCTCAAATACTTTTAGTCAAAGAAATACCTGTAGGATAGTTAAAAATCTAACTTTATTAGATCATGTACAAAAGTAGTAAAAGTATATGGACCAAAATGAACCTTCTGATTAGGACTATACGGACTACTTTATTGAGCAAAACATCATAGTAGGGGAGGTAAATAGCTAGATTTGCAGTTACTTGAACGACATGGAATCGGTACAAAGAGTACGCTAAATAAGAAAAAAGTTTATTACACTTTCTTTATAAGTGGGGGGACAGCAATTGATACAGGAGGATAAACAAGCTGTTGAAAGAAAAAAGTTATTTGACCGTGTCAGTCATTTCAAAATGCATGTTGAATAATCCCTAAAAAGTGTCATTGTACCGATTTGGACCACAAAGTTATAATTAATCTTTGTGTCTGTTCAAAATCTTGAGATACTTCAGCGCGTTACATTTTTATGCAGGAGATTCAAGTTGATATCGAAGTCCTGCTGTATAATAAACTGTAATTCTTTTTCTTAACCTGTATCACCTCACTGCTGGGCAAAGTATCCTTCAAACTCATCTACTGCTCTCTGTCCAATGCTAGGACTTGCCAGTTCTTTGATACATGGACCAGGTCGTCATACCACCTTTTCTTAGGTCTTCTTATGGTGGTATATTTTATTTTTTCTTTTAACATAATACCTATGATACTCCGCTTCATAGCTTTTTGAAAAACCTTGAGTTTGGACTTCTGATTTTTGGCGGGGACCAAGATTGTGCCCCATGTGTTGGGATAGGTTCAGTGAAATAAGAAGATCATCCTTCATATACCCATTCATGGACCAGAAGCTTTTCCAGGCGTTGTCTGCACTACGGATTATTTCTTTGTCCTGCCTGTTTTCGAAGGAGACTGCCTAGCCCAAGTATGCTCCTCTACATATTGCTTCACCTGCCTGTTGACTGCAATCCACCAAATCAGTGGTGCTGTTGGTCATGACCTTGGTTTTGGATCTATTCATCGTCAGTCTAACGTCAACGCTTTCTGCGCTCAGTTGTTCGAGCATCAACTCAAGTTCTGTCGATGTATACGTATTTCGACTAGGAAAATGTCATCTGCAAAGCGAAAGTTTATCAGTCGCCTATCCTCTACACCAATTCCTTTTGTTTCCTAAGAATATCATAGTGACCTGAAGACTTCTTGGAGCGTGCTACTGAAAGCTTTGGTGATAGGGAGTCACCCTGTTTAACTCTTTTTTGTATTTTGAATGTCAGGCCTTCAGTGTGCAGTTTGATATCGGCTGTGCTTTGTTGGTAAATGATTTGGAGAAGTTTTTCTATATGTGGGTTCGATGTTTTGCTGAAGAAGAGAAAGCTAAATGGGTTAATGTGGGTGATACCGTCGAAGACCTTTGAATAATCCACAAAGGCCAGGTTCAAAGGTTTATTGAATTCGCTACATTTCTCTATTACCTGGTTTTTGGTATGGAGGTGGTCAGTTGTCCAATATTTGCTTGCTGGCTTACATTGGTGGGTTGTGTTGTTCCAATTGATAGACTGTTCGATATTATCTGAATGTTTGTATACATAGAGGGATATCGCTATTCTAAGCAAATAAAGGGAAATTTATAAACATTCACGTAAAAATCTTGGACATTATAAAATTAAAGAAAGTTATCGTATATAAAGATCGTTACAAATAAAATCACATAGATCATTAGAAAACTGGTCAAGTGCCCCTTAGATCTTTATTGGGTCAAAGGTTTTAGTAATTGTTGTTATAGGCGCGATTCTACGGTCATCGCCCCATGGAAACATTCAGAAATTATTAGTTCTTCATAATCCTGCCCAATTCTTTTAACAGTGTCTTTGTAATTAGCATTAGCAGCTATCCTATTTAAGATCACGCACCCCTCCCCTCCCGTATGAAGTGTACATACACGGCAGAGGTACATAAAAGGGAGCAAGGAGTCTCCCATTTAAAAATCTTACAAGACAGAGTCTGAGTCTGATCAATACTCCAAAAACTCCTGTTGGGCTCCCCAACTATCACGTTTTTAGCTGGCAAGTCATGTCAAATGCTGTCAGATTTGATATGATGTGATGAGTGTTTAGTTCTTGGTTAGTTAAAGAGATGTCACTATGCTCTATTATTTCGCAATATTGTTTCAAATAGGTACAAAAAAGTAATTCATCAGTTATATTTTATTGCGCTTTACGTTATTATCTCATTGTTTTATCTATATATATAAAAGGAAGTCGTGTTAGTTACACCACTTATAACTCGAGATCGGCAGAACAGATTTGGCTGAAAATTGGTAGGGAGGTAGCTTAGAGCCAGGAGAAGGACATAGGATACTTTTTATCCCGTTTTACAGAGTTCCGTGGGACTTGACATGAAACGTCAGTCACTATTCATGTGTGCGTTCAGAAATTCATTTTTAGTAAAATGTCTCAAAATTTAAGGTACTGTTATAATAGTTTGTTTCAGATACTAATTTGTGTAAATTATTTATTTGATTTTTAATTTCCGAAAATAATACCTTAGCTTATTATAAGGGTGTTGAATCGACAAAATGCATCTATGTTATTCAGATTATTGTCTATTTCAGAGATTTTCATTTAGCAAAGTAGTGACATCTAATTGACATGTTCGTTTATTGACAAACATTTTGATATTTATAGTGTCCAAAGAAGCTTCGTTGTCAAAAATTTTCAATCATCATGTGTTTAGTTCAGAAGAAAAGACGAGCTGATCGCACTACAAATAAATACGGTTCATACCTTCATCAAACGGAGAAGATAGATATTAAATCTCTACACAAGAAATTTTTGCAAATATATTTTATGGGCAATTCAGCATAAGTAAAAGTCCGACCGTTTTCAGCCTTGGCGGCCGATCTCAATTGAGATCAGGCAAGTGCGCAAGACATATTATAGTGCACAAGTGTGCGCGCAAACACAAGTGCACTCTCTATTCCCTTACTCTCATAATTCGGTGAGACGGCAATCTGACATGACCGATGAGAGATCGGGCGCAGGACCACCGGCTTAACGTGCTTTCCGAGGCACGGGCGTTCAACCGCCAACTTCCTAAGTCCGGGCTGAAAAACAAAGAAAAACTCACACAAATTTTGCCCGACCCCGGATTCGAACCGGGGACCTCTCGGTCCTAACGCAGCGCTTGCTACCAATAGACCAACGAGGCCGTTCAAATTCAGCATAAGAATCAGTATTGATCAGCGTTGTGCACAACAATTTGGTGAAGATATACACATCCTGTCCTTATCTGTTCGTGTTAATTCTTTGTACTTCTTTTGTCTGTCATATATGTGTGTTTTTGCTTGAGTTTTGTGTTTTTTATTGATATAATTTGTTGTATACCTATTAGTGTAATGTTATGTGGTCAATAAACGATTTCTATTCTATTCTATATATTGTGGAACAACTTCACACATTTTGACACAATAGGGTAGTTACCAAAGTCAAACTTTACATACGATTTCACAATTCATAGTAAGACACAGGTAAATTAATAACATTAGTCAAATCGAAATTAAAATATCTGACGAAATGAGACAATAATAGACATTTGAAGTTTGGTGGGAAAATCCATTTTAACAGTGCGAAAATTCTTCAAAAATGCTATGCCATCGTATAAAATACAAAATTAGTAGTAACTTTTACTAATAAAATATATTCGTAAACACAACATTTGATATAGCTACTGCACAAAGTTCTTACGATATGCATACAGTATTTATTTATACACGTTGTGACGTCATAGTGTGCTGCGTCATTTGTATGAAGCGATTTGAGCTCGCCCAAATGATGTGCTATTGAAAATGTTTCAACTATCTCGGGGAGTTTTCCAAATATCAAACCATTCTTTTAACAGTATACCTTCCTCATCCAGCTATATCAAAATAAACATATTGTAATATTGGGTAGAAAAAGTTAGCAAAAATCGATATCAAGCATTAATAAAATTATTGTTAGCGCGGTTGAATTGCCATAGATTACTAAATAAGCCATGCGAAGTATTTGCCATTATCCTTATTTACCTTGAAAGTAGGCAAAAACTATGTCGAATAAATTTTGTTGCGCCAAATGATGTAATTTTGGATTTGGGGAGCCCTATGTCCCGCTGTGGACCGGAATGGGTCGATGATGATGATGAAATGATGTCATTTGAAAGCAATTATTGTATTGCTGGATATGAGTAAAAAATATGAGATGAGTAAAGTTCTTCTCAGTTATGACGAGACCAGGGAAGTTTAATATGGAGGATATTATGGATTCCAGTTCAAATTTAAAAGCTACTTACTCATACCACAACAACGACAACTTTCAGCTATAAAAAGCATATATATAAGTATAATTGAGAGACTCCATCCTTATTTGAAGTCGGCTAACAAAATAAAGTAGTGCATCAAAGCTACGTTAAGGCGGTACGAAGTTCGCCGGGTCAGCTAGTATAACATAAAGTTCGAACTGAGAACCTCCTTTTTTGAAGTATTTAAATAAATCATCGTCATCATTATCATCATCAACCCATATACGTCTCCACTATGAAGGCACGGGCCTTCCCTAAACTAGGGCGATAAGGCCTTAGTCTTAGTCACGCTAGTCAGGTGCGGGTTGTTTAACTACACAACCTTAGAATTTGTTCGTAGGTGTGCAGATTTCCTCACGATGTTTTCCTTTACCGATAAAGCGTCGAATAATCGTACATATGAATTTCAAATTAGAAAAACATTGCTACGTGGTGAGGTTTGAACTGGCGACCTCTTACATGGCAAGCAACGACCATAAACACTCGGCCATCGTGTTAATCATACGCTCCCCCGCAAGTCCGGTGACGATGACAAGGCTACTCCAAGCCATCATCGTAAGTCAGTTAGGAAAAAAACTCTGCCATTGATGCTCAATTTAAACAGACAGACAGACAGACAACAAAGTGATCCTATAAGGGTTCCGTTTTTTCCTTTTGAGATACGGAACCCTAAATATAGAACATTCTAATCTGTCCATCAAAACATAGCCTCATTGCCCCTTCCCTCCGCACGCACAGTGGTTTCAACCGAGTAAAAACGACGCCAAAAAAAATAGCAAACGCTCGTCGGTCCAAACGCAGGCCCTAGTGGCAATCCACAATTGTTAATTTAATTTGCAACTGAAGTTACTCACTTTTCGCTATTTTGGCGACCGATGTTTTATTTCGAACTAGCCGCCCGCGACCTCGTATGCGTGGAGTTTTGGTTATATTTTCGATGATATACAATATATTTCTGACTGACTCGGTAGAACAGTTGTTAGTGACTCTGGCTGTGGCGGTTCCAAGAGTCGTGGGTTCGATTCCTTCTCGGGATAAATTGGGTGATGAACATCGGTGTTTATTCCGTGTCAGGGTGCGTTATTTATATAAGTTTATTTGTGTATCCTCTGTGTTTATTCGTTACACAAATACTTAAGCTACTTACCACGGGATCAGATCGATGTATGTGATGCTGAGAAATTTTGATTATTACGAGTGTCTGTATGAATTGTAGCCTATGTGTTCTTCTTCATATGATACATCTTTTTATATAGTATAATGTGAAGTTTCGTCAAAATCCGCTCAATGGTTTTGCGTAAAAAAGTAACATACAGGTTACAAACACATATTATCCTCTTCGCCCGAATACAGTGCTGTGAGCGGACGTGTTACACTTTTTTATTCAAAAATCGAGAAAGTGTGCATACAATATTATCCTCTAAAGTTAACAGTCTTAAAGGCTCAACTCTCTTAAATACTTCATTAGTATAAAATAAAAATAAAGACGGTCGAGCAGAGAGCGGCGCGCGCGGCGGCATCGAGCAGCGAGCGCGGGGACCTCTTTCTTCACCCCTCGGATAAAAGACGGAAGCGATTTTTTGGCTCTCTCCCTCGCCGCTTACGCCGAATCACCGAAGCGCCAGTGAGTCTTTCATTCATTATCCTATTCACTCGCGAGCAAACTAATCTACAGCTCAAGATACACTTGACGGAAAGCACTTCTGTATGGGAGCGCCGATCCTGTCCAATTTAATTTGACACCTGAGCGCTTCCTAATAGCAGTACGTTTCTATCTATAGCAGACGGAAAGCGAAATAGTACTAGATCGTCGATCGCGACCAGATAAGTTGGAGCTCTGCATATTCTTGAGTATTTAAACGACTTTCGCAACTATTTATCACTTTATAAAAAGTAAAAGCTTAATTTTAGCACATATTAAACTTAATTGAACTGATTTTAAGCTATATAATCATGGATGATAATTTAAATAGTGCTGTCCTAGACAACTCGGAATTTAATATGTCTGTTGGAAATTACTCGGAACCTGATGACAAGTCTACCCCGCCAAACTTCATTACACAAAGGAAGCAAAGAGAGGAATGTGCGTCTCAAAGTATGACTGTGGCAGGAAATCAAGTGAGCGAGTTACACGACTTTAAGGAGGAAATGCGTAAATTGATGACATATTTTGCGGCCACTCAAAACTCAGAATTAAATAATTTAAACTCAACTCTTAAAGAAATACAGCAATCTAACCGTAACATTGAGGCCTCTGTTGAATATCTGAAGTGTCAAAACGACGAATTCAAGCAGCAAATATCATCACTAGAGACACAAATTAAAGAGGATCGAGATTACATCATATTTCTTGAAAACAAATTAGAGGAACAACAAATAACAATGCGTAAGCAGAATTTTGAAATAAAAAATGTGCCTAAAATGGAAAATGAAACGAAACAAGACCTAGTCAACATGGTCCTTCACCTCTCCGAGACCGTGGACTGCAAAGTAAACAAAGGTGATATCAAGGACATCTACCGGGTGCGTCCTAAAAATCCTGGTCAGAAAAACACACCTGTTATAGTTGAAACTACATCAGTCCTACTGAGAAACGAGTTATTAAGAATGACAAAATCTTTCAACATTAAATACAGGACCAAATTATGTGCTAAACACCTCGGATTTAAAACTAGTGAGGACCTTCCGGTTTTCCTGTCTGAACATCTGACACAAAAAGGTGCACGGCTGTACTTCTTGGCCCGGGATCTTAAGCAGTCAAAGGGATACAAATTCTGTTGGGTATCCTATGGGAGAGTATTCGTTCGGCAGGACGAACAGTCGCCTGTTATCTTAATTACTAGTGAAAATCAGGTACAAAATTTAATGTTAAAACAATGACTATCTTTTTTTATACATTACGCTTGTTACTTTATCTGCCAAATTAATTATATTACTTTAAATAGAAAAGTCTACTTGTATAAACCAAACTTATTTTGTTTGACACTATCCGTATTCTTCGCCTATCAGTCATTGAAAAAATGTATTATTATTTGCAACTACACCTTATATACACTAAGTACCAACACATGCCAAACTCACAAGTACCACCACTCACAAAAATCAACAACACAAGTCTCCACAAAATATACACACAAACACAACAAAATACAAAATATACACATTTATACTGATTATGTTACCAGCTCACTTTTCACTTACCCATCTACACAAATGAATTTTCTCATACTGCCTCACCACTACACACTACTAAGACCCCAACACGCGCACATACAAACTACTGACTCAAAGAAACATTACATACTCCTTTGCTTGTATAATTCATTACTATTTATACAAAACACCTTGTTAAATATGACTTGCTTACCACACTTCCCATTACATAATGAATGACACAGTACAAACAGTAATTGAAATAGACGATATAGAAATAGCTCGCTCCTTCCGATGTGAACCTTTGAAACTCAAAAACAACCTACAGGTTAAAAAAAATGATTTTACTATAATTTCACAAAATATAAGAAGTATCTATAGAAACTTTGATGATTTCTTGCTTACACTAGCCTGCTTAAATTTCGCAGTAGATGTAATAGTTTTGACTGAATGCAGGATTGCTAATAATAAAGCTTTACCCACTATACCTAATTATAATATAAATTATACTAAACATAGACTAAATCAGAATGACGGAGTGATTGTGTACGTAAAAGCTACATTAAAGCATATAATAAGAGAAATTAGACTAACCGAAGCATCCTGCCTAGAACTTGATATTTTAAACAACAAAGTTTTATGTATTTATAGATCTCCTTCAAATACAAATGCGGAAAATTTCATCAACTCTTTAGGCGCACATTTAGACACAATAGACAAATCAAATAAAAACATTATAATTACAGGAGATATTAATATTAACATCGCACTAAAAACTGAAGAACCTCCACTAGAACATAAAAATAGATTACATTATTTAGATACCTTAGCTATGCACGGAATTCTAGCAGGTCACACCATACCGACCAGAGAAAAAAACTGCTTAGACCACTTTATGATTAAAATTAATAAAATCAAAACCATGGCTACTATAGCTGTGCTACTAACCTCAACTACTGACCATTATACCACAGTGATATCTCTTTCAAAAGTGAAATTCCATCCAACTGTACCTAAAATTAAAACTAAAATAAATTACGAAGAGGCCTTAACTCAACTAAAACATAAAAATCTATCGAATCTCCTACATTGTGAGGATCCTGATGCAGTGATAGATGGATTGATACTCGCTTTAACTATGACTATAAAAGAAAATACAGTTGTAACTACAATCCCAAAAAGAAACCGAATTATCAAGCCATGGATCACCCCAGGTCTGCTGCGTTGTATTAGAAATCGTAATAAGTTACAAATGCAAGCTCGACGTGATCCTTTCAATGAGCTGAACAAAATAACATTCATCAGATACAGAAATTTCTGTAATAATTTATTAAGAAAACTTAAAAGAAATTATGAAAAAGAACTCCTTGCAAATTCTGTAAATAATAATAAACTGCTATGGAAAAATATTAAACATATAACATATACAAATAAATCAAATAGTACAAATCCTGAATTATTAAATATTAAGTCTTCTCCTACACAGGCTGCTAATTTTGTTAATGAGTATTTCGTGAATATTGGCAGACACTTGGCTCAAAAAATACAACCTGATCCATGTGAATCCTCGGATTATCTGAAAAACCTACCTTCTCAACCAAACTCATTTGTCCTACTACCTACAGAATTTGATGAAGTTAATAGCATTCTAATGAACTTAAAATCTAATAGTGCCCCTGGATGGGACAACATACCGACCACATTTCTGAAACTGGCTAAATCCATAGTGGTCCCTATCATAACGCATCTAGCTAACCTATGCTTTAATAAAGGTATCTTCCCAGCAGCACTCAAACGATCAATTATAACTCCGGTGTACAAGGATGGAGACAGAGACAGTGTTAATAACTATAGGCCTATATCTGTCCTACCAGCAATCTCCAAAATCATAGAGAAACTGCTGAATACAAGGCTCCTTAATTTTATGAATAATTATAACATATTATCAACTTACCAATTTGGCTTCCGTAGAGGAGATCGACTGAGGATGCAGTATCTGCACTAAGTACCCTAGTAGCTGAACAATTAGATAACCACAACAAGTGCCTACCAGTATTTCTCGATTTAAGAAAGGCTTTTGACACTGTCTCGTTTCCCATTCTTCTACACAAACTAGAAAGGATCGGTGTTAGGGGTATACCACACAAACTCTTTCAAAGCTACTTATCGCAAAGAATACAAAACGTCAAACTAGATAACTTTATAAGTGAGGGCATGGAGGTGACATACGGTGTGCCTCAGGGTAGTGTCCTTGGCCCTACGTTATTTTTAATATATATTAATGACTTGTGCAACATGTACATAGACAACGCAAAAATATATTCGTATGCCGACGACACTGCCGTCGTCTTCTCTGGTAGTTCCTGGGATAGTATTAAGGGTGTTGCTGAGAGGGGTTTGGCAAGAGTGAGCAAATGGCTAGAATATAATCTACTAACATTAAATACTGATAAGTCCAATTTTATTTGTTTTAGTATTTATAATAACACACAACCCAGCGGAAATTACGAACTAAAAATACATAACTGCGTCACTACAGCACAACACTCTAGTTGTAACTGCCCCGTAGTTAAAAAGGTTGCTAAATTCAAATATTTGGGGGTTCACATGGACCAGCGGCTTTCATGGTTCCCTCAACTTGAACACGTTGGGCAGAGAATCAGGAAGCTTGTGTGGTTTTTGAAATCTTTGAGACATGTGCTGCCACGAGCACCCATTACTGAGACGCGTGATCTTCTTAAAGAAATCTATGTGTCTTTAGCTCAATCAATCATGAGATACTGCATCACAATATGGGGTGGTGCTATAAAGACTAAATTTATAAATGTGGAACGCGCCCAAAGAAATCTGATTAAGACAATGTATTTTAAAAAAAGAAGATTCCCTACTGAGCAATTATACCAATTAAGTAAACTTTCGACGGTTAGGAAGCTATATATAGCTAGTACAGTTCTAAAGGTACACAGAACCTCTAGTTATAAGCCAAATATAAATAAAGGCAGAAGGAAAAAAAATGTTGTAGCTATACCAAAAACAAACACCATATTTGCGGATAGGCAGTTTTACAAACGTTCAGCTGTTCTGTACAATAAAATTAATAATAATGTAAGTATACATAGCAACTCATACGTCGAGTGTAAGAATATCGTCCGTGATTGGTTGGAGACCAAGAACTATGATGAAATCGAGGGGTTGCTGGCTGGCTCCCATTAGTCAAACAAACAGACACACACACACATACGCACAAACATATGCACACGCGCGCGCACACACACACACACACACACACACACACACACACATACACACACACACACATACACACGCACACACACACACACACACACACACACACACACGCACACACACACACACACACACACGACCATATATCTTTGTATCCTTGTAACAGTGTAATATAGGAAATAAGTTAAAGAGACTGAAGAGCGGAGTCGCCTGACACAAGCTCAATAGCTTAAAAGGCGGCTCCAATCCCTAATGTGATAAGATTGTAATTATTTCAATAAAGAGTTTTTTCATTTTTTCATTTTTTCATTTTCATTATCCTAAAGTACTTTACTAATCCTATCCATCTTTAGTAAAAAAATGTATATTTGGAAACTGGTAAAAAGTAAAATTACTGCCATTTGTGCGTTGGGAGTGCATAATTGCGTTCTGGGTCGGCGGAAACAAGGCAACCACATGCGGGTTCATTTATTGTAATAACGCTTTTTCGCTTTTTGCAAAATATATTTTATGTCGTTCCGTAATTAATGATGAAAATAAGACTGTAAATGTAGTAACCATAAATACCATTCCAGTGTATTTATGGTAACGATGTGTTTTCTTTGTGTAAACAAAATCTTTTGTTTCGCACAATTTGTATCGTTATTTTAATGAACGAAAGAAATGTACTTATATACGGGTTTTTATTTTCAGATACTGTTGAAAACAATGAGGTAGTTACAACGTATTGAAAATGTCAGCTGTTCGAAAAAGAATAGTCATACAGATCAGAATTCTTAGTTATGACTGACATGACATGACAGGTCTATCACTGAATGACGTAAGCAGTTGATTTATCGTCTTTTAGAAATATCTATAAATATAACTATATACTTAATCTACGAGATCCCTTTGGGTATATCCTTACTAATATTATAAAGGTGAAAGTTGGGAAAAAAAAACTCTGCCATTGGAGAGGATTGGAAAGTTGGAGGATGTATGTATGGATGTTTGTTACTCTTTCACGCTCAAACTTCTGAACCGTTTTTCATGAAATTTAGTATGATGGTAGCTGGCACTTTGGAATAACATATAGGCTACTTTTTTTTTTAAATTAATAAGGGAGATTTTTTACGTGTTTGTCGATTTTTATAAAACTTGGTATGGAGGTAGCTGGCACTCCTGAGACACACCAACGCATTTTTTTTTAAATTCAGCCTCTATGGCGGTCATTGGGGGAGTGAAAATTAGTATGGGAGAACTTTTACGTGTTTATAGATTTTTATAAAACGTGGTATGGAGGTAGCTGACACTCCTGGTATGGAGAAGAGACACCAGCGCTACTTTTTTTTCAAAATTTAAACCCCATGGAAGTTATTGGGGGGGGGGGGGGAGGCGTACTATGGGAGAACGTTGACGGAACTTTCACTAATAAATAACAAATTTTACAAGGCATGTAGGCTATTTTAATACATCATTGCTACTAAAACCCATTAATACGCGGACAAAGTCGCGGGCGGCCGCTAGTTATACATAAAAACCTTCCTCTTAAAATCCTCTAACTATTAAAAGACCCCAAAAATACTTTGCGTAGTTTTAAAGATTTAAGCATACAAACATACATTCAGACAGACGCACGAAGCCACTTTACTTTATATTATGAAGTGATATTAGTTTTTTCGATAATAATACGTTTCCACATAACATTCAATATGATAGAGCAAAATACCGTTTCACATATCCAAAGTTGCATTTACCAACAAATAACTTCAAAAGTTATATTACAACGCTCTCTGATCAAAATGAAAAAAAAACTGTTAAAAAAATAATAGGTACTTAAAATTCGTTCTCCGTTCCAAAAAATAAACATAAGTCGCGATGTGATCAGCACCGGCGATTGCCCAATGGACCAAATATTTGTTTCAGCATTTTTTCCTTCAGTTTACATTTTTTCCGGTCGACTCACTGTATGGTCCACTGTGCAGAAAAAAACATGCTCACATTTTCAAGTGAAATTCACATTTTCTCTATATTTTTTTATTTTATTAAATAATATCAAATAACCGAGGGAAATTTATTGTCATCTTGTGTTTGACTGGTATAAACATTCAGTCTTTAAAAAAGCAATAAAAAGAAACAAACTGAATAATATATGTTCCCTGAAAATCGGTTGGCAACTGAAATTCTTGTGAATGTTAAAATTATCTGTTATTATTTCAGACTAGCATCCTTTTTTACCAATTCCGCTAAATTGAAACGGATTTCGTCTTACGTCTGAAAATATTATTTTTCCTTTATCTTTTTTTTTTAATTTAAAATGGTTAATTTTTTTTTCAACGAATAAATATCATTTATTTGAATAAATATCAATTATTCTGATAATTGCACATTATAATGCTATTCAGTACATTGAAAACTGTATAATATGGTTTTACATGCGATAAAAAGAATAGAAAATACATACTGCCCGACCAATCATGGTCGCGAGCGAACTGTAACTAGCCAGTGTTTAACACAACTCCCAGTCATCATAATATTACAGAACCGTATTAAATAGCTGTATAGGATTAGTTCATCTCCAAATCTGCTTAGTTAAGAGCATAGTGTGTCGCGATCGAGTTCGTAGTGATAATGTAGGGGATAGTGGTAGTGGTGTCGTGCGTAGTAAAAGACCAAGAAAGAGGGTAGACCGATATGTCTGCCCTTAGACCTACCGTCATTCTCGCAGTCCTACAGTTCAACCGTGATCATGGCGCTTGCAACAGTGCCGAAATATCGGGAGCTCATTAAAACAAAACAATATGGTAAATATCCCGGACAGATACAGTTTTCTAAAACATGTTAACCTAGCTTTAATTAAATACATCAACATTTTACATTAATTGAGCTAGCACCCTTCTCTATTTAAATTGACTACAGTTTCTACATACACTATCGTAAAAAAATAACACTATTAAAAGATCTGTCCGTTGAATCCCTCAATCCGGATGAAAGATTATTCATAATAAAAAATCCGCCATACCCATTGTATCGGCCGATAGTTTCAGAAACATGCAATCCAGTTAATTCGCATTTCAATTATATGGAACATGCAATGGAGATTTAAATTTTAAAATATCGCCGGGCGGACCGTGGATTAAATTTTTGGGTGGCAACCCCGGGCGTTTTAACATGTCCATGATTTGATTCTGGAGTAATCAGCGAAATATCGGAACAAAATTGTTTTACCTGAACGCTCCGATTGTTTTTACATTAATTGATGCCTTGTCGATTGCTTTTTCCGTATAATTGATAGCAATGTTAAATCTGAGACAGACTTGTTCATGTTTGATCGAAGTATTGACTTTAATGTGATCTCATATTTATTTTACATATTTTTATTTGCATTCTATATTCTTTTATTTGAAATACCTATATTTAATTAAATAAAACGTAATAAAAGACTAAGCTGAGTAATTTTTAAACAGAAAAAGGCACCTAAACTTGACTCAACCAGGACTTGACACTGAGATCTTTCAGTCCACCAGACGCCAGACACGGCATTTGCCACCAATAAACTATCAAGACAAGCAAAGTATATTACACTACAAAATATTATCACCGATTGCATTAACGGCTCAGAATCGGCCATCAGAAAAAAAACAAGAATTTAATTAATAATTTAATTATAGAAGTACAAAAATTGCATTAATCACCTTACCAATGAAAATCGGCAGCACAACCTTTAGCACTCTTTTGGAATCTAACAATATTCCTCTCATCAGAATATATCAAACTATTGTCTTTATCGAAAGCTAAACCGAAAATATTTTTCACCTCCACAATCCGTTTAAATTCACCATCGGTTCGCACGTATATTCCGAAATTAGTACAAACATATAACACACCATCATTGTCTTCTACAATTTGTCTAACAGTCAGCAGATCACTCACAGTATCAATAATAGCTTGTACCCCATCTAATTTATAGAAACCTGTTTTATTAGAAAAATAGACATCGTGGTTGGGTGCCACATAAAAATTGTCGACTTCAAATTGCTCAAACTCACTCACTCTGGTAAACTTCCCATCTATATCTATATACAATTTCTGGTCAGGGTAGCTGATGTAGAAGAGATTATCCTTGAAGTACAAAGCCCAAATGTTATTTCCTTTTTCTTTGTAGAAGTCAGCTAGTTTCGTTTGCATGTTGAATACGTAGATTCCATCGCTGCCTCCTAGAAAGATTTCATCGTTGGCTTGATCTATAGCTACTGAACAGCCTCCTCTTATTCCTGCGATGACCTGGTGTTCTTTGGTGTCCAGATTTATGGTCGCCAATTGGAAATCAGTATCAGCGTATGTATCCGGTAAAGAGTAACTGAAGAACAATGTGTTTGTTGACTTGTGCAGAGCTAAATGGTAAGGTCTTCCAACGTTGGACAAAATTACTTCTCTCTCGTACCAACTTCCGTTGATGTTCAACCGATCACACGGCCCGTCTGGTACCGATATTGCAGTAAACGAGATAGTTAATAAGAGAAATTCCACGAGCATTTTGAATTATTAATGAATTTGCTAATTAAACCAGCGCCGTTACAAAAGAATTGTTAATGAGCTTCAGTATTTCCAGATAATTACAATTTCGCAATTATTAAAAGCAATTTTCAATCTCTGCTACTGTATCTACTCGGCTATCAGATTTGACAATGAGATAATTGTAAGTATATGAAGTTCGATTACAATGTGTGTTTATAAAACAGGCTAAGACTGCTAATAACATTGTTTCGTTCAAACACATCTGAAAATTTGTTGATAGATTTGAGAACAATTAAGTTATGACGTTTCTAATATAAATGTTCCCGATGAAAAGGTACACATTTGTGAGAAACCTTGAATTATTTATAATATCTTTTCCTGACTTTCAACTACTTAGGAATACTGTCTAGGCTATGCTCAATTGTTACAACCAACCAATACGTGTAATGACAGTTTTATGTTTGTGTACCATAATTAATTATTAATTAATTTAAAAAAATGGTTGACAGATTGTCACTGGCCATGCGTTTACAAAAAATATGCGTTTCTTCCATTTCCCTTCGTTCATTTTGAATAATTTTTGATAACTCATTTGTTAGCTTCTACTCCCGAAACTTATTATGCTTTAGAAATGGCATCCTTCTTGACGAAAGGTGAGAATGCAGCAATGTTTCATATAATTTATTTAGCTTCTAGCTAATTTGGTGTCAAATCTCTTGTGACTGGTCTTCTCTCAGGAACGTGGATGTTCTTTAACTAATAATCAAATCTCTGAACGTCTTTTCTTCCATTTCAACCGGTGTGTTCAGCGCTGGATAACATACGTGGTGATTGTCACTCGGTATTAACCTGTAAATGGCTCCCTGGTCCGAATATATGATCTGATCTCTTTCATCAAACGCCAGTCCAAATGCCTGGCTTATGTCGGCTATCTTCCTAATCCTATGATATGGTTTATCTTCCATATAAACTCCATCGCTAGCGCAGAAGTATGTGTCACCGTAGCTATCCTCAACAATCTGCCTTATAACTATTTCGTCACTCAAAACTATAGCATCCTTTTTAGGTTTCTCCACTTTGTATAGAGCTGTTCTATTTGAAAAGTATATGTCCAATTGTTTCGCTATGAAGAAGCAATCGATTTCGATATTGGCAGCTTCGGATACTGGCACGAAATCATCGTCTTGGTAGACATGGAGTCTTTGAGTAGGATACTCGATGTAGTAGAAGTTTCTCTTGACAAAGAGGCCCCATATGCTTTTGCCTTCTTCGGCGAAGAAGTCAGCTGATTTGGTGAGGAAGTTGTATTTGTAGATGCCGTCGTGGCCTCCGAGGTAGATGTCATCGTTTCCGGCGTCGTAGGCGATGGCGTAGCCTCCAGGGACACCTTTGATGTCTGTGCACTTCCGCTTTTCGATTTGGCACGTAGTTATCGTGAAGTCTACGTGAGTACCATTTTGGACCTGTAAAAGTGTATTAAATTACGTCATATATAACTCAATGAGGGCATAAGGAGAATCTGGTGTAATTTTTTTATTATTGGAAAGCAAGGCACTATGCGGAGGGAAATGATTGTTAATTTGACACAATTTATAATAAAGTTTGCATATGTATACTATAATGGATGTATATAATATATCCTTCGCAGTTTGCTGATCTTCTTTGAGATCAACTGCTCTATAGCTTTAATGAGTGGGGCAATTTTTTTAATATCGGTTCTATTACCTGAGCTGCTCTTATTTTGTCGTATCTATTGTATTGTAATCCTATATTTTGTAGAAATTACACATAATAAATATTCAAAGATTACCCTTTGTGTTTACGCAAAATAAAATCATTACTAAGTTAACCACACGTTCTACATAACAAGGATATAAATAAAGAGTTTTATGTTGATCACAAGTGCTTATCGCGACTCTAAGAAACATGTTACCAAGACATAAAAACAGGATATTTTTATGATCTCGTGTAAAACGCGAAGCTTTTATTGCGTTATGAAAATGTAGTGTGTAGGTAACGTCTATGTAAATATAGAACATAAAAAGTGGACTGGCCATTTGTAGTAGGGCACTCGAGGGGATTACTATATCTCTATGTAGGTTTTCTACATACAAATCTTTCTAGACCTAGACTAAATTACATTTAGCTCTTTCTCTTATGTAATTGGTTTGTTGAAGAGAATGAAATGAGCCGGTATCTTCAAATTAAGCTACAGAAGCTCAGCAATATGAATAGTTCCATCTTTATTTTCGGTAGTGACCAATTGTTATATTTATGTCGGACCGATTTTGGCCATGGCGACCGATCTTCCGAATTTCTTTACAGATAAACTCACACAAATCTTGCCCGGCCCCGGACTCGAACCGGGGACCTTTCGGTCCTAACGCAGCGCTTGCTACTTATAGACTAACAAGGCTTTTGCCGGCCGATTTCACACAACTCCAACTTCTTCATCGGTGTGGATGTTTCCTCACAATGAAACTTCACCATGAGACCGTCAAATTTGACAACACACTGGTACGTGACGGGGTTCGAACTGGCGATCTCATGTAGAAAGTGGCCATAACTACTCGACCATCGACACTATTGGGTCACATTATCAAAAAAAAAATATTTTTTAAATCGAACTCACGTACCGTATGGCTAAAAAACAGCAAGCCAGAGAACTTATGCACCACCAAGTTGTAGGGCCTTCCGAGCCCAGCCACAATGACTTCCCTCTCGTAATACACGTTGTTGAAGATGATTCCGTCGCAGGTCACCTTTTCACCACGAAACCCTCGAAGGAGGGCCAGAGAGAGGACCAGAGTGACGATTGCCATTGGTGCTGGAACATAGATAAAAAAAAATATATATGACACATCACATTGTCTGATTTGGAGCTTTGTATTACTTTTTAAACTATTGCATAGCTTTTATCGCGGGCTTTGAGCGCGACGACCGAACCAAGAAATTCCGTAACGAAAAAAACCTCACCATCGTCTAACGTCGTTTCCGTTCGGTAGACTTCGGCACGGTGTTTGTGTGCGTGCGGTTAGACGTATTGTACGACTCTACGAAACTCGCACGAATCGAAACGAGCTGCTCCGAAATCGGACGATGCTATGCAATAGGTTTACCGCGGCAGTCTCCGAGTGCCACACGTATTTTTAACGGAGAAGGAAAACATCGTGAAGAAACCTGCACACCTACGAAGAATCTTAGGTTGTGTAGTCAACCAACCCGCACTTGGCCAGCGTGGTGGCCGATGATATTCCTTTTTTTAGAGTTCCATACCTAAAAGGTAAAAACGGGGCCCTATTACTAAACCTCCGCCGTCCGTCTCTCCGTCTGTCTGTCATGTTGTATATCATAAACCGTGATAGCTGGAAAGCTGAAATTTTCACGAATGATGTATTTCCGTTCTCACTGTAACATCAAAAATTGAAAAAGATAAAAAGGGGACCCCATACAATAAACGTGTTTTTACTTTACATAATTGGTACGGAACTGTTCGTGCGCGATTCCTAATTGCACTTGGCCGGTTTTTTTCTTATGATGTATGTCTTTATGGATCATATTATACGCAAAAATTTTGGAATTTTTTAGATAATTCAATAGAATTTAACTATTCCCTCCCTCCCCTTTCCACTCCCGAACGACACGTGCTGGACAGCGCTGCCATCCGCATACAATGCAGGCGCTTGTGGCCCGGACTAAGAGGTTTAGCTCCTCATTTCTGCCCCGTGCAATTAAGGCATGGAATGCCCTTCCAGCTCATGTTTTCCCTCCCTCCTATGATCCCGGGCTCTTCAGGCGGGGCGTGAAACGGCATTTAAGCAGGCCTTCAGGGTGAGTGTGACAGGCTCAATACGATCTATTGTGCCTGTCGACCTCATATTTGGATCTCGCTACCGCTTACCATCAGGTGGAGTGAGGTCATCTTGTTAGCCTTTTTAAAAAAAAAAAGAATTGAACCTACCAACCATAAAAAATATTTTGCAACCTAAAACTGCAGCCGTAACTCTGTTATCAGAAGCATCAGAATATCTAAAATCAAAGTTTATAAAAACGCCAATTCAGTAAAGTATTCAAAACATATTTCAAAAGTTACAAAATATATTTACGAACGCGTTCAACCAATCATAAAATAAAAAACTGCATAAAATTTTCTCGTTTTAAAAAAGTTACTCAACAAATCCATTTTATACAGCATGCGAAATTCAAATAATTGGATTAAAGACGCGCTAAAATATAGAAATCGGTTTAAATTTCGTACGATTCGTGCAATTGGGAGCACTCTATATGCATTGGATTGAGTGGAGACCAATAGAGAATTGTGCTATTCACACAAATAGAGCGGTTAAGGGGTGACCACACTCTCTGAAACACATTCATGTGAATAAAAACTAGAAATACTAGTCGACTTTTGAAATTTCGCCTTTAATTTTGCTTTCAGTCCGTTGTAGATTAAAGTCTGTAGGTTAAAAGTAGATCATTACCATTCTAGACTATCTGTGTACCAAATTTCATTAAAATCGGTTCAGTAGAATATTTGTGCAAACACGTGACCACTAGGCCTGTAAAGAGCTCTACAAAAGGTACGGAGGTTTTGTTTAAATTATGCACATCGTAAAAATATTATAAAAGTGAATGTTTATATGTGCGGATTTACCTCTTTCGCGCAAAAACTACTGAACAGATTTTAATTAAATTTTACAATTATATAGTTGATATATCAGAATAACACATAGGATACTATTCATAAAGATATATGTATATTGTATTATATCCACACATACGAACATTCACATTTAAAATATTGTTACGTTGTGCAACTGCCTCGTTGGTCTATTGGTAGCAAGCGCTGCGAAAGAACAGAGAGGTCCTCGGTTCGAGTCCGGGGTCGGGCAAAATTTGTGTGAGAACCTCCGTACAAATGTGCACCATGCCTTACCGAACCAAACAAAACCGTACTCGTACATTTCGTAAGTCGCCAATTCACTTCGACACAATGTTTATTTTTCACACAATGGACCGGACTGGTCTCAGTACGGACGCGATAAATCAAGACAAGTCGGGTAACAATGCTAGTTCAAACTGGTCTTTTTGCTGATGATATATCACTGAGGTCTTTTGGCGAGTACTGTACATATGTAAGTAGTTACCTAAGTAGAACAGAGTAGCGATGGATTAGTGTATTTATGCTTCTAAGACGGTGGACTAAACTAGATTTTTGCCTGCGACTTTGTTCGCATAGTTTTTCGCTTAAATCATTAATACCAATACAGAAGTCGGTTACTAATCCTTTCTGAGTCTCTAAGCTGTCTCTGTAATATTCAAATCGGTCCAGTAAAGCAGTCTAAACAATATGTTTAGAATAACAATACACGCGAGTTTAATCCGTTAAATTATTTCAAGCATATTATATGAGTTTTTCCAACCGACTACCACCTTCCTATGGCTGTTACCCATAAGATTTATATTATACTAGCTTTCCGCCCGCGACTTCGTCCGCGTAGAGACGTTTAACGGGTAAAACATTACTTCCTTATAGCGCAGTCGGTTAAAAAGTAGCCTATAACATTTTCTAGACTCTGAACTATATCTGTACCAAACTTCATTTAAATCGGTTCAGTACTCTATGCGTGAAAGCGTAACAGACAGACAGACAGACTTACAGACTTGACAGAGTTACTTTCGAATTTATAATCTTAGTAAGGATTTATTTAAGATTTCAATAAACATCTAAAACCTTACCTAACTAAGCGATTTCGGAAATTATCGCTTATAACCAAGAGAAAAAAGAAATAGGTAAATCTACTCGTATCTACCTATATGACAATGGTACAGCTACACATTCACTCGCACATCCAAACGCCACAATACACCCGAATCGAAAACCACGCTAAACTCGGTAGCAAAGTCAAGAACGGTAACTTTTTCAATCCAACACAGGTATAAATCAACAAATTTCTACCAACTCACCGCACTACTTCAATACATGTTTCCCGAGTCGCCTAACTGAACGTGGTGTATTCCTTGAATGCTATAAATCACTGAGTCCAGGCACTGCAGCTAAGATTGTTTATTTGTTGTTTAAACAACAATATACAAACAACTTTGTCATTGTATCTGTTTTGGAGTGTTGTTTAGTAACTTTTGGATTAAGTAATAATGAACAATGGAAGTGGAGTTTGGACGATTTAATACATCTGGGAGCGATGGCGGTGTCGCCATGTTTTTGTGTTAATTGAATAAATAATAAAAAAGTTTATTGAGAATGTTGTCAACCTTGAAATAGGGTAGATAAGTATAATTTATCGAAGTGCTATAGATAGTAAAGCTAGAAGATCATAATTAGTATTTTATCATGTAGTATTTTCATTTTAAAAGCATCCATGGCCGAGTGGGTAAGGTCGTTGCTTGCCATGCCAGAGGTCGCCAGTTCAACCCCGCCACGTACCACTGTGTTTTTCAAATTTGAAATTCGTATGTATACGATTATTCGACGCTTTAACGGTGAAGGAAAACATTGTGCGGTAACCGGCACACCTACGAAGAAATCCTGTAGTTGTGTAGTTGGCCAACCCGCACTTGGCCAGCGTTGACTAAGGCCTTATCGCGCTAGTTTAGGGTAGGCCCGTGCCCCAGCAGTGGGGACGCATCATCAGTCATCATGGGCAAATGCTGATAATGATGATGACGATCCATATTAATAGGGTTTTTTTAAGAAAACATACAACTCTTTTAACGGCGGCCATTTTGAAATTATCACTATTCATTCGCATGGTTTAAGAATCGTATTCATATCAAGAAACAACTTGTCTTAAAAAAAAATTAATTTAAGTACAATACATAAACAATTGTAGATTTCACTTTATTGAATAGATTTCAAATATAGTTTCCCTCTATCAAATACCGGACGAACTAATACCGTTTCGTAAACTGCTCTGAAAACGTAGCAATACGCGAATGAATTTTAATAGCTGACTCTACTCATTGAGTCTGAATTTCCACCAACATTTTATTGTGAAAACATTTTAGTTTTAGTGTTATTCGGATGCACAATGTTTTTTCCTTTGCTAATCCCCACAAAGGAGTATTTTCCGTGTGCCCAGTTAAATGCGAAAATGCAGGAGTGAGCCGGGAAATTAAACTTTGCCAGAGGTATATTTGGCAGGAGAGAGAGTAAGGATTAATTTGTAGTAAATTAATCCTTTACAACTATTTGACTGGTCTATCTAGCGAAAATAAAGCTAGGTTACATTCCTTGCATTGTTACTTGCAACTCTTCGGTATGAGCTTTATTCCAGAATGCTTGATTGATTTTAATTTGTCTTTGCATTGCATTATTTAAACATGTTCTTGTTAATCAGTGGCAGTGGTTTGAAAAGTAGTAATACATACTTTTAGCTATGGCACACCCAGACTGTATGACTTGGCTCATTTTACAATTTGTAACATGATTGTCGTTTAAAAAAAAGAGCAACTATCGAGTTTCTTGTCGGAGTCTTCTCGGTAGAATCGGCGTTCCGGACCGGTGGTAGAATCTTATTATTAATAATGTGACGATTTATAAGTGCATATAAATTGCCTATATAAATAAAGACATGTTGATTTTAATTTTGATTTTGCACGTTTGAGTTGGAATTAAATGAAGCGATCACGTTTACATTGGCAATAGTAACAGTATCTATTAAAAACGTGTCAAAACCGGATTCTTATTCGGAATGATCTCTTTCTCTTACTCTATTAAGAAACCACAACGATTGACAATGCGTTCCTTTCTCGATTCGATCTCGATCTCGATTCCTCGATTTCGAACGTCATTAAGACGTTCAGAAATAGCACAGCCCGAGACCACGTCGTCAGACCGTGTTGAAATGGTTTAAGAACGAAACCATCACATTTACGTAGCAAGATTTTACGAAGAGAAGAAAATGCAAAGTCCGTTAGCATTCAGTTTCACATCTGGAGGGCTACTTATAAAGTTTCGAGCTCGCTCCTATAGTGTCGAGGTTCGCTTCTTTGTCGCCCCTAATGAAACGAGCCCCATTTAAACTAAAACAATAGGAGGCGCCACTGGCGAAGCCTAATAACCGAATTTGTATACACCGAGGCTACAGAATTTATTTATTATCAAAATGTGTCAATAGAGACTTGTTTTAGGTTAAAAGCTACGTAGAATATAGATTACTAGCTTTTGCACGCAATTTCGTTAACTTAAAGATGTTTTGTTAAAGTGGAAACTTTGACTGGCTCGGTGGAACAGTGGTTAGTGACCCTGGCTGCCGGTTCTAAGAGTCGTGGGTTCAATTCTCATTCGGGGCAAACAATTGTGTGATGAACAACGGTGTTTGTCCATCGGTGAAATATTTATTTATTTAAACACATTACACAGTATATAAAAAGCGTCGATGGCCGAGTGGTTCAGGTCGTTGCTTGCCAAGCGAGAGGTGGCCAGTTCAATAGCTCAGCCCTTTTTAATTTAAAAATGCAATTGTACGATAATTCGACGATTTCACGGTGAAGGAAAAACATCGTAAGGAAACCTGCACACCTACGAAGAAATTCTAAGGTTGTGTAGTCGACCAACCCGCAGTGGGGACGTATATGGGCTGATGCTGATGATGATACATATTTTGGTCCGTAATATCTCGCGTTTTCTATCCAGATTAGTAGACTGTAGTGCATATTGTTAGCCTTTTTAATTTTTCAACAATAACACACCTAAAAAAACCATTACCATTCATTTTGAACCGCGCAAATGGATATAGCCAATAGTCTTTTTAGTTTCTCGTAAAATGAAGCAATGGAATAGCCACATTATCTTTTTAAGCAAATTCTCAACGTATATTTGGGTCGGACAAGCAAAAGAAACATAAAGAAAAGAGGTCGCTAAGAGTCTATTTTCACAGAGCACATTAGCATAGTGTCATAGTATACACATATAGCACAGCTCAATACCAATGTGAGACTCCACGCCTTGGCTCGTTTTTGCCGCAGCAGTGGTCTCCTCTTTAAGTGGGCTTTCAGGGTGAGTGCGACAGGCTCAATATAGTCTATTGTGCCTGTCAACCTCATATTTGGATCTCACTACCGCTTACCATCAGGTGGAGTGAGGTCATCTTGTTAGCTTAATATTAAAAAAAAATACATATAGTATGCACACGGTTGCGTATTTTAAAATATATCCTGGCGCTCCTATTCTCATGGGAGTGCCCCAGGGCTCAATTCTGGGACCTTTGCTGTTTCTGATTTATATAAATGACCTTCCGTATTTCACTGCAGACCTATGTGAGACGGTACTGTTTGCTGATGACACATCATTGATTTTTAAGGTTGACAGAGGTAAAAATAATTACGACGAGGTAAATAGTACCCTTTCACAAGTTCTTCAATGGTTTAATACAAATAATTTATTGTTAAATGCGAAAAAAACTAAATGTATGAGATTTACAATGCCAAATGTAAGACAAGTTGATACTAACATTATTGTAAATAACGAACTTGTAAAATTGACCGAATCTACAAAATTTTTAGGAATCACTATAGATGCTAAGTTACACTGGGGACCTCATATCTCTGTTTTGGCGGGTAGACTTAGTTCAGCTGCGTATGCAGTTAGAAAAATCAGGAATTTAACTGACGTTGAAACGGCCAGGTTAGTTTATTTCAGCTATTTTCATAGTGTTATGTCATACGGTCTTCTGCTGTGGGGGTCTGCTTCTGATATACAGACTATTTTTGTATTACAGAAGAGGGCTATCCGATCCATATATGACTTAAGATCGCGTGACTCCCTTAGAGATATTTTTAAAGACATAGATATTTTAACCGTAGCTTCCCAGTACATTTTGGACTGTATCTTATATGTTTACAAGAACATGAAATCATGTAATAAGAAATCGGATACTCACCATTTTAACACAAGAAATAAACATAGGCTTGCCGTTTCAAGGCTCAGGCTTCAAAAGACTGGAAAGTCGTTCTTAGGTTTAAGCACAAAATTGTTTAATAAGATTCCACAAAATGTTATTGATTTACCTTTTTATAATTTCAAACTTTTTATTAAGTCGTGTCTTGTGAAAAAAGCATATTATAAAGTAGAAGACTACTTAAATGATAAAAATCCATGGACATGATGAGCTGCTCGCTTGGACACCAATGAATTATGTAACTTGTGAATTTTTATGTAATATGTGATTAATTTATTTACAACTTGACGTGCAAAAGTATTTCATGTAAATCTATTTGCAGAATAAATTATTTCATTTCAATAAATTATTTCATTTCATTTCATTTCATTTCATTTCATTTCATTTCATTTCATATCGTTATAGTCTGCCGTCGTTGTGTATGTTCATTATGTGTCTTTTGATTAACGTAACTTTCGGTTTCTTGTGATACTTTTTCTTGGGAATAATAATGGTAATTCTATTCCTGTAGATAGAACGTTGTGGTGTGAAAGAAGATGTAGTGACTAGGGTTGAGAAAGGTATGCTTAGATGGTTTGGTCATGTTGAGAGGATTAATAAAAGACGATTAACGAAAGGAATATATCGAGGAAATATAAATGGAAATGTCGACAGGGAAAGGTCAAGAAAGACCTTCTATGACCAAATAGGTCAAATTTTGAAGAAGGGTCAAATCAAAAGTACTCGTAATCGACAAGCATGCATGAAGCGATTGACGGATGCGAAAGAAGCGAAAGTAATGTGCCAGGACCGTAGCACATGGCAGGAAGTGATTTTTGCCTACCCTCTGGGATAGAGACGTGATTTTATATAAGTATGTAGGTATAAAAAAATGCATCGCCAAAATGCATGCAAGTGCATAATTGCTGATATAACTGCAACTAACCTAGCTCAAGATAAAGGAACTCTGCCAAATGTGCCATCAAGCCAGTCACAATAACTGCAATCTCATCATCTCATCAGCCCATATATGTCCTCACTGCTGGGGCACGGGCCTACCCTAAACTAGGGCGATAAGGCCTTAGTCGACCACGCTGGCCAAGTGCGGGTTGGTCGACTACATAACCTTAGAATTTCTTCTTAGGTGTGCAGGTTTCCTCACGATGTTTTCCTTCACCATTAAAGCGTCGAATGATGGTACATATGAATTTCAAATTTGAAAAACACATTGGTACCTGGCGGGGTTTGAACTGGCGACCTCTCGCATGGCAAGCAACGACCTTAACCACTCGGCCATCGACGCTTTTTTGCAACTGCAATCTAGACTGGTATTATCATGAAGCATGGTGTACCCACAAAGTAACATTAACACCCACCCATTTCTCTTATTACACCTGAAGAGAAACGGGAGTAGCTAAAAATCAGCGCTATCTAGGATCCCTAGACTGACTGTTATTTTTATTTTGCACTAGCTGTGCCCGCGGCTCCGTTCGCGTACATTTCGATTTTTACAATTAGGTTTGTATGGGGGCCACGTCTTATCATAACTGGAGCTAGAATTTAAATAGCCTATTCTGTGTCCTAGATGTCTATGTGTTTTTACCGAATTTCATCAAATTCAGATCATTGGTTTAAGAGTTATGAAGGAACATACACACATACAAAAAAAAATTTTAAAAATCGTGAGATTAGTATCAGTATCGTATTATTATATTGAGCCTATAAACACAATATCTCTGAAAACAAACTAACTTACTCCATTACCGACCCTTACAGATTTATTATTAGTATAGATGTGTATGGAAAGCAATAAACGAATTTTATTATTATTTTTAAAAAAATCGCCGGAGCAAAGTATACTACATCTTCTCAAAGTTCCAAACCCCCCAAAGTGGGGGTGAATTTGTAAACCTCCCGTCGACACGTTATCGAAGTGACGGCCCTCTTTCATCCCTCTTGGCGGAGGCATCACTCAAACGTATCGATTCACAGTACCCTCTCTTTTGGGAGGTCGGAGGCTTTTGGAGGTCCTAAATCTTTCTACTCCACTTTTTTTACCATGCAATTTAATGAGGGTGTTCGCGGATAAGAACTTCACTAGATGGCAATACGTAGGCGTGAGGTCTAACTGCTTCGTGATTGGTGAATATTGACATGTCTGTCAATGTCACGTCAAAAATAACCAATCACGCTGCAGTTGGACCTCACGCCTACGTATTGCCATCTAGTGAAGTTCTTATACGCGAACACCCTCATTGCATGGTCCGTGAAAGAATTAGTTCTAATACTGAACTCTATACTGAAAATAAATATACAGTGTTTTAGTTTTGTCTAATATATATTTAATAAAAAACTAAGTTTTCGGATTAAGCTCATAAAACAGTTAAACATGGCTATCCCGAAATTTTCAGATTTCTATCTTCAAAAGGTAGACACCCACTGCCACAATCCGTATAAAGACCTAGAAAAAGGTCCTCTTAGCTAGCCTTAAAAGCCTGAAGCTCTTAGCCCTTAAGTTACAATTTCAACGCCTGACACAAACACTACCAACACTATTTGGACCCTAAGATCTGTCACAATCAAAACCCACTTGCAACGAAAAGGGTGCAAAAACTTACACTTAACTAAAACGTTATGGAAATCCCCGTTTAATATCCTAACTGCCCTTTTTCTGAAGAGCAGTGTTGCCAGGTACGCGGAGTTTGTCCAATTTTTGTAACATTAATATGATTAACTGACTAAGTAGCGTATTTTTTATTTATTATATAATTTACACAACATATAGTATGTAGTAGTAGAAATCTTCAAACTCAAAAAAAATACCTCTGTACCTTTTCAAAAACAGCACCCGCTTAACTATTTTGCAGATTAATAAATAAAAATCAGTCACAACATCATATGCGATGTTTTGATTCCAAGTTGCTTATACACAAACGCACTTCAATTGATAAATAACACACTGACACGGAACAAACATCGATTGCTAATTGCTTATACTAATCTGTACCTAACTATAATACTAATCTGTTACCTTACCATACGAGTAGAATCTATGATATCTATCCACATAACTTGATTGGCGGATTACTATAGTGGTCATCATTATCATCATCAGCCCATATAAGTCCCCTTTGCTGAGGCACGGGCCTACCCTAAACTAGGGTGACAAAGCATTAGTCGACCACTGGCCTAGTGCGGGTTGATCGACTAGGAGAGCAGGTTTCCACACGATATTTTCCTTCACCGTTAAAGCGTTGAATAATCGTATATATGAATTCCAAATTTGAAAAAACAGTGTGGTACATGGATTGGCGGGGTTTGAATTAGCGACCTCTCGCATGGCAAGCAACGACCTTAACCACTCGGCCGGATGGTAGTGCCTGACAAAAAAAAATACACGTTTCTCCTTCAGAAGAAAGAAATCGTAGCTAATATAATTCTCTCGGTATGAACATAACTCTTACTTTGCAGCGTAGACAGTAATTGTTGTGAAAGAATCCCTAGCAACACTACCATTACCGTGCAAACAGACGAATACTAGAACTGTAATACCTACGCCATAAGGGCGATAGTTGACTGGACATTAGTTCAGAGTATTATATGTAGAGTGGCTGGAAACGACAGTGGGTAATTGAATTGTAAATGTACCTTTTAGGTTTCTTTTTAGGTTTTAGGGCAGATTGTGTTTAAAATGTTCATTGGTTTTGGATTTTGAGTCCAGTGATTGTTCTCAATGGTTTTAATATACAGACAGTGACTTTTATCAAAGGGTACCATTGGAGGGGAGTGAAAAATATATTTAAAAAAAAAAACAAAATATCTGTGCAAATTAGTAAGAGCTACTCGTAATTTATGCAAAAACTACTAAGCAGATTTTAATGAAATTTGGTGATAAGTTAGCCAGCAGTCTAGAAAGGCCTAGAAAGGCGTTTTAATCGACTACGTTGGATGGATATGGATAAGGATGTAATAGTTTTTTATTACACGGTACACGACTTCATTTGGACAGCGAAAAGATATAAATCAATAAGAAACAGAATACATTATTATATCTATTGAAAACAAAAACGTTTAATATTTGTTTATTTTGTCTTTTATTACTAATGGTAAAAATAATCCCATAAAAAATTGCAGGAAATTACTGGCTCGATGGAATAGTGGTTAGTGACTCTGGCTGGCGGTTCCAACAGTAGTGGGTTCGATTCCCACTTGGCACAAATATTTGTGTGATGAACATCGGTGTTTGCTCCGTATCTGGGTGTGTATATGTATTTTTAAATATCTATGTATGTACATCAGTCTCTGACGGCCATAGTTCAAGCTCTGCTTAGTTTGGGGTCAGGTGACCGTGTGTAGAAATGACCCAGATGTTTACATACGAGTAATAGAGTTCAAATAACCTAATAAATCTAATTTATTATTAAGCTATTGCATAGCTTTTATCTTTGGCTTTGAGCGCGGCGACCGAACCAAGAAATTTCGTAACGAAAAAAACCTCACAATCGTCTAACGTCGTTTCAGTTCAGTAGACTTGTGTGCGTGCGGTTAGACGTATTGTACGACTCTACGAAACTCGCACGAATCGAGACGAGCTGCTCCGAAATCGGACGATGCTATGCAATAGCTATACCGCGGCAGTCCCCGAGTGCGACACGTCTTTTATTTCCCTTCCAGTACCTTTACTATCTTTATCCCACACCTAAAACCTAGAGGATGCTTCGCAAAAACCACGAATGAATGTGAGATGTCTGCCATTTGTCGTCGACGGTCTAATATGGCGGTGTAGTGCCCACAGTGTGAGATATTAATTCCGTATAATATAATATAATAAGTCAGGGCGGGCTTTGGTAGCGAATATCAGGGTAGGTACAGGCGTGGAGACAATTGGTAGAATAGTATAGATATACAGATATAATTTGTCCTTACTTAATACGAGTAAATGCGAAAGTAATAAATAAATAAATATTACACAACATCACATACATTGATCTGATCCCGTGGTAAGTAGCTTAAGCACTTGTGTTACGGAAATCAGGATCAGCAGTGGATACACAAATAAACTTAAATATATTTAATAATACACCCAGACACGAAACAAACACCGATGTTCGTCACACAAATATTTGTCCCGAGTGGGAATCGAACCTACGACTCTTGGAACCGTAGGTTTTGAACCTGAGTCACTAACCACTGTTCCACCGAGCCAGTCAGAAAGAAAAGAAAGTCGAGAAAGTTTTTGTTAAATTCTTTTTGTATGCATGTCGCTTTTTTTCTTAACTGACTTACTATGATAGCTTGGAGTAGCCTTGTCATCAACCGGACTTGCGGGGGAGCGGATGGCTCTCACCCCTATCCTGTCTGTCGCGCTCACATTAAAACTACTGAACCGCTTTCAATGTGACTTGGTAGGTACTCAGATAATCGAAAGATTTTCTTAGTCTATCGGACCCGCCTGTCCAATTTCGCAATAAGGAAGTAATGTTTTCAAATATAAAGTTCAAAATTATTTCGTTAAACACACCTTTTCATTTGTCATGAATTTATATACGATATTGCACACTATATTGTATTTTGTAGTAAAGTTCTGTGTGTAAAGTGTAATGTATAAAAGTTCTTCTCATAGCCCGTCAGTAATTTAGGACCTAGGTCATCAAAATACCCTCATAAACCCTAGACCGTAACGCTTATCACATTATATTATCGTAAAGATTCTGTTAATTAAATTTTGCGGCATTATTAAACGATACCACAAGATGGGGTATGAAGGGTAAGGATATTTTAGATGAATTTTAAATAGTTTTGTAACTAATGAACATAAAATGTATGGAATGTCGTATACAACGTAGTTTAAAATAGGGGTGAGAGCCATCCGCTCCCCCACAAGTCCGATGATGATGACGAGACTATAAGTGTTCAAAAATACCATTATACTGGACGACTATTACATCCACCCAAATAAACATTCTTGATTTCATTTCAAAGTGTCCACGTGTACCTCGGAACCTTTTAAGCACAAACACTTTAAGTTCTAAGTCGACATTAAGAAAAATAAACGCAACTCGTTGATAGTAACTTATTTCCTTGCTAACCATTAAAAATAAATACATAAAACTCACTTTTTGTATGTTTTGCAAAGTAGTGAAAGCTTTTAATGCCACCAGTTACTCGATGCTACGAATTGGCCAATCCAGTGATGGGTAACTGCGCTAACTCTGTGAGTTAGCTCATTTCAATGCGTTGGGTGTAAATCGTATTAACTCACTAATCGTATTACATGTTAAATTTACATAACTAGTGCCTGACTTTGGATTAGGCCATATTATCATTGTACTTATCTACCATATTAATTTATATATATCTAATTTGTAAATATAATTTCAGTACTTATCTACCATATTCTTATTTATGAAATCTTTTTTCAACTCTGCTGGTATTTATTAAACTCAAAATTGAAACGAAAACAGTGTTCAAAAAGTACCTTGTCACATTTCGTATTAATCGATCGATTAAAAAGTTAATTGAATGCAAATAATCACATCGTTTCATTTAATAAATTCATCATCATCATCATCAGCCCATATACGTCCCCGCTGCTGGGGCACGGGCCTACCACAAACTAGGGCGATAAGGCCGTAGTCGACCAGGCTGGCCAAGTGCGTGTTGGTCGACTACACAACCTTACAATTTCTTCGTAGGTATGGTTTTATATTAATTTAATTTAAATTGGGAAATGTGGTAACGGGTGACTCTCGCTCCGGTTCTTTCCTGGTGCAGAGACTGTCCATCGCCATCCAGCGCGGAAACGCTGCAAGTGTTATGGGCACCTTTGGGCCGGGAATGAGCGGGGGCGGGTAAGAAAGATAATTTTATGTTTGTGTTTTGTTTTTGTTTATTTGTTGACATGTGTAATTTTTTTTTTTTGTTTTTATTATTATTATTTTTGATCTCATATTTTGTAATGTATTTTTTTATTTCAAAAGTAAATTTTAATTGATTTTGTTATGTAAGTATTAAACTCAAATAAATATATTATTTCATTTAAATTGGGTAGTAAAGTTTTGAGCCAAAAAAAAATTATTAATGTGAATATTTTTTGAAGACTAAATACGAAAGTTCTTAAAAAAAATTGAATTTGAGTTAGTGACTCATTGCCAGAGTGAGCACTGAGCAAATGTGAGTTAATCACTGTGTTACCCGTCTCTAGGCCAATAGAAATGTCCGACGAACGTTAAGTACGCGAGTGTACCCATTTAACTTGATCAAGCAAAGAGCAATCGTCGGCCTTCCATTAAAGGAAGCGCTGTTTATCCGCGACTGTACAAGAGACGTCTAGAGGTTTCTCTGAATAGTGTAGAGAACGCTTTAAAACGAGGTACGACCATTTATGGTCTTTTGCACTGGTATCTCTACATACAAACATGCATAAAATCACGCCTTTTTCTCATAGGGGTAGGCAGAGATCACTTCCTGCCATGTGCTACGATCCTGGCACACCACTTTCGCTTCTTTCACATCCATCAATCTCTTCATGCATGCTCGTCGATTACGGTATCTCTGCTTAGACGAACATCTGGCTGGGGACGCTTCCTTATTATTTTTTAGGATTACTCTTGGATTTTTCTTAAATTTAATTATTAAGAATAATAAAAAAAGCGTATACGGTCGAATTAAGAAACTTCCTCCCTTTTTATCGGTTACAAAAAACATAAGCCTTAATGTCAAACTTATACAAAAATTGGGTTAATTATGAACAGGGTTGGTAACCTTGCCAAAATCGTTGCATTTCTCCATCTATCATAGAATTTGTCAAATGGAAATCAAAAATCAAATCAAATAGTTTTTATTGCAGGAGCGGAGGATTGTGGAGAACACACTACCAACATACCTACCACACATTTGTGCCCTGTATGTCCTACGCAGTTGCTTGATCATTATCAACATCAGCCGATATCTGTCAGATAACATATTTGGCTGTAGAACTATCTACCAACCAGCCAGGGGAACTTACTAAAGTTCCCCTGTCTCTTACGCCAAGAGTCCTAGATTTGATTCCCACTCGGAACAAATATTTGTGTGATGAACATCGGTGTTTGTTTCGTGTCTGGGTATATTATTTATTATTATAACATTAGTAAGGTGCGAAGAGTTTCTAAAGTACATCTTCTTACCTCACTCGGCACGTGGCATATAACATATAATCCGGATCGTAAAATTTTACGACGAAAGAGCAATAATATTAAAACATTATGCCATCGGCTGTAGAGGTGGTGAAACCGTAAAATTGGAATGTTTGAGTTAGTCAGATCGCAAACAAGACATACATATTTTAGTAATGGTTTTGATCTCCTCAGGGACAGAGAACCATGGGTTTGGAAACACCATAAATAATAATGATACGATTTCGGCCATGGCGGCTAATCTCAAGTAAGATCAGCCAAGTGCGAAAGACATATAATAGTGCATAAGTATGCGCGTAAACACAAGTGCACTCTCTGTTCCCTTACTGTCACAGTCAGGTAAGACGGCAATCCGACATGACCGATGAGAGATCGGGCGCAGGACCACCGGCGTAACGTGTTTTCCGAAGCACGGGTGTGCAACCGCCAATTTTCTAACTCCGGGCTGACTGTTCTTCTTACAGAAAAACTCACACAAATTATACCAGACCCCGGACTCGAACCGTGGACCTCTCGGTCCTTACGCAGCTTTTGGCACCATTATTTCATTTCATTTCATTATTTCATTATGAGAGTAAGGGAATAGAGAGTGCACACTTGTGCACTATAATATGTCTTTCGCACTGGGCTGGTCTCAGTTGAGATCGGCCGCCATGGCTGAAATCGGTCGGAAGCTTTATTTTATTTAATACTAGCGACCCGCCCTCGCTTCGCTTCGGGGATATCTCTATCTCTATGTAATATATTTTAACCCCGTAAGAGAAATCTATTTTTTTTTATCTAAAAAAAGCCTATGACACTCAGGGATAGTGTAGCTTTCTAACAGTGAAAGATTTTTTCAAATCGGTACAGTTGTTTCGGAGCCTATTCGAAACAAACAAACAAACAAAAAATCAAACTTTTCCTCTTTATAATATTATTATATTACATATTAAATTGACTCCCCCGTACCCCAGTGCCGCTTACATGGAGCCTACATCGCATGCTGGCTAGCTGAGCGCGGTGGCGGCAACCAGGCGACTTTTTTCTAATACTTGCATTTTTAAACTCGTGATATCTTCCGAATTAAATGTCCGAATTGAATAATTCAAAAAGTAATAAAAAGGTATTGAAGCCGTCTTGAATATAAAGTAATTTATTTTGATAAGGATTAATACCAAGGTACAAATAAAGAGCCCTTTCAAGCGGCGGCATATAAATTAAATTTTTAGAATAATAAACCGCTTGCTGTGACATAACTATAATATTTAGACATATGCTGTCGCGACACTTTTTGTAGATAATCATGAGTTCTGCAAAGTCTTAGTAAATGGTTTTGTTCTATCTTCAATAGTTTTCGCAGCGCAGGCGACGTAAGGAATTTTTCAAGTCTATTTTTTACACCTTGGGTTACATTATTGGAGTTTTAGTAAGGATCCCTAATTTTTTTAAAAATATAATATAGCTTATGTAACTTCTGAATAATGCAGCTTTCTAATGGTGAAAAAATTATTGCAATCGGCCCAGTAGTTTTTGAGTTTATTCATTACAAACATACAAAAATACAAAAATACAAAAATACAAAAATACAAAAATACAAAAATACAAATCTTTCCTCTTTATAATATTAGTAAGATGAAAATCTCTGAAATAGACAATAATTTAGATGCATGTTGTCGATTCAAGACCCTTATAATAATCTGAGGTATTATTTTCGGAAATAAAAACTCAAACAAATAACTTACACAAATTAATGTCCAAAACAAATACCTAAATAGTTAAATAGTACTTAAAGTTTCGAGACATTTTACAAAAAAATTATATCTGGACGCACACATGAATAGTTGTTACAGTATTCGACAGGATTGGACAACTATACTCTATTCCAATTATGAAGTCTTTTTAGACAGATGTGAATTTAACACTACCAGGGAAGTACCCCTTAGAAATCGATACTCAGCGGCAACGATTCTCGATTTGTAACTAATTTTAATCGAATTAACGTTCAAAAACTAATTCTAAGTCGAAAGAACAATTTAAGACATGCAAAACTTCCAATCTTGTTTTTTGTCGAAAAAAGAAATACACGATTGCATGTTTAGTATAATAATTATATAGATATATAATGACGTAAATAATTAAAGTCAAGTTTTAAAAAAAATACACTGAGTTTAAAGGACCATAACAGTTATACTCTTGTGTAAAAAACTCGTCAATGAAGCAGCCCCATTGCCGCCAGAATCATTTTCATTCGCGAATGATCGGTTTAACTAACTGATTACTTGAGGCACGTCACTATGTTTAAAAGTAAAACATAAACCATAGTACGTAACTGCATTCGCGCAAAAAATATTATTATATTTTGAAGTTCAGATTTAGAAACAATAGTTTGATCAAAAACAATAAGTTAATTTTGCGTGTGAATTAATTGTAGAGTGTTTTTGTACAATTGTAAATTTTTCAAATGACGATTTACGACCAAACACAAAAAAAGATATTACATTGCATTTAAATGAAACGTGCAAAGTTACGTTCTTCGAAATGTCAAAAAAGACTTCATAATTGGAATAATGTTTAACAAAATGACTGACGTTTCATGTCAAGTCCCACGGGAACTCTGTAAAACGGGATAAAAAGTATCCTATGTCCTTCTCCAGGCTCTAAGCTACCTCCCTACCAATTTTCAGCCAAATCTGTTCTGCCGATCTCGAGTTATAAGTGGTGTAACTAACACGACTTCCTTTTATATATATAGATTAATTTCAAAGATAAAGCGTGAAGTGGCAACAAAGAAACACACTTTCGCATTTATAAAATTAGTAAAGATTTATACCGGTTAAATAATTCATATAAGATTTAAGGTGTTGTGAATATATTAGACATGCTCTTAGAAAAGTATTAATATTTGATTAAAACCATTACCGACTATCAGAACGGAAAAAATATTTACTTTGATTCTCTTCTCGCGGGAACTTTGCATAAATAATGGGGGAGCTTTAGGGAAATTGAAAAATAATTTCATTCGAAGCCAGTCGATTACAACTCTTCAGTGGGAATGCAAATTATGAGACGAGAAGGAGAATTATCGGGTATAGCTTAACATGTCGTAATAAGTTGTCAATGGTGTAGGCGACGCGCTAACCATTTATGAATACATCAATTTTTTTTGCTACAATTAATAATAATAATAATTTATTTCCAAAAAAAGTTTTACAGGCATATTAAATTACATTTCCGGGCCCCCACACTAGGCTAGGCCTGTCCTGTGGGGGCAGAAAACATTTGCATAGGAGATTATACAGTGGCAATTAATAACAATGTAAAAGGAGATTGAAGTACCTGCTTATGAAAGAATATAGTGTGCATGTGATTTTGTGATGTGGATTTGTGCAATGTGAGCAAGCGTGGCGCATGATTAGTGTCCGGGTTATTTGTATATTTTTAAAATGTTCTCAGTCTCTTCATAGGAGAGCCCCACGAAAATCTTGGTTGGTTGGGAGTTAGTTCATTGTGTGCTCCTGATTGGTTTACTCTCTAAATTATCATCATCTTCAGCATATAATTTCGCTTGTCATAGGCCTCCCCAAATGCATGCCATTCCCGCCTACTCACTCCAGGCCTACAGCTCCTACCAGCCGTACTGCACAGAACGTCACTCCACCTGGCCTGAGGACGTCCAACACTTTGTTTAAGTGTGCTAAGACGTGGTATCCACTCCAGAATTCGTTTGCCCCAGCGGTTGCCGGTTCTATGGCTGATATGGCTAGCCCACTGCCGCTTCAACTCGGTAATTGGCTATGGCTCTCATTTAGGCATGGAACGCCCTTCCAGCTCATGTTTTCCCTCCCTCCTATGACCATGGGCTCTTCAGCGTGAAACGGCATTTAAGCAGGGCTTCAGGGTGAGTGCGACAGGCTCAATAATGTTGTGCCTGTCGACCTCATATGTGTATTTCACTACCGCTTACCGTCAGGTGGATTGAGGTCATCTAGTTAGCTTAGTATAAAAAAGCAAATACATAGCTACTTACTATCCAACGTTTCGACTGGATTGCACCAGTCATGGACGCAAGCAAACTGACTGGTGAAACATGTAAAAGTAGCTGTGTATTTGCTACTCTTATTATCGGGTGTGTGTAGAATTTTAATATATAGTTTTTAATGCGACGGAACGTGAGAGTATATCTACAAAGTATACGTCTAAAATGTGCCTGAAAATCCTGGTTAGACCGAAACAGCAACAACAATATTGCAACATATTTCAGTAGCCAGTAGTAGACAGTTCTCAACAGTACTCCGCAGATTAATACCTAGCATTACAAGGCTTTTAACCTAATCTATGGCGTAAAAAGGTGTTCGGGCCGAGGCGAGTGCGCAAACAAACGCATTTGTAAAGTAAATAGCTAATGTTGGGCGTCACTGGGTGTTTTGATATCGATGCTGGCAATAGATGCTTCGATATTCTTTGAACTTCTGTCTTGAATTTTATATTGGCTAATGGACGTGGATATAGTATTGCAACGGTGCGCACATAATAGGGTAGTTGTCTATTTTTTATTTTAATAGAGCAGAGTGGATCAAGGAATCATCAAAGACACTGTTTCGCCGAGACCTTTACCGAACCCAAACTTTTTGTTTTTCGTCTGTTTGTTTTTCTACGCTAATATTAGAAGCGGCTTATCCGATCTAGATGTGGTATTCAGTAATAATATCGTAAGCTCCACATAATACGTAGTGTTTCTAATATGTCAATCGGCTCATAAAAGTAACACAAATTAAAAGAATCACGTCGAAATTACTGGCGTTTATAGGCGTGAGCATATTTGCTACCTAAAAAGTCATCTGGCTCAGCTTATATTGCAATAGACGACAAGTAGATTCCAAAACATGTTTTCAACTAAATATTAGTATTTATGGGTCTACACGATACTTACTAGCTATGGAAGACCCATGAAGACTAATATTTAATGTTTTTAACATCGACAATTCCTGCTTTACATGGCAACACTACGAAAGTAAAAGGTTAACGCGCTGTACCGTAACGCATGGCGTCGATTTTTAAGCTTCGCCTCAAATGGAGTAATGTACCCTTAGTACTCTGACAGGCTGGTAAATAACCTCTAGATTTATTGAGAGAAGACCCTCAGTACGAAGTAGCTAAATGGCAAATCTCTTGAGATAGATTGTCAAAGAAATGTGTTTATGTTTTGGGCGGTTTTGCAATCCACAATTGGTTGTGTCTCCTATTGAAAGATTAGCAATAGTAGAACAACGCTCAGAGTAATTATTATGCATCACTCGAAGTGTACATACATACATACATAAAATCACGCCTTTTTCCCAGAGGGGTAGGCGATCACTTCCAGCGATCCACTTTTCACCTCTGTGGGAAACGTGACGTGCCGGGTTGTGGACCACGTCGCCGCCATTCTGCCTTGTGCATTGTTTTAACAAGGTCATTGCGTTCCCACGAGTAGCAAGGATATCATATGACGGGGGAAGAAAAAGGGGAGGAAGGATACTATCGCCTCGGATGATTTGGAATGAGTCGATAGTAGCTCGAGGAGCCGGGGTCGCTTACCCGTAAACCGTTCACCAACTACCGGACAGATAGTTGTGGCTGGTATCCCCTGACTGAACTCGACTCTGACTCGAGGTGTTGGAGATATTATGGTGATAAATGGTGTTCGACCGATTTCGGCCATGGCAGACAATCTCAATGGAGACCAGCCAACAGCACAGGACATATTATTGTGCTCAAATTTACGCACAAACACAAGTACACTCCCTGTTCCCTTGCCCTCATAGTTCGGTGTGACGGCAATCCAACATAACCGATGAGAGATCAGGCGCAGGACCACCGGCTTAACGTGTTGGAGGCACGGGCGTGCAACCGCCAACCACAACCGTTCTGACTGGCCGTGTAATTTCTTAACAGAAAAACTCACACCATTTTTCCCGACTCTGGACTCGAACCGAGGACCCCTCTTAACGCAGCACTTGCTACCAATAGATCAACGAGGCAGTCATATTATATTTATAGTGACTTTGATTTACAAATACATTTATAACGACTTAAGAGTTTACTTACATAAATTAAACAAAAAATATATTCAAACGAAACTAGACTCTACAATTAATTTCCATTGACACTACCCTGGAGATGGTAGACGGACAGACCGAGAAGTCTTAAAAAAAGAGTCCCGTTTTTTCCTAAAAATGTATTCCAAAAGTAGATAAAGTAGGTAAACGTAGTTAGGCATCAAACACTAAGTGTATCTGAAACCAGCACAAAATCGGCAAAACCTATTTTCCCCAGAAACATCTGTCAACCCTGTTTCCCGGAATAAATTATAAACAAACCCCTGAAGGTTCGCATGATAATCGAAAAATAATAAATAATATCACTATCCGTCCACTAACGACTGTTTAATCTGAAAATTGCTTTTGGGGACCTGCTGGGGTATAGATAAAGTAGGTTCCCACTGGATGGGTCCCGTATAATGTAAGAACGATTGCTAACGCAAAATCCTGAATGTTTTTTGGGAACAAATGGGTTTGTTGTAGCATGTTGGTAGTAAGTACTAGTGATGTTTCGGATATCCGTAATCGCGGATATACATTTTAGGGAATAATCATAGCAAATCATTAGTGTGTAACTGTGGACTGTAGACATCTAAGGCGTTATTATAGAGCAAAACATTGCATTCTTTTCGCAAAGACGATTAAAATATACCTCTCTGATCTGGACGTACAAGTCGTTAAATATAGTCAACATCATTATGAGAAAACTGAAACTGTCCGGGATATTTACCATGTTGTTTTGTTTTAATGAGCTCCCGATATTAAAACAAAACAACATGGTAAATATCCCGGACAGTTTCAGTTTTCTAATGTGTGTAACCATGACAGTTTAAAAAAAAATAACATCATTATGAGTTCGAAATTCGTATACCTTAGTGAAAAATATGATTATTTCATAGCGCAGTTGATTAAACTGTAGCCTTGGTCCTTCTCCAAGTTTTTAACTATCTCTGTGCCAAATTTCGTTCAAATATCCCATAACTGAGTTATTATAACACATAATATTCGTACGCATAGTAAATTTGCACTATTTTTCTGCCTCTTCCAGAGAATTACCCTCTAGTCCGGGCAAGGAACCGACCCGTAATATTAAATTACATTTTCATCTATTGATGTTCAATATCTACCCAATTTGGCCCTTACACCGTTCGTAATAGGGATCAGGGTAAATTTATTGGTCATGTCACTTACATTTGCGTAGTTAATTCACTGGAGTGAGTGTAAGGTTTTAATCAATTCTATTTGTACTTGAGTGAAAGTAATATAGATTGAGGTTTTCATTATCATCAGCCCATATACGTTCCCACTGCTGGGGCACGGGCCTTCCCAAAATTAGAGCGATGAGGCTTTAATCATAAACTGAAATCGTGTAAAATCAAAACTAAAATAACTACAATTAAGTTTGATATAAATGAAATTAGGTATGAGAAGCGTCGATGGACGAGTGGTTAAGGTCGTTGCTTGCCATGCGAGAGGTCGCCAGTTCAAACCCCGCCAGGTACCGATGTGTTTACCAAATTTGAAATTCATATGTACCATCATTCGACGCTTTAACGGTGAAGGAAAACATCGTGAGGAAACCTGCACACCTAAGAAGAAATTCTAAGGTTGTGTAGTCGACCAACCCGCACTTGGCCAGCGTAGTCGACTAAGGCCTTATCGCCCTAGTTTAGGGTAGGCCCGTGCCTCAGCAGTGGGAGCGTATATGGGCTGATGATGATGATGATGGTATGACAATGGTATCAATGGTCTGAGAAAGGACAATTACTACTACTTTTTACCCAACTTCAATACAATGGAGTAAAGATACACGGACAAAGTCGCTTGCTATGGAAAGTAATAAATAACTTACGAACATTCAAAAAAGTAACGTGTATGTAACTTCCATATAAAACTCGTATGAATGTAAAATTTAAGTCACATTTTTGTATGAAAAAGTATATTTGGAATTCTGGGAATCCCCGCGGTGTGCTTGCTTAAAATTCTTGTTCTAGCTAGTTTTAAATTTAATTAAAACTACAGAATAGCTAATTAGTGCGGTAGAATATTATAGTTAGCCCGTTTGTCGTCATGTGGGTATCATACATCTTTAATAGTAGCGTATATTTGATATTTAACCATCATTTTAGGTCAATGTCGTCAGGAGTATCATTTGGATGTACCTAAATAGATAAATTTTAGCTATTTGCAGAAAATTGTACCACAGAACTTTTATATCCATACTCTAAACAACTAGATACAATTGAAGTGTATGTTCTTAATATTAAAATAACGGATTTTTACTCAATGGATATGAATTTGTATTTGTATCTTTATTTACTACAAAATAACAATTTCGCAATGATAAAGACTTCTCATAATCTCTTGACTGGCTCAGTAAAACAGTGGTTAGTGACCCAGGTTCATTACCTACAGTTCCAAGAGTCGTGGGTTCGATTCCCACTCGGGACTAATATTTGTATGACGAACATCGGTGTTTGTTCCGTGTCTGGGTGTGAATTAAGTATATTTGTGTATCCACTGTTGATTCTGATATCTGTAACACGAGTGCTAAAGCTACTTACCACGGGATCAGATCAATGTACGTAATGTTGTGTAATATTTATTTATTTATTTATAATGGTGACAATTTTAGAGCTAATACTATCAAAATTGGTGATATCTTCGAAACTATGCACTTGAGGACCAATGTTTCTTAGACATAAAAAATATTTTTTATGTATAGAATATACCCTTAATGTTATGGGACATAAAAAGGAACACGTTGCATAAATAAACCTCGTTAATAAGCAAATTAGCTTAATATTACTGGCGCCAATAGTTCCCACAGCCTATCGTCAGCCCTCGTAGACTTGTTTGTGACTAGTTATGTATTCGGCTCTGCATACAGGACCCCAATCTCTGATGTAACACAAACCTCTCTATCTAAACCTACGCCATAGTACAATCGAGTATAAAATAGTCCATTAGCTTTGGTTTATGCATGTCACAGTTTTTGGGGCTGTAACATGCAGGTACTGAAACGACAAATGAATATTGGACATTTTAAGGGAAGCAATTCAAGTTAGAATTAAAGTTTCATGTAAGTTTATGAAATACAAGATGTGGATTTTATAAATAATAATCATTACAAAAAAATTATTAGAATTATTTTTTTATGGAATTTTAATTCAGGTCTTACTACGAGTAGTTAGTCTTAATTCAAAATTTGAAGCCAACGGTAATTCTAGTCGTCTTTCAATTTTCGGCCGTAAAACATGTATATTTGTAATTCTACATTTTTGATTATAAGATTTATTTAACCAGTACGCCATTAGCCAGTGCCATGTTGTTGGTGACTAACCCCTGATCGCCATAGTTTAAATCTAGGGGAACCTAACAAACCAGATGGTATTTTTTTTAAAAATGTGTACCTTAGGTGCCTATCAGCTAAGTTGTCTTCAAGTTGTTTACAAATTGGATAATTGAAAAAAACATTAGCGTAATAACCAATTTATTTGGCTTAATTTCTCTTTGTGGACTACTTTCCTCATCTCTACTATGTAACAGTTACCCGCGAGTGTGTAATACCCTACAATTCGCGACTGAGTCGCGGCTAAAATTAAAACGAAGCAGAGACATATTAAATGTAAACATTATCTTTTGGATCCAAGATTATGTTCGCCAGGGACGGATTAAGGGTTCCGCGAAAGGGTTTGCGCGTGAGGATTAAAGCTGATGGTCCCAAAGCCTACACATAGTATGTTACAAGATCTCCTATTGTGTTTACCACTTGGACTGTGAACCGGTCGGTGCGCTGTTTGTGACCGAAATGTAGGAAGTAAATTGGATTTCTGGGTATAATAGTGCCACACTATTATCTCTTATAATTAAGGTTAAACAAAAATCAGTTAGATTAATGGTATAGGTTTTTGAGTGAAGACACTAAATAATTCCATATTTTTAAATTTATGTAGAGACGGAAAAAATATCCCATAATTAACGTGGATCGACGCTTATTTTCAATTCACACGTGTCACATCAATATGTATTTATTTAAAACTAGCTGACCCGACAGACTTCGTCCTGTCAAAAAAATGAGAAAAAGAAAAGGGCTGGTTTTAGGGTTTTCCCGGCAATTATTCGACTTTTTCTCGCCGTAAGAACCATCCTTGGACTTCAACGAACATTTTTAAAAAAGAATTGGCCAAATTGGTTCAAACGTTGTTAAGTAATGCGCTTACCAACACATTTTGCGATTCATTTTTATATTGTAGGTATACATTAATTATCATATAGGCTTAACGTAATACAATTATGTAGTTTTTCATACTATGCTATTATAACCAAACTCAAAACCTCACTGAGTGGCCACTCCCAAAATAAATGTAATTCCTCGGCTTTCCATAAAAGCTTTTAGAAAAAAAAATGATTTTTACATCTGAAAACTATTATCCCCATCATAATTTTCATCGTCCCCTAGTTCGTCCCAGCATTTCGGGACACGCGATTTACGAAAATGTGGACGCGGTGTCGCGTAAATGTTTTTGTTGGGAAAATTAAATAAAATAAATGCATAAGATAATCCGGTTTAATTTAAACCCGGCTTAAGCAGACTGCAGACCAGCTGCAGGGATTTTTCACCATGTTTGTTGCAGTTGAGGCTAAGTTTAAAGTTAACTTTTGCTTGTATTTTTATGCTATGTACCTTAAACTCTGAATGTGGAGTTTTACTTTTGGTAAATAAATAAATAAATATCTGGGACATTTCCACTCGGTCGTCTTACTCCAAACTAAGCAAAGCTTTTACTATGTGTGTCAGAGTTATACATAAAGAGATTTTTAAATACGGGTGTGATTATACACCCAGACACGGAACAAACACCGATACTCAACACACAAATATTTGTCCCGAATGGGAATCGAACCCACGACTCTTGGAATCGCCAGCCACGGTCACTATCCACTATCCCACCAAGACAGTCATAATTCGTGAACATGTGTATAGACGGGGGCTTAAACCCACCATCTTGGATTACATAAGACCGGTGTTCTAAGCTTTGAACTACCCAGGCCTTTACATCTCTAATGTGAAGTTTATGTGAAAATTGTGTAATTTTTTATATTCACTATGAGCTCTAGGTTGTTCTAAAAACAAGCAATTAATAACAGTTTTAATAATTCATTTCTTAATCATCGATTTTAAAGATGGTCAAAATAAAATATGTAATTATTTTTTATTTACTTACAAATACCTGTAAAAATCATCATCATCATCATCATCATCAGCCCATTTCTGTCCATTGCTGGACATAGGCCTCTCCAAATGCACGCCACTTCTCTCTATCCTCGGCCACTCGCATCCAGCTCCTACCAGCCGTCCTGCGCAGATCGTCACTCCACCTGGCCTGCGGGCGTCCTACACTACGTTTGCCGTTTGTACTACTCCAGAACCCGTCTACCCCAACGGTTAAAACGGTTTCTGTAAAAATAGATTTTTTTTTGAATATTTTTTCAAGTAGACGCAAATATGCGGCACCCAAATATTTTTTTTTTCATCAACAATACATTTTTCTTCCCACTCACAAGCTAACTAGGCTGGCAACACCAGTCATTAATAACGTAAGTAGGTAACCGCATCAGTACGGTCAACAGCGTAATCGCGCTAATGTAACCTAGACGGATCCGACCGTACAATGGAAACAGTGTCTTTTCCTTTAAGTGGTAGGGATAGCAGAAAAAGCTATACACAACTCTGGGATCTATCTGGGACATTTCCACACACGGTCATCTGACCTCAAACTAATCAGAGCTTGTACTATGGGCGTACTGATATACATCCAATCAAAAACATAAATGTGAAATGAGAGCCAAGTTCAATATTATGATAATTGCCTTGGTTGTTGACTTCAACGACAAAAGAAGTGAGATCTAAATGGGTGCCAAGTTCAATGGTCAACCCTGAAATTTATTTATAAGTAACACTATAACATACCTATCATATCTTCTTATAACATAAGATAATGTATGGTGGTAGCCTATGAAGGTCAGTCTTGGCTAGTTTCTATAAACCTACCAACGTATTATTATGTTCGCTCGCTAGTTTCTACCAACAATCCAAATTTTCGACCGACAAATACCAAACTAACCAAGACAACTAACTAGACTACTAACTAACTAACTAAAGAAAACTAGCCAAGACAGACCTTCATAGGCTACCACCATACATTATCTTATGTTATAAGAAGATATGATAGGTATGTTATAGTGTTACTTATAAATAAATTTCAGGGTTGACCATTGAACTTGGCACCCATTTAGATCTCACTTCTTTTGTCGTTGAAGTCAACAACCAAGGCAATTATCATAATATTGAACTTGGCTCTCATTTCACATTTATGTTTTTGATTGGATATCATTACTTTTTGTAGAAAAGTATATATCATCGTAACGCCGTAGGTCCTTTGAAAAGGACAAAGTCAAAACTAAAACTAGACTTTATAAATATAAAACAATTGAATCAGTTACTGTATTTTCCTACGTTTACGGGGTATAACCCTAAGTAATAAATATGAAAACCGACTATAAGTACCTACTCTTAATTGTAAATAACTAAGTATGTATACCTAAATATATACTTAGTGCTCTGCCTTCCCCGGTGTATAGGCGTGATTAGGCACTAATTAGGTATTTATGTTAAGCGTTCATAATAGAACCTAACCGCAGCAGTGGTCACCTTTTTCACGGCTTTCAGGGTGAGTGCGACAGGCTCAACATGGTCTATTGTGCCATTGTGAGGTCGACACCTCATTATGTGGATCTCACTACCGCTTACCATCAGGTGGAGTGAGGTCATCTTGTTAGCCTCTTATAAAAATAAAAAAAATAAAAAAAAAAACCTAATTATTAAAAAATTGCCAGTTTTTTATTTTTTCCTTTGTATTCATATAATTACCTATCTGCATACCAAATTTTAACTCTCTAGGTCATTTGGAACTGGGTTAGAATTTTGATCTGTCAGTCAGTCAATGATAAAAATGAGGATTTTTGGACATTAATATCTAAATAACTGTTTGAGATAAGCTTATGAAATTTAGAACACATATTTATCTCGCAAGTCACAATATATGAGCCAAATTTGATACGTTTATGTGAAATAGTTTTTGATTTATAAGGGGTTCAAAAGTGGTTCCAAATGGTTCGTGTAATATTACACACGGTGCGGCTCGCCAGTTCTGTTTCTTGAACTTGGCTTGACACGCTACCGCGTGTCTAGATACAATATACATAGATATTTATAAATACATAATCACACCCAGACACGGAATTAACACCGATGTTCATCACACAAATATTTGTCCAGAGTGGGAATCGAACTCACGACTCTTGGAACCGCCAGCCAGGGTCACTAACCTCTGTTCCACCGAGTCAGTTTTTTTTTTAGGGTTCCATTTGATAATGGAACCCTTGGTATAAGTAGGATTTGAAGATTCATAAAGGAATAGCTTCCATATTCGTAAAGTACAGGGCCCTATTACTAAGACATTTCTGTATGTTTAAAACCAGATGTCATGTGATAGATAGTTAAAAATTCACAAACTTCTGTTGCCACTATAACAATGAACAGAAAGAAAAAAAGAATTATTTTCTATTTTCTTAGTAACATTTTTTTTTTCCTAACTGACTAACGATGATGGCTTGGAGGAGCTTTGTCAGCATCACCGGGCTTGCGGGGGAGCGGATGGCTCTCACCCCTAATCATATTTACATAGATATAAAAATAAATGCTTTATTCGATATACATATTTTTTATTCGCATATTTTTTTGTTCACATGTTTATTTTTATTTGTCTATTTTTGTTACTGATATCCGTAACACAAGTGCTTAAGGTGCAATGTGTAAGTGATGCTTTGTTATATTTCCATCAGCAGAAAAATAAAAATAAGAAAACATCACTGCTCTTGCAGACCGTACACACTCTCCGAAAAATATAAGCGCGGTATAATTTCGTGCATCACTGGGTCTTGCCGAATCATAGTAATGTGGATACCGTGTAGGCCGAATGTTATGGCAAAGAGGGACAAACATGGCGTATGAGGCTTGAGGGTTATGGCTGACCTCATAACGGGTAGGAAACGGGCTCGGATTCGGAAACCGTGCTCTTTCTTGAATACAATTCGGAAACTGCGCTCTCTTTCTTTAATTGACAGAAAGCACTTACCGAATCCGAACGTTACGTCCCGGAAACGGGTTTAGATTCGGATGTGATTTTCCGTATCCGAATGTCAAAATAACCTTGTGAATGTTAAGGCCTCTAAAAGCTTAAGACAATTGCTTTAGCTGATATACGAGTCAACTAATTTGAAACTTTAATATTACGTGCCTATGAAAACGTTAAGTCGTTGGTCCACCACCTGATCTTTCTCCCATTATTCCTTAAGTCTTCAGTAACAAAGCAATAGATGTCTATTGCTAGACTAATAAAATCTAGCATCATTTGCTAATCTCCGCCTTACCGTTCATTCAGTCTCAAAGAACATATAGCATACTACATACTTCAGCCTCCATCATGACCTAATGCCCTAAACAATCCTCTATCATCCTCACATCAGCCAATTGAAGTGCAGTAGTCCGGAATCGAATACAGTGGCGAGCTCAAACGATCGTCGTACGAGCCATTCTGAACCCACTACCCTTGGCAATTGAGGCTATATTCCTTTACGATGCCACGGCGATTACTTCGAAAGAATACGCTTGAAGGGATGGGCTGGGAATGGTTAATATCGATGTTTTTGTATTAGTTTTGGGTTGGAAAAGGAAGGAAGAAGTTTGCATGTTTTGGTCTTTACTCATTGTATTAAATACTTGTCTTTATGGGTCTACACGCGTTATTAGGAGTAGCAAATACATAGCTACTTACTGCCCGACGTTTCGACTGGGTTACACCAATCGTGGTCGCGAGCGAACTTACGCATTGTATTCTAGTTAAATATTTTCCTTTATCGGTTATGGATCTTATAAAGAACCCGTAATCGACGAGCGTGCATGAAGAGGTTGTTGGATGTGGAAGAAGCGAAAGTGGTGTGCCAGGACCGTAGCACATGGCAGGCAGTGATCTCTGCCTACCCTTCTGGGAAAAAGGCCTGATACTATATATGTATGTACGTATCTTATTCATTATGTCGTTTTTACCAATGGCCAAGTTCTTTTTTAGAATTAATTATTAAAAGATTTCTTGTTCATCCACAGTGATATTGCTACGAGTACATAACGCTCAAAAAAAGTAACAAAATCAAAAAAACTCCACACCTACTCTCTTTAGCAATAAATGTTTGTTTTAGTGCTACGTCAATTTGTAATGTATAATTCATCATCATCATCATCAGTACCCACGGAAGTACCATAAACTAAGGCTGTAAGGCCTTAGTCAACCACGCTGTCCAAGTGCGGGTTAATCGACTACACAACCTAAGAATTTCTTAATTTCTCTTTCTAAGATGTGCAAGTATCCTCACGATGTTTTCCTTCACCGTTAAAGCGTCGAATAATCGCACATATGAATTTCAAATTTGAAGAACACAGTGGTGAACACAAAAAAAAATCGATAAACTTTCAACTCAACCCCTCACTAGTGGACGACATGAGTCGACGTCACATTTCGGGGCCGAGTGAATTTCGACCTCCTTTATGGTTAGAATTACTTTCAAAATGGCGGTGCATACATTTTTAATCTATGTAAAAACGGTTGTTTGGAGTACGACGGCAGTCGAGATCATGGTTTTGTTTGGAGTTTATTGCGGGAACCAATATAGCGGGCATAAAGTACCCGGAACGGGAACGGTTGGTTAGATGATTTTTTATGTGCCGTTATTGTACCGTTTCCGTTTATTACCGAAGTTAAGAGCGGGTGGATTGAATAGGAGGACTCTTCTGTTTTCTGACTGCAAATAAAGAGGCTGTACACAATACTTCAATCTTCTTCTCCATTTTCTTATACTATTGAGATTTGAAGTATTTAATATTAACAACTATAGGTACTGGTTTAAACCGGAAAACTTCCAGAATATTCCTTCGACTATTGAGTTTTCTTGTGCATCGTCTTTATAGTGCATTCTTATTGTTTTGCAGGTCTAGTCATTGAAAATTACTGTCACACCAAGTGACGGAACTATGAAAATAAAGTAAAAGATCATTCATTATCCTGATGGCCACACTGATGGCAATTAAAATTGACTGTCTATGGCTGAATATTAATAGTCAATATTTTATGAAAAATAATTAATTTTAATATTGATGCTCCAATTTTATGTCAAAAATCCTCGACTTATCTTCTAAAAGCACCCATTTATAAACAGTATGGAACCAAAAACTTCTAGATTCTAGTCTCTTACTCAATAGGCAGCCATCGCTGTTCATTTGAGAGTTCTTTTCATAGAATTTAATCTCTAAGGCCATTGTCCTCTATTCCGCGGCTCACTCTGAAATATTGGCTGAGATGAGGTACCGTCCACCAATCACGGACACAGTGCAATGTTCTGCACTTGCAAAGGATTAGAAAATGCACGCTAGATTGTAAAGTAATGAAAATCCTTTTAAGACGTCCGACCGATCTCAATTGAGATCCACAGAGGTGAAAAGTGGATCGCTGAAAGTGATCTCTGCCTACCCCTCTGGGAAAAGGGCGTGATTTTATGTATGACCGATCTCAATTGAGATCAGCCAACTGCGCAGGACATATTATTATAGTGCATAGTTAGGTGAGACGACAATCCGACATGACCGATGAGAGATCGCGCGCAGGACCACCGGCTTAACGTGCTTTCCGAGGTACGCGCGTGCAACTGCCAACTTCTTGACTCCGGGCTGATTAACATCTACACAGAAAAACTCAAACCAATTTTACCCAACCCCGGACTCGAACCTGTGATCTATCAGTCCTTACGCAATCCTTACTACCAATAGACCGACAACGTAGTCAAAATCCATATAACGCATGTACCATTTATGGAACATCCGACATAACAGCTGAATTCTGAACCGACCAATTGAATATTTGACCAGTTTAGGCGAGGTTTGAATTCGACATTTGTGTGGTAATTTTCGAATCGGCAAATCGGCTCAAAAATATTTAACTATTGTTAGTGTTTTAGTTTTTTTATTATTTGTTGTTTTAGCTGGTATAGAAATATATTTGTGAATATATTTCAACTGACAGTTATCAAGGTTCTTGAGATACAACCTTGTGGCAAACAGACAGTTAGCGTAGTTTTAGTCTTAGTACACATGCTTTTTAAAGTTTTAAGCATTTGAGTACGGAAGACTAACAATAAATTATGGCAACAATAGCATCTACCCATGTCTGATTTAAAAAGCAAAAAAAAAACACAATAAACAGCCAGCGTCTCGTAGGAAAAGAAAAACAAATTCCTTGTTCCAACTCCGAAATTCTTTTATCGCCAAAATCGTCAAACACCGAACACAATTTGGTTTTCAAATTAGATTAGTAGCACTCATGTTTTGTGCCGGTGCGCCCAGCGGGTCTAATGTACCCCGACAATAGCTGAATGCGGCATTATGCCGGAGACGGCTACTCGGACGGTTAATTAAAAAAAAGCGTATTAGAGCGTTTTGTTTTCTTTGCGTGCGGTTTTGTTTTTTTAAGAATCTATTAAATATAGGATAGTTTTACGCCGGTGTTATGGTGTTATCGAAATGAAATAAAATAATATACCTACGAGAAAATTAAAATAAAGGTATTACTTCTTTATACGCGGAAAGGAAATTTTACCCACCATTTTTATAAGTAATCCAACTCACTACATGTGAGTTGGATTACTTATATCCGACCCGCTAAGACATTTTTATTAAAAATATGACGTAATTAGCAAAAATCACCTTACCATTTTTGCTTATTATTGATGATGGCCTAAACATCGGTAACTCGATAAAATAGGGAAACAAGTTAAATAAAATAATACCAAAAATTTGAGTTCTCTTAGTAGGGACATAAGAAAGACAGTATTAATTTTTAGTCTTCATGGGACTACACGCGTTATTAAGAGTAGCAATAACATAGCTACTTACTGCCCGACGTTTCGTCTGCGTTGCACCAATCATGGTCGCGAGCGACCGACCACATAGACTAATATTTAGTGTAATGGAACGCGAAAGTCTAAAATCTTACAAAGATAGTATTGGTAAAGTTATAAATTCAAACTAACATCCATTTAGGGGTGAGAGCCATCCGCTCCCCCGCAAGTCCGGCGATGATGACAAGGCTACTCCAAGCCATCATCGTTAGTCAGTTAAGATAAAACTGATAAAACTGACTGGCTCGGTGGAACAGTGGTTAGTGACTCAGGTTCAAACCTACGGTTCCAAGAGTCGTGGGTTCGATTCCCACTCGGGACAAATATTTGTGTGATGAACATCGGTGTTTGTTCCGTGTCTGGGTGTATTATTAAATATATTTAAGTTTATTTGTGTTTCCACTGTTGATCCTGATTTTCCGTAACACAAGTGCTTAAGCTACTTACCACGGGATCAGATCAATGTATGTGATGTTGTGTAATATTTATTTATTTATTTATTTATAAAAAAAAACTAACTCCTGTCTCCTTCCAGGTGTCGGATGACATCGGCTACGTGGTCTACTCGGCACTGGGCAGCTTCTACATACCCTCGTGCATCATGGTCTTCGTCTACATCAGGATATACTTCGCTGCGAAGGCTCGCGCGAGGCGAGGCATCAGGAAGAACCCTAGGCCTAGACCGGTGAGTGACCTATGTGACCTAGAAGAGACTTAAGAAGCTGCTTACTACCTAACAGTTTATTGTAAGTGCTAAAACTTGCGACAGCTGTTTTAATACTTAGGAAAACGGAAAATATTCAACTGTCGCCGTAGCCTGGGGAGGAAATGAAAATGAAGGCAATCAAATGTCCGTCCACGGCTGTTAGTGTGTATCGTTAATGGTAGATGGCGCTACCTGTGGATTAACAGGTAATATGCAGGAAAAGTTCGACGGCTTCAATACAATAGCTGCTGGTCTGGTGTGATGGAAATGCACGTCTGGGCGCGATTCCCAGAAGGACGGGTGTTTGAGTCCCCGGGTCGCGGTGAGGCAGTTGATTTTTTTCCGTTTCTAAATATTAATAGTTTATTATTTACTAGCGGCCGCCCGCGACTTCGTCCGCGTGGATTAGTAATAGGTGGCAGAAATGACTTATTAAAATAGCCTATAACATACCATGTACACTTAGCTGTTGATTCATGAAAGTCCGGTTGAGATTGGTCCAACCGTTTCGTAGATTAGCGAGAACAGACAAACAAAAATATTAAAAGTATTTTTAGTTATTGGTACCCGATGAAGATTTTGTAAAAAGTGGTTATTTTAACATTACAAACAGACACTTCAATTTTATTTAGTTCTATAAATTAGGCAGTTAGCAGCATCATCATTAGCCCATATACGTCCCTGCTAGTCCTTATTTCTAATGTTAATACTAGGTACAACGTACGTACGTACAAATAAATACTAAATTATTATTTAAACTAAAATCGGATACCTACCAAAAAAAATAATTGAAAAATAAAAATATTGCTCAACACTTCTGTACTTACGTGAACGGAAAGAAATAATTTTAGATATTTATTCTAGTAGGATCTATGATCACTTTTAAGTATTTTTTGTAGGCTGACCTATCACCTACATTTTATCTTGAACCTTGAACTCTACAACTGTATTAATAAACTGAATATGTCCGGGATATTTGCTCTATTTTAAGAGTTTTTTTTAATAAGCTCCAGATATTTCGCCACTGTTGCCAGGCCATAAATATCCTAATCCCCCACAGCCTAATTCTGTAAGTTTAACAAGAGGTTAAGTTTAATAAACTTTGAAAAACACCGATCCACATAAATATCACCACTCTTAACAAATACGTGCGCTGCTTACATCACTTTTCACCCAAAAACGAATTTCCCAGTTCCATTCATAAAGAAAATGCGGTAAGCCGAATATCACAGTTTCATAATAACTTTCATGGCATACGTTTAATTTTCTCATCTCCGAAAATCTTTTGGTAACCGCGTGGCATACGTGCAGCTAGTATGACTTTCATTTAACTAAATTTTGGGACATTTCCAGTAGGACTTCCCTGTCTTTTAGTTACGAAATCATGTGTTTTGTCACTCACTTTGGCAGGAGACTATTAGATAGAAATGTAACACAATTATGGAACAAACATTTTACTTAGAATTATCATTATTTTCTTTTAAAGAACATACTTCTATGTTACATTTTCACCTACGCAGTATGTGGAAATTGGAAAAAAAACAGAGTAAAACATTTTACAAAAATAACCATTGCCACACATTTGCCAAAGAAATTATTACAAAGATCGCAATTTTAGTTTGCTGTCCTTTTAAACCCAAAAGCATGGTCACCCTACCATCCTGTGTACGTCAGTGTATCTGAAGGTACAATGTAACGAGAAAAAATATGCATAATACGTGAGAATAATACTAATTTAGTAACATAGCATCCGCATTGCTCCGTAGGTACTAAGATTAGGATACCTGAAGATAAAGACTAAGGATATCTTTGTAAAAAGTGTTGGTTCGGCAGCTATCTTGGACTTTAATAAACACCTGATTTCGAATTTGAAAATAGTTTTCTTACTCATATTACCTTCTCAGTTTTGCCCATCTTTCAGGAATCATCCTACAGACGTGACCCGCCTAGTAGTATGATTCCTGCAAGATGGGCAAAACTGGTCACCCAATGGCAACCGGCAGATGGGCGTCGACAATGAGGAAGGCCCAAAAAGAGGTGGCGAGATGATCTGGATGCCTATAATCGGAACTGGTCGGCCTTGGCTGGAGATCGACAGCTTTGGAGTGAATTGGGGGAGGCCTTTGCCCAGCAGTGGGACAGTATAGGCTAAGTAAAAAAAAAATATCTTCTCGTCTGCAATTAATAAATAATCTAATGACTAATGTTGAAATCATTCTAACATTGCATCAGCATAATTCTATTAGACACATCAAATGTTTTACTGATACTAATCGACCATTGATAACTAATTACGTAGTAATTTAAAAATAATAAAGTGGCTGTGATATACGGACCGACGGGGAAACAGACTTAAATGTACTAACAATCAATGTTAGCTACTCTGTTCTGAAATAAATCATTTCATTTCATAGAAAATAGAGAAAACTTTTGACAGTAGGAACCACTGTCGTACATATTCTGAAATTTCAACATGTTATCTGAACTGCAATGCCGCAGCCATCTTAACAATAAAAGTAGCGACCGCTTAAGCATTCACTTGCAACTGCCAAAGCAAGAACATTTGCCAAAAGTATAAACGGTTTATAGCGAACTGAGAAAATAACTTTTGTTTATGTCTCCAGGATTTTTCTGGACGTTTCGTTTTAAAATCTATGTCGAGCGCAAATTTTATTCCATGTTTAGTGGATTATTTCTTCAATTCGGATTCTTAATTTAAAACTGTCTTGTTCTCGACAGTTTTATTTGATGGATATCTTCTTAACAACTTTTTGATATAACATTTTACAGCACAATCATGAGATTTTTAGTGAAGTTCAGTGATAAAATCAATTCAGAAAATTATTAGCTGAAATAAAAGTACGTTTTACGGATTAAACTTGTGTGTATTTTGAGTGTTCCGGTTAACATATCTCACCAAATGTATAATGTAGTGATTATTTTTTTTTACAAAAGACAACTGTTATTTGATATAAACTAAAATAAACTGTTATTAGTTAATAATATAGTCTTACCCTTTACCGTGACCACGAGCGCTGTACAGAGCTAGAAACGTTGGGTCACTAACTAACTTGTTTAAAATAACAATACACGCGAGTTTGATCCATAAAATCAGTTTTAATTAAAATGTGTAGTGTTTGCGAAAATAAATAACAATTCTAAAACTGTACTGTGACCTGTACTTTTATGTGTGCAATAAATAAACAAAAAAAGGTTAATTATTTTAAAAAGTATATACCTACACATTTTTTTTTGCTATCTCTATTGATACTTAATTGATCAAATCAGGATTAATTGATCTTAATTGATTAGGAAAATCAGTTCATTGTCCGAACATAATTACTCTGGAAGTAATCTCTTGACGTTTGAGAGATTATTTCTATAACTTAATGAATTTCCAATGAAAATTAAGTAATTAATTCGTCCAAACAAACGATCTATTATGTTCTAAAAAAGTTCCTAAATGTTTAATGAAGACTTAAGAAACTATGTAGCTTAGTCCCAAATCTCTGACGAAAAGTGAACAGTACTACATTGAATGTACACTATGTACACTTTATTATCAGCCCATACGTCTCCATACGGGGCGCTACCCTTAACTAGAGTGATCAGGCCTTAGTCGACCACGCTGGCCAAGTGCGGGTTGGTCGACTACACAACCATAGAATGTCTTCGCATGAGTGCAGGTTTCCTCACGATGTTTTCCTTTACTGTTAAAGCGTCGAATAATCGTACATGTAAATTTCAAATTTTAAGAACATTGAGGTACGTTGCAGGAGGTTTGTCACCATGTACATTTAGTTCGTAAATACTTTAACTTTTATTAGAATACTTGAAGGATGTGAAAGAAGCAAAAGTGGTGTGCCAGGACCGTAGCACATGGTAGAAAGTGATATCTGCCTACCCGTCTGGGAAAAAGCGTGATTTTATTTTATGTATGTATTGTATACTTGTGTATGTTTCAGAACGAGCAACAAACGAGCTTCACAAACCCTCCGAAGGGCACCAGACCGATGCCCTCCACGCACCCGATGCCTCCGGGTCATCTGGCTAACACCAATAATAATGGGTAACTATAATACTATCATCCATATGAATATGCAAAACTATACAATTCATATTAGAAAACTGAAAATTTCCGGGATATTTACCATGTTGTTTTGTTATAATGAGCTCCCGATATTTCGGAACTGTTGCAAGCGCCATGGTCACGGATGAACTGAGTTTACCCGTGATCACAGTTCACAGTTTCAGTTCACACAAGTCATAAGTAATCAGTAACTACAACACTATCAGTCATATAAATATTCCGAACCATACAAAATATATTATGGCTCAGTAGAAATAATATATAACTACAATCCTGTCATAAGGGTTATTAATTGAATGGGTAACTAGAAGGCTATCATCCATATAAATAATCTAAACTATACAAAATGTTAGGGGTTATTAGAAATAATCGGTAACTACCACACTATCAACCATATAAATGTGCCAAACTACGAAAAATTTATTAATGGTTATTATAAGAATGGAAAAATATAATATTATCATCCATATAAATACACCTAACTATAAATACAAATACTTTCATACATTAATTAAAAGAAAAAATCTGGTCATATCCAGTGTCAGTGTTTTATATGCCATTCATACATCGGTACACCGGTTACATCGGTGTTTGTTCCGTGTCTGGGTGTATTATTAAATATATTTAAGTATATTTGTGTATCCACTGTTGATTCTGATACCTGTAACACAAGTGCTTAAGCTACTTACCACGGGATCAGATCAATGTATGTGATGTTGTGAAATATTTATTTATTTATTTTATTATTATTTATTTGACATACTCCTAAAGAAATAATGTGAAGAAGATAAACTCATTCTCATACCGTATGAATTAGCATTCAGGAACAGAAAATTTTGGAGGAAAGAAAATTACAAGTTTAGTTTAACAACATCACATTCTACCGAGAAGTTAATTCTACCTATAGAATCTTTCTTGTCTTTGTTATAATACATATATATGTAATGCTATATCATAATGTATATACTCAACATTATACAGTCTGCTAATATAACACGCCTTTAACGATTATTATAACTTTTCCTAGATTCTCAATTGCCATCATTAATGTTTCATTTAAAGATTTCTAAATTGGAACCAGTATTTACAAATACGTGGCTGTAATTATATTCTTTGCTTATTTTACTTTACTGTATCTTCAGAATTCTTAATTTCGCCTAGACAGAAATTCAATACATTCGAATATGAACTATTGTAAAATCATAAATGATAACGTTTTTCGTGGCTGTTTAACAATTATTAAAGTTTTGATTCGATTGGTACGCTAACGCTACGAATGTTCGCTTCACTACGTTCTCTTAAAATTATAACTTTTTCCCATAACTGAATGAATATATGGACAAACTACATTTATATTGAGTTTCTGTCTAGATACCAATGCTTAACACTTTTTGATGTTTTCCTAATTACCTTAGCTATCTTCCCTGCGAATCCCAAAGGTAAGTACTTGTATATTTTCCATTATTATCTGCTTAACCAAGACCTTTTCAGAAACATATATACTTTTCAATCAAGTTATTATTATTATTGTAACAAGATTAGTTACACAACACCTTTTCATAACTTCGTAAAATATACAACTAGTATGTTTTGAGTTACCTTTAGTTGACTTTAAAAAATAAGGAGTCCGACCGATTTCGGATATGGCGGCCGATCTCAATTATTGAGATCAGCCAAGTGCGCAGGACATACTATAGTTCATAAGTATGCGCGCAAACACTAGTGTACAGACAGCAATCTGACATGACCGACGAGAGATCGGACGCAGGACCACCGGCTTAACGGTTCGGCTCGGAAAGCACCGAGCTACGGGCGTGCAACCGCCAACTTCCTAACTCCGGGCTGGATGATTTCTTAACAGAAAAACTCATCCAAATTTTGCTCGATACCGTACTTGCACCGGGGACCTCTACTACCAATAGACCAACGAGTAGTCTTCATAACACCTTGCAATAGTAATAATGATAAATATTGATTATATTCAAATAGTAAACTCAATCAAAATTTCTATTTACCTCCCTCAGGAATCATTGATAGAGATTATGTGCCAAAACGTCAAATTAAGTGCATTCATGATATATGTCCGAATACGCAGTGTGAGCTTAACTAAATTGACATTCACGAAATAACACAATCAATTCTGATTCAAATGTGGGGATTGTAAAGTCAGTATAATGTTCCGTGAAACCGAACTTTGTATCCGTGCAATAATAAATACAGTCGTTTCAATATGAATTTGTTGTTTTACACTATCACAATATCGTCTGTTGAGACGATAAGCTAATTTGACATTCCTGCTAAGTTTCAATCTGTTATTTTATAAGTATGTAACTAAATTAAAAACTAAAACCCAACTACGACAAAAAACGACGCTGAAAAAGTATAAAACAAGACTTTTAGAACACTGAACTGAACAAAGTTGCTTATGTAGTTCCAAGTAAATGGACACAGTAGACTCTACCAAAATGCTTATGTTGAAAATTGACAATAATGTCATACAATACTATTTTGAAGTATGCAATATTTACTATGTAGAGATAGGTTTTCATGTTTGGAAAACCGCAGTCACACGTTGTCAAAGTGCTACGGTAGGTAGGTACTTGTGTATGGAACGTGTGACTACGCCTTTCCAAACATGAAAACTTATCTCTACATAGTAAATATTGCATACTTCAAAATAGTATTGTATGACATTATTGTCAATTTTCAACATAAGCATTTTGGTAGAGTCTACTGTGTCCATTTACTTGGAACTACATAAGCAACTTTGTTCAGTTCAGTGTTCTAAAAGTCTTGTTTTATACTTTTTCAGCGTCGTTTTTTGTCGTAGTTGGGTTTTAGTTTTTAACTTTTTATTATTTGTACTATTTTGGTGTTAAAGTGTATTTGTGGCGCATAATATTATAGAGGAAGATCCCAGAGCCGCCAGACATCACTTATTTTCTAATGGACAAAATATATACGATTGAGTAGTGGTGGGGTGTACTATCATCATATGACTAGTTGCTACCTTGACCAGACGGCCATTTTTCAGATATCAACCAATCAAGGTACATAGAAACACTGCTCACCTCACTTAAATTCTGATGGCTGATTTTAACATATATTTCACACAATATCATTAAAAATCAGGTTTTATTACTCCCAGACACATGCGGTTGGCGGTTTTACCTTACAGACGCTTTAAAGCTATGAAAAAAATTTTACTTTTACTTAATTTTACTTATTTTGTGATGCTTGATTTTTATATATGTTATTCAAACAACTATTTTAAAACGTTTTGCAAACGGACAGACCGATCCAAGGGGCCAAACATTCACCAGACCCAACTGTTTTAGATTTTTTTTTAAAATTGAATTTAGTTAAGTTTTTCTAATAAAATAGTTTGTAAGGTACAATTCTATAATTATTGCGGTCAGATGAGCACTTTTCAGTTGTTTGAATAACATATATAAAAATCAGGCATCAGAAAATAAGTGACCTTAATTAATTTTTTTCATAGCTTTAAAGCATCTGTAAGGTAAAACCGCCGACCGCATGTGTCTGGGAGTAATGAATCCTGATTTTTAATGATATTGTGTGAAATATATGTTAAAATCAGCCATCAGAATTAACACAGGTGAGCAGTGTTTCTATGTACCTTGATTGGTTGATATCTGAAAAATGGCCGTCTGGTCAAGGTAGCAACTAGTCATATGATGATAGTATACCCCAACACTACTCAATCGTATATATTTTGTCCATTAGAAAATAAGTGATGTCTGGCAGCTCTGGGATCTTGGACCATTATCAAAAGTTAAATTGATGAACCAACATAAGTAGTAAAGAAGCTATGAACGAAAAGATGTGAACTATATGCAATCAGTCCATGAATATACGTAAAGTCACATGCAAATGCTAGTAATATATATATATTTAAAATGTACAAGTAAAGCGCTTTCCAATGATACCAAACACGGCGTATTTATCTTAACTTTATTTTTTTACTCTGTATGTTTTGTCCGCTAGTGGGCGCCACATTAGATTTTGTGAAACCCTATATAGCCTATAACCAGCGGACAATTAAGACGCTTCTAATGATATGTCATTTGTCGAATTCTGACAAGCAATTTAGAAGTTATGTGGAAACAGATGAACATACATACATACATACAAACATACATACATACATACATACATACATACATACATACATACATAGCCTGTCAAAATCATAACCCTCCTTTTGCTTTGCCGTAGTCGGGTAATAAAATGTAAATATACCAATAATGCAAAAACACATGTTTGTTGTTCAACCCTTTTTAATAATCGTTTAATTTTTTGTTTTACTGTTTTTGACAATAGAAATACGTCAATTATATTTATATAATTATTTTAGTTTTGTATTTTTAATTTTATAATCAATAAATGTTTTCTATTCTATACTATTCTATTCTAATTATGTAAACATTTTGATTTAGCTATAACCGTTCTTGTGATACAGATGATAGACAATAGACGGACAGATGAACAGTAAAGTCTTTGTAACAGGGTCCCTCTTCGTGTACGGAACCGAAAAACAAAACTAAAACAAACCGTTTGCCTTACTTACAGGGAGACACAAATATCAACGATAGAAACGCCCCAAGTCCAAATGATACCGACGGTGACGTGTGACTTGGCATCGGACATATCCACAAGCGAAGCGGGCGACACCATACCACCGCCGCCGGACGAGCGGAAAGACACGCTGAAGGTGAAGACGCAGCCTTATGTAAATCATGTTCTTTACTAAGTAGCTAACAGTAGCATCGTAGAGTTTAGAAGGTAGACGACTCATAATCGATTAATGATGTCTCACTTAGATGACTAGTACTGAAATACCATTCAAAAATGCTTAATTCAAGCTCAAAACTGAAAAATTTGTATGCGAGTACGTACTCGCAAAAGATCGAGTAGTTCATAAATCTCTATAAACTTAACGTTAAAGAAGTTGGTGAATTATATTGGGTGTTTCAGTATTGGTACAGCAAATAGTACACTAGGTAATTGTAGTTTCACTATTAGCAAACATAACGTTATTGTAGTATAATAATTATAAGTTATCTGATAAATTGATTACTCAATAATAGACAAATTTTGTGCGCATGCAATAATCTTGAAACAACATATACAAAAAATCTTATTATGACATTTTAGGCTAGAAATATGAATATGAATTCGAAATTATACCAAATTCGTTGTAAGGTAAATAGTGACCGGGCAATAGTAAGTTAACAGTGTTCATACTTTACTCCGTTTCAATCCATTGCCACAACGAGAAAAAGAAAAGATTTTAGTGTCATACCATTTAACCCTAGCTATGTATGATTTTAGACTTTCGCGTTCCATTGCACTATTATTATTATTCTTTATTAGTCTTTATGTGTCTATACGCGTTATTAGGAGCAGCAAATACATAGTTACTTACTGCCCGACGTTTCGACTGGGATACAACACCAATCATGGTCGCGAGCGAACATTGGGCAGTAAGTAGCTATGTATTTGCTGAAATAAGTCTTTATGGGTCTACACGCGATATTAGGAGTAGCAAAATTACATAGCTACTTACTGCCCGACGTTTCGACTGGGTTACACCAATCGTGGTCGCGAGCGAACTGGCGCCGTCCGTCTTCGTCTGCCATAGCGGTTGTGAATTTCTTGAGCCAACCCCGAACCAGCACTAATGGGTCGGGCAGTAAGTAGCTATGTAATTTTGCTACTCCTAATATCGCGTGTAGACCCATAAAGACTTATTTCAGTGTAATGGAACGCGAAAGTTTAAAATCATGTATTTGCTACTCCTAATAACGCGTGTAGACCCATAAAGACCAATATTTAGTGTAACCCTAGTTAGTTTGTGACTGACTGAACACATTCATCAACCCCCTTCCTTCCGCAGGTGGTAACGTCAGCCCAAGTAATGAAGAACCCTCTGGCCTCCTGCCCGCTGCGGGGCTCCAGCCTATCCGTGAACGGTGAGCTCCAACTGCAGCAGAGCAGAGGCCGGGCGCCGAGCGTGGCCATCGACGCAGACATGGTATCTGAACTAGAACCTTCTTCCTCAGATTCCGGCGTCGTTAGCCGCTGCGGCGGAGTCAAACCCCTCAAGCTGAGGATCTTCAAAAAGACAGACAGGAGACAGGAGAAGTCGCAACCGAGCAAATCGGAACTAGAACCGGCGTTGCCCAAGCCGCATAAGCCGCGGGACCCAGAAAGGGAAAAGAAAAGACTCGCGAGAAAGAAGGAAAAGAGAGCGACTCTGATCCTCGGTCTGATCATGGGCAGTTTCATTGCTTGCTGGCTGCCTTTCTTCTTCTTGTACATACTGAAGGCAGCGTGTAGGCAGTGCGTGATACCGCCCAACGCCTTTGCCATCGCGTTCTGGCTGGGCTACATGAATTCGGTTCTGAACCCTGTAATATATACGATATTCAATAAAGATTTTAGGAGGGCCTTTAGAAGGATACTGTTTAAGTGATGTTTAGCTTACCTGTGCTGCTACAAGTGCGTCGCAAATCGCATTCTGTTGGCTCAGCAGAGGGCAGCACCAGGTCTTTATAATGTACGCTAGTCGACCCATCGTCATGGACTCATGTGATAGCTGATGTGAATTGATATAAGACGTCAAATGTAATAGTGTTCAGTGTTTGTTCTTTGGCTGATGATTCTGGACAAACATTACTTTTTTTTAATAATTCCTGTTCGAATGAAAGCAAATCTTTATTCACAATTGTGACAGAGTCAAAATTGATTGCAACTTTAACAGAATGGACTAGTGTTTTGAAAGTTTGATGAAAAGTTTTTTGAGGGATTTCGAAAAGGCACCTAAAATCCATCACCCTAGATACTTCGAATCCAAAATCTGGCCCTTCTTATTTCTTCGAAGTCCTCACTCCTGTGCTACTGTTCTCCCAGTTTCCTGCTAACCTATCAAGTATTGGTAAGAAATATTTATTCCAATCGCATCCTTTATCTTTGAATTGGTTTGTTTATGAAGTTATTGCTTTTCTTCGTTTTCATAGAGAACGTTGGCTTTCGTTTGGCTTGGCTGCCTTTTATAGATAACAGTTATTTATTTAGCATCGTAGCAAGTAGCATCCAAATTATTGTAGCAATTTTCTAAATCCTATACTTTGGAATTAATATTAAATGCATTTTGTCTGCATGGAACTACGAGTATGTACTTCTTAATTGAGTTTTTTGGCTAATCAATTTAGGTATTATTAACATAACTTTTACGGAATGATATACAGTAGAAATTTTGTGAGACCCTTTTTTTTACTTCTACTAAATTTAAAATGGAGTTACTTCAGTAGATTGTTAATTTAAAACATTCAAATTCAAATATATTAAAACCTTTTTATGCATGTAGAATTGTAAAAGGGACATAATTAAAAACGTTAGCTGAGTAAAGAAAATATATTTATCAAAAAGGATTTTTAATCCCCAATGAAATTACTCGTCAAAGTTAAATTACATTAAGGCGGAATTCAATCAAAAGTGAAACAAGTAACTTTTTATCAATTTCTCATAAAACACTCCTCTCTGGAGATTTTAATAATATAATTAGGAGTTCAAAGTTTCGTTCGACATTAGAATATCAGCCAAATAACATAATTTCAGTTCAATAGAATGAAATATTATCTAGTGTTGGTACATAATACATACATAGAGAAATATTACGACATAGGTGAAATTGTTAATATTTTTAAGCTTTTTCTAGAATTCAAAGGTCATTTCATGTTATTTGATAAACAATAATTTAGTAGAAATTGTCGAAAATCGACGAGTTTTTCCTAATAACCAGTAAGCGAATGAAACTAAAATGGTGATCTGAAAAGTCAAAAAACAAAGTTATTTCGGATTTTATATATAAATAAAGTAATTTATAGATAATTTAAGTTACGAGTATAATAGATTTCTCCTGAGCTACCTAGATTAAAGCCCACTATAAATTCTAGACAATCTCAAAATGATGGCCATACAAAGTTTACAGTGATTATGAAAGTAAATACATATGAAGGAGTATTATTAATGAAATTACTAAGAGATATATTTATTTATACCCAATATAAATTCGAACTTCCCATAGATACGATATAATCTTCTTAAATTCAATAAATATCTATAAAGCCAAGTAGCATTGACTTTTAAATTAACAAAAACTATGAGTAAGTAAATAACTAGGAATTTTTCAAAAACATGAAATGACCTTAACATTATGATTTGCATTAAAAATGGAATTGTAAAGATATAAAAATGTTTTGTTGTAGAGATTTTAATATACGTAGCTATCTTAGAGTCTGTATATTTAAAATGAAACTGCAAAAACACTAAAGGATTTGAATGAATATACATACTTATGATAAATATATTCCTTTAATCATTGTATAAATAATAAAAAGGAATTTCATAGCTTTAATACAAAGAAAAGATCATTTAAGATTTTGTGGGCATAGTTTATTCTAAATGATTAGCTGTGTTACGTAGTGTTGTCTTAAAAACTGCAGAGGGTAGAAATAAAAAAATATTTCTGATTTATAATAATGTAGCAATCAAAATATTTTTTTGTTTTTTACATTACCGCAGTGTTACCCATACGCTTAAGGTTCGTACAAAGTATTTATACAGTAGATTTCAATTATAATTTGCTAAATGTATTGTCCTAAGACTTTATTAACCACGAGTTCACTAAACTTTTCCACTGAATAAAAATATTATGTAAGAGATCAGACAAAAACATCGTATTTGTATCAGCCATAGTAAAAAAATTGCCATATTTGTAATATTTCTAGTAACTGACATCTTTAGGCGTTTACCATAAAATATTTTTTTAACAGTTTTTTTTATTTATGCCTTTTCGTCATCATTCATTCACTAAAGACATAATGACCAACACTGCATATTTTTTGCTGATCTCTTACGTAATGAAAACTAATTAAAATACCTACTAACTCACTAATATTAATTCACTGAGCACCATTCATTCATTAATTACCGATTAAAATTCATTATAAAGATGCGGTGTTAAATTAGCTGGACCTCATTGTGGTTGTTTCAAATACATATTTTAAATTTGTTAAAAAATATGTTTCCATAAATAATACGTAAATATATTAATGAATGATTTTTATTTTATTTTATGCTTGTATTCCGTATTTACATCATCAATGTTTGTTTATAGATTGGTATTAAAACCAACATGTTAAATATATTTTTTCTATGTTTTGTTAATTTTTTACATAATTTTTATTATTTTGATATTTTTTTATTATGTTTCAAAAACATCCACAATGGGTCCAGTGACAGTAGGGTAATTCTATTTGAATAATGATACGACTGTGCCTCTGTGCCTATGAAACAAGCACTACACAACAATAAGATGCACTTGATAATTATATGACTATATGTGTATATTTTAAATTAAGTCTGAGTTTTAAAAATAATATCATTATTTGTGTAAAAAGTTTGTTCACAAAGTTAAGTGTTCTTTTTTAAGTAATAGAAGCGCTGGTCGCTTTTTTTTATTTGTTTTATAATTTTTTGTAAATACTGTACTTAATATTTTAAGATGTAAAGTAGATTTATTAATAACTAGAATATAAAACCAAAAAAGAACACCAAATATTTCGTGTAAATTTGACTAATCTTATGAATAACTTTTATCCAAAAAAATATCTGTAATTGTATGTATGTATGTATTGTATGCGTTATATGTGTGTATACGTTAATTAGAAACAAAATTTGACACGTTTTTCAATCACAATAACTTTTAAATTGTAGTTCAAAGTACTTTCGATTAGTAAAAAAATATTAAACCTTTGATAGTGAAATTCTCAAGCCAAATTTTAATTTATGTCTTTATTTTAGTGACTTCTTTCAACTATATCTGCGACTGATGAATAGGTTTTAACATTTTATTCATCCTGCAAAATTATAAAATTGTAAATATTATTCTGACTCCAAATAACGTATGAATAAATATTATAAATGAACAACAACGACAATTTAATTCTAAATCGGTGTACATTTAGATCTTGCATTAGAAAATTTTAACTTAATTGTAAAATAAGTAGCGAATATTATGTTTAAGTGAACTAATAATAAAACAACACCATCGCTGTTATAGTTTTAAAACTAGAAATTATAGAATTAATTATTGTAAAATTTACTTACGTACTGATATAATGAGCAATAGCATTTGTGCAAAATGTTTCCTTTTTAAGAAATAATTATTATTTTTCTCTTGTATTGAAAATTTTCATAGTCTTCCAAAGTGTGTGTGATCTAATCAAATAATAGATTGTAAATTTTCATTGTTTTAATTTTATATAATAAACAAACACCAATGTATTTTATAAATTTTTTGCACAGGAATTTATTCATCTAGCCACTAGGTCGTATTTGAGTTTTTGCGAAAAATTTGTCCATTGTCATGATATTATTTGTAACGTAACTAAGTTATAGTGAATGAGAGCAGAGTAACAATTATATAAAAAATATATTTTACTTGTATCTGGAATCACATAATTATGCCCCGAGCCCTAGCTAGTTGTGTGACTTCCACGTACGCCCAGAGTCGAAAAATATCGACAAAACTAAATGAACGCTCGCACGTCACTAGCCTAACGCTAGTGATGCACGAACTACATTGATTTATCGAGTACTATTTTAATGCGCAATAATTTAAATAAATTGATAATTTTTTTAAATGACAAATTGTGAAATATTATTCTTTAAGTATATAAAAGAGTTTTCCAAAACATATACAGGTTTTTGTACAGTCTTAAAATTGTGAATAAATTATAAAAATACGCCAGTACTTTCTTATTTAGATTAAAATAAAGTTTAGAATGTTTCTTAATAAATAATGACAATTACCTATAGGCTATTCTATTTATTAATAACTAGCTACTTGTTCAATAAAAATTGTTCTAAAAATATAAAACACTATTTATACTACTTATTATATAGTATACTATAACCTATATAGAATTTGTTAAATATTTTAATTTTAAATTCGGAATGCGTTATGTTTTTGTTGTTCTTTATAAAAAAATATTATTTATTATTATAATCGTCTAAGATTATACGATAACTATTATAATTCTTATCGACTCAAATGTAAATGAAAAAATATACGAAGTACCAAATATACAAATTTTAATCTTTAAAAAAATTGTTTGATTATTTCAACCCTTACAAAAAAATTTAGTTACTGCAATGAAAGGTTTAAAGATTATAGCGGTTAGCTTTAAAAGTATATTTGAATTGATTATAGCCGTCAAAAACAGTAACAAGGGCTTAGACATAGTAACAATATCGAAACGACAACGAAGTTCGAAAAGAACAAAATGTATGGGATTGACCAACCACCCGTGATGGTTCTGTTGACAGCTCGTCACTTTTCGTAATTCGTCACTTTAGTTAATACGTCTCATTGATTATGACGTCTCTCGGCTTAACTAGACAACATCTCTTACATGTCTCATGCTGTATTTCGTCACTTTCCCGATTCGTCCGACGAGCATGTATAATCAAGTATAATATTATTAACCATTTTTTTCGTTTATTCGTATTACTTCCATTGATTGGTCGCATGATGGTACTACTGTGTTAACCATTTAACATAGGTATTTCGCATGAGGGTAAAAACTTTGAATTATTTAATGAGTATTTTTCAAATACGCACTTGGATTGACTTAGTGTTGTTATTTACTCACTCAACTCACTCGAGGGTTGGCAGGATTAATAGGCGGATTAATATAAAGAAACCAGGCCTTTACTATTTTATTTCTATAATTAAAAGAGAAGCTCACTTTGCGCATTTTAAAGTAAAAAAAAGTTGACTTACTATCCTCAGTGAAATCAAACGTGCTGCGTTATTATATACAAGACTAAAGTGCGTAGTAGTGATTTGGCCGAATGCGTAAAAAAAAAATGTTTTATTTATTATAAAGGAACCAAAGAAGAGGAAAGCAGTAGATATTTTTGAATAGGCTTCACAGGTAAAGAAACTCGTTGATCGATGTAACGATTTTATTTTCGTGATTTTAGTAATAAAATATATATTGAACATAGTTTAAAATTAAATATTAATAATCTAGATTTTTTCTTTTAAGCTTGCTTGTACAATGTCGGACGAATCGGGAAAGTGACGAAATACAGCATGAGACATGTAAGAGATGTTGTCTAGTTAAGCCGAGAGACGTCATAATCAATGAGACATATTAACTAAAGTGACGAATTACGAAAAGTGACGAGCTGTCAACAGAACCGATTTATCGCGTCTAATGTCAATCCCATTCATTTTATTCTTTTCGAACGTCGTTATCGTTTCGATATTGTTACTTTGTCTACGGCACCAGAGCTACTTACTGCCCGACGTTTCTTGGTCGCTATTGAGCGTTAAGGCCCATTCAATTATAGTTTTAATTATGAAGTAACGCAAAAGTCTTGAACCATCTCATGTTTTCCCTCCCTCCTATAATCCCGGGCTCTTCAGGCGGAACGTGAAACATCATTTAAGCAGGCCGCAGGTGAATGCGACCAACTCAATAAGGTCTAAAGTGCCTGTCGACCTCATATGTGGATCTCACTACCGCTTACCATCTGAAGAAGTGAGGTCATCCTTTATAAAAAAAAGTCATATAAGCTATACTTTTTACACAGTACAAACGGGGATACAAACCCACCCATGATCTCGTAAAATATCAACCAATGACACGACGAGCAAACCCCTAAAAAATAAACAAAACGAGACTCCAAAACGAAACGAAGTACGACCTAGATACAGATCTGAGTTTAACAAGACCGGATAACATCTGTACGTACGCTAGAATTCATTAAACTTGGTATTACAAGTCCGACTACAGGGAAATACAAAATGTTGTGTAAGTTTCGAAATCTTATTCTTTTACAATGCGTTGAATTCCGAAACTCCGTCCTGCAATACGCTAGGGTGACCAAACACAGAGGAAATTTTCTGCTACAAGTAGTTATTGATCAAGTATTGTTTTGACTGACTCGGTGGAACAGTTGTTAGTGACCTGGCTGGCGGTTCTAAGAGTCGTGGGTTCAATTCCCACTCGGGACAAACATTTTGTGATGATCATCGGTCATTTTTCCGGGTCTGGGTGTGATTATATATTTAAGTATGTATTTGTAAATATATAATTAAGTATATCTGTCTCTAACGCCCATAGTACACTCTGCTTAGTTTGGGGTCAGATGAACGTGTGTGGAAATGTTCCAGATATATTTGAAGATATTTAAGTAGAGTTTGTAAAATGTAAAATATCAAGTAGGTGGTTTGGTGAACACAATGCCATTCACGAGCAGGGTTAACTGGGAGTACTAGGCACCTATTGTCCAATCAAGACAAGTGTTACTCGGCATCGTTTTGCTAACAAAGATGAGTTTTTATGTAGTTTTCCGGTTAAAAAACTCACATACATTGATTTGAAATTCTTAAGCAACATAAATATTATTTGTAATAATTCTGACTCGACATACAGTGACGTCAGACATAATATAGGAGCTACACTCTACACACTACGCTCCAGAACTATAATCACTAGCAAAAAAAAAGAAAAAAAGAAAACATTTATTGATCACACATACACAATCACATAATTTAAACAAACACACATACAGATAAAATTATCAATAGGTTCTACCTCAGCATGTGCAGCGTTCGCTAGGTCGCTACAACAAAGTCTGGCAGAACCTTTGCGAGCCGCTAGAAAGATGCAGAAATGTCCCACAAAATCCGGCAGCGTGCCGCCCTACCGTCGATTGTAAGTTTGTATAGAAACAGGAGTTGTCTGTTCGTCGGGAAATGGATCAAACTTTCACTCGTCTGAGGGGTACAAAGAGGAGACGGACTCAACTAGGTCCTCAGGTCATCACGTCAAGACCTGAGCTGCATGTTGTTGAAGCTTTGATGAAGGCAGCATTTTGTACACTGTGAAATTGTCGTTTCAACGTTTATATACACCGTGAAATTTTAGTGGTTGTTTTCCCGCAGTAAAATGATTCTATGTTAGAAGCACAATAGATTTGTGCAGTTATTTTTTATTAAAATCAATAAATGCCGGTTTTACGAAAGGTTTAACCGAAACTCGAAAGCACGTTCGAACAGCTTTATTACTTAGGGCGTAGAGCTTCTTTAGCTTTAAGCATCGATTTCATGCGGCAAGCAGTACCTGATTCCGTCACATCTGATGAATAACGATAGCTTCTCTCGTTTTCGAGTTGGAGAAATATTATATAGAAAATTAAAAAAAAAATTTTTTTCAAGGAATAATTTGCATGTGTTGATAGTATTACTAAAGGCAAATCGTTCTGCCACGGGAAAACATTTTCCACTGTAAATTTGCACGGTCGCAGCGTGATGTTAAAATAACAATAGCACGAGATCCTTCCTCGATAAATGGTCATCCGTAATATTCGTTTTATTTCATATGAGTAAATATTTTCTTATGAGAAACTACGCAGCGGATATACTCATAGATAAAGCGATTCAAAAGAAAGCGAAGCAAGTGTGGGTCACTAGTATATATTCATCATTATCAGCCCATATACGTCTCCACTGCTATATAGCCTTAGTCAACCACCCTGGCCAAGTGCGGGTTGGTTGACTACACAACCTAAGACTTTCTTTCTTTAGTGCAGGTTTCCTTACGCTGTTTTTTGAAAACACTAGTAAAGGTATATTATAAAAGGAGAATTAGTATGACTGGATTTACACGAACGGATTTTAATGAAATTTCACAATAATTTAGCTTACCTAATCACATTCACACAATCATTATTACCCAAGAACATCACACAATTCATAAGAAATATTGTATATTAACCAAAATGTAGAGATAGGTACGCAGAAACTAACTCTACGCGTAAAAAGTCGCGGGCCGCTAGCTAGGCCGCTATTTATACAGTATTTTAATAATCGCAGTCACCTACTTTACAAAACCTTAACGATATTCAAGTCTGACATTTCTAAAATAACTCCAACTAACAGAAAATGCAAATACGTTTCACATCAAGCACTGACAAATATATTAAATCATATCATGGCAGTGATTAAACAAAGTACCTACTTAGTAGAATCTCGAATGCAAACTTAGAGCGAGTGTGAAAGAAGCTATTAAATAATTAGCAAGTTTATAAACAAATTTAGCGGAAAACTTTCCGATGGAAGCTCGGAAGCTGGGACTCGGGAATTAAATACTAAGAAAGCGCTAAGAAATGCGAGAAGAGTACAACCTACCTACGCAGATAAAGAATGAGAATTCTCTCCTTACTATTCTATACCGGCACGTGCCGGGTCGTTTCTTTCCCCAAACCTACGTCCGCATTAGGGACCGCCCAACGACGCCCTGAGCCGAGGTCGAGCCCCGTTAGGGGGCACCCTCAGGCAAACGTCACATATTTTTTTAGGGGTGAGAGCGAACCCGGTGATGATGACGTGGTTACTCCAAGCCATCATCGCATGTCAGTTAGAAAAAAAAATGACTGAAACTGTCATGGTTAAATGTCAACAAGAGGCACTACTAACTAAATTATATTATGTTAAATATATTGTATGTATGCTCTGAAAAATTATATTATTCTTATCGTATATTAACCCGAGAAGCTTTCAAGATCAAAAAGCTTTCCCATAATATTTATATACACGTTTCTGAGAACGAAGTTACAACATCTCTCATTACTAATAACTCTGCGATTAAAATTAGTTTCATTTACAAGGTTTCAAAAAAATCGTACCTCAAACTTCACAGACATACTCGTATTTAGAACTACGATTATATCTCGTAGTTTTTACAGGTACATATTAATAAAAGTGTGTTAAAATGGAATCACTTAAATAAATTCTTACAATTTTCAGTGATGTATTTTACAGTGTAATTTTCCTCACCATAACACACTAATCAACATCCTACCCGCTTAAAACGACATAATAATTACAAATTAATAATAAAATAAACAGCAAACAGACAAACTCCCTCGGTAGCAACTTCTGCTTATCTCAAGCAAGTCGAAATTAATTTACAATTCACCAATTACAAATGTAAAGTCCCCTCGAACGTCGAGAGAATATCAAATTCTGTTTCTCGTCATTTAGTTTTAACTTGAAGACGTTCTAAAGCATAATTTGTCGGTACAGTCGGCATCAGTAACGACTTAACATATTTAAAAGCTAAACGCTGAATATTGGAACGATAATTCAATACTAGACTTCACTGAGATGGTTATAAAGTTTCTAAATTCCGAACTCGCGGGCCAATTTCGAATTTTACATCATTAGGTATTTAGTATCGTTGAAGTTTAAATGCCTCTTTGGTCTATTGGTAGCGAGCGCTGCGTAAGGATCGAGAGGTCCCCGGTTCGAGTCCGGGGTCGGGCAACATTTTTGTGAGTTATGCTGTAATAAAATTACTCAGCCTGGAGCTAGGAAGTAGGCGCTTGAACGCCTTGGAAAGCACGTTAAGCCGGTGTTTCTGCGGTCGACTGGCTCGGTGGAACAGTGGTTAGTGACCCTGGCCGTCGGTTCCAAGAGTCGTGGGTTCGATTTCCACTCGGGACAAATATTTGTGTGATGAACATCGGTCTTTGTTCCGTGTCTGGGTGTGATTATGTATTTAAGTATATATTTATAAATATCTATGTATGTTTATCAGTCTCTGACGCCCATAGTACAAGCTCTACTTAGTTTGGGGTCAGTTGACCGTGTGTGGAAATGGCCCAGATATTATATTATTTAAAATATTCATTTCAAAGAGTATTATCCACAAAGAAGTTTAATTTCACAAGTTTTATTTACTTATTCCGTATCATCAGAACAGTCGGTGACATAGTGGTTAAGTCTCTAATTGTGTGCGAGGTGGCGATTCGAATCCCACAAACAAGTCGACTATTACGTAACGAAACAAACCGACGCTCCTAACAAGGTTCAGAAGTAGCACGCCACAGCGGGCACCCGCAGGAATCGAACCGGCGAACGCCGCTCAAGTTGTGAGCAACAATCACACAAGTTCCACAGTTACATTGGCACACCTGCATACATTGTTTGTTTGGCACTCAAAGACGGTAAGAGTGGCGAGCTTAATAATAACACGGCATTTATTTGTCTAAGCAATGGGGTCTAGACAAATGTAGGAGCGACGATAAAAAAATTGGTTGCCTGTAAAGTCGGTATACGGGCGAAAGTTTTACGTGACAACGACTTTGAGTGGTAAAATAATTTTAATGTGAATATTCATTCGTATAGTAGGAAGAAGGATGAAATAATAGTAATTAGGCGGGCTAACTGTGAGCGCATAACGTGAGCGGGGCGTAACGCAGTTTCTTGAAGTGTCACCCGGCAAACCAATTTATAAGACGTTGTCACGTCAAAAACATGTGGTTAAGGTCGTTGCTGGCCATGCGAGAGGTTGCCAGTTATTATTACGATTTTTCGACGCTTTAACGGTGAAGGAAAACATCGTGAGGAAACCGTGTGAGCCCGTGCCCCAGCAGTGGGAACGTATATAGGCTGATGATGATGATGAAAGAAGCGAAAGTGGTGTGCCAGGACCGTAGCACATGGCAGGAAGTGATCTCTGCCTACCCCACTATGAAAAAGGCGTGATTTAATGTACGTATGTATATATTTACTGAGATGGCTCAGCGACTCAAATTTAATTCCTTTCACACGAGAACTTGTCACTCTAGTTCGTTCTCAGTTTTCCTGCCATGTAGATAAATAAATCAATTACAGCGGTCTGTAAGTTGTCTGAACTCCACGACTGTATGTCTCTCGCGCCCGTCAAGTCGTGAGCCAACTAGCGCCTAACCTAATTGAAAATGCGTTCCAAATGTATTGTTACGACCACGAGGGACCGGGCAGGCGGAATTAGTCTTATCGACGTATGGATAAGGTCTATATTCGCTTGCACGATACTACGTCACACACTCTGGTCGGTCGGAGCAAGCTCCAGCGAGTTCTAGAAATTTCGATCCCCGCGAGAACATTCTCGACACCACGCGAAGAGCTGCGTCTCTGGATATAAAAGCGGGATGTACGACGCGACGGGACAGTTCCGATTTGGAAAGCGAAGCGAATCAGTCTCCTGCGAACTAGAAGTGATCGAGTGCGTTACCTGCGAATAGTTTCAGTGAAATTCAGTGTTTTAGTGTGATTCAGTGCTTTAGTGTAATTTAGTGTTCCGTGTTTAGTGTTGTAATTAAGTGTTTTTAATTGTGTTTTTAAGTGTTTAATTGTGTAATTGTTAGTCGATAAATAAATTAATTGTCTTTTGGTGACTTTTGGCGTATCTTGAATTTAACGTACCCCGTTCCCGCAACAATTGGTGTCAGAAGTGGGATTCAAGATGCCTCTTACACCACGAGAAGACAGTGAGGGTCGAGTAACAAGGAGTCAAACCGCGGCCCTGCAGGAGGGTGAAGGCACTTCAACGGAGGGATCAATTCAAACATCAATTGGGCCTGTGGAGCTTGCAGACTTATTTAAAATGCTGCAGACACAAGCCCGTCGCCAGGAGGAGCAAGCCCGTCGCCAGGAGGAGCAATTCGCTAAACTGAGGGAAGAACAAGCCCTTCGCCAGGAAAAGCAAGACCTTCGCCAGGAAGAGCTAAGCAAGAGTTTGTTGGGGGCTATTGAGAAGAAGCACGAAGTATTAGAAAAGCAGATTGATGCTCTCAAAGATGATGTGCTAAGCGTCAAGACCCAACACGAAGATCGGCTCACCCAACACGAAGATCGACTCATCCAACATGAAGATCGATTCACCCAACATGAAGATCGATTCATCCAACATGAAGACCGATTCACCCAACACGAGGATCGTCTGAGTCAGGTGGATGCTGAGATGCGACAACTGCATACCAAGATGGCAAGAGTGGGGACCCGGGGTGCTACGGTAGTGTCGGATTCTCCGAAAATCGAAGTACCCCACTTCGATGGAACGACGTCTTGGGCAGCATTTTGGTATCAGTTCGAGACGGTGGCTAAAGGAAAGGGGTGGAACGAGGAAGAGTCCTTGATAGCTCTGACTCTGGCTCTTCGTGGAGATGCCCTGCTCACGTTGGAAAACCTGCCTTCGGATAACAGAACTTTAGGTGCTCTCCAAAGAGCACTAGAAGGCAGGTACAGCGACAAACACCTGGAACACGCGTATAGAGCACAACTCCGCGATCGACAGCAGAAGCCTGGTGAGAGTCTGCAGCAATGGGCAACGGAAATCGAAAGGCTAGTCAGACGATGCGTACGTGTCATGCCCGACAATGGTGGAATCAATGATCCCGCAAGCTTTCTGTGATGGAATTAGAGACGCAGACGTCAGACACACCGTGAAATTGAGCCATCATCAGACCTTACAGGAAGCTCTAGCCCATGCTTTGGAGGTGGAAGCCGTGCGTCAAGACGCTAGAACTCAACGACTTCGGGAGGTTGTGGTAAAGGAAAAACCTTCTTTGGGTCCGATGTGCTATGGCTGCGGCGAGAGGGGCCATATTCGGAGTAGTTGCCTCAAGCGAAGATGGCCACGTAGAACGACAGTAGCGTCCTCTACACAGGTGGACGCAGAAGAGCTGTCGTTAAACTAGAAGAAGCCAGGGCCGTGGGGCGGGCGCTGGCTGGTCAACATCGAGCCCCTACCGTCACTGTTTCACAGATTGGTAATGGGAACAACCTTACAGTGGTTGGACAGCTGAACAGCGTAACGTGTCATTTTACTATTGACACCGGTGCTTCAAGAACAATAGTGCGTCCGGAGCTATTGAAAAGGACTATTGTGTGGAATCAAAGACCATCCGTTCAGCTTCAAACAGCAACAGGCCAGCCAGTTACCGTCTTCGGTGAGACGATGGCGAAGATAACCATTGGAGAACAAACCTTTGAATACGGTGTACTCATAGCAGACATCACGGACGATTGCATCATCGGATTGGACTTTTTAAGAGACCAGAAGTGTGTGGTAGACGTCGCTAGAGGAGTACTTAGTTTCCCCGAACAAGAAGTATTCCTAGAGGGAGCGAGATCATGCGCAGTTTACTGCCTGAAAAATACGACCCTACCGCCGAGATCTGAAACACTGGTCAAAGTTAGATTCCCTTACACTGCGTGTCAAGGGCGGAGCGTCGTCATAGAAAACTGCGGCGACCATCCGAGTTGGATCACAGCAAGAACTCTGGCAATGACCGGAAAAGGAGCGCTGGTGCGAGTCATCAATCTTAGCGAAGATGAAGTGCAGCTACGAAGAAACTGTGTCATCGGACGGTGCGATGCAGGTCAATCCATCAGAAGGCTGAAAAGGGCCCGGGAACCGGAATCCTGTCAACGAGATGACGTCACGCCGCTCCTAGCAAATTGTAAGGACAAGCTATCTGAGCGGGAACTTGAGCAAGCTAAAGGTTATTGCTAGATTTCAACGACATATTTTCGAAGGGCGACCATGATTTGGGAAGGACAGGTCTCGTTAAACACAGAATAGACACGGGAGACGCGCCACCAATCAAGCAGCGGCCTAGGCGCCTTCCATTTGCCAAAGAGAAGGAGGTAGCAGACATGGTTGCTGAGATGCAGAAGAACCGCATCATAGAACCTTCAACAAGCCCGTGGTCTTCGCCAGTAGTACTGGTAAAGAAGAAGGACGGCAGCACCAGGTTTTGTGTGGACTACCGGTTGTTGAATAATGCAACCAAGAAGGACAGCTACCCTCTGCCCCGTATAGACGACACACTGGACATGTTGAGCGGCATGAAGTGGTTCTCAACTGTGGACCTTAAGAGTGGGTACTGGCAAGTTGACATCCATCCAGAAGACAAAGAGAAGACGGCATTTACGACCGGAACTAGGAATGGATTGTGGCAGTACAACGTCATGCCCTTTGGTCTTTGCAACGCTCCGGCGACATTCGAGCGGTTGATGGAAAGGGTACTGGTTGGACTTCTGGGTGATGCATGCCTGGTCTATCTGGATGACATCATTGTCATGGGTCGAAATTTCACAGAGCATGTCAGTAACCTGAGGAAGGTTTTCACCAGAATACGAGAAGCAAACTTGAGACTCAGTCCAAAGAAATGCACGTTTTTCAAGGAGGAAGTCGCCTACTTAGGCCACATTATTTCATCGAAAGGTGTAAGAACTGACCCAGAGAAGATAAAAGCTGTTCAAGAATGGCCTATACCAGTGAACAAGACCGACGTAAGATCATTTTTGGGTTTATGCGCATACTACCGGCGCTTTGTAAAGAACTTCTCTGATATAGCGAAACCTCTTCATCGGCTTACGGAAGATAAACGAGTATTTGCCTGGGACTCGGAATGTGATCAAGCCTTCGTCAGATTAAAAGAACACCTCTGCACCAGTCCTATACTTGGCTACCCGAACAGAGAAGGAAGATTTATCGTGGACACCGATGCCAGCAATACTGGCATAGGCGGAGTTCTGTCGCAAGAGCAAGGTGAACGGGAAGTGGTGATCGCCTATTTCAGTAAGTCACTTTCAAAACCTGAAAGGAACTACTGTGTGACTCGTAAGGAACTGTTGGCGGTAGTGAAGACTCTACAGCATTTCAACAAGTACCTCGTTGGAAGACAGTTTACTCTGCGGACAGATCATGCTGCGTTAAAATGGCTCTTGCAGTTTAAGAACCCTGAAGGACAAGTGGCGCGGTGGTTAGAGCAGCTACAGGAGTACAACTTCACAACAGAACATCGGAGTGGTAGAACGCATTTGAATGCCGATGCCCTATCAAGGAGACCTTGTCCTGTGGCCTGCAGTCATTGTTCTAAGACGGAGACTAAAGAAGAAGTCCGGATGATTACCACCCAGGGACTTGATAATGAATGGAGCGAAGACGCTATCAAAAGGCTCAAAAAGAGGATTGTGACCTGAGGAAAATATTTGAATGGAAAGAAGTAGGTCAAAAACCTTCTTGGAGCCATGTAGCATCATCAAGCCCCATCACGAAAAGTTACTGGGCACAATGGGACAGTTTGGAGATTAAGGATGGAGTACTCTTCAGGAAATGGGAAACACCAAAAGGGGATCAAACGACACTACAGCTGATTGTACCCCGTAAACAGGTTGCTTCTCTACTGAGGTACATACACGATGGGGTATCCGGGGGACATTTAGGCGTGAAGAAGACCCTAGAGAAGCTGAGACAGAGGTTCTACTGGATTCACTGTCGAGAGGACGTCGAAGACTGGTGCAAGAAATGTACGACTTGCGCATCAGTAAAGGGCCCACAAACCAGAAGTAAGGGCAAACTCAAGCTGTACAACGTCGGCGCTCCATGGGAAAGAATCGCAGTAGATGTAGCTGGCCCCTTTCCAGAATCCGATGAGGGAAACAAGTACATCATTGTGGTCCAAGATTACTTCACTAAGTGGCCTGAAGTCTTCGCTACGCCTAATCAAGAAGCAAAGACGGTCGCCAAGAAGTTAGTCCACGAGGTGATTTGCCGATTTGGTGTGCCTCTTGAGATACATTCTGACCAAGGAAGAAACTTTGAGTCAGCACTGTTCCAGGAGGTCTGTCAACTATTGGGTATGCATAAGACCCGTACTACACCAGCACACCCGCAATCCGATGGCATGGTCGAGAGATTCAACCAAACGTTGGAAAACCACTTGGCCAAAGTTGTGGACGAGCATCAACGAGACTGGGACCAGTACATACCGCTTTTCTTGCTGTCCTACCGATCTGCGATCCACGATAGCACCAGCGCAACCCCAGCAATGGTAAACTTCGGTCGAGAAATGCGGCTTCCGGTAGACGCGTTGACTGGGACACCGCCAGAAGCTCCGAAACCAGTAACCGAATATGCGGCTGACCTACAGAAGCGCCTGGATGAAGTACATGCTCTCGTTAGAGACTGCAGTCTAAAATCCAGCGAAAGAATGAAAACCCGTTACGACCGCAAAGCCAACACCGACGGTTTCGATGAAGAGAGTCTGGTTTGGTTACACAACCCACTCAGGAAGAAGGGCAAATCACCGAAGTTCCAGCCAAGGTGGGAAGGACCATACAAGATCATCACTAGGCTGAACGACTTAACCTATCGGATCAAACAAGGGACAAGAGGCAAGCCGAAAATTGTTCACATTGATCGATTGGCTCGTTACCATGGGTCAAATGATGCTCGGGACGAGCATGACTAAGAGGGGGATAATGTTACGACCACGAGGGACCGGGCAGGCGGAATTAGTCTTATCGTCGTTTGGATAAGGTCTATATTCGCTTGCACGGTCGTAGCGAGCTCTAGCGTAATAATAATAGTGTTACAACCACGAGAAACCGTGCAAGCGAAATTAGTCTTATCGACGTATGGATAAGGTCTATATTCGCTTGCACGATACTACGTCACACACTCTGGTCGGTCGGAGCAAGCTCCAGCGAGTTCTAGAAATTTCGATCCCCGCGAGAACATTCTCGACACCACGCGAAGAGCTGCGTCTCTGGATATAAAAGCGGGATGTACGACGCGACGGGACAGTTCCGATTTGGAAAGCGAAGCGAATCAGTCTCCTGCGAACTAGAAGTGATCGAGTGCGTTACCTGCGAATAGTTTCAGTGAAATTCAGTGTTTTAGTGTGATTCAGTGCTTTAGTGTAATTTAGTGTTCCGTGTTTAGTGTTGTAATTAAGTGTTTTTAATTGTGTTTTTAAGTGTTTAATTGTGTAATTGTTAGTCGATAAATAAATTAATTGTCTTTTGGTGACTTTTGGCGTATCTTGAATTTAACGTACCCCGTTCCCGCAACAGTATGTTTAAGCTCCTAATAAAGTTGGCGGTCGCCACCTGTGGCCGTGGGGTTAACTCGTTCCACCGAATAATATAATAAGGCTTACTTAACCGAACTTAGTAAGTAAATCACGTGAAACCTTAAAAATCCAAATAATTTAGTAAGATTTCGCTCAGCTTTAGTCCTACGGAAATAACCATAAAAAGCTGTGGCAGACCAATGAGATGCTGTGTGTGAATTTAGTACAAGTTTTACATTGGTAGGTACAGAGGAAATTATTAGACTGACAGTTAATAAATAAGTGTCTAGGTGTGTTTTAAATATATTTTACTATATTTGTGTTAATTCGGATGTATGTAACACCAGTGCTTAAGCTACTACTACTAACTAAAGCCTATGTTTAGTAGTAACTAATTACCACGGGATCAGATCAATTAATGTAATGTTGTGTAAGTAATATTTATTTGTCTTAGGGGGAAGATGTATAAAAAAGCTGTTTTAGCATGGGTGAATAACTAAAAATATAAATAAATATAAATATTTCACAACATCACATACATCGATCTGATCACGTGGAAGTAGCTTAAGCACTTGTGTTACAGAAATCAGAAACGACAATGGACTATAACTGAATTACTGTTACACACATTACTTAAATATATTTAATAATATACTCAGACACGGAACAAACACCGATGTTCGTCACACAAATATTTGTCCCGGGTGGGAATCGAACCCACGACTCTTGGAACCGTAAAAGTTGCTTATTTACATAGTAAAATTATTTTGTAAAGGTGTTTGTTATAAAAGATTCATTACAAAATAACACACACACGCGTCTAATATTTTATGTCTTAAAAATTCCGCCTGAGACTTTTTAACCGACGAACGAGGAGGTTTTCAATTCGTCTGTATTTATTATCACGTATTCAGACTGACAGTTCATTTAAATTACCTTATTTTAATCTCCACTTCACCATCATCATCAGCCCATGTACGTCCCCACTGCTGAAGCATGGGCCAACCCTAAACTGGGGCGATCAGGCCTTACTCAACCACGCTGGTCGATCTCCACATTTTTTTTTTAAGTCATTTATTCACAAAAATTACACGGTTACAGTAAATTACAAAAATCGCCAAACTGTTGCCAGTTTGTTGGCGATAATGGCGCTCTTAAATATTATTTATTTACACATAATATATTTATATATCTTTCTATAACTATCTATATCTTTATATAACAATTTTTCCTTCAATAATTCCTTCCTTTTTCCTTCCACCAAAAATACCTAAAACATTATCCTCATTTCCACAATAGTCGGTCAACTGTAATTCAGTTTCAGACCAGCCAACTCCGTTGGGATTGTTCCCGCGGCCATAGACTAAACTAATTAGTCACACAAACTCCTTGCCAATTAATAATTTAGCTGTACAGAAAGTCAAAGCCAACAGAACTACGTCAATCGTCAAACTTCTGTCACGAAACGGCGTTAGCAAGAATATGGGAATAGTGATGGCAGTCAACAGTATTATAGTAGACCAGGTTTTCGGCAAGAATTTATACACCGTGCAATTTTTGTGGTTGTTTTCCCGGTAAATGTAATCCCAGTAAAATGATTCTATCTTAGTAGTACAATAGATTTGTGCAGTTCTTTTTTGTTAAAATCAATAAATGCCGGTTTTACGAAAGGTTAAACCGAAACTCGAAAGCACATTCGAACCGCTTTATGACTTAGGGTGTCAAGCTTCTTCAGCTTTAAGCATCGATTTCATGCGGCAAGCAGTACCTGATTACGTCACATCTTATAAAAGAACGATAGCTTCTCTCGTTTTCGAGTTGGAAAATTATTATTTTGAAAATTTGAAAAAAAAAAATTTTTTTCGAGTAATTATTTGCATGAACAACCACTAAAATTTCACGGTGTAGAGTGAGCACCAAAAATATCAAATTGTGCATTTTGGTGATATTTAGAATCGTTTAAAACATATTTATAGGTTTATAATCGGTTAAATACTGAAGTATGTACGTAAATTTAAATATAAAATTAGTTTAGTAGCCCGCCGGCCAGGGAGACCCGTAGAAACGGTGGTACGGGGGCCCTTCCGTCCGGCGGACTGGCCAACTCCGACCCGCACAGCTCAATACCAATGCGAGACTCCACGCCTTGTCTCGTTGTTGCCGCAGCAGTGGTCTCCTCTTTCACGGCTTTCAGGGTGAGTGCGACAGGCTCAATATGGTCTATTGTGCCTGTCGACCTCATATTTGGATCTCACTACCGCTTACCATCAGGTGGAGTGAGGTCATCTTGTTAGCCTCTTATAAAAAAAAAGTTTTTCACAACTAGTTTCGGTAACACTTATTTAGGAAAACTAAATATCATAGATGAAGGATAAATCAAAAGCGTAGCATTTCTTACAAAAATAATTCACTTTAATACATTATATCAACTAGGAAAAGCAATAAGTTAAGACAAATACCTTCTGCTACCCGGCTCATGTTCTAAATCTATACTAATATTATAAAGCTGGAGAGTTTGTTTGTTTGTTTGTTTGTTTGTTTGAACGCGCTAATCCCAGGAACTACTGGTTCGATTTGAAAAAATCTTTTTGCGTTGTATAGACCATTTATCGAGGAAGGCTTTAGGCTATATAACATCACGCTGCGACCAATAGGAGCAAAGATACAATGGAAAATGTGTAAAAAACGGGGGAAACGCGAACGAAGTCGCTGGCACAGCTAGTAGGTTATAACAACACTTAACTGTCTTAATTTGGTTCCTGTCACTTAAAATCTTAATACACATCTCTACTGACGACCAAACGCAAGCATCTATTTGTCACTGTTCACAAACACTTTACAATAAACATTACTTCGCACTTAAAACTCCTAAAATGCTTACGAACTCTGGCAAAGTCGGCTAAAAGTGAGTTAGTAATTGGATATGAGAAACACATATGTGTTTTTGCTTGTGTGTGCCAAAGCTCTGCTGTTTTCCGTCGATTTTGTGCCCTTGCCTTTCTTGCTTGCCTATGTGTATCAAAGGTACATATTATTATCTTGTTTACATTGCACTGAATCAGAACCTCTCTAGTAAACTTTATATAGTATTAAGGAATAATACAAATAATTGATTTTGTCAAAATTGGTCATTGAACTAAGGTCTAATAGCCAAAACACACCTACTTATGCTGGAATTAGAATTTCTGTGCGCATACTGACTATAAACGCTAATAATTTTTGTATTAGGTGTCTGCGCTGACCAGTCTGTATAACCTAAACCGATTTCCTTATTTACATGTATACTGATCTGACAGCATCGATGGTAATCATATTTATTCATTTATTTACTATGGTACACAAACAGATTACTGTAATTACAGGAATAGGTCATTACATGTGCTCAGAGCGTCCCTAAAACCAGGCTCACTTCCCGAAGTTTTCAACAAGGTTGCAGCAATCAGGATCGCAAGAGTATCCGAGTTAGGTCCCGTTTTAATCTTCAAGTATTTCCATTCTCTCCTTATGATATTTCTTTTTGTTTCAAAGGCCTCAAATGCTGCCAATGCCTAGTTGTAAACTTAGAAGGGGATGATCAGAAGAGTATAGATGACAATTTGAAAAAGCACCCTAATACCGAAAATCCTCATCACAGGGATTCCCAGAGCAGTTCCTTAGCCCAAGTACACAAGAATGATTTAATACTAACAAGGTTAGCGCAAAGAGATGGTTTGCAAGGACACAGCAAGGAAGTATTACCACCCCGAATCTTAGAGCGAGGAGGATCTCATCTGCAGGGTAGAGACTCCATCCAATCGCAGAGAAAGAGCTCACAACTGTCTAGGATCTCACAAATTAGTGTACAAAGAAAGAACTCCGACCTACCCAGTAACTCACGAAGGAACTCGCGAGTACAAACACCAGAATTGAAGGAACGTAAGCAATTTGAAACAGCGAAAAGACAATCGGACGCTGGGAGAAGAGAATGGGATTTGAGAGAAGAATCGGAAACTGGGAGAAACGTATCGGAAGTTGTTAGGAAAGAATCTGACACTAAAGGGAAAGAGTCGCAAACAGAGATCAAGGAATCTGAGACTGGCAGGACAGAATCAGAGACGGAAAGACGGAATAGAAATAGTATACCCAAACAAGGTAATAGTCAAGATACTTCGAGTAGCGAAGATGACAATGATATTATGCGACATAAGTAAATAAATTAGTACATTAGTAAGACGTTTACTTTTAGTTATTAACTTAGTAAAAGATCTGAGGTAAACATTCTTACTCCTGAGGTGGAAATTACTTTCGTAGTAGTCTATACCTGTATATTTCAGACTAGCTGTGCCAGCGACTTCGTTCGCGTTTCCCCCGTTTCTTACACATTTTCCATTGTATCTTTGCTTCTATTGGACGCAGCGTGATGTTATATAGCCTAAAGCCTTCCTCGATAAATGATCAACGCAAAAAGATTTTTTCAAATCGAATCAGTAGTTCCTGAGATTAGCGCGTTCAAACAAACAAACAAACAAACAAACAAACTCTTCAGCTTTATGATATTAGTATAGATAAAGAATTACAGTCTTGTGAGGATTTTTCACAGCTGTAAAATATGTTTCTAAATCAAACCAAAACTTCTGGCGCTATAGGAAAATAATCAAGCAGAAAAAAACTTTACATACCTCATATTATTTTACAAACTAGCAAATAATAGGATGATGAAACTGAAATAAAACAAAAAAAATAAGTTTACGAAATACTATAATCAAACTTAAAAATACTTAACATTCAACAACTTTAATATTTAACTCTAATATTTTTAGGCCGTTAAATATGTACAAACAAACATATATGAGTACTTACGAGAAAAGTAATATTATTGTATTCCATGAAAGTAAGGCCAAAGAACAGCAGTTAATGCAAAACATAAAATAATGTACAAAACACTCTTTGGTGGTTCCAATAGTTCAATGAGCATTATTCTTCCTGCTGAAGCACTACTAAGCTACAAAAGCGTCGATGGTTAAGGTCGTTGCTACCATGCGCCATGTACCACTGTGTTTTTGAAATTTGAAATTCATAAGAATATTCGACGCTTTAACGGTAAAGGAAAACATCGTGAGGAAACCTGCACACCTACGAAGTAATTCTAAGTTGACTAAGGCCTTACCGGCCTAGTTTAAGGTAGGCCCGTGCCCCTGCAGTAGAGTTGTATATGGGCTGATGATGATGATGAAGCACCACTACAAATAATCTATTTTTGTTATTTGTGCAAATAAAGTACTGTTCTGTCAAAACGATGCTGCGTTTCTGGCAAATCTTCATTGTCTTTGGAGCCCCCTTTAGAATCATCCATAGTCTTTTCAGGGTTACTATCGTCAACCTTATCATGATTTCTGTACGACGCCTCTTCAAGACTGGATGGATTAGGGATCCTACTAATTGTTTCATCATCTTCACTATTTTCACAGCACCTTAAGAGACTTGGACAGACCATTGGCAGGCAGCCTACAAAAGTACATACCATAAATGGAAACATACAAATTAAACAAGGACACATCTTTGGAAAGTCTACAAACGGTCTATTTGTGATTGTACTATTTCAATTTCTTTGATTTTTTTTAATATAGCTCCTTTTTCAGGGTATACAAGTAACACTCTTATGACTTCTATTCTATCGTGAATAACACCACAAAATATCTAGTATAGTTTTTGAAATAATGACACAAAACATAATGTTTGCAGTATATTTTTCAAATTAACTCATTTACACATACACCAATTAACATTATTTTTGCACATTTTCCCACAAATCCATTTATCTTAGTTTTAATAAAGTTTCTTATCATGACTCTTCATCTTTGACTATGCTATTGAAACAACAATCACAACACGGTATACATGAAACGAATGGACTCACTAATAACGGCAAAATGTATACCATTAGACACATTACAGTTGTTTTGTGGACTTTCTTGCAAAATACTTATTTTTAGACCCTCTTTTCCGATACTGTCTTGCCTGCTGTTCAACTCTTTCTTCCCTCTTCTTTCACAAATACTTCTTTATGTTTCTGATCTTTACGATTTTTAAGTATTTCATGTACTTCTTGCTCCTCAGTGTTTTTTTTAGTTATTTCCGATTTGCTATTTTTAGCTTCTGTTCTAAAGATTTTAGTTCAGTCCTCACCTTTTGGAACGTTCTGTTTTCCCAAAATCAGCTTAAAACCACTACGTTTCAAAATTCTTTCCACGCTGTTACAAAGAAGTTTCAATTTTTTGTTTTAAGCGTAGTCTTCTTCTCTCCAAAGGTTAGACGCAATCTGGAAAACAGTCTTTCTCGATACAAATCGTTGGTGATCGATTGTTATCGATGTCTTATTGAGCTTGCGTACCTGGGTACCACATAAAGCAGAATTTGGGGAGGTTGTTCATCACTTTTGGGCAGAGCAGAGGAATGCAGATGACGCAAGGGAAGATTATGAAGATTCCGAACCACCCAATCCAACGGCAGATTTCGATAATGGTTTTGGTCTCGCACATTGGCACATAGACTGTGAATTTAGTTTGTGGATTTGATACGAAGATGATATTTTTATTTGCTTTTGACAATTCAGTTTGATGAAAGTTCTTGACGATTTAATCAAGGCAGAGATAAACGGTAAAGGAGGTTAGTGATGAGGTTGTAAAAATTAAAACAATTATTAATCGACTTAAAAAAGGACGGGCTTTGACGACGACTTTTTGATAAAAAAAAGAATAAGAGAAAACCGTTACAGAAGACGACTGTCTTCTTTTATTTATTTATTTATTTTAGGAAGACCAGAATTTACATTTTTAACATAGGATAACATAGTAACAATTAAAAAATCACAATAGGTCCTCACAAATAAAAATAAAAATTCATTGCAAAACATAATTATTAATATGGAGGTTCTAAAGCTAGGTTATGTAAGGGTTATTCTGTTATATTCCATGTGTGGGAAAGATTTTCATTAATAATACCATCCCGTCTTATTAACTACCCCACTTATTACAAATTTCGTTACACCAAAATTTACTCTCCCAACAGGCCGAAAGTTGTGATTCATTAACATTTTCAAATATCTTTCGAGTTTAAAACGGAGCCGAACACAAATTGATTAGTTTTAAACAATAAATTAGTTAAGTTTTGTCCGCGTGTGTGTCGTTAAGTTTCGATCGCGTTGAGACACGCTACTTGTGAGATAAGAGCGTTCTGCGCTCCAGTTAATGTTGTTTTGCTTCGATACCGTGTTGTGGTGACCGTTGTTCGTATCGAAGCCGGCGGTATCATTCGAACTTACTTTAGAGCAGTGCTTGTATGGGAGCTTTTAAATTATTTAGTTTTGAAATTTAATTTTTCGGTTCGGGACGATATTGTTATCTGAAAAGTCTAATTTAATCATCCCTTAATAAAAAATACAAGGAAAATGTTTAATGAGATGTTCTTCGTATGGAGTTATTGAAATATGGTAAAAATGATTTTTAGGATCCTGAAAAGTCTAATTTAATCATCTTAATTACAATTTTTCCTAAAACATAAAAATACGAGGAGAATTTTAAGTGAGATGTTCTTATGGAATAATGAAAAATGTTTAATTTTAAATTTTAGTTCTTCCAAAACTAGTGAGTATTGTTAAAATTGCAAGTACATAATAATAATAATAATAAATCTTTATTTCAGATAAGGTATAATATAAGGTCAAGAAATTAATGAGTGTTTTAAGATAATGATTTGTACCTACAAGTACCAGTTCGTTCCCTTCCCTTTCCACTCCCGAAGGAAATGAGCTGGACAGCGCTGCCATCGCGTCATTAAGTCATGGAATGCCCTTCCAGCTCGTGTTTTTCCTCCCTCTTATGATCCCGGGCTCATCAGGCAGGGCATGAAACAGCATTTAATCAGCCTTCAGGGTGAGTGCGACAGGCTCAATATGGTCTGATGTGCCTGTCGACATCATATGTGGATCCCACTACCGCTTACCATCAGGTAGAGTGAGGTCATCTTGGTAGCCTTTTATAAAAAAAGCACAATATCTTTACCACAACCAGTTACCAGTACCAAGGGTAACCAGCTACCATTATCACCCCAAAAATAAATATCTTCTTCTTCTTAGTCGTATCACTCTTGACAGTGTGGTCGTGGTCATCATGTAGTGTTGGAGACGGGCGCCAACGTGCGCCTTACGATGTCCCGCCATTTCTCCCAGCTGGTAGTCATCCTGCTGCACTCGTTAAGTGAACCGCCAATCACAGACTTTATTTGGTTGGTCCAAATAAAGTCCGTGATTGGAAAATAAATATAATTGTACAGAAACACCAACAGTTTGAAACAATTCGCCAAAGAGTCAATCTTCTTCTTATCGTATGGTTGATGAACATCCTGGTGTCAGAGTTTTTAAACCGCCCGTAGGCCTCTGACATGGCTTCACACACCGTTGAAAGATCTCTCAGGTGTGCTGGTTTCCTCACGATGTTTTCCTTCACCGTTAAAGCGTCGAATGATGGTACATATGAATTTCAAATTTGAAAAACACCTTGGTACCTGGCGGGGTTTGAAATGGCGACCTCTCGCATGGCAAGCAACGACCTTAACCACTCGGCCATCGACGCTTTTAAATAAAGAGCCAATGAAACGCACGTACAACCCTCCAATGTAGTGCAAAGATAGAATATCTGATTGTAAATTGGGGCCCAAACACCGCGGATGCATCCGAAGCATTCCGTGGCACAATATAAAAAAAAAATCAATCTATTCTTGCAATTGGAGCAAATCTCAATAGTGATCAGCTAATTGCGCAGGAAATATCTTAGTGCACAAGCGAGTGTGCAAACACAGGTGAACTTTATGTTCTGTCACGGACAAGCATATAATAGTTTACATAGTTTTTGAGATACGATGGTTAATGTCACCAACTTCCATACTCGAGCTGAGTAATTTCATATCAGAAAACTTCACTAAGTGATGGTGAAAAAGCAGAGTTTTTCATTATTTCAACTAAGTAGGAAATGAAACTATTCTCAATATCAGACGGGATGAGAATTTCTTTAAAACCATTCCATTACATTGGATTTCATAACTCTTTTGAAGAGAAGAACTAAATGAGCAGTTATTTCAGATAACAGATTGACGATGGCGAACAGTTCTATCGTTATCGTTAAAGTCGGCGTTCGTTATATCGGCGTGTTATATTCACGATTAACGATACAGCTTCGTTACTCCCGTTGCGGTATTTGGATTCAATCCATCTAATTTAGATTACGGCCTATGAGCCTATTATATTGTTAGGAGCAAATGCTGCGAAAAATCCTAGGGTCTCCGTTAGATAAAAATAGTGTTCGGGATATCAAGAAATACTAGAGAACAGTCGGTCCCGAGCCTAATCTCTCTCCGATCAAGTCAAATTGCCATCTCACCGGAATATGGGAGTAAAAGAAGACAGTTTGCACATTTATTTGCGCACTATAAATGTCCTGTGTGGTTGTTAAACTTCGTCAGTATTAAGTTGAATAATAAATGAGTTTTCATATCATAAAGACTGTAGCAAATATATAGCTACTTAACTTACTGCCCAATGTTTCAACTGGCTTACACAAATCAAGTTTGCGAGCGACTAAAGCCATATTAAACATCACTACATAGTATTATACAAAGTCACTTTTTCGGTCCCTATATCTCTATGTATGCTTTAATCTTTAAAACTACACAACGGATTTTGATGGAGTTTTTTTAATAGATTGAGCAATTCAAAAGGGAGTTTTTTTTATGTAAAATTCACTTGAAGCGAAGCAAGGGGGTTAAATATGTAACACAAAAGTCTTAAATTAAATCAGTATTGCCCAACCTGACCTATCCAAGCAAGAAACTGAACCGTTTAAGATATTTAATTCTGATAAACCGACAAACTCCCATCTTAAATTTAAGAGGCAAGTAATAAAACACAGAAGTCGGTGCAACGATAAAATCTCCGTGATTATTTCATTCTCTCAGCGCTCGTAAAGTGCAGGCAAAAATGCATTTCGATTCGTGTTTGTGCCACGGAATGCTGTGGATGCACCCGCGATGTTTGGCGCCCAATTTACAATCAGATATTCTATCTTTGCACTACATTGGAGGGTTGTACGTGCGTTTCATTGGCTCTTTATTTAAAAGCGTCGATGGCCGAGTGGTTAAGGTCGTTGCTTGCCATGCGAGAGGTCGCCATTTCAAACCCCGCCAGGTACCAAGGTGTTTTTCAAATTTGAAAACTTGATTTGTGTAAGCCAGTTGAAACATTGGGCAGTAAGTTAAGTAGCTATATATTTGCTACAGTCTTTATGATATGAAAACTCATTTATTATTCAACTTAATACTGACGAAGTTTAACAACCACACAGGACATTTATAGTGCGCAAATAAATGTGCAAACTGTCTTCTTTTACTCCCATATTCCGGTGAGATGGCAATTTGACTTGATCGGAGAGAGATTAGGCTCGGGACCGACTGTTCTCTAGTATTTCTTGATATCCCGAACACTATTTTTATCTAACGGAGACCCTAGGATTTTTCGCAGCATTTGCTCCTAACAATATAATAGGCTCATAGGCCGTAATCTAAATTAGATGGATTGAATCCAAATACCGCAACGGGAGTAACGAAGCTGTATCGTTAATCGTGAATATAACACGCCGATATAACGAACGCCGACTTTAACGATAACGATAGAACTGTTCGCCATCGTCAATCTGTTATCTGAAATAACTGCTCATTTAGTTCTTCTCTTCAAAAGAGTTATGAAATCCAATGTAATGGAATGGTTTTAAAGAAATTCTCATCCCGTCTGATATTGAGAATAGTTTCATTTCCTACTTAGTTGAAATAATGAAAAACTCTGCTTTTTCACCATCACTTAGTGAAGTTTTCTGATATGAAATTACTCAGCTCGAGTATGGAAGTTGGTGACATTAACCATCGTATCTCAAAAACTATGTAAACTATTATATGCTTGTCCGTGACAGAACATAAAGTGCACCTGTGTTTGCACACTCGCTTGTGCACTAAGATATTTCCTGCGCAATCAGCTGATCACTATTGAGATTTGCTCCAATTGCAAGAATAGATTGATTTTTTTTTTAATATTTAAAGAATATTTATGTTTATCCCACTTAACTTTACCCCACTTGAATGTCAAAAGTCTAGTTTTTCTAAGTACGCAAATCACGGTTCACAAATCGTCCTGAGATTATCTAATCTGTTGGAACCTTTTTGTTTATCTTTTAAAAGTAAAACATGGCAACTATGGCAAGGGCAAACTTGTTGGAAGTTTATATCGAATATCTAACGCGCTGACCGTAAGAGACCTATTTTAGATGGTACACTGGCGAGCAAATTAATAGTATAGAGTTGATTTTTAAATTTTTGTAAGCGAGTTTATGAAAACTCGCCACCATGATTGGTGTGACACGTAGTATTTTCTATTATTATCCTATAATACCCATATTCAATAAAATTAAACATATCAAATTATTTTTTACTATCTTAATATATAGTGAAATATTTAACAAAAAAGTATACTTACAGCCCAAAACTGCCAATCAAGAGACAAAAAAACATTGTATCTTGCTAATGCCTCATATTTTCTATCTGCGAACCTCATGACACGTTAACACTAAACTATAATAGGTAAACAACCACTAAAACTTTACGGTGTATAATACTTAATTGAACATTTTACTCCCCCGTTACATTGCACGCCAGTGTACAATAAAATGGCTGCCTGTTTTGAGTATATACCCTAGAAAATATTATAAAGAGATGGGCAATACAAACATAGCAAGGGTGGGATAATCCAGTTAGTTTTTGGTCTTAGCGAGATGAAATACTTATATGTATAAGTACTTATATAAGACCAAGTAGGTAGACATTATGTGTACCCTAGATGAGTATATATGGTGGCCGACCGACTTCAGCCATGCGCCAACATCAGCCAACTGCGCAGGTCATATAATAAAGTGCACTTGTGCACTTATATATGCGCAAACACAGGTGCACTCTATGTTCCTTTACGCTCATAGTTCTGTAAGACGGCTATCACATGATGTGCTTTCAGAGGCATGGGCGTGAATCTGCCAACTTCGTGACTATGGCTGAGAAATTTCTTAACAGTAAAACTCGCATAGATAGGACTTGAACCCAGGGCCACGGGTAATACTGATTCATCAGCTGCCCATATATACGTCCCCACTGCTGGGGCACGGGGCTACCCTAAACTAGGGCGATTTTTCCTTAGTCAACCAAGTACGGGTTGGTCGACTACACAACCTAAGAATTTCTTCATAGGTGTGCAGGTTTCTTCATGATGTTTTCCTCTAAGCGTCGAATAACCGTACATATAAATTTCAAATTTGAAAATCACAGTGGTTTGTGGCGGGTTTTGAACTGGCGACCTCTCGCATGGCAAACAACGACCTTAACCACTCGGCCATCGACGCTTTCCTGATACCACTATACCCGATATTACTGTTAAGTATCTAATAACTTACTATACTAAGATACTTCATAGTAACGATATGTTTTTGTTAGTAGAAGCTCAATAACTGTAAATAAATATTTGACTGAAACCTAAACCTTATGCTACATAGTATGTAAAGGTGGTAAAATGTGTGTGGTGGTAAAGTATGTACTACATACTTATAACAAACCACATTTTACCACCTTTGTATACCGATTCGATACAGATTTCTTGTCAAAAACAAACGAATAACAGGCTACATATTTACATGTGTTCGTTTAGCCACCAAATTATTACGTGGCACTCTTTCTTTATTCTCTGTATCCGTTTTGCCTTTTTCGCGTACATTATTGTCCCTGAAAAATCGATGTAGCAGCAAAAGAAAACATTCAGAATTTGTATATCAAAGGTTTGACTCGTTGGTCAAGCGATGGACGAACAGGTTAACGTGTTTTGTAAACTGAAAATATCCGGGATATTTTCAGTTCTATTTTTTTGAGTTTGAGTTCGCTCGCGACCACGATTGGTGTAACCAATGTTATGTAATTTGCTACTCCTAATATCGCGTGTAGACCCATAAAGACTAATTTTAGTGATATTTTCAGTTCTCCTATGTGTACAACCATGAAAGTTTAAAATTTTATATTATCGTGTTTTGTTTCTGGCGTTAACACTAAGGAATAATTAACAACTGAAATAAAATGTTAGCAAAAATACTCAGACATTTTACCTTACCTGGGAATCGAAACTACATCTCTTCGCAGCGCTTGCCAACAAGGATTCATATAATATTTCGTGGATAAACTAGACACATAACTATAACACTTTTCTGATCCTTATCCCTTAGATTTAATGTAATATGGGTCTTCATATTATGATAAAAATCACAGTTTGTTCGTAACCTAGTCGAAACGTCGGGCAGTAAGTAGCTTTGTATTTGCTACTGTTTTTTATCAAAATCAGTTACTTAAGAAAACTGTAACTGTCCGGGATATTTGCCATGTTGTTTTGTTTGAATGAGTTCCCGATATTTCAGCACTGTTGCAAGCGCCATGATCACGGGTGAATGATCATGGCGCTTGCAACAGTGCCGCAACATGGTAAATATCCCGGACATTTTCAGTTTTCTAATGTGTGTAACCATGACAGTTTAAAATCAGTTACTTAATTTTAAAGATCTAAGGGACTAGGGTCTAAGAGAAAGGGTCGAATACATAGGGACAGACAACAGAAACGACTTTGTTTTACATTATAATAGCGATGTTACTAAATTTATTGAAACCCGAATATATTAAAAAAATCTTCGTCTTACTCTATCTTATTACTAAACTGGAAACTACATAGGGGAATGAGGAGATTTTCGCACATTTCCCGAAACGTCTATTCCCCTGTGTCATGACGTCACGGGTGTATTTATTTCAGGGCTGTTTATCACGCCTTTCATGTCCCTATTGAAGGGTAAGACGACACAGTATAGTAACCGTACAGTATGAACATACATACATAGTTAGATGCCGTAGGATACAAATTACGGAATAATATTTAAGCAGTAGGTATCCCTTTGTTTATCATTATAATCTGAAATCTTTGAAAAACTTATTTGTATTTATAGGTAATATAAGTGTGATAGTAATATTTAACTTTGAAGAAGAAGACATGGATGGATTGCGTGAGAGATGATATGGGAGTGAAAGGAGTAGACACAGAGCTGACGAATGATAGGCCCGAGTGGAAGAAATACACATGTTGCGCCGACCCCACTTAGCGTGGGATAAGGGCAGGAGAATGATGATGAGTAGACATCGGATTATATGCACTATCAAAATGCCAAAATATTGAGTGCCAAAGTATGAGTAATATTTAACTTTGTCCGTTCGTTTGTCAATTTGTATGTCAATTGTCAAAACTACTGAGCTGATTCAAATTTAATACGGAACATACATAGATAGTTTAGAAATTGATAAAGCACATCCGCTACTTTTAGGTTTATCGCATACGTTTTACGCGAAGACTGTAGTCATATTTATTTTAATACCTTCATAACGACTGTGCCAATACCTACCTCTTAAAAATATATTTTTTAAGAACTCCACATTTTAATGTCATTCGATTGTACATACATGGCAAGGGCTGACAACGTAACAGTGTTGATATTTAAGACATTTTAAACTACTCGGTACTTTAATATTTTCTATTATTTGCGCGAACACTACACATTTGGCATCTTGCAGTTGCCCCACCGTAACTCATTTCACTGTGCCCCAAAATCCTTTCTTTGCGGCCCCACCCCACATACCTACACACGATATCTGTGATATCAGATTAATAATGAGGCACGTACACGCCTCACAATCCACAAACGGATAAGGTGTCGATAATTGTTATGAACGTGATATTGTGATTAGAATCGGCGGTTAAATCTTTGATATTGAACGTGTGGTGCCACATATGTAATTAAAATTAAGATGTCTGAGTTGGGTATCGAATGTTTGTAGTTCTTGCTATATACGTATAACTACGTATAACTGCCTCGTTGGTCTATTGGTAGCAAGCGCTGCGTTAGGACCGAGAGGTCCCCGGTTTGAATCCGGGGTCGGGCAAAATTTGTGTGAGTTTTTCTGTAATGAAATTACTCAGCCCGGAGTTAGGAAGTTGGCGGTTGAACGCCCGTGCCTCGGAAAGCACGTTAAGCCGGTGGTCCTACGCCCGATCTCTCATTGGTCATCTCTCAGTCGGATTGCCGTCTCACCGAATCACTATAATATGTCCTGCGCACTTGGCTGATCTCAATTGAGATCGGCCGCCATGGCTGAAATCGGTAGACGCCTTATATACGTATATTTAATATCATCTACTTACTAATTAATGGTTACTTTGGTAATAACGACTCTAAAGGTTGGATTATAGTAATGTCCGAAACCCACTCCCAGTCCACTCTAAAACCCATCGTAGAACCACGACAATATTATCTTATATTAGCGTAGTAACTAAGCTCTGCTTAATTTGGTGGTCAGATGGTAATGTGAGGTGTCCTTAATATACATTAACAGTGTAAAACTTAACTTATAGCGTAGTAGTTAAATGTAACCTATAACCTTCCTTAGTCGCTAGATTACCTAGGTATGTACAAAATAACAATCGGTTCAGTAGTTTTGGCGCAAAACTACTACAAACTTAAGTAAACTGCTAACTGACTACGATGAATACGATGATTAGCCTCGTCATCATCACCGAACTTGCTGAGGAGAAGAAGCGGATGGCTCTAATCTCTAAACTATCCAAACTGTGTTAACCCTTGTTATAATAATTTTACCACCTGTAACCCATCATGATAAGCAATAAGAGGTTCAGTTCCTCTTTTCTGCCCCGTGTCATTAAGGCATGGAATGCTCTTCCAGCTCATGTTTTCCCTCCCTCCTATGATTCCGGGCTCTTCAAGCGGGGCGTGAAACGGAATTTAAGCAGGCCTTCAGGGTGAGTGCGACGGGCTCAATATGGTCTATTGTGCCTGTCGACCTCATGCGTGGATCTCACTACCGCTTACCATCAGGTGGAGTGAGGTCTTCTATAATAGCCTTTTATTTAAAAAAATATTTAAATTTGAACTAATAACATGCTAGAATGAAATAATGCTTACAAAACACGAACCTTGTTTATAGTCCAGTCAAAATAGACAAAAATAAGTGCTAACTTAGACAAAATTCGCATAGAGCTGAAAATTGGCAGAGACGTTAAATCCTTACTAATATTATAAATGCGAAAGTAACTCTGTCTGTCTGTCTGTCTGTCTGTCTGTCTGTTACGCTTTCACGCATAAAGTACTGAACCGATTTAAACGAAATTTGGTACAGATATAGTCCAGAGCCTAGAAACGGTTATAGGCTACTTTTTAACCGACTGCGCTATAAAGAAGTAATGTTTTAGCCATTAAACATCTCTACGCGGACGAAGTCGTCACAGCCACTGGACGGATCGAGATGAAATTTAGCATGCAGGTAGATGTTATGACGTAGGCATCCGTTAGGACAGGATTTCCCGAAATTCCCACGGGAACGGGAAATAACGGGAAAATCCTTTTGTATGAAAAATACTAACCGCATAAGCTAGACGCTTGAAATTTGACATGCAGGTACCTTAATAAATTAAAAGCTTAGTTGCAACAGGATATTGTAAAATTCCCACGGGAACGGGAGTAATAGGAAAAAAACTTTTGTATGAAAAAATCTAAACCGCGATATAGATAGACGATTGAGATTTGGCATGCAGGTACCCTAATGAACGTAAAGCTTACTTCCAACGCGATATTACAAAATTCCCATGGGAACGGGAGTTATTGGCAAATAACTTCTGTATGTAAAATCCCTTACGGGGTTGAAATATATTATATAGAGATATACCCGAAGCGAAGCGAGGGCGGGTCGCTAGTACATCATAATAAACGAAATATCAAAAATCCCCATCAATCCTACTTCTGCAAAAAAATTTATTCAAGGTCAAAAGTATAAAATAAAGGATTTTTCCATTTTTCTCGAAAACAGTAAGTATTATCGTAAAAAAAGGTAAACAAAAGTTGTAGATCATACAATTTTCTACAAAAATGGTATGTCACTTTTTCTTTTCCGACTCACCATTCGCGAGATATCGTGGTAGAAAATTCATATTTTACATAATATGCATTCATCTGTTGATATCGTTTTTGATCGATATATGACCTGGAATAGGTTCACTAGGGTAACCACGTTAAAAACCGCCTAAGTGTGAGAAAAAAAAACATAGGTTTTGTATTAGAACCCACTTTACACGTTGGTTTCATGTTGTTTCTAGTATTAGATGTTATAGAGGCAACTGAGATACATCATTCGTTAAAATTTTAACTGTCTAGCACAATCGCATGGGGGCCTGGAAGCGTTTGAAAATACAACTTTTTCAACTTTGTGCATCGCTATATCTCTGAAATGGTGAATCTTAGGAACAAAGTGTTGAAATATTTTTTATAGATAATTACGTGATAAGTAATTTTGTCATACATACTTTTATGATTAAACTTACCGTTTCGCTCAAAAGTGCATAAAACTGATATTTGTGACATTTGACCTTGATTATTTTTTTTGCAGACGTGGGATCGATGGGGACTTTTGACAGATTATTTGTAATAGTGTTCCCAACATTCATGCCAATTTTCAGCTCTATGCGAATTTTTCCTAGGTTAAATGTCTATTTTGACTGGACTATTAGCTACAAATATCTGTATACGAGTAACAATATGTATGTGTGCCCGTAGGAGCCTAAGGCAAAAACTTTAAAAGTCCCGCTGATAACCCTCAGTAAACTACTTTGGCCGTTTATCAGTTAGCTGGCTGTTTCCGAAACTTACCCCTGGGAAGGTTTGCGGAAAGATCGGGACACATGCAGATAACCCAATCCGAGATTCCCTTTACGCGACGAATTCGGAAAGTTTTTGTTTCAAATCTGTGTGTCGAGTTGGTAGGAAAAATTATAGGAATTTGTGGATTTTTTTAAAAATTGCGAATTAAAATTAAACACGCATAACGACAAACTCAACTCAATATTGACTGTATGATCGAACGAGTTACACATATCGATTTGGATTATCAAAGACTTCAAAGCTGCATACGATACGTTTTGATATAGCACAATTATATACACCGTGAAATTTTAGTGGTTGTTTTCCCGTGGCAGAACGATTTGCTTTTAGTAATACTATCAAATCATGCAAATTATTCCTCGAAAAAAAAAATTTTTTTTTCGATTTTACAGAATAATAATTTTCCAACTCGAAAACGAGAGAAGCTATCGTTCTGTTATAAGATGTGACGTAATCAGGTACATACTGCTTGCCTCATGAAATCGATGCTTAAAGCTGAAGAAGCTCGACACCCTAAGTCATAAAGCGGTTCGAACGTGCTTTCGAGTTACAGTTAAGCCTTTCGTAAAACCGGCATTTATTGATTTTACCAAAAAAGAACAGCACACATCTTTTGTACTACTAAGATAGAATCATTTTACTGCGGGAAAACAACCACTAAAATTTCACGGTGTATATTACAAAGGCTGTCGTTTTACATACGAGAGGAAGCCAGTTCAAATCAAAACCATTTTTATTGATTACGTACGTTTATTCGATACTTTTGCATTAAAGGAAAACATTATGAGGAAACCTGCACAGTACACCTGTGAAGAAATTGAAAGGGCTGTGCGAAGTCGATCAACCCGCCCTTTTGCGGAGTTGACTATGGCTTGATCGCTTTTAAGGTAGGCTCGTGACTCAGTGGCGATGTAGGTATATAAAACATACATACATACATAAAATCACGCCTTTTTCCCAGAGGGGTAGGCAGAGATCACTTCCAGCGATCCGCTTTTCACCTCTGTGGGAAACGTGACGTGACGGGTTGTGGACCACGTCGCCGCCATTCTGCCTTGTGCATTGTTTTAACAAGGTCATTGCGTTCCCACGAGTATACAAAAGAAACAAAAAATAAAAATAAAAATAAAAAGAGACTAATCCTGACTAATATTATAAATTTAAAAGCGCTTTCACGCCCAACCTTTTTACTGATACAATTAATTGAATGTAAATAAAATACAGACCTACAAAGTCACTATCCGGAATCCGTTAATAATGTACGGAAACATTTTATTTCACAAAAGCGACGGTACAACGCCTAAGGCAGGCCCATTTTAGGCCCATAAAGATAAACAGTAGGCTATATTGGCCCATTAGCCCTTTATTTTAACCCAAAACGATTCGATACCAATTGGCCGGCGGATAATTGCTCTGGCAAACTAAACCAAATCCCCGTTGAATAAATTGATTGGATTTCAGATAATTTGCTGATAAAAGTGACTGTTTTGTTTATTCCGACCTCAAGTTATTGGTGTCGAGTGTCTTTCCAAGTAATGGCCGTAATATTAGGACTGCCTGTAATGTAATACCTACTCCGGGTTTTGCGTAAATTAATAATTATTATCATCTTCTTGCTAACTTGACTTCCGTCCGTGACTCCGTTAACTCTATCATAGAGCATTCGGTTCATAACGTGCCTATTGTCATCCTGGTCTCTAGACTGTTAAGATTAGGATCAAATCTTTTTTTTTAATTATAAAATGTGAAAGTAACTCGGTCTATCTGTTACGTAATCACGCCTTAACTACTGAACTGATTTAAATGAAAAATGGTACGGATATTTCTGAGAAAGGACATATGCTACGTTCTTAAGTCTTTTTTTGTGTTTTAAGTCTTCTATAGGTATTGTTACTTATATGTTCTCGTGGACGTGGACGAAGTCGCGGGCTATTACCTAATATAAATTAGGTCAGTAATTTTGGCGTGAACGCAAGACAGACATACAAACAAAGTTACTTTTTGGGTCATAATTAAAAGACGCACTCAAACGTAACCACGAGAAGAAATAACCCGCAGCTGTAGGCAAAGCCCGCTAAACAAACTTACTAGACCCATAGCAAGCAAACCAGCACACAAAAGCCAGTTCAGACAACTCGCAATAAAGCAATATCATCCAAAACAAACCAAAAATAGAACCTTATTAGCTGAGCGAAATAAAAAACGTGCCGCCATATTGCCCGCTTTCCCGCCAAAAGCGTGCGTTATTCGCGAAATACGTGACGTTGGCGTAGAGCCTTTATTTCTGTTGTTGATATCAATCTCAGTAATGTTTTTTTGCCGAGATGGCAAAGATGTTGGGTTTTTTGTTCTTTGATGCCTTAGGTACGTGTCTAGTGAGTAATACCCTTAATTCAATAGATGATAGGAATAAATCGAAGAGATAATGTTCGGTAATAATTCCTCAGATTTTTTCTTATGGTTTACGATTTAAGATTTTCGCTTTTTATTTTTAAAGGTATTAATAGTAACAGTCAATTTATTACACGGATCATTCGTTTGGCACGCGGTGACCATAAATTTATTCCTCCCAGTCGAAACTACCGATCACGCCCGACAGTTAAGGTAATTAAATATTTGGTTAATTAATTTATTTATACTTAAGGTACTCAATAACGCGTTTCATTCGATGTGTGTTCTCGTTTACTTTTTCATTATCCTATCTATTAGGCTTACTGTCTGCTGTCTGCTTATTTGCTTAGATTAGATGCTCGTATTTACAACTATTTAGGCAACGGATTTTAATGCGTGTGTACCTATACATAGGTAGATATAGGAATTCTATAGGAAGTTTATTAGTAGAGACCGGATTATATGCATTTGCATATACTCATATGAGACCCCAAAAAAAGAGAAAAGTAGTAAGATTTTTTTTTTTTGGGGGACTTAATTTTTGCATATTTTGAATATTTTCGTGCATGTTTTAAGCATTTTTCATGCATATTTGCATGCATATAATAAGCTTTTTATGTTGCATATAATCCGGTCTTTAGTTATTAGTATAGAAAAAAATAAAAGTTTATAAAAAAAATCATCGGAACCCGGAACTTCATGCCAATAATAAATTCATTATTATAATTAGTATATTAGTCCAGTCAAATTAGGTAAAAATCTCGGAATTCGAGATACCCAGCTGTAAGTCTGTAAATACTTGTATATTGACGTCCTAAAAGTTGTCTCAAAACCTACATATTGTAGGGTGTACGCAACTATTAAATTTTCAAGGTCAAATGTCACAAATATCAGTTTTATGAACTTTTGAGCGAAACGGGAAGTTTTATCATAAAAGTGTATAGGAGAAAATTGCTTATCATCTAATTATCTATAAAAATTGTCTCGACGTTTTATTCCTAAGATTCACCATTTCAGAGATACAGCGATGCAAATAGTTGAAAAAGTTGTATTTTCAAAAGCTTCCAGGCCCACGTGTGATTGTGCTAGACAGTTAAAATTTTTACGAATGATGTATTTCAATAGCTTCTATAACATCTAATACTAGAAAAAGCTTAAAACCTATGTTTAAGTGGGTTCTCATACAAAAACTATGGTTTTTTTTTTTCTCACACTTGGCCGGTTTTTAACGTGGTTACCCCAGTAAACCTATTCCAGAAGACACCTTTTATACATGAAGAACACGTTGTTTATAAGGAAGCCTAGTTAAATAATTGTTTTGTGCTGTTTTCAGTATTCAGAAGATTCAAGATTTCTGCGTTTCATTAAATTAAATTTGGTTAATATGGATCTTCACGTTCATAATAGAGTTAGATGGACAGTTAACATTTTTAAAATGTATTTTTTTTTCAGTTATACTTCAAACAGAAATTCTAATTATTGGTTATTTCGTACTTTTTGACCCATAATAAGCAGTTTAAATGTACTGAAACGTATATGTATAGTACTAAAAACCACATAAAACAATTATTTAACTAGGCTTCCATATAAACAACGTGTTCTTCACGTATAAAAGGTGTAGTCTGGAATAGGTTTACTGGGGTAACCACGTTAAAAACCGGCCAAGTGTGAGAAAAAAAACCATAGTTTTTGTATGAGAACCCACTTAAACATGTTATAGAGGCTACTGAAATACATCAGTTGTGAAAATTTTAATTGTCTTGCACAATCGCACGGGGGTCTGGAAGCTTTTGAAAATACAACTTTTTCAACTATTTGCATCGCTGTATCTCTGAAATGGTGTCTGGCTTCCAGTATTGTAATGTTGGTTCCGACTCTGATAACCGGTGGAGACCAGCAGGTCACTCAATAATCACCCTTATTGCACCGGTCGAACGGGGATGTACCGATAGCACGCGCCACCTATAAATTGCAAAAAGGTTTTAATTAAAAAGGTTGTAAGTAAGATCCTCTTATAAGGCGTTGTCTGTTTGTGGTAGTTACAGCTTCTATGGAAAGAGGCACTTCTGCGAATATGTATATTTACAATTCAAGGAATAAACGTTAAAAAAACTTTTAAGTAAAACAGATTTATTTTATGTGCACTGGAAACTAGAATATAAATACCTACATAAAGACTTACCTATCGACCAAAGTAAGTGGTCCCGGTCATAATTATTTCTGATGGTAGTGATCGTCATAATATGAACCATGTCAACGGCTGAAAGGCGGTTCGTGGAAGAACACTAACACCAGGGTTTTTTTGGTATATAAACTAAGCAGCCCACACAGGTTTACAATGATTGATTTTATTATAATACCTATAGTATTTTCAGCAGAATTAAATGTGTGTTAATTTCAGATCAATCTGATAACATGAAGGTACCTACTTCAACAAAAAAAACAAACAAAATACCGTACGGATCGAGCTAATTATAAATTTTAAAAATACCGTACGAAAGAAAGAAAGAAAAGAAAGAAAGAAAGAAAAATATTTTATTTAGTTACCAAAAACAAAACAAAAAATTTACATAATCACACAATTAAAAAAAGTAACATTAATGGCCTGGTAACTAAAAAGGCATTTGCTCAGCATGTGTCGCGGAGTCGGGGAGACATCGCGACGCTGGTCTTCCGCAGATGCCTAATTAGGGAGAGCACGCAGTGCACAGCAATAACAGTTATAATATTTAATAACGCAACACATAATAAAACAAGTAAATGTTATACACAGATGAATATGAGGAGTCTATAAGAAGAATTTTAGGCGTACAATGAAAGAGACGAATGAAGAGTACGTTAGGATTGATGTGATGGGAGATTTAAGGAATGGGTAAAGTTCTAGGTATATTTTTGCAAGTTCAGAATATGTTTTTTGTGATGGAACTTAGTCGTGGTAAATAAAACCATTTGAATAAAAAAAAATAGCTAACGCTGCAAAGAGAATATAATCACTACGTGAACGCTGTTTTATAAAACCGTTTAAAAAGTGTACTAACTATTCGTTTACTTAGTAAAAATGTCACATCTCAACTATGATATCGAAATAATATTGAGAAATTTATACACGTAAATTCAGAAAAAACATATAATAAATAAGTAATAGCTACCCCTGAATATCGTGACAAGTGATGAAGATAATAAATATTCATAACAACTATCGTATTGATATATCGATATGTATTTTTGTATCGATTTTCCCAGTAATCGACTAAATGTTTGAACAAAACATGTTTCTGAACGAAAAAAATACACTAAAAAAAAGTAAATTGTCAAGAGTGCAACTGTCAAACATCGAGGTGAATTTCATTTTTGTTGGTCAAAAGAATTTAATTTAATTTCATAAAAATGCCTGCGGGAAGTTCAGCAACGGACCCTTTGAGGGAAAAAGCGTTTCAGGACTACAGGAAGAAGCTAATGGAACACAAAGAGGTCGAATCTAGGCTCAAAGATAGTGAGTATTTTGTCTGGATTATAGGACGCCAATAGTGCCGAATCATCACTGTTCCTTTTTTGTTTTCTGACTTATTTATTGAAAATTCTACATAAATTTAACGATGTTTAGTGCTTATAACTTAAATATTGATTATTATTTAGGTTTTTATTAATCTTGACTTCTTATAGGTTATTTTTCACAAGTTCTTGTTATACTGTCTCTTTACTTTAGTTTATAGTATTCATCCAGGTTTTATATGAATAACATTTACTATTATTGAATAAAACATTGACTCACAGCCATGTTTGACTGGATTAATATGACCTTCTGATAAATTCAGTTTATACAAAGACAACACCATTGAAGTTGTAATTGAGCTATAAAACAACTAGGTTACATCATTAAGGGACACAAGTTAACGAAATACAGATTATAAATAATAATTTTATCGTTTTCTAGTGAGAGAGCAGCTAAAAGACCTCACAAAACAGTATGACAAGAGTGAAAATGACCTCAAAGCATTACAGAGTGTTGGTCAAATAGTTGGTGAGGTACTCAAGCAATTGACAGAAGAGAAATGTAAGTATTTTTATGATCATTGTAATTACTGTAAAAATGTTTATCGGGGCTTTGAATTGAGCCACACAAAGGTAAATAAACATCTTTAGTCTTCCTGTAACCATGAGCAGTGCTCATGGTTATAGAGCTTGAAATGTTGCATATTTATTTATTTATTTATTTATTTATTTATTACAGCATACTTATGGCTTACAGAAATAATTCCAACACGCACACAAGTTTAAATTTAACATCACATCATTCAATTCATTTAAATTCACATATATGTCAGAAGATGTACACAAATTAAAATTAATTACAAATAATAAAAACACAATTAAAAAATATATATCATAACAAAACATAATGCAAACACAAAAAAAAAAATTCAAAATGTCAAAAAATTGTCAAACGATAATCAAAAAGTCAATGGTATAATAATAATGTCAATGGAATAATCAATGTAATGTCAAAAGAATTAAAATATCAAATTGGGAATTAAAATGTTACCGTTTTGTCAATTATTTGATAAAATGATGTCAATAAACACATTAGACTGTCAGCAAATATGTCCATGTCATCGTGCTGAGCGAGTATGTCCCCAATGAGACGCAATGCTCGATTAGTAGGCGCAAATGCCGCCCGTTCCGTTCGCGTCACTGGTCTCTGCAGGAGACGGGTCCACGACGAGGAGCCACTGTCCCTTCCCCATTATGTGCCAATCTTCTGGGCACCAACAACTTTAGTCCCTCTAAAACCAATCGACCGTCTAGTCTATGGTGAATGACAGACAGATAGTGTCTTAAGGTTGCCATTACCCTTCTGACCTTCAGAGTTTCCAATTCTACCATACCTAAGATAAATGCAGATGGATATAGGTAAGGGTAATACCCATTTCGTTTTTTGAAAAGCCAACGAGCAAATTTACGCTGGATCCTTTCTATATGGACAACATATTTTTTTGGTACGGTTCCCATACAACTGCTGCGTATTCTAATTTACTACGGACATACGCGTTGTACAAAGTTACAGCCACCCTAATATCGTCAAAATCTGCAGCAGTCCTCATAACAAATCCTAGAGTCTTACTAGCCGACTTACAAATAGATATTATGTGATTATGAAAGTCAAGCTTTGTGTCCAACATTAATCCTAGATCACGTATGTCATCAACTCTAACCAAAGGCGCGTCATATAACATATAGTCAACAATAGTAGGATTCCTTTTACTGAAAATGTTATAACTTTACATTTAGTCTTATTAAAAGGTAGAAGATTATCTCTGCTCCATTCCGAAACTGCATTTATATCCTGTTGAAGAGACAGGGTATCCGTACTATTTCCTATTCCTAGACTTAATTTTAAGTCATCTGCAAACAGAAGGCTTTTGGAAAATTTAACATTATCTGATAAGTCATCTATAAAAAGTAAAAATAGTGTTGGACCGAGCGTACTTCCTTGACTTACCCCCGATCTAGTGAAGTAATCGTTGGATTCAAATCCGCCCACCCTTACGAATTGACGACGATTACCTAAATAACTAGCAAAAAATTTAAGTAACTGTGGAGTGAAGCCCACCTTCGCTAATTTTTGCAATAAAATGTCATTATCCACTAAGTCAAAAGCCTTTCGAAAATCAAAATAAGCAGAGTCCACCTGTCGACTGCCGTCTATTTCAGCACAGATATAGTCAACGTGTTCTATGAGGTTTGTACAAGTAGAACGATTTTTTCGAAACCCGTGTTGACTGTCTTGCAATTTATAGTCAATTTGTTTGCTTATACGTTGATTCAACACTGATTCAAATAGCTTTGCTGAAGCCGCAAGCACCGCCACTGGTCTAAAAGCTGAAACATCGTTCCCGGCTTCGCCTTTTGGAACTGGTGTCACCCTGGTCACTTTCCACTTCTCCGGATACTTAGCCGTTTTCAAGGATAAGTTAAAAATTAAAAGCAATGGGGCCTGGAGAGCTGATGCACAATCCCTTATCAAAAAAACAGGAATACCGTCAGGGCCAGCAGCTGAACGCGGCTTAAGGCGCTTCACGGCCTTTTTAAAGTCGCTGTCGTCCACCTCTCGCACCGAGACAAATAAAGAGTCTACTCTACTATTTGCCGTTTTTTCAGCTTCTATATAGTCCAATAGAGGCTTCTTATCTTTAAACACAGAGCTGAAATATTCCGCGAAGGCATATCTATATAATATGTTTATAATAACAATACACACAAGTTTAATCCATCCAATTAGTTTTATTTGTGTGCCAAATGTAAATAAAGATACATAATAATAATAAGATAATCAACAAATCTCAAATATAATATACTTTCAAAAGATTTCATAATAAAATATCAAGACATTATGTTTAAAACTCCATAAATGAGTTTACCAATGCCAAAATACATCGAACAGTGGATAAAGTTAATGACTGACAATGTATGCTAAAATCAGTAGTGGCTAACAAGATGGGGCTTGATAATCTGCATCTAATCTGTACTACTCTCGTAATCTTTCAGTCATTGTGAAAGCAACAAATGGCCCTCGCTACGTAGTTGGCTGCCGTCGCCAGCTCGACAAGAACAAGCTCAAGGGAGGCACCAGGGTGGCTCTCGATATGACAACTTTGACCATCATGAGGCATTTGCCCAGAGAGGTGAGTGTTAACCAATTTCGTCAATATTTTGCTTTACCAATTTGTAAATTAAGAATAGTACTTAATTTTCATAATTAAAAATTATGTATTCATGTGCAATAATGCAAAAGCAAGTGACAATTGAACATTGTATAACTTAGTAAATTTTGGTAAAATATATTACTATTTCATCCAAATCCATTTCCCTTCTGTTAAAGTTATAGTCCAGTTTCTTTGTATCTTAGTTATTTAGATTTGTCAGTTTTAGTCTACAGGCTATAATGTTATTGTTACATTCCAGGTTGATCCTCTAGTGTACAACATGAGTCACGAAGATCCCGGTGATGTCACATACTCCGCTATTGGTGGTCTGCAGGAACAGATCAGACAGCTGAGAGAGGTATGCTTTGATATTTAATTAAATATAGTGTTATTTGGGTTTCACATATTGCATGTGGCAAGGCTGTGGCCGAATACTGGGCTGATAATGTTTGATTATGCCTTCGATTCGATAAGAAGAAGAAAAAGGGACCCTATTACTAAGCCTCCGCCATCCGTCTGTCTGTCTGTCTGTCTCCAAGTTCTATCTCATAAACCATGATAGCTAGAAAGCTGAAATATTCACAAAGGTTGTATTTCTGTTGCCGCTATAACAAGATACCACTTTAAAAAAGATAAAATTTAAAGGGTGGTCCTAGGGGGGAATACAATAAACATGTTTTTTTTATAATTGGTATGTAACCCTTTGTGCACGAGTCCAACTTGCAGTTGGCGGGATTTTTGTCATAGGCCACTAAGTTTATATAAATAAGCGCCATCTGTTGCGCGCGTGAGCAACTTTCTCCCTATACCAGCTAGCGCTATCTGTTGCTCGCGTCCGGAACTATCTCGCCACATGTTTTCTCTAGTCAAACGCTACGATGTTTATTGGTTATTGTCAGTATGTCAGTCGGCGCCATCTACCGGCAACCGTCGCAACTAACTTGTCTTACGTCAATCCCCAGGTGATCGAGCTTCCCCTACTCAACCCGGAGCTGTTCGTGCGCGTGGGCATCACTCCGCCCAAGGGCTGCCTGCTGTACGGGCCGCCCGGCACCGGCAAGACTCTGCTCGCTAGAGCTGTCGCCTCCCAGCTGGATGCTAACTTCCTTAAGGTAAGTGTTCAGAGCGCCTGCCGAATCTTTGTAGGGACGAGTTGCTTGTTTATATCATTGAGGTTTTTTTTTCGGGAGGACTTAGAAGTCAGCCGGCTTTTGCAGCTTCACCGGACTGGCGGGGGAGCGGAAGGCTCTCACCCCTAGATATCATTGCGTGTCATCGGCCATAAGAACATAATTTTGTACAATGATTGTACAAATTCACTTCAATCTTTGCGAGCGTCCGAATAGCATCGTTCTTAATATCATCATCATCTCCGCGTTTTCCCGGTTGCATCCTTGCGGAGCCCGGGGTCCGCTTTCCTACTCCTAGCTCTCCACTTCGCACGGTCTTCGGCATCCTTTATGGAGAGTTTGTTGGCACGCATGTCATCCACTACGACGTCAAGCCAGGCCTTCTTGGGCCTTCCCCTTCTGCCGGGACCCGGCGGTAGCGACATGGCTAGACACTTGTTCCCTACGTAGTTTGCCGGTTTCCGTAAAACATGACCGTACCAACGTAGTTAATATACATCGTTCTTAATATACACCGTGAAATTTTAGTGGTTGTTTTCCCGTGGCAGAACGATTTAAACATATACTAAAATGTGAAATAAAAATTAAAATCGGTTCACAAACGAAGGATTTATAAGGAATTAAAGTTAATTTTCAAAATATCTCTTTTCCAACTCGAAAACGAGAGAAGCTATCGTTCTTTTATATGGATCGCGTATGGCCGTAGTGTAATGGTGACGTCATCTGCCATATCGGATCTCTCTGTCCACCCGGGAACTTATAACAGCTATATCTCGCTTTTCGTTAAAGTAAATTGAAAAATAGAATTACATTCATATTTCTTCGATATTAAAGATTGATTTCTATAATAAAAAACAATGTGTGCATATTCCCTATTGGGCTTATTATTTGCACACCATATGTCCGCTATACATTATGACAGTGAGGGATAGGGTAGTGTGAGTGTCTTAAAGGTACGCCGCCGAAGGGCTGCCTGCTATACGGGCTGTAGCCTTCCAGCTGGATGCTAACTTCCTTAAGGTGAAGAATCTTATTCGCTATGAACTGGGTGGTGGGGAACGGCAAATCGATCGAAGCGCACAATGTCGCAGAAATGTGAATTAATCTAGGCTGTCGTGTGTCAAATTGCTTTATTTTCATAAATTCCTTTGTATTTTTAAGTGAAAACGTTAAAGTTTAGGATATAGGTCACTACACATGTTATGTTGGAAATTGCAGAAACAATGGGGAAAACAGTTCGTGCAAGTTTAATTGATTTCTTACATCAAAATGGACATTAGAGCAGCAAGTTTGCACTTGCCACTTTGGTTATAAACACAGTCGCACTTAACATTTGTAACAACATATTCATCATTATATCTGGAATTAAAATAAACAATAAAATAATTAATATAAGTAAGTGGACATGAAGCTAATTCAAATATTCAATTTCAATAACTCGCTTAAATGTAGGTAGGTATGTACTCGCATTTGATGAATCTATACTAATATTATAAAGCTGAAGAGTTTTTTTGTTTGTTTGTTTGTTTGTTTGAACGCGCTAATCTCAGGAACTACTGGTTCGATTTGAAAAAATCTTTTTGCGTTGTACAGACCATTTATCGAGGAAGGCTTTAGGCTATATAACATCACGCTGCGACCAATAGGAGCAAAGATACAATGGAAAATGTATAAAAAACGGGGGAAACGCGAACGAAGTCGCTGGCACAGCTAGTTTCTCAATAAATTCATATAAAAATGTCTTAAAATAAATGGTTGTTTTCAGGTGGTATCGTCGGCCATCGTGGACAAGTACATCGGCGAGTCGGCGCGCCTCATCCGCGAGATGTTCAACTACGCGCGCGACCACCAGCCCTGCATCATCTTCATGGACGAGATCGACGCTATCGGTACGTAACATATTATACTATACTCCAGCCAAATCCTATGAAGAAAGTCTACTAACAAAGCGTTAACTGCCTCGTTGGTCTATTGGTAGCAAGTGCTGCGTTAGGACCGAGAGGTCGAGTTCGAGTCCGGGGTCGGGCAAAATTTGTGTGAGTTTTTCTGTAATGAAATTACTCAGCCCGGAGTTAGGAAGTTGGCGGTTGAACGCCCGTGCCTCGGAAAGCACGTTAAGCCGGTGGTCCTGCGCCCGATCTCTCATCGGTCATGTCGGATTGCCGACTCACGGAATCATGAGAGTATGGGAATGTGTTTGCGCGCACACTTGTGCACTATAATATGTCCTGCGCACTTGGTTGATCTCAATTGAGATCGGCCGCCATGGTCGAAATCGGTCGGACGCCTTATTACTAACAAAGCGTTGCAGGATTTGGCTGAAGTATAGCTCTTAACTGCCTAGCTCGATGATCTGACCAATGGATTTGGTTGCAAGCGCTGCGTATGGACCAATAGGACCCCGGGTTCGAGTCCGGAGTCGGGAAAAACGTGCACAAATATTAAGTTCATTCACGACTCTAAGCCAGCCAGAGTCACTAACCACTGTTCCACCGAGCCAGTCAAATCATATATTTTATCTTTCAATGTTTATTCAATTTCAATGCAATATCAAAATAAATTGAGCATCCCATAACAATTACTGACAGCTGACAGATAATATTTATTCGTGATTTTAACAGGAAATTAAGAAAATTAAATATAATAAGGCGTCCGACCGTTTTCAACCATGGCGGCCGATCTCAATTGAGATCAACCAAGTGCGCAGGACATATTATAGTGCACAAGTGTGCGCGCAAACACAAGTGCACTCTCTATTACCTTACTCTCATAATTCGGTGAGACGGCAATCCGACATGACCGATGAGAGATCAGGCGCAGGACCACCGGCTTAACGTGCTTTTCCAAGGAGAAATTCCAAGGTTGTGTAGTCGACCAAACCGCACTTGGCCAGCGTGGTCGACTAAGGCCTTATCGCCCTACCGATAGGTCCCCGGTTCGAGTCCGGAGTCGGGAAAAACGTGCACAAGTATTAAGTTCATCACACTTATATTTGTACCGAGTGGGAATCGAACCCACGACTCTTGGAACCGCCAGCCAGGGTCACTTACCATTGTTCCACCGAGCCAGTCAAATCATATATTTTATCTTTCAATGTTTATTCAATTTCAATGCAATATCAAAATAAATTGAGCATCCCATAACAATTACTGACAGCTGACAGATAATATTTATTCATGATTTGAACGTAAAATTAAGAAAATTAAATACTCAATTGAGCATTAGGTGTACTAAATAATCAAAATGTTGTTGGAGAATACTTCAAAATCTTGATTACCATCGCTCCACAGGTGGAAGACGTTTCTCTGAAGGCACGAGCGCCGACAGAGAGATCCAGAGAACACTCATGGAGCTGCTCAACCAGATGGACGGCTTCGACTCGCTAGGACAGGTTAGAATCAAATCACTTTACTTTTGAAGGCTTTTTCATAAAATTCTTCATCATCATCATCATCATCATCAGCCCATACTTGTCCACTGCTGGACATATAGGCCTCTCCAAATGCACCCCACTTCTCTCTGTCCTCGGCCACTCGCATCCAGCTCCTACCAGCCGTCCTGCGCAGATCGTCACACCACCTGGCCACAGGGCGTCTTACCACGGATTTTGATGCGGTTTTTTTTAATAGATAGAGTGATTCTTAAGGAAGGTTTGTATGTAAAATTTACCCGAAGCGAAGCGAATGCGGGTCACTAGTAAAATATAAAAAATAAAAATTCATGTAGCAATCAGGCTTCATAAATTTTACACATGTTGCATAAAATACTTAAAGAAAAGTGAGTGAAAGGAAACATCTCAGCATGGCTTTTCTAGGAAACAAGATACTTATGTTTCAGATGAAGTAAAGTAGGTAGGTGGAGGGATTACCTCGTAAAAATGTATATCGAACACCAATACCAAAAATACAACAAAAAAAATTATGTCTGTCTGTTTGTGACCGCTAATCTCCAGAACGGCTGAACCGAATGAGCCGAGACTTACACTAATATGTGAAGCTAATGATTTAAGATTACTTTTCATCAAAATCGGTCAAGCCGTTGTAGAATGATATAATTTTGACCCAACCGTCACGCCTATTAGCTAAGTCACACATATAATTTAAAACTGTCATGGTTACACACATTAGAAAACTGTAACTGTCCGGGATATTTACCATGTTGTTTTGTTTTAATGAGCTCCCGATATTTCGGCACCGTTGATAGCGTCATGATCACGGGTGATCATGGCGCTTGCATCCCGGACAGTTTCAGTTTTCTAATAAGACGCACATGTTGTATAGGAGCCGCCTCGTTGGTCCATTGGTAGCAAGTGCTGCGTTAGGACCGAGAGGTCCCCGGCTCGAATCCGGGGTCGGGCAAAATTTGTGTGAGTTTTTCTGTAATGAAATTACTCAGCCCGGAGTTAGGAAGTTGGCGGTTGAACGCCCGTGCCTCGGAAAGCACGTTAAGCCGGTGGTCCTGCGCCCGATCTCTCATCGGTCATGTCGGATTGCCGTCTCACCGAATTATGAGAGTAAGGGAATAGAGAGTGCACTTGTGTTTGCGCGCACACTTGTGCACTATAATATGTCCTGCGCACTTGGCTGATCTCAATTGAGATCGGCCGCCATGGCTGAAATCGGTCGGACGCCTTTATTTATTTATTTATAGGAGCCGCTCTTGAGTATTTGTTTGATTCGGTCCTCAGGTGAAGATCATAATGGCGACCAACAGACCCGACACGCTCGACCCCGCCCTGCTGCGGCCCGGCCGCCTCGACCGCAAGATCGAGATCCCGCTGCCCAACGAGCAGGCCAGGTGAGGAAACCATGCTTATAGACCTGGTGTAGTAGTTCCACAGGCTGATGATAGATGGCGCTGGCTGTATTATCGAGATCCCGCTGCCCAACGAGCAGGCCAGGTGAGGAAACCATGCTTATAGACCTGGTGTAGTAGTTCCACAGGCTGATGATAGATGGCGCTGGCTGTATTATCGAGATCCCGCTGCCCAACGAGCAGGCCAGGTGAGGGAACCATGCTTTCTATAGGCTAAGCATGCTTCTTGGTTGTTGTAGTTCCAGTTGCTGATGATAGATGGCGCTGGCTGTCTTACTGAGCTTCCCTTACCTTACCGAGATCCCGCTGCCCAACGAGCAGGCCAGGTCAGGAAACCATGCTTATAGACCTGGTGTAGTAGTTCCACAGGCTGATGATAGATGGCGCTGGCTGTATTATCGAGATCCCGCTGCCCAACGAGCAGGCCAGGTGAGGAAACCATGCTTATAGACCTGGTGTAGTAGTTCCACAGGCTGATGATAGATGGCGCTGGCTGTATTATCGAGATCCCGCTGCCCAACGAGCAGGCCAGGTGAGGAAACCATGCTTATAGACCTGGTGTAGTAGTTCCACAGGCTGATGATAGATGGCGCTGGCTGTATTATCGAGATCCCGCTGCCCAACGAGCAGGCCAGGTGAGGAAACCATGCTTATAGACCTGGTGTAGTAGTTCCACTGGCTGATGATAGATGGCGCTAGCTGTCTCACTGATCTTACCTTACCGAGATCCCGCTGCCCAACGAGCAGGCCAGGCGAGCTGAAGAAGCATGCTTATAGCAGAAGTGTAGTAGTTCCACAGGCTGATTATTGATGGCGCTAGCTGTCTCACTGAGCTTACCTTACCTTACCGAGATTCCGCTGCCCAAAGAGCAGGCCAGGTGAGCTGAAGAAGCATTCTTATAGACCTGGTGTAGTAGTTCAAGCTGCTGATGATAGATGGCGCTGGCTGTGACACAACACGAGGGTTAATCTTCAGGACATTCAAAATCTGATGTTAATGCTTATGAAGAAGCATGCTTATAGAGTGGTGTGGTAGTTCCAGCTGCTGGTGGTAGATGGCGCTGGCTGCCTCACTTAGCTTACCTACGAGCATGCTTTTAAACGTCCGTATTTCAAGTTCTAGATGCTAATAGACGGGACAGTAGAACAAGCTGTACAAATGTTACTAAGTATCACAGAGTCAAGGTACCGTAACCGATTTTTTTTTTATTTTTACATATTTATTCATCAATTACATTTGCAAGCTTACAGATAAAGATCCACGTCGCTTACAAACTAAAGTTAATACAAATAAGTAGTCAAAGTTACAATGTCAAAAGTAATATTAAAATATGAATGAGAAGGCTAATATAATATGAATAAGAGAGTGAGTGCAATTACTTTAAAGGCGAAGCGTTATAATTCCACAGACTGTTAATAGATGGCACTGGTTGCCTCGCTGAGTAGCAGGGACGTTTAATAGCACGCTCGCAGTTTTGTTCTTATAGTACGATCACCTACCTACAGTACAGTAACAGTTAGTACTTTCTGTATTTGAACGAATGACTCTCTATTGGTAAAATAAAAATGACTTGGGGAGGAGTTCTTGCTTTGGCAAAAGCATAATACGGGTGCACTCCGCGCTCTTAAGAAGAATTCCACAATGGAGAACGTTACTGTGTCTCAATTTCACAATGGGAATATATTGTTTAAATATATTTGTAAAAATAATTTGATTTACTTTTCATTAGTAAACCTTAGTTCTTACTAAACTCTCTGTAAACATTTTTAAGCTTGAGATCCACCTAAGTTAAACCTAACTTTAACTAAGCTCTATCTAATTGTTTCCAGGCTCGAGATCCTAAAGATCCACGCTCAGCCTATAGCCAAGCACGGCGAAATGGACTACGAGGCTGTAGTGAAGCTATCGGACACGTTCAACGGAGCTGATCTCCGTAATGTCTGCACTGAGGCCGGACTCTTCGCAATCCGCGCCGAGAGGGAGTATATCATCCAGGTAAGCAAAAAATTACTATAAATATAAATAAAGGCGTCTGACCTTTTATTTTCCTATGTAAGATGATGGCTTGGAGTAGCCTCGTCATCATCACCGGACTTGCAGGGGAAAGGATGACTCTCACCCCTATTCGGCTCGGTTGACCCGCGGCCTTATCGCCCTAGTTTAGGGTAGGCCCCAGCAATAGGGACGTATATCGGCTGTTGATGTACTAAAGATTATATTGAAATAGAAGATAGAAACATTTTAAGCGATTGGTAACTCGTTATGAAGGTGATGCTTAATACATGTCAAACGAGAGTATTTCCAGGTTTACCAAATGTTAATTGTATTGAAATTATGAAAAAAAAATTGTGGGATATCTTGTAGAAGCCTCGATTCGATATCGATTTGATTTATATAGGCTTCTGAACTTTAAAAAATCAGTTTAATGATATGTATAGGATGGCAACGATTGATAATTATATCTTTCCTATCCTATGACTTGAAAGATTTTTGGGTCAGAATCCAAAATTCTAAAATCTAGCAAGAAGGCGTGATTTTATGTATTTTCTTTCATATTTGATAAATGCATATTTTTTTCATTCACAGGAGGATCTAATGAAGGCGGTCCGCAAAGTGGCGGACAATAAGAAACTGGAGAGCAAGCTCGACTACAAACCAGTCTAAAGAGACATTTATTTAGTTTACTTCTATTAATCTTAGGTTATGAACTTACCATCAGTTTAGAATTACATATTTTCCATCGAAAGTTCATTTCGATTTCATATTAGAAACAATCTTAAAGAGATTAATTGGTAAGATGCATTTTACTCTGAGGTCTTTAATGGAGTTGATTGTTATGATCAATACATAATATCGTATGAAATGAATAAATTTCACTGAATAGGAACAATTTATGGAATTCTAAACTATTGTGTAAGCGATTCTGAAAATATTGTGTACTGAAAATAATAAACATTGATATTTCATAAAAGTCTTTTATTTATAACTATTATTTACAACAATGTACATTACAGCAACTACAACTTATATATCTAGAAAGGCACATCGATTTAACAAATGTAAAGGCATAACATGTAAGAAATAGAACAAAATAATACTCATTTTTTGGCAGAATTATAGAAAAAAACACAATATGACCGAAATCGTCCAAATCTTGGTCTGTACACCATCTAAAATTAAAAATAAAATGCGGTATTGAAAAAATATTGTTAGATAACTAAAAGTGCAAATAACAACGTATGCACTAACCAATCTACCATAATCATGATATAGATAAATTTTTGGCACTAATATTTCATTATAAACTGGCGACCCGCCCTCACTTCGTTCCGGTTGAATTTTACATTAATACCTTTCTCTTGAATCCCTCTATCTATTAAAAAAAAACGCTAAATCCGTCGCGTATTCTTAAAGCAAACATAGGGATAAATGGACAGCTACAGCAGATAAAGCGACTTTGTTCTATACTATGTAGTGACAAATACGTCCAAGATGTTACATTGCCACTTATACTGATTACAAGTGGGAAATTAACAAAAATCTTTATAAACACTTGTTAATCGACCCTATAAGCCTCCATACATGCCTTCAGACCCTACTTAATAAAACCAGGCAATGTCCCATTCTTACGTGCCTTGGCAACATTCTCATAATAGCAAGAAAAGTCTACATAGCCCTTCACCTTCCTATCCTTCTCAAAGGGCCTAGCCGGGTATATATCAGACGAGGACTCGACAGACCGATTCGTGTCCACAATCGAGTCATGATCGATTTCGTTCCCAGATGAATACTGCTCCGAATCCATCAACTCGTTAAGAAGAGTATTCGATTTAGACTGCACTATTGGATTGAACCTTACAGACGCATTCTTCTGTATGGGATTCTCATCGGCAGGAGGTAAGAAGTTGAAATTTCTTATTAGCAAAGACATGTGCGTATTTGGCTTGGGTGTTAGATTATTCTTAACACAGTAAGACACGAATTCTTCTTCAATCTCTTCTAGTACTGATTGGCTAACGTTTTTGAAGTTGGTCTGTTTCCTAAAGTTCTCTACTATGATTTGTGATAATTGTTTGTTTGTCTGTTCGCTGCTCCCTTTGGATTCTTGTATGCGCTTGTAAACACCTGCACTGACTAGAACGAGGAATCTGAAAAGAAATTAAAAGTAATCATGTCAGTAACAATAACCCATGATCATAGCGTTTAAAATGATTTATTTTAATATTTTTCCTAATGACGCCGCATTAAAATGAAAAATAATAATAATAATAATAATAGTTTATTTCAGATAAGTTACATCCATAAAAAAATACATTCACACAAAGATAATTATAAGATAAAATAAAAATTAAAATTAAAAGATAACTATAACATAAGACAAGATAACATAAAATAAATGTTTAGTGCAACGGCTGACCATCACGAGAGAGGGTAGTTTCCCGTGACCGTCACCCTCTGCACAAAACATCTCCAGAGGGGCGATGTGAACCGATCCGCCAATGTCTTCAGGATGCTGTTGGGACTATCTCTCACTCTTCTAATCAGGGAGGCAGTTTTTTTGCGATTGACTGCATCAAAACCATCAGTTTGGTACTCCACAAACATCCCTGAAGCACTGCAAAAACGCGGCAGACCCAACATCATCCTAAAAACATTATTGTATTGGATTCTTAGGGTCTCCATCGATTTTTTGGTGTGTCTGACCCACAGATTTCCCGTGTATATGCTTTGGCAGTAGGCTTAAAAGGCGACACTTTGACGTCTTCAGTACAACGAGAGAATCTGCGCGCCAGCATATTACCTCTCACCGCTAGAGCCCTACGCTCCCGTTCGATATCATCATCGTCTTTGAGGCTACTGGTTAAGATATGCCCTAGATACTTAAATTTCGTTACACGTTTTATGTTCAAGCCATTAAGGGTAATATCTGTACTATTATCTGGGCATTTCCCAGCAGCCCCAAAAACCATGTATTCCGTTTTGCTAGCATTGTACATGAGCCCGTGGCTGGCAGCATACAACTCACAGACCCTCAGCATATCCAAAAGCCCACCCACCGTGGGGCTGAGCAGCACCATGTCATCTGCGTAGCTAAGGTTGTTCATACTAACGCCGTCTAGACGACAGCCGACACGCATGCTACTCAGCTCCACGATGAGATCGTTAACATAAATGTTAAAGAGGTTTGGAGAAGACAACCCACCCTGTCTTACCCCGCACTCCAACACATATGGATCTGACAGAGAATCAGCCCATCTCACCTGATTTGTTTGGTTAGCATACCAAAATTTCAGGACGTTCAGTATTTCCACCGGTACACCCCTGCTCCCAGCTTCCCCAAAGGACGTCATATGACACCAGGTCAAATGCCTTTGAAAGATCCAGGAAGCAGGCGTATACCGGCGTCTCTCTATCGGTATAGTATTGGACAGTATGCTTAAGGCTTACTATAGCGCTTTCAGTTGAAAGTCCAGGTCGAAAACCGAACTGCGCGTCATGTAAATTTAAATGTTTGTCCAGTTCAGAATTAAGCACACTATCCAACACTTTGGCAATTGTTGTAGCCAGGGATATAGGCCGATAGTTCCTCCTATCCGAGGTGTCACCAGTCCCATTCTTGACAATGGGCACAACGATGGTTTTCATTAGGTCTAGCGGTAGATAACAGTGACTAATACACATTGTCAAGAACATAGCCAATACCCTCGGCAGGTGAACCCCTGCATACTTTAAGTGTTCCACACTAATGCCATCATGACCTGGAGACCTGCCGCCGCTCATGTTATTGAGCACTTTTCTTATCTGAGAAGCCGTTATAGTGCGTAATGCCGATTCGACTCCCCGGTTAACGGGCGCAGGGCTAGAAGTAAACAGCGAGGGACCCAGAGGAGAATCTACTGCAAAATGATCCTTGAACAAATTTGCAATCTGCACAGAGTCACTTGCCCCTCCAATGCTTACCGGGAGGCCAGGCTTAACATCGCATTTCTTCGTGGCCTTCCAAAAATGTTTAAAATTTTTAGTTGATCGGTGTTTTGCTAGAACGTCCATTTTTAGTTGGTCTTGGTTACGTTGACACCATTATAAACGACTTTTAAAGACTTTCCTCGATACATTCATGTCATCATAAATTTTCCCTGAGGAAGGACGATTATATAACAACCACACTTTAAAATTAAGCCTGGCCACCCTGTGAGCCTCATGAACATGTTCATTCCATCCACAGAGATGCCTATTCCTGTTTGGCTTAATACACGGCCGCTTCTTAGTTTCACTAGCAGCTATACAGAGAGCACTAACAATATTATTATAAAGCCTGTCAAGCACTATTTTATGATTATCCAGGTTGCACCACCCACGACCGCAATGAATGAACTCAGGAGGGAACTCAATTTCACGCAACATACTATGACAGTGAAGTCGGTACTGATCCTTTTGAGTTTCGTCTCTTTCTCCCCATATCACTGAGCTCCCAAGGAAGTCGCGTGTCATAATCTTTGGTCTAATAATATTAAGATCACATATAAGTGTTAATGGTAAATGATCCGACACGAAAACATCCTCCACTACCTCAACGTCAACAACAGTGTTCCATGCAGAGTGTGAGACAATGCAGTGGTCAAGCCACCGTCTACAGCCGTGAGCCGCACTAACATATGTGTATGTGTCAGAATTTAAACCAAGTTTTTCTACGTCAGCACATATCCAGCTCTGGTCGGTACAAAAATGCATTAATTCATTAAAAAATAGTTCATTAGGGTGTGAATTAACGTCCCCAAGTATAAAAACACTCTCAACATTCTCACTGTCTACAATCGCACTTATCTCACCTAGCACTTCCGTAAATATTGGTAAATTTTCTGATGAATTTATTGGCATGTACACTGAGAAAACAATAATAGAACGATCCCTTAAAGTAGCCCTAATAGCTACCAAACGAGCACTACTGCACTTAATCACACTTACTGTATCAAAAATACCTTTTCTCCACATTATTCCTACTCCCCCGTAAGGTCTTCCCTTTATCAGTTTAGTTACATCAACCCCTGATTTACCATGATACTCAAAATCGCATGATATTGCACCCAAAAAAGGAAAAAACTGTGCATTAAAATTATTTTCGTTTGTCAAACGTAAAATGCGTGATTCAGAACACAATGAAGTGTCACAGGGATCATCTTAGCTGAAAAAGAGTATAAGTGATTGTTTTGTTGGCTGTCCTAAAATATATATAAATAAAGCCCACCTGCAAGAGTCATCGAGCAGTATCGGGCCGTGTATCTCGGGGGTAGCGGCGACGGGCTCCTGCCGCGCGGCGCTGAGCGCGGGGAAGCCCCGGTACACGCCCTTCACGAGGTAGTTCCCCAGGCAGCGAGTGCTCGTCTGGTTGCCTAGGTACTGCACTGGAGTGGTGGAAAAAAAAATCACATATTTTAGAAAGAAAGAGTATAACTATAATAAAGGAGTAATTTATTGAGGTTATTACAAAGCATGTCACACAACATAAAATAATGACTAAGATATTATACACCCACATAAAAAAAAAAAATCTTAAGAATACAAACTTAGTCAAAATTTAAAACTAAAAAAACATTACTAGAAGAGATAAAAAATGTCAAATTTACACAAAGAAAGACCGAAAGAAAGATATTTATTTAGTTACGTTTACACTTAAAAATACACATCAAACATCAGCCCATACATCCCTACTGCTGGAGCACGGGCCTACCCTAAACTAAGATGGTAAGGCCTTAGTCAACCACACTGGCCTAGTGCGGGTGAATTGACTACACAACCTAAGAATTTCTTTGTAGGTGTATAGGTACCTTCACCGTCAAAGCGTCGAATAATCGTACATATGAATTTCTGGCATGAATGGCAGGGTTTGAACTGGCGACCTCTCGCATGGCAAGCAACAACCGTAGCCATTCGGCCATCGACGCTTTTTATAATACACATACATTTACAAAAATTAAAAACAAGAGTAAATGGGTAACTGAAAAGTGATCTGCTCAGCATGTGTCGAGGAGTCGGGTGACACTGCGATTTGGTCTTCCGCAGATACCTTATCAGGGAGAGCACGGCATGGCTTGGAGTAGCCTCGTCATCATCACCGGACTTTTTAACCCGAAAGGAGGGTTGTATCAGATCCCTCATAACTTCTAAACTATGTATCATAATTTAACAAATAAGGTATCATTAAAGCGTCTCGGTCGCTGATTAAAGGCTATGTAAAATTACAAAAATATTCTTGTGGCACCTTCTATAGGACATTCAGTAGTTCACACTCACCACTCTTCAACTTATTAACGTCGAGCCCCAACTGCTCCAATCTCAGCAGCTCATCCTCATTATTCAAGCTGTGATCCACCGTCAACTGCACAACCCTCAACACCGAGTTGTCATCGGTCCGGCACAGCAGGGCTCTGGTCTCTCCGGCGTTGGCCACGAAGAGTTTCCCGGCGTGGACGAGCGCTATGACGACGGTGGCGCCCCCAGATAGATGCTGATCGATCTCTTTGAGACGGGCTACTATGTGCTCGTATTGGGACATCTGGAAAGTAGTTATATAATAAATAAAAATAAAAATGCATTTATTCTTTCACACGCAAGTTTATAATTTTACACATAATTTAAAAATTTCAATGGTAAGTATTATTAAATGTAACAATGTTGTCAGACTAGTTAGTCTAGTAGTTAGTTAGTTGAGTTCAATGCGTGTGAAACTGGAGCCTAAACTAGGGAGACCCTGTATTTCAGGACTCCAGGTCCCACTCGCGAAACGTAATACTTAGTCAATTAGTCATACACTGGGGAGGATGTGATGTAAGGATTAGCTAAAACAGTTTGTTATGTTATGTTTTTTTTTTGATAAAAAACCGGCCATCTGCAAGTCGGATTCCCTCATGAAGGTTTCTGTACCAATCATGTAGAAAAAATAAATGTTTATTGTATGGGGACCACCTTTAATATTCTAACAAATAAATCATTTGCAAAAATTTCAGCTTTCTAGCTATCATGGTTTATGAGATACAGCTTGGAGACAGACAGACGGACGGCGGAGGCCCGGAGAGTAATAGGGTCTCATTTTTACCTTTTAGGTCCGGAACCCTAATAAGTGTGTTGATCGTTTTTTTATCAATGGTGACAGTATACAGATTATTCACAATATATTTTTTTAAGAGAAATATTAAAAATATATCATATTAAAATGCAGACAGACATTCAGCTTTCAGCATTCTAAGTTTATTCAGTCTCGTTTTTATCTTTTGGGCACACAACCCTAAATGAAATATAATTAACGATACGATGCACCACACCCAGCGATGGCAATATGCCACGAGTCCGGTCCAACCGGCAAACCAGGGGGCGCTAATTTGTGTAAGAAAAAATGAATGCTCTCGGATGAGGAAGGGAGATCGTCAAGTAATGAATTAATTATTAATTTTCACAGTTATAAAATGAATTTAATGAATAAAATTATAAATGAATATTATCTAAGCTTTCTTATGATAAATATTTACCTGTTGCTCACCCATGGTCTGAGGGAGTTGGTACTGTAAGCTGGTCCTCTCCGCTATCATTCCATCATAGTTCTCTATGTAAGCCTTCTCTACCGATGTGAATGCATTTCTAAAATTAAAAAAAAAAACTAATAAAGTACAAGTCTTGTTTTGGGAGGAAAAGTGTGTTTCGCTTTACTCTAGAAAAGAAATAGAAATTTAAACAGTCAATATCATGCTTCAGTATCTTAAACCTCAGCAATTTATTTTGTGATTATTGAACAATTGCCTTCCGAGGCACAGTTCACGTTCAACCGCCAACTTCCTAACTCTAGGCTGAGTAACTCACACAAATTTCACAACCCAGTTTGACCCAGGGACCTCTCGGTCCATACACAGCGCTTGCCACAAATATTCCAACAAGGCAGTATTGATAATGTAATCACCTATGAGATAGCCATAGCAAGTTTTATAACAGTATGGATATGAAAAGAAATGAATGTATTGCCTTTAACACACACACCTTAACCGATCCCGTATTTCCTCATCTGTGTTGTTGGCTGAGGGGGCCGGGAACAGAATCTCCGCAGCCATTCGCTGCATGATGAACCTTGCTGCTTCGATGCCATTGTGAGGCTCAAACACACCATACAGGCACCTGCCACGCAAAAATTACACATTTAACAGCAAATCATGAGGGAACTGATTCAATTACTGTTGCATGCAGAAAATTAGAAACTTTAGGTTCCCAAACTATAGGAACAGATCCGAGATCTGAGTCAAATATTTTAGGTTTCTTTGATTTTTCTGGTCCTAGTATTTTACAAAAACCTTGTAAAATACTAGGACCAAAGGTATTACTCACGAATTATCTTCAGTTTGACAGTAGAAGCAAAGATAATCATCGGGAGTATTTGTGTTACCGCCACCGAGTCTGGAAAAATACGATGCGACGCATGTATTCCTACACTTAGGCAGGTCATCCGTCCACGGCCTAGCAATCATGGTCCCGAATTTCACCAACCAGTTTATAAAAAACAAAACAAAATTGAAAGGGTAATGTGATACACAAAACTTTGAAAAATATTTGTGCACCAAAATCTATTTACGAAAATAAACTGACGTTTTACTTTTTTTTTGGGATGGGAGCAAAAGTTTGTCGTATGGGCATAATTTTTGCAACCTTAGAAACTTTCCATTATATAATTTCCGTAATTTCAAAAGTATTTTACAGAAATTTGTCTTTACAAAGTATATAAATAAACAATTTGGTGGCGTGCTTAAATTCTATCAAATGCTTCGCAAAGGATTTCGCTAAGTAGTTGAAAGTTTCCTTTAGCTTAGATAAATCTTCTAACTCAGCTTGAAGGAATTTATTAAGATACATTTAACTAGATATCTGGGGGGCACGGTAGTGCTCCCGCCAAGTCAAGCATTAAAGAAACAAGACCGTACCGACGTATTTAATTATTAAGCTTATACAACTTAACGTAGCCTAAGTAGGATGTAATGAACAAACTATAGGAACTAAAGTAAACATTTCTATTAATAAAAACGTAAAATATTTCTCAATAGTCATCATTGATCATTTACATGGGGTCTTAGGGAGTAGGTACTATAGTTGCAAAAACCATTTTTTGTTTCCTTAAACTTTTGATTCAAGTTGAGACTTTACGATGGTTGCGTCACGAATAGGCAGATTTGAATCAGTTTATTTCCTACCAAAAAAATATTCTGCATGTACCTATCTTGAGAAGGAAGCAAATGAGTCTATTAATGAGTCACCTACTACTTACTCACACATTCATTATCATGATAGCTTCCTAGGTGCCTATAATAATGATATTTTACGATGTACCTATGCATGCAGGCTTGGGAATCAAATTTTTCGTCGTTGTAGGAAACCAATAAAGCCGCGGGCGATAACAAACCACATCCACTGTATAAATCGCAACGAACAAAGTTTTTACTTTATTAAAATGCTGAATATACTTGCATCGTGTTTAGTAAAATTTTTAACAGGCAATATTAATATGTATGTACCTTCATCCCTTCTTATTTATAGAACTAGACAGACTCCAATAATACTATACACTAAGTATGGGTTAGAAAGAAAGAAAGAAAGAAATGTTTTTATTCAGTTACACTTAAAAACACACATACATTTGCAGAAAATAAAATTAAAAAAAACAAAGTAGGTAACTGAAAAGGGATCTGCTCAGCGTGTGTCGAGGAGTCGGGGACACCGCGACCCTGGTCTTCCGCAGATACCTTATCAGGGAGAGCACACAGTGCACAGCAGTACAATAATATATTATGCATTACTTAAAGTAGAAACTAACAGTGGTGAGACATGAAAGGATGAATATAAGTAAAAATGAATAAGTTAAATAAATAAATAAGTTATATTGCGATTTTTGGTCGAAGGTGAAGGACGGTACGGGCTAGTGGGCTTTGCTGGCTAGGTTCTAGGTAAATTTTTGCGAGTTTATAATGTACTTCTTATGATGGAATTTAAATTGGTTATTCCACTAATCCCCATTGGAATTCCCCATCAATGGGGATTAGTGGAATAACCCCGTATATGTGCATAATTACTCACCTTCTAGACTTTTGTACAAACTGCACTCCTCCATATCAGGATCTATGTATATTGTACAGCCACACAGGAATAACATACCTATATAGAGTACCTACTCAATCCCCTAACAGGTAGTTGAAATAGTTAACCATCACTACTAAGTTTGTTATGAACCTGGCCATCGAGTTTCTTCATCATCCACTATCCACTAAGCTATAGAGGTTGATAAACTAAAACCCTTTATGTATAGGTAGGTACCGTGAATGTAAGTCACGAAGTACATACCTAGATGTAATGTAGTGCCTACTAACTTGTTTGTCGTCATTGGAATTTGACCTTCACTACATCGGAACAAGGCTCAAGACCTCTGACAGAGTAAGCTAAGTAATGCTAATAGAGTTGTTACTAGTTAAAAATTAATATATGAAGAATTTTCATTATAACAGTAAAGAAACTTTCATCTTTATTACAATAGCAATAGAATTGAATAGGTGATAGATGCATGATTTCTAACATTTTATAAAAACAACTTCTATTTCAATATTTACTCTGTAACTTGAATTAGCTATTATTTTATTATGTACCTAATTTTAGGTGAAATGATTAGAGACGAGAAAGATTATTTGACATAGTAGACAATAGAGAAACAGAATTAAAAAATAATCATCTCCCAACTGAACCTATTTGAAAGATAATTTAAATACAGTTTCATACTTGATAATGCACTACTTGAACCTACGCAACATTCTGAATATAATTATTTAAGTATGAAAGCAATTATTTATCTGAAAATAAATACCTATATTTACATGGTATGAGTGTTGGTGTGTAATAAATAAAATACTGAATGTTCTTGGACCAAAGTTTTAATTTCCTCAAAACTCCAATCATTTACATTTTTGCAATTTTTATGTTTTTATTATACAATGTTAGCTCTGATAACCTAAAGAGCCACCTGTGACTAAACTTTCTTTGTAAACCTATTATTTTTAACTTTTAAAAAATGAGAAAGCAATTTCCTTTCGACCAGACATCATGAATCAACAACTTTAGAAAATACCATTATTTAAAAATATAATATGGTGATCCACACCTTTATATTTACTATACATATCGCTGCACTGAAAAAATAATATATATAATATGCAATAGATTTCTTGTATATTTATGAGTCTATATAGCCAATATCTCAACAATAGGTTTATTACAACACTTATCTAAGTCCTATTACGAGAAAATCGACATTTCCCATTATGCAGTATGTTACAGTACAAACTAAAATATTAGTGCATGGCAAAGGAGACAAGCATTATCATTTGAAAATAGACATGGCTGTATCGAGGATTTCCAAAGTCACGAGCAAAACTAATTAAAGAGTTGTGTTCCATATCCGATACTGCCATAGAACACATCCACATAATTTATGATTTGACAATACATAAATGCAAACATAAGTAATAAATTCGAAATACATTTATTTCAGGAACACAAAACAGTTAGAACTAACAAATAAAAACCGTTTGAGACACATCTCGGACCCTTTGGAAATCCTAGCTCGTATCACTTCATTGGATGAGCAAAATTAAAAACTAGACCGTCCAGTGTGGATAGATTAGTCGCTTTTCTTGTCTGCAGCTTTGGTTTCTGGCTCCTTTTTCTCTTTTTCTTTTTCCTTTTCTTCAGTTACAACCTCTTTGGCTTCCTGTTTGGAAGCTTCGTCGAAGTTACCGACTAGGTTAGGTACTTCGTCGTCCTCATCCAGAGGTTTCGGCGCGGCCACACTTGACGCCAATCGCTTCAATTGGTTCAAACCCTCAGGCCCGAGCTGGCTCAGGATGCCAGGAAGCATCTCCGCGATTTGCTTGTTCTCTCCATGCCCGGTGATCGCAAATGTGTTCGCCGCGAGGGAGGCCTGCGCTTTGGGATTGTTAAAGTGTATTACTGTGCCGTCATCCTTTATCATATTAACCTCTTCGATGCCTGGGATGGTGTTCACTGTCAACTTTTTGAGGGAAGACTGCAATTTCTTGTCATCTGTGGCTGCGGTCGCGTGGACAACCTTCTTCTTACGCCGCGGTGTGCCTTTGCCCCCAATGCGCACTTGTGATTGCAGTTTCTTCAGTTTTTCGGTGTTCATTTTGTTAATTTAACACGTGTACCTGTCGAGAGAAACGCGACGCACTGTTTAGTGATGTTTGGTGGTAAAATTCAATCGCGAGCACACAAGTTTTCCATGTAAATTGTTCGTACGCACGTGTTTTGAACACCGGTAAGTTACAAAGGGAAAATGGTGGATTTGCGACAAGTTATTTCTGAATTTCCTATTTTTACAGTTGGTACCCCTGCAGTGAAACGTTCCATTACTGCAGTTATGAGTTTTGACTAAATAAACATTTATAGTTTTTTACAGAATAATTTGTCATTTGCATAGAGAATCATTAAATATATTTTTTATAAGTGTTTTTTCTATTATTGACAATAAGATCACTTAAAAAGTACTTTTTTTATTCGTTTTCATAACTTTTCTGCCATTTCTGGCAAGTAACTATCTAATAGTTAATATTTTACGTGAAATGAAACGGAAATAAAAAAAAATCCTTATCAATGTTACCAGCGTAAAAAAATACGCCGTTCATGTCAACCAGAGACATCTATACTTTCATCCAAAATATCACACAAATGTTCAAATTTTATCAGTTAGTCACAAATAACACTGCTAGATAGCGCTACACACAAAAATGAAAAAGTTACGAATATTGTTACTAGATGTCGTTAGTAGTAGCAAAAACAAATTTCAACTTTTAAGCAAATTAGCTAATTGTGTAAAACATCCACATTATTCAAACTAGGTATTAAAAAGTTGTAGTTGACTAAAGCCTTATCGCCATAGTTTATGGTAGGACGTATAATGGGCTGATGATGAAAGACGGAAAACAAAAATATTGTAGGTAAAGGTATTTTAATCATTTATTTAATAAAGCTTACCAAAAAAACACATATTAGAAATAGACAGTTTAAAATCATATCCCTATATTATGTGATTTTAGATCTAAATTATAGGTAACTAGCTTTCCGCCCGCGACTTCGTTCGCGTTTAACGGGTAAACAAAATATTACTTCTTTATAACACAGTCGGTTAAAAAGTAGCATAGGTTCATTCTCATTCTCTGCACTATATCTGTACCAAATTTCATTTAAATCTGTTTAATAATCTATGCGTGAAAGCGTAACAGACAGACAAAGTTACTTTCACATCCTTACTAGTCCTTACTCTTTACTAATGCGAAAGTAACTCTGTCTGTCTGTCTGTCTGTTACGTTTTCACGACTAGAGTAGGTACTGAACCGATTTAAATTTGGTACAGATATAGACTAGAGCCTGAGAAAGGACATAGGCTACTTTTTAACCGACTGCGCTATAAAGAAGTAATATTTTACCCGTTAAACGCGAACGAATTCGCGGGTGGAAAGCTAGTTTATAATATTTAGGTTAGGATAAGGGTATTTTTATTTGTCGTTTTTAATGCTATTAAAGCCTAATGTAAATTTGAAATTTGAAAAAATTCGCATTCTTTTATAAGGATAATTGGGTCCTACATTGGCTAAATTATCATCCGTATTATTTTATTAGTGACTCTGCAGTTACGTAGAGTCATTGCCGGTCTAAGAGTCCCCTATCGTCTCTACACCGTGAAATTTGAGTGGTTGTTTTCCCGTGGCAGAACGATTTGCCTTTAGTAATACTATCGAATTATGCAAATTATTCCGCGAAAAAAAAAATTTTCTTTTTGAAATTTTAAAAATAATAATTTTTCTATCTCGAAAACGAGAGAAGATATCGTTCTTTTATAAGATGTGACGTAATCAGGTACTGCTTGCCGCATGAAATCAATGCTTAAAGCTAAAGAAGCTCTACACCCTAAGTCATAAAGTGGTTCGAACGTAATTTCGAGTTAAGGTTAAACCTTTCGTAAAACCGGCATTTATTGATTTTAACAAAAAAGAACTGCACACATCTTTTGTACTACTAAGATAGAATCATTTTACTGCGGGAAAACAACCACTAAAATTTCACGGTGTATAACTGTGAGTGCGCTAAAGAGCTATATAAACTAGACCCTAACTCTCCTTTCCACTCCCGAACGACTCGTGCTGGACGCTGCCATTCACATACCATGCATGTTGGCAGTGGCGTAACCTGTTGAAGTCCGTGGCAAAATTAATCGGATGGGGCCCCGTGCATCCCCCGTTCTTTTGTTTTTATCTTAATGTGTATGTGTGTTGGCAGTTGAGATTCTCCTATGACCGGGAGCCCCTTTCGGCTGGGGCCACCTACCGGCTGGGGGCCCGTGGCATTTTGCCGACTTGCCACCCTGTAGTTACGCCACTGCATGTTGGCTCGGACCAACAGGCCTTCTTTTCTTCCCAGTGCCATAAATACATATTGTATGGAATGCCCTTCCAGCTCATGTTTTCCCTCCCTCCTATGATCCCGGGCTCTTCAGGCGGGGCGTGAAACGGCATTTAAGCCGGCCTTCAGGGTGAGTGCGACAGGCTCAATATGGTCTATTGTGTATGTGGATCTCACCATCAGGTGATGACCGCTTACCATCAGGTGGAGTGAGGTCATCCTAAGAGTAAAAAAAATACAATTATTATGGAAATAGAAAATATTTCTTCTTGATTATTTATTGCATGAAGATAACTACAAAGTCAGCGTAATTGACACAGAATACAAATGTACTGCAATTTCTTCCAAATAACTAAACCAATTAATCTTATAGTTATACCATCATCATCATCTTTGCGTTTTCCCGGTTGCATCCTTGCGGAGCCCGGGGTCCGCTTTCCTACTCCTAACTCTCCACTTCGCACGGTCTTCGGCATCCTTTATGGAGAGTTTGTTAGCACGCATGTCATCCACTACGACGTCAAGCCAGGCCTTCTTGGGCCTTCCCCTTCTGCCGGGACCCGGCGGTAGCGACATGGCTAGACACTTGTTCCCTACGTAGTTTGCCGGTTTCCGTAAAACATGACCGTACCAACGTAGGCGGCACTCTTGCAGTTTATCAGCGATGTCTCGGACATGAAGGCTGCCGCGAATACGGGAGTTCTTTACGCGATCTGCTCGCGTAACTCCCGACATCCAGCGCAGCATCTTCATCTCCGTGACCCGCAGTTCCTGCTTGTGCCGCTCAAGTAATGGCCATGCTTCACTGCCATATAAGAGAACAGGCCTAAGAGCCATGCCACACTGGCGGATTACAAGCGTTTTAAAAGCGGAGCGGCCACGCAGCGAAAACGCCGCGGGTGCGCGGCGATAACGTTGCGGACGCGCAACGAACACGCCGCGGGTGCGCGGCGAAAACGCCGCGGAAAAAAATAGTGGCCGTCATTTTGTAAACTCCCATACCGAAATCCCCGCTCCGTTTCTTGCGTCGTCGAAGTAATAAAACTAACAGCAATATTTCCTCGTCGGAGTCCATTCTGTTACTGAGTGTATCGTTCGCCACTCACTCAAGGCGGAAACATTGCGAATCCGCGACGCGTCCGCAACGTGTTCGCTGCGCAGCCGCAACGTTTTCGCCGCGCACCCGCCGCGTGTTCGCTGCGTGACCGCTCCGCTTTGAAAACGCTTGCAATCCGCTAGTGTGGCATGGCTCTAATGATGGATTTATAGACCTGTCCCTTCAGCTTAACCGGCATTTTAGGGTCGCAAGTGACGCCGCTCACCTCCCGCCATTTATCCCACGCAGCAGCAATGCGTGCCTTGACGTCGGAGTCGATGTCGCCGTTCGCGTGGAGTACAGATCCCAGGTACTTGAACCGGTCCGTGCGCTCGACCGTGTCTTCGCCTATGCGGACGGACATGGGATCTGTAGTGTTGCAGGCCAAGTACTCTGTCTTCGCCACGTTGAGTTTCAGACCCCCGTTCTCAAGCGATTCCTTCCATGTGTTAACACGTCTCACCAGCCGTCCCCTGTCCGAGTCCACCAGCGCGATATCGTCAGCATACATAAGTAGCCATGGTGGCTGCTCATGGTGGTCTCTGATGCTGTCTGACAATACGTCTAATATCAGGCTGAAGAGGAACGGACTCAGGACGGAGCCTTGGTGTACTCCGACGGTAATACGGAAGGGCAATGTTATACCAATCTTATATTTATCTGAATGTACTTAAATGTAATAAAAGATAAATATTTAAGCACATATTCATTTATTTATTGCACTCCATAGTTACAAAAGGTAGTTTCTTAAAACTAAGTGATCGATATGGACCCTGTTGGGTACGGCAACATAAAAGTCGCACTTATCTGCACATAGTATGCACATCAAATATTATAATATAACTACATGTTTATATCAGATTTATTGTAACACAATTAGATATTACATATTACAATTAGGTATGTAGCTTATGTATTACAGTTATCTTGCAGGTATTTTAATATTTTTAAACTCCGAAAAACAATACTTAAGTACATAACAGATTGCTTATTTATCTAGTCAATTTCAAAAGTATCAGCCTATGTTATAAACAAAGTAACCAAAATACAATAAAATATTCCCATTCCTTACGCTATGAACCGCTTAAAATAAACCATATCTACTCATCATCTCATAAACCGTGTTATCGGCCCACTAAATATTTATCTACGTTTACCAAATGGACTCGAAAATGGCGGGGAATATTATAGGAGCCATACGTTTAGTAACATAAAACAGGACATTGCTAAAAGCTTTCAGAGTGATCTTCAATAGGTTTTAGGGGTGAGAGCCATCCGCTCCCCTGCAAGACTGGTGATGATGATGAGGCTACTCCAAGTCATCATCGTAAGTCAGTTAGAATAAGGTCTTAAGGTGACTTAACTTAAGTACGGCTATGCTTTTTAGGGTTCTGTACCAAAAAACGGGACCCCATTTACTGAGACGTCAATGTACGTGAAGTCCGTCTTCACCGTCAGTCTACCTGTCACCAGGCTTTATCTCAGGATCGGTGATAGCTAGACAGTTAAAATAATTGATGATTTCCATTGTCGCTATAACAATAACCTAAAAATAAAATGAAATCTATTTCAGAGGGGCTCACATACAACAAACTTGATTTTTTTACAATTTAATGTCACGGAACTGTTCGAGCGCGAGTCCAACTCGCATTTGGCTTTTTTGTTCAACCTGTCTTTTTTGAGTGGGTCGTTGGTGCATTGGATGGTGCCCTTGTCTTTTGCGCCAAGAGACGTCGGGTTCGATTCCCACTTAGGTGTTTGTTTTGTGTCTGGGTATGCTGGTTAGTTACCTACTATTTCGAAAAAAATGAATAACTTCAAGAGTTTACATGAATAATTTGTTAGATAGGTCGACAGACAACACTGAATCAAGAAAGAAAATGTTTCTTTATGTGTTCCTTTAGAGATCTTTGACTCTGGAAATACAGAATTTGGGACTCCATCCTTCTGAAAACTTGAAGCTTGGCCACAGCACGTATAAAGCTGTCGTCACTCGATCGATTCGCGCCATCTTTTGAAGCGCTTGACAGCTATTTATAATTTCCGAACGTAACCACAGAGAGTTTCGCTAAAACGTTTCCGAACGTGCCGTTTTACGCACTTAGCGGGATGCGTTGAGAGATGGACAGTTGAGCACATGAGTGTTAAGCGTAAAATTTGAATAATAAAATCAGGCAGTTGTATGAAATGTACAAGCGTAGATCTGTTTTTAAGCTATTGCACAGAATCCAGAAATTCCGTAACGAAAAAACCTCACGCTTCCGTGCCTCGTCTAACTTCGTTTCAGTTCGTTCGGTTACAGATTTATTAAGTAAACTTTTTGTTTTTGAATTAAATTTCTATGTAAGCACACATTTTTTAAATAGGTGCTAAGAAATTCAGATTCGATTCTATCCTGATATTAGGATATCGCGGGAGCGCTAACAGGGCACTACGTCAACAACTTGTTGAGGATGAGATGCGGCGAACAACAGCGAATGTAGAGCCTGCAAGGAAGACACGGATGACATGAAATCTTATGTGAATGTCACTCACTGGCCAAACACAGGCTCAGACTTCTAGTAACGGCTCATCCGAAAACAGAAGAATACAAGCACCTCAGACCAAAATACATTATTACTTTAATTTTCATTTAATATTTAGAGAGATATGTATGGAGATAAAGGTAACACGAAAGATCCCTGAGAGTCGAAGTGAATCGGTTAAATGGTCCCATAAGATCAGATTTTTTTTCTTTTTTTTTATAGAAAAGACAAACTAGATGACCTCACTCCACCTGATGGTAAGCGGTAGTGAGATCCAAATATGAGGTTGACAGGCACAATACATTAGATCCTGGCAGGTCATTTAGGTGTAAATGTAATTCATACACTCACTTTCTTTCACAACAGTACTGCCTCTGACTAATAAACTAATGCACTTAAATTTGAGTTCCGTTATGCGTTTATGACTTTTTTATAATCATATTTTAGTGTTGCGTTTCGTTTCACCGTTGAGTAATGATTTGATGATCTGACAAAATGTATTGTAGCCTAAATGTGTCTGGCTAAGTGGTTACCGTAAATCAAACGCGCTGATTGTGTATTGATCCAATTGTCTATGGTTATTGAGATCATGCATTAGATAATTCTAGATAAATGGAGGATGAAAATAGACGTGATATGAATTATAGAGTAGCTTTGTTTACGTGATGGAGTTGTTTGATTACATTATCTGAAATGGTGGAATGTGGATGGTCATTGATTTACATTCAAATGTTGGATATTGCTTTTAGTATCCGAAGTCAAACTGATATGATGAATAGGAAGTTCTTAGTTGTATAATAGCTATACTTAAGTTTTATGAAGATTTTATTTTTATTAAACAGAAACAAAAAAAAAACAACGGTTACAAAAAAAAATGCACAATCATTTTAACAAAATAACCTATAGTTTACTTAATTACTAAAATTTCATCATAGAAAAAAAACATGACATCTAGAAGGCAGTGAGACTAAGAACTAAAAGTAGGCATAAATACATCGTACACATTATTTAAAATCTTTTTTACAGCGCCCATGGCCAGTCTTGCCCGTAACCAGGAGCGCTGTAAAGAGCTCGAAACATCGTGTCTTTAAATAATATGTTTAGAATAACAATACACGCGAGTTTAATCAGTAAAATAAGTTTTATTTCAAGCTTTTTCAGTTCATCAATACCACAAGAAAACATTTTTAAGTTGTACTTGATCAATACCTAATACATTTAAGTAAGTATGGTCAGCAAAAGTATTAGTCGTTAGTGTACCAAATAAATAAATAATTAAATAAACAGCAAAGTATCTAAGAGACTATGTTAAGTGATACCATATTATGACGACAGTAGATACCTTATAAAAATAATAACTGGCTAAATAAGATAAGTAACACTTGAAAATTTAATGTATACTATGGAAAAGTAAACATTTTATTTAATCTTCTAAAAACCTACATGTCCACAGAAAAGGTTTTTTTACTTCTAGTATTTGATTATTTTGTGTCTAAAGTTCTATCATACATAAATATGAACTTCAATTAGAAAAAAAAATAACCAAACCAAAAACAAACAAAAAAAAAATTTACATCGAAACGTGTTCCACGACAATCGTCAATTCTTTTTTTAAACCGACATTTCCCGCGTTCTATGCGTCAGACCATTTTGGGTGCGTTCTGTCATTTAAACAATTAACAAGCACTGTTATCATTCTGTCACATGTTTCAATAAAAAACGACATCCCGAAATAATTCGGGGAAGTTTACCTAATTCGGTTAAATTTACTAGTAAGATGGATGTAGGAGCATCTCCGAAGAAAGAAAATAATTGATTTGGGGTTTAATTCCATTTTCCATGAAATGCAATAATGATCTTAGGCAAACAAGTTAGATAAACAGAAAATGCTTTCAGACACATCTTTCTAAAAGCATTTGCACATAAAACAATAGTGGATTTCTTGCGATTGATAGTAGATTGAACTTTTAATAACGAACTAAGTCTGAATAATATTATTGTATTAAAGGTGAATATTTTGTTTTATAAATATAGGATTATCAGATTTTTCCCTAATATTTTGGACTTAGGTAGTAATTTCATTCAAGGAATGGATTAATCCTGGGCTAACTAAGTAGGTACTTAGACGAAATTTTGGTCAGAGGTTCATCAACATAATCATCAGCCCATTTACGGCCCCACTGCTGGGGCACGGGCCTACCCTAAACTAGGGCGATAAGGTCTTAGTGCACCAAGCAAGCCAAGTGCGTGTTGGTTAATTACAAAACCTAAGAATTGGTTAGAGGTAGTACACATTAATTAAAATATCACATCAAAGACGTTTTGCGCCCATTTTTTCCCGCGAACCTATTACACCAAAATTAGACATACGTTAAACCGTTACGGCGGCTGTTAAAATACATCACTTAACACGAATTTTAATACCATTTAATCGCCAGTTTTTGTGGAGTGGATTATCCGTAGACATAATAGGGGTGTAGACAGTAAACGAAATATAATACAAATTGTTGTTTTAATGAGAGTTTATATCATGGAATTATCGAAAATTACATTTTTATTATTATTAAGTTTATTATCTTTTATATTTTAATAAATGAAAATTAAATATTTAATCCGTAATATCACGTGATCGCAAACAGCGTGTGACGTAATGATATCTAAAACACTGTGACAGTGACATTTTGATGTAAACAAACCGAAGCGAACTTTAAGTTTAAAACCTGGAAAAACATGAAATTAAGTGAATATTTGTCCCAAAAACACGGTGCAATTCATTATGGAGTCGGGATATGTAAACATTTTGCACTGTTAGTGGTTTATCTCTCCTTGCAAGTTGAAACCATTGTTTTCGTATTGCTTTTTGTTTTGGGACGTGCACAAACAGTTTTTGTGGTGTTTTGATTGTGGTATTGTGACACAAAGGCACTGCACAATACTTGTAGAACTTGGAATCCATCTCTGTACAGTTTTTATTATTAAACGCATAAAATATATGGTCAACTGCATCTGTTTACTTTGAAGGAATGTTGTTGTTTGGAGGATCGTGCCGTCATAGCGACGCCATGTTGGAATTTAAGCTTTTTAACCGGAAGTTGTAAAACGAAATTTAAAATATGGTTTTTTTAATTAAGTAATGTTGTATTTATTTTGTATTTATTTTTTTTAGGTATAATAAAGGCACATCTGTAAAAAAAAATATTTCCAAAAAATAGTCTACACCCCTATTCACGTTGTTAGCAAAGAGGTCGGGGGACCTCATTAGTTTTGTAAACTAGACGGAATTATGGGATTTATCGAGCCCGGCCACCCGCGAGAAAGTTTGACAGCTGTCAGTTTTGGCGGCATTTTTTTACTGTCTGTGGTTTGATAACTTTTTAAGAAAGTCTTAGGCGGGAAGCTGTGCAAAAAAGATTTTGTCAATTTAGTAGGCACATGTTGAAGTAATTTTTTTATTAAGAAATAGCCACAAAATAATTAAAGGGGCAGTGCTTACTGTGATTTTAACACATTATTTGCGAAAAACATATTAAACATAGACACTTACGCTGACAAGATTATTAAGAAATAAAAAACATTTTCTTACCGTGGGAGATGTTGTTGGTCGTGTTGTAGGTTGGTAATAAACCCAACCATCGTTACCACAAGGTAACGATAGCCTATATCCGGATAAAAGTAAAAGCAATAATTAATATCCAACAAGTAAAAATAAAAATCTATAACAATCCACGCATCACCCGTCTTCACGGCTAAACCGTGTCATCCTATTTTTTGTGTCCTCTCAAAACACTTTTTGCGCCAATTAGTTAAAACTTTAGCGACAAATGAGTTGGGGAATGAGTCCGAACATCTGTGTTGAGTCGTAACTTATACGAAACTATTAATATTCCCAATTGGTTCCGCTGCAACGAACGTAGATATAAAAAGTTAAAATAGGGACGATTATTGAAAGGTATTTATATTATTATGTAATTTGAATTGAAATCTATGAAAATTGTCGGTTTGATTATTTAGATTTTAAAAATCTGTTACATTTGGTGGCTAAAAGCTGTTCGCCCATGACTTCACTTTACTTCTATATAGCACAGTCGGTTAAAAAGTAGCCCATACTTAGGTATATTTTTTCTACTCCTAAATATCTGTACCAAATTTCATTAAAATCCGTGCATTAGTTTAGTTAGTCTGATGAATTTTGGCGTGGAAGCGCAACAGTCAGAGTTACTTTGCCATTTTCATAAAGATATAACACCAAGGTGGGTTTCTATCAGGTTTTGAGAACATTAGCCATTAACGCAGGCTTAATACAGTTGTATTACTCAACACAGCCATAGACTAGTAGAATTTAGCACACAGAGATAGTTTTTTTTTACCGAATCTTCGGTGTCCATAAATACGAAACTAGTAGGAGTCCATTTTGGTCTATGCCCATTGCCCAGTTTACGATTACTAGTGCAATAGTTACAAGTGTAACTGTAATTCTATACTGCTACTAGATCTAAGGTTAGATAGGGATGGCCCTTAATAATATTTATTTAACTATTTTTAAGGCAACAGAGAAATATTTCGCACCAAATTTCTGAATTAATTTTTGGCATACCTTCGACGAAATTCTTAGATTGTGTGTGTAGTCAATCAACCCGCACTTGGCCAGGGTAGTCGACTTAGGCCTTATCGCCAAAAAGCGTCGATGGCCGAGTGGTTAAGGTCGTTGCTTGCCATGCGAGAGGTCGCCAGTTCAAACCCCGCCATGTACCAATGTGTTTTTCAAATTTGAAATTTATATGTACCATAATTTGACGCTTTAACGGTGAAGGAATACATCGTGAGGAAACCAGCACACCTGAGAAATTTTTCAACGGTGTGTGAAGCCATGTCAGAGGCCTACGGGCGGTTTAAACTCTGACACCAGGTTGTTCATCAACCATACGATAAGAAGAAGAAGAAGAAGAAGCCATATAATGATTAATAAACAGGTAAACCTGCACACCTGGAAATGTTACGTAACTGTTACCGTCAAAACTAGTTGGCACATCGAGCTGTAGTAAAAACTAGAACTAGAAATACTAATTTGGGATTAAACACAAGATAACGTAAGATTCCAGGACGTCAAATTACCGGTCAACAGTGGAGCAATTTAATTTTTCCGTGCATGCATAACCACGAATACATAGTTACAGTTACCTATGTAACACGATAAGCCTTCCTTGCCAGCCCTGGGAACCTGTTCCAACATGTTAGACATAAACAACGCGGAACATGATACTTCCAATCACGGTTTATTGGGCGAAAAGCAATTCTGAACCGACATAATAAATCCTAAAGCGATAGATTCGTCCTCCGAAAAGTTGGTTCCGCTTTGCACTTTGAGTTTTACCCAGTTGAGTAGTTAGAAAAGAAATAATTCACTTTGTTATGTTGACTAAGAAAAACAGGATACTTCACTAAATTGTGTATGCTGATTATGTGAATTGTGAATACGAAATAAACCAAATGAAAATTTCAAATAAAAAATTTGCCAAATCAGCCCATTTGTTCTCGAGTTTCAGCAAAACTATCGAACAGCTATTCATTTTTATTTATAAATATGTGTAGTTTTCGCGCAAATTATACGTTATCTTGAGATCTGTAAAATATATTTTTAGGAATTCTATCTACTAAATCGAAGTTTTACGTTTCTACAGTCGATTTAAATTATTAAGAAATCTGTCTTTTCGTAGGTACTCGTCATTCAATGGATATTACTCTGCATACGCCGCAGACATTATTACTCTGCAGTATGCACTCGTTAACAAAAAGCGTCCTATTTACTTGAAGTTCTATCGAAAAATTGACAAGTAATTTTTCGCAGATCGAAAGCAGTAAATTATCGAAACAGGATCGAATCTACAGACCAAAAAGGAGCCAACCCGTCCCCAATTCTATTCAATATGTCGCAAAGCACTAAAGCGAATATTGGATAGAGGAAACCGATAAAAATACAACCCATTGTAAACGGTTTCGCGACATTCCCTATCTACTGTATTTACAGATGATAGGCGGTTGATACATTTAGGTAACCGAGGTATATTATGTTTTGGACAATGCTGTCAAATAACAGCAAAAAAATTACAGGACTAAAACTGGTTGCGAAATTTGTACGTTTTTAAATTACTCCTTTATAGTCGGTGTCGATGAAAAAGTAAAATAATAGTATAAGCATGTGCTGGTTTTGAACTATCTGCGCTTCAAATTTCATTAAAATCGGTTCAGGAGTTTTGGTGTGAAGGCGCAAAGGACAGACAAGAGCGGTAGGTAGACAAGTAAGGATTTTGATGCCTGTCATCTATTTTATAAAGATAAATTGTAGACGTAAAAAAGACTAAAACATTTATTTTTATTGGGTAAATTATACATAAAAACCTTTCTGTTGAATTCCTCTATCTATTTAAAAAAATGCATCAAAATTTGTTACGTGTTTTTCAAAATTTTAGCATGCAAAGGAATAAGACCATATTATTTTTTAATATGGAATGATGTACAATAAAACGAAAATATAATGTGACGTGATCTCCAAATCAACACATATTATTCCGTTACCCTTCTAAAGGGTTAAATCCGACCACGTTTATTTCAAGTAAACAAAATTCAATTCGTCCCCGCTTAAACACAATCTAAAAAATATCACACACCGAGCTAACACAATTTGCGAAAACGCACAAATAAAATAAAAGCGACCGAATCTTTCAATCCCGCTATCTATAGCCCGAGCCATTTCGTGAAACAATCTGTGTAACCTTTTTTATAATAAAACCAGAATACCTTGGCCTTCCGAATTCAAATACTCTCCTCCAAAATGGTAGTGGAGGTAGTGTCTACTGTTTATGGTAGGTTTGTTTTTTTTTCGTGGCAAAATCTTTTGTCGCAAAGACGTCGATCGATCCGCCGGGGGCAATACGTAAAGGTATTGGCGCGAATTATTGCGGTGTATCGTTTCAGAACGATTGGCGAAAATCATATGGCAATTATATGTTTTTTTTAAGGCTGTTACTCGGCTATTGTATAACGTATGGCCAGTATAATTTAAAAATGTTGCTTGGTGCTAGGTAATTTGGGAAATACTAATAAGGTGTCTGATTTGGGCCATTGCCGATCTCAATTGAGATCAGACAACTGTGCAGGATATGTAATAGTGCACAAGTGTGCGCGCAAAAAAGCAAGGTGCACTCTCTGTTCAAGTGAGAGTCCATCTCGCTTTTATAACCAAATTGCTGAAGATTTAAATGAAATACAGTAGAACCCGTTTAAGACGATCACGCTTAATACGATTTCCCGCATAATACGCTACTTTACGCCAGTCCCAGCAACTTAAGATATATTTTCATACATTTCTTAACGCTTAATACGATTGTCATCCCGTTTAATACGCCCAAAACCGACAGATCGAGCGCTCTAAAAGCGCATTTTTATTTTTGAAACCCATGCAACAGGGCCCGCGTCGTAGAAACTTTCTGTAACGTATGCCGTAGGGTCTAATGACTGACGTGCTATGAATGGGAAGGAGTCCCCGAATGCCTTTCGACTGAGGGAAGTCCACTAATTCGGGCTAAGGTATGACTGATTTATCAACCAATGTGAATGTAGTGACAATAATGTGAACGATGGTAGTGGCGTCGTGCGTAATAAAAGACTGAGAAAGAGGGTAGACCGATATGTCTGCCCTTAGACCTACTGTCCTTCTCGCAGCCCTACAGTTCACCCGTGATCATGGCGCTTGCAACAGTGCCGAAATATCGGGTCTCATTAAAACAAAACAACATGGTAAATATCTCGGACAGTTTCAGTTTTCTAATGTGTGTAACCATAACAGTTTAAAATTATAAAAAGTGAATGTAATTTTAATTACACTACGTATTGAATGTAAATTATACGTACAATTTAATGCCTATTATACCGAAATTTTAAAATAATACATAATTATATATGTAGTTCGTGTTATTTTCCTTATCCCGCTTAATACGCTTTCCCGCTTAAGACGCGTTTTTGATAAGGTCCCTGAGAAATCGTCTTAAGCGGGTTTTACTGTATATAGTTTAGAGCAGCGGTTGGCAACGGGCGAACCTCTTTCAGATTTTTCCTTAGATTATCCTAACCTCACCTAAAACTAATAGCCGACCCGAGGACGTATGGACGACCTCCTAATTCCAGTCAATTAAAAATGGGCATCGGTAGGTATATGATAAGGAGTTGTTATTACAACACTTCTTTTTAAAATGTACATTGATGATGGAGGGAGTTATATCAGTCTGTAAAATTCCACAATCATAGCGCACAACTAAGTGTACCAGAAACACGATGTTAGTCGATGCGCATTTATAAATTGACTGGAATTAAGAAGTTGTAATACGGTCCCTGGTCTAGAGTCTGAGAGTGAATATAGGATACTTTTTAATCGACTTCGATATAAGAGAGTCATGCTAGAGAGGTCGCAAACGACCATGATTGGTGTAACCCAGTCGAAACGTCGGGCAGTAGCTATGTATTTGCTACTTCTAATATCGCGTGTAGACCAATAAAGACTAATATTTAGTGTAATGGAACGCGAAAGTCTAAAATCTTACGTAAGAGAGTAATGTTTTACTCTATAAGTGACTTAACACCGATAGAGTAGCGGACGGAAAGCTTCAATATCTAACAATTCGTAGACGCTATAGAGGATTCCATTGCCATCGAGACAGCATTTGCTTGTGTCCTAGAACTTATAAGTTAAACAAATACAGTCTGGACTCAGCAATATCGTGAAGAGAGAGCAATACGTGCGAGAGAGACGCATATACTAAATCCCGTATAACGGTGCCATTTTGTTGAGTGACACTCCTTTAGAGAGTACCACCCTCCAAGGATGTGTACAGTTGTGAAGACAAGTGCTTTAATAACTTGATAACGTTATTTATCTTTGACAGTAGCATGCTTATGCTGCGTGAAACCGTTTTTCGTGCACGACATTACCACTTTACGGTGAAGGAAAACATCGTGGAAATCTGCACATCAACGGAGAAATTCTTAGGTTGTGTAGTCCACCAACCGGCACTTGGCCAGCGTGGTTGACTAAGGCCTTATCGCCCTAGTTTAGTGGAGGATATACGTATATGGACTGATAGGCGATCGAATAATGGTACATATGAATTTCAAATTTGAAATACACAGCGTTACTTTGCAGTGCTTGAACTGGCGATCTTTCGCAAGCAACGACCTTTACCACTCGTATTTCCAAATAGGTGCAGTCTCAAGAAAATCGGGGATAAACATACACCAACAACATACAGGTTATACTGAGAACCTTCTTTTTTTAAGTCTCAAACTAACCTGTTTTCAGCTTTATTTCAATGTTATTAAAAGCTTCAAAAGCCTTTTCTTCTTGGCTATCTGGGGGTTAGAGTGGGAGGCGAAGGGGGGTGGGGGATCTATTACAGGCTGTTAGGGCAATTTGCTCACAGCGTTCAATTGTGACATGGAGGCTGTCCTCTGTATTTAGACTGTTGTAGATAGGGTTGAATTTATACAGGCAAAAATTTTCCTATTATAGGTACAATACACAAATATGTAATTTTTAAATAAAATATGTGTTAACCAATCTCTTTTAAAAGTACTTTTGGATACGAGTTTATCAATTATCTTATAAAGATAAATAGAGTGTCTTCTTACTATCATGAACTGTTTTCTCACTCAACTAATACATGAATAGATAGTGCACCTCTCACACACACATAGTCTACATGAGTGAACAATTGTGCACTGTAGACACAAATAAGTATCTATTGATAACATTATCCATACAATTATGTGATATAACGGATTTATAACATTCCATATTTTCCATAGACGTCTGTCAAGTGGCCATTTCATTTTCCCTACCCGAAGCGTCAATTACTATAATTAATTACAGCAATTACAAACGGGTACTGTTCGAATTAAAACGTGTATCATTCATCACCATTATTAAATCGCATCAATTAGCCTTTAGTACATTAGTTGATAAGAAGAAACAGGCGAAAATTAACCTTAACCTTTTTCTGACACGGTCAAATTTCCTTCGACGCGAAAATTCGGACGGAAAATTGCCAGGATTTTCACTGGAAACAAGGTAAAATCAACTGTGAAGCTTTTGAATTGGGGGTGAAAATGGGATAGCAACGTTCGGTCATAGATTTGAACTAAGCCAACTTCAATACGCACTGAGGAAAATCGAGTTATCTCTGTCCCTCTTAAAGGGGGGTGCGTTTGTCTCTTTCAGTTTGCTCTATTGATTTTCCTCCCGGATGTTGTTTTAAGAAGAAATCTACATAATACAATTTATTGTGAACATCCAAAAAGGATTTCCTAAGTCTTGGACGGAATGGAACTCCTGGTGAAGCAAGATTGGTCCCTGGATGGTAATTTGGAGGGTTTTCCATGGAAGCCTGAAAACCGAAGCCGGGTTGTTTGAGATTATAGCCTTTTTTAGTAAAGTTGTCTTCCGGTTTCAATTTGTATTGTATCCAATTGGCGTTTTGGGAGTTTTCGGTATTGAAATGATATTGTTTTTTGCATTGAGAGAGAAAAAGGTTTGTAGATTTGTTAGTAGATCAGTGTTTTTTTAAATTGCAAGAATCTTTACATTGTCATACTGTCAATAAAATTAAGTCTTTACTATTCGGAAGCATTATTCGAAAAATTGCAAGCGAGAAATTATTCTCTATTTGATGCATCTTCACCTAGATAGAATGAGTGATTTGTGGTTGTACTGTGTTATTCATGTATTACTGGTGTGTCCAATTGAAATAAACAAATTAATCTTATAATATTCTCTTATAAATAAAAATGAATTGCTGTTCGTTAGTCTGATTAAAACTCGGGAACGCCCGGACCGCTTTAGGTAATTTTGGTTTTAAAATGTTCGTCGTAGTCCAGGGAAGGTTTTAATGAGAAAATATAGAAAAATAATCAGTATTGGCGGTATGAAATTCGCCGGAACCACTAAAGTAAACAATATTTCTAGAAAAAAAATAATTATGAACTCTTCATTCTTGGTGTTAAAAAAGTGGTTTTGTTAAGAGTGACGATTTGAACTATGATAGGGTAATTAGACCAATTAAAGTATTTTACATTTCACATTTACGTCTAATTTTATTATATTACAAAAAACCATTGAGCTAGGTTATTAGCGTGAAGCAGTGATTTTTTGTAAGCCACAATTTAACTCATAATTTTTGAGTTAAATTCAATAACCCTTCTATTTATCTCTCCCCTATTAGATACCTATTATTTAATACACCAACATAAAAACATTAAATAAAATACGAAATACATAAATGGTACATATGAATTTCAATGTGTTTTTCAAATTTGGAATTCATATGTACCATCATTCGACGCTTTAACGGTGAAGGAAAACATCGTGAGGAAACCAGCACACCTAAGAAATTTTTCAACGGTATGTGAAGCCATGTCAGGGGCCTACGGGACGGTTTAAAAACTCTCGACACCAGGTTGTTCATCAACCATACGATAAGAAGAAGAATACGAAATGAGTCTACTTAGGTACCTACCTAATATACCCTAAAGCTACAGATTCTACCCATTTCTACAGAACTGCTACTTCCCAAGCAGACTGGAGCAATTAAAACCGATCTCAGAGTAAACACTCCGAGATAATAAAATAAAAACCGGTCAAGCGTGAAACGGGGCTGAAAGTACGGGGTTCCGAGAAGTATATTTCTTACTAGCCTTCCTATTTGGTCCATGAAAACCTCAATACCCTAATAATTACACTTCATCATCATCATCATCAGCCCATAAACGTCCCCACTGCAGGGGCACGGGCCTACCCTAAACTAGGGCGATAATTACACTTAGTTTTGACTTACTTTTACCAAAACTACCATCAGAGATCCAAGGTCTCCATGGCTGATTTCAATCACGGTGGCCGATCTCAATTGAGTTCAGCCAAGTGCGCAGGACATATTATAGTGCGCAAGTATGTGCTCAAACACAAGTGCACTCTCTATTCCCATACTCTCATAATTCGGTGAGACGGTTAACCGACATGACCGATGAGAGATCGGGCGCAGGACCACCGGCTTAACGTGCTTTCCAGAGATCCAAGAAACAACCTATCAAAGTAAACCTACTAAGGATCTAAGGCTAAAAAGTATAACAAACTAATCTGAAAAGTGTCACTAAAGCAAAGTTTTTCTATCATCATTACGGAACGCCGAATCCGCCCCACCAATTATGGGGGGATATTAAAGTTTAATTGAGTAACCGGTACCTCCCCACCAATCACACAGAGCCAGCTGAGCTCTGATTGGTCGAGAGAGAGGTGCTTGTGTGAGTGAGATTTGTGCTAATACTGATGAGGTATAGGGTGTTCTGTTAATTTTGTTAAAAAATAAACTACTTTTCGCGTTGTAACTTAAAGGAAGTTTACGTGCAGTCAGGGGAACTTTGATAGGTAATACATTAACGTAAATTCATATCGATAAAGATGGCCCTATTGCAATTAACTAAATAGTAGTCATCTGTTGTCATAAACAATAATAAGGTGATTAGAGCCATTAGTGTTTAAATGAAAAGTCAGTTATCAATAAGATTAACGACGCCACTGCTTAGTGACCAGTAGCAGTACCATGAGTTAGCAATCGAAAACTTACGTACGTTAAAAACCTATCGAATTGTTTTATCATGCTACCAATTTTAGTTCTTAGCGTAACCGCTAGGGGCGCTGTACAAGTTTTTCATAGACATATTTACAAAGGCGAAATCGAGTCTGTCACCTTTAATCTCATGGTAGCGCTACAAGACTGATTTTACCTATTGAGCATATATTTTTACTCAAGGCGATATGGTTTATTTAATAAATGCAACTCATTAGGTAAATGTAAGTAACAAAGTAAATTACATTGCATTTACCAAAATTGGTAAATATACCCCTTGTAAACATAAGAAAAAGCGTTAGAGAGACTTTTTAATACCAGTAACTTATAACATCATCCTGTATATGTCCATTTGCCGAGCTTAATGATACTTTAACAGCTTACGAGTACAGAGAGGAGGCGACGCAAAACAGCGAATGTACGGGAAAAGGAGAAGAAAATATCGTTCGAGCAAAGATTAGTAGCAATGTACTCTATTACGTTATTGATTAGACAGTTTCTTGATAGCTATGGAGTAGAATAGAATAGTGTGAAACACTAGAGAGCAATGAATCCGGGTCACTTAAAGAATCCAAAAAATCTCGGAAAATAAGAATGCTAGGTAATGCAATAAATTGTATATACCTTTGTATTTGCCACCTGTTTAGGTGCGTTTAGATTGTGGATCGCTAAGTTTTCAGAACATAATATTTATGATAAGTCCGGATTGGCAGATACCAAAAGAATTATTTAAAAAACAACCGGAATATTAAAGTGTATATTAGATATTGCTCAAAATTCTATATTGTTTGGAAAACTGAAAGTTTATAACAAGATTTTTACCAGGTTTTACGGCATGTGTGTTATAAAATTTCGATAACGCTGCCCTGGGGAGCGCTTGACTTTACAATAAAAAAGTACCCTATGTGTTAGTGGATACATGGGGTACTCTACAATCTACATGGGTTTATTTTGAATTAAATGTATTTTTGTTGTCAAATAAATAAAAAAACATAATAAAAAAATACTGAAAAAATTTCCAAAATGTTGTATTGCAAGTGCATAAGCACCTATGATAGAGACAATCTTACGCATTAGATAAATACGCAGACACGTAACAAGTACAAATATTCACCATATAAAATGATTAATTTTCTATTAAAATGTTAAAAAAATGTTTAGTAGCAAAAATTTTTTACATACCTATAGGTTTTAAGATTTTCTTGTTGAATTACATTATTTACTACTTACAAGGGTGTACACGCGGTAAAATCAGTAAATTCATAGCTACTTTTACATTCTTACAAATAGTATAACAACTTAGATTTATTTCCGGGATGTAACCACTATCGAAGATTAACCACTATTTTTATTGAATCACCACCATTCCCTATCCCACATTACATTAAATTAGTCTAAATTAAGATACCAAGATAAGATAATTAATAGTGATCGTCCGATCACCAGGGGACCAGATTGATCCCCTAAAAGATAACTGAGATTGCCCGTATCATGTCAATTAGGGGTCTTTATAATGGCTGCCGTATTAATAACACTTTATGTGGAATGTCTGACTGTTCGTATGTATATCCGTTGAGGCCATGATTAGTGTAACTCGGTCGAAACGCCGGGTCGTAAGTAGATATAAATAAATAAATAAATCACAATACATATATATTTTTGAAATACATACTTAAATACAGTCAGTAATCACACCCAGACACGGAACAAACACCGATGTTCATCACACAAACATTACATTAGTCCCGAGTGGGAATCGAACCCACGACTCTTGGAATCGCCAGGCAGGGTCACTAACCACTGTTCCACCGAGATATAGTTGCTTTCTTTCTATTTTTACAAGAAAGAAAATTATTTCATTGGTAATATTGGTATTTTATCGACTATTTAATAACATTTACATGTTTAAGTGGTTCTAATGTTAAAGTTAGTTTGTTAGTACATATACGAAAGTAACTTTTCTATTTGGTTTCTATAAGTGTGATGTGATTGCCTTGTTGGTACCCGTCTGTCTATCTCAGACATGGGACGCCTAAAATGAGATCACACTAAAACACATAGCTACATTGATTTGATCATGTGGTAAGTAGCTGAAGCACTTGTGTTACGGGTATGGATATAGAAAAACATACTGATTTACGGAACATACTGATTTACCGATGTTCGTCCCACAAATATCTGTCCCGATTAGGAATCAAACCCCCGACTCTTGGCCTAAGAGACAGAAGAACGATCCAACGCACCATCGAATCACATTAATACTTCGTTTAGGTAAATATCATCATCATCATCATCATCATTAGCCTATATACGTCCCCACTGCTGGGGCACGGGCCTACCCTAAACTAGAGCGATAAGGCCATAGTCGACCACGCTGCCAAGTGCGGGTTGGTCGACTACACAACCTTAGAATTTCTTCGTAGGTGTGCAGGTTTCCTCACGATGTTTCCCTTCACCGTTAAAACGTCGAATAACCGTACATATGTTTAGGTTAACATTCACCCGAAACCTTTTTGGTCGCGTTCCGTTACCATCAGATTTACAATCGAACTTCCCATCGCGGCCTTGCTATTGTGTTAAACAATTTATAATAATATTATTCGCATTTGAGTGGAAGTGAAGCTGGATACAAATTCCCAAGTCGTTAAAGCGTCCAAATCGAGCTTGCTCCTGAGACCACTGGCTGCCTATAATGGGTGGGAATATACAGGACTATAATTTGTACGGAAATGAAATGAAATAATTTTATTTGCATGAAATATGGTTACATACAAGTTGTCACAATGTATAGTATACAGATCAGCATTTTCACCAACGTTGGCATGCAAAATGTTTTACAATAAATGAGAATGAAATCCTCATAAATTAAGGTGTTACATAACATAAACTAAGCTGAGAAACGAACATACTATAAATAATAAATATTACACAACATCACATACATTGATCTGATCCCGTGGTAAGTAGCTTAAGCACTTGTGTTACGGAAATCAGGATCAACAGTGGATACACAAATAAACTTAAATATATTTAATAATACACCCAGACACGGATCAAACACCGATGTTCGTCACACAAATATTTGTCCCGAGTGGGAATCGAACCCACGACTCTTGGAACCGAAGGTTATGAACCTGAGTCGATAGCCACTGTTCCACCGAGCCAGTCAAATGAGAATGAAATCCTCATAAATTAAGGTGTTACATAACATAAACTAAGCTGAGAAACGAAGATACTAACAAATACATTTTTAGAGATTCAGTCTATTATTGTTATTCCATTTAAAATATTCTTCCAATGAATAAAAGTTTTTTTCACTGAGCCACTTGTGAAATTTTGCCACGTTTGAAAACAAACTGGCACGGAAATATTTACGGATGGAATCTGATGTTACTTTTTTATCTTACTTACGACAGGTAAAGTTTTAGACTTACGTATTCTATTACATTAAAAACTGAATATGGGTGATGCAGTCATAATATTTTTAAAATAATATTTGAGACATCTTTACGGTCATCTGATCCCAAACTATGCAGAGATTGTAATTATGGGTGTCAGAGACAGCTACATACATATATTGTTATTTAACATATTCACACCCAGACACAACTATCACAAGTCATTCATTACATGAACGCATGTCCCGAATGGGCTCAAACCTACGACTCTTAAAACCTTAGCCATCGCAAACTTGCTTAAAAGGCATTATATGTGTACATTGCCTGAATTTTAATTTTACATAAATATAAATACATAGATTTTATATTTATGCAAAATTAAAATTCAGAGTTTTTGAAGTATGTATTATGCAGAAGTTTTTAAAATTATGTAACTCGCTGATCCTGCAGTCAAACTGTTTGACGGTTTTGCCATCAACCACACACTTTTCATCAACTTAGGGACATCATTTAGTTTATAAGTAAATAAAATAAATAAATAACTACTGTACAAGCGAGCTAGTCAAAAATAATACCCAGTACCTCTTCATGTATAATTGTTTAGTGCTCGGTGCTGTATTCTTTTTTGCCACCAGCGGCCCCGTCCGCAACGCTCGCCCGTATGTCCCCACCTCCATCTCGCTGCAAGGCTATCGACAGATTTGACTCGCAAATCGCCGTTCTGTGCCGGCGCAACACTAACCTGACGCGATAGATATCACGAAAAAACGACGACCCGTTGATTTGGTTAAGAGTTGAGTTTACAACGGCTTCGGCGCTCTTCACATGGCAGGGTTATTTATGAGGGTTGGAAACGCGATGTTGAGGAAAGAAGACTATAGATTTTTAGCTAGACTATAGACTGAGTGTAGATTAATACATACATACATACATACATAAAATCACGCCTTTTTCCCAAAGGGGTAGGCAGAGATCACTTCCAGCGATCCACTTTTCACTTCTGTGGGAAACGTGACGTGACGGGTTGTGAACCACGTCGCCGCCATTCTGCCTTGTGCATTGTTTTAACAAGGTCATTGCGTTCCCACGAGTTGCAAGGATATATGACGGGAGAAGGAAAAGGGGAGGAAGGATACTATCGCCTCGGATGATTTGGAATGAGTCGATAGTAGCTCGAGGAGCCGGGGTCGCTTACCCGTATACCGTTCACCAACCACCGGACAGATAGTTGTGACTGGTATCCCCTGACTTGAGTGTAGATTAAAAGCGATGTTAAGGTAGAGAAGGCTCATTTTAGGGGTAAGAGCCATCCGCTCCCCGGCAAGTACGGTGATGATGACGAGGCTACTCTAAACCATCATCGTAGCCAGTTAAGAATTTCAACCAGATTATAGATAGAAGAAATAGGTTACAGTTTTGTACTAACATATTTTAGACAATTATGGGTCGATGGCGGATAAGCTAGTGCCTCTGTCCCTTGCGCCAAGAGTTGTGGGTTTGATTCCTACCCGGGACAAACATTTGTACGATGAATACGCAAACAATTTATATCACGGGATGGATTTCCTAGTATTTGAACCAGGCAATGTTTCAGATTTTACCGATAATAAAATGAAACAACCTGGCTAGTGCTGAAGAGAGTAATAAGAGTAGTAAGAGTAGTTCTCATATAGATAAATACCTGTTGGAAGCTCTGGATAGAAAGGAAAGTGATAATAAGTGTCGTGTAAATGTTTTAAAATTCCACAACACATTGGTAGTAAGGCGGCGTATGAATCGATTACTTCCCACTTAGAAACCTTATCTATGGCACATTTGGTAGCGTCCCTACTCTAGTGTAATTCTGAGATATTTATTATTATAATAATTATATAATGACTGCTCATCGCTTCTGGAATCACTGCAAATTAATGTTCCTCTCAAAATGGTTCGCGTCAGCAGATACGTCCCGTTCTCATTAAGGAGAAGTAAGACCAATCTTGGTCACCACGCCACTATGAATAGAATCCAACGCCAATACAATGCACTTAGAAGTGAATCTATAGACATTTTCTCGGATAGTAAGCACAAATTTAAACGAAACATAATTGCTTTTTTCTCGTCGGCGTAAATAGTTATTTATTGTTTTTATAGTGTTGTAACACATTTGCATGCCGTGTTAGTAATGGCAGTTTTAAAAATTAACTCATCCATGCTGGAGGCTGCATGCTATTAGTATTTAAGCCTTTAAACTCTATCAGGGCCCGTGTGAAGTGTTCCTAAGAGCGAACAGGTCCGATTATACGCGGCCATACGCGGTGGATTTGAAAACAATCGCCGAGGAGTGATGCCGACACTCCGCTTTTTGCTATCGCCTCTCCTGAGTCGTGTCCGAATCTGACGAGATGTATGTAATTGCTGTAGTTTCTATGGCACTTATAGGACGTGGTTATGATGATAATCTTATATTTTTTTAACGAAACAAAGAAAGGTATTAGGAAACTGTAACTGTCCGGGATATTTACCATGTTTTGTTTTAATGAGCTCCCGATATTTCGGCACTGTTGCAAGCGCCATGATCATAAATATCCCGGACAGTTACAGTTTTCTAATGTGTGTAACCATGACAGTTTAAAATTATATAAAGAAAGGTATCTTAGAATTATCATAAAGATATTCTAGACCGCCAAAATTGACTTAAAACACCCTTTTATTTTATTTACCTTTCTGTTCAACTTTCTGCCGTCTTATTTTTTCATATTAAAAACAAAGTTGTACAAATATGTATTTTTTTAATAACTGATAGACTGATGGCTTGGAGTAGCCTCGCAATCATCACCGGACTTGCGGAGGAGCTCTTACTCCTAAAAAATAAAAACAGATTAATTACCTTCGGAAGTTATACGCGTACATACATTTAAGCGTATAATTTTTGGTACAATTAATTTAACAAATAATAGAGAAAGCGTCAAAAGAACAAAAGTAGTTAATTATAAAGGCATAGTGCAACACAACACAAACATTAGGTATTCTGGTTAAAGAATCAGAACAATGTTTGTATTGCTCTGTATCATTTTCAGCGTATAATTTTTATTACAATTATTTTATCAAATATAGAGTAAAGCGTTAGAACAGAAGTAGTGAATTTTAGTGCTCTACTTTTGTTATTTATTTATTTTAGGAAGACCAGGATTTATATTATTGAGGCAGAAAAAGTTCTATGTATGTATTCTTTTTAAACGGTTTTATTTAGCTCACCCAGTTTGTTTTATTTAACGTTTTGTTGTAAAGTGTACGACTATAGGTTAGGTATTCTAATGAATATCATTCTCCTCATTGAACATTTAATTGAATGATAATTCATTAAGCATTAAAAAATCTAGTAAATTATGCTTCAACAACTTTTATTTACTTTACACTGCAACATGCATTACACATAACCTAGGTAACATAACCTGAAAATTTCGCAAACAACCCTCAAAAAACCGTTTCTTTGAACCGTAACGCGCAACTAATAAATCTAATACGCCCGATCCGGTTTGTAACCTGTCAGTTTCGTTAAGTTAACATGTCCCCGGGGTGCTTTCGACCCAGGGGTGTGTCCGACCCCTATGTCAGCTTACGGGTTGTCCGGATTAACCGGCAAATTGGCTAAGAGCGGGGGAGGGTTAAGAGCGATGGGTTTTTATGGCGATATTTTGATGGGGTGTGAAGTTACCGGCGAGATTGTAATTTTATTTGATGGTGGTTATCATGGTTTTATGGTTGTGAAACATGTGCGGTTTGTTGGTATCATATTTCGTAAAATTAACGTTAGGATATTTTTAAGTACTTTATGGGTATTTTTGTTACAAAATGGCATTAATGTCAGTAAGGATTGCCTATTTTAAAATTGTATAATTAGGTACTATCGCAAATGGCTGTTTCTTCTTGGCAGAAAGTAGAGGATAGGATATCCATCTTTGAAGAATTAAGAAGCGCTGTGTTATCATATTTTTTATAGAGGAATACGAGAAGATATCTCTTTGGAAAATAACTTTTTATAATCGGACAGACAATAATATGTAGGTTAGCTATGTCCTTGCTATTTTTTTGTAGTTAAGGGGAGAGGAAAGAGCCCTCCTCTCTCCCACAAGTCCGGCGAAGATGATAAGGCTATACTCCAAGCCAACATCGTAGTCGGTCAAAGAAATAAATAGGGCTTAGACTCGTAGTAATTTTATTAATTATGTACAGTTATGTAATCGTATCGTTATGTTTTCGTTAGACGAAAGCAATACGAGTCCATATATGTAGGTATCTTCTTGATTAAGTCTACAAAGTATAGGTTCGTTTTGCTAACGTCTATATACAACTCAGTAAACTCTCCATGTAGTAAAGTGGCCAATCTCAGTAACATGTACCAACCAAAACACAGTTAGAAGGACATTATACCCAAAAAACAGAACGTGGCAATTGCGAAAGGCGAAAGTCCAAACCGCCAACTATTTGGCATGCCATCCGCGACTCCTGGGCGTAGGTGTTACACTTGCTAAATTATCGAAGCGTTCTGAAGCGAGCTGGCCGCAAAAACCGCTAACTGCGGGACAATGGAAATACGCGGTTTCGTTGTTTTCTGTTTAGTGTTAGAGCGGTTTTGCACGGCTTAGTCTATGTTGGATTTTGGAGGTTTAAGTTGATTTCGAGTTGTGTTTACAACTTGTTAATTGTATGTTAATGGTGTACATTAATATGAAACGATAGGATGCGCAAAGTATTCCTAACAAGATTTTGCCATTTTGGTAAAAAATCATTACATTACTATCAACAATATTTAAGTTTTTGCCATTAGTGTACTATTTATATGTGATAGGAGCTTAGTTTCAAGAATAGTGATGTTGGGAGATAATTTGCAGCTTTGTCTAACCTGCTATATTTTTATTGATATCGAATATTCTTTAAGTATCCATTGAAATAATACTCATTACATACGTAATGTAACTCATTTATACATATATTGAGGACATGTTTGAAACAGTACCCTCTTAGTGCCCGTCTAAACTGTCCCTAACACAGATTCTCAGTGCGAATCACTTCATTAGTTTCGGCGTTTTTGCGGCCTTACGGACGTTGGAGGACGTCAGACGTCTATTATCTTGTCAGAGCGTTTTTACAAATGAGTTTAATTAGACGTATGTTTATGTGGGAGCCGAAGTCCTGTTAGCCGCACCGGGAATGGAACCCGGGACTGGCTTAAATCAAAGTCGGGAACAGTTAGCCGAAATGCAACGAACAATGTGAGGGAAATAAAGAAACAAGATCTTTTTGGACGGGTTGAGTTGTTTGGACAACGGTAAGTGTTGTTTGCAAAAAAGTGTGTGGGAGTGTCGTTTTTTTGTTGTTGTAAAAAACGTGGTAGGTCATTGGATAGATTTGGTCTCTAACAAAGTTAGTTAAATCAAATTTAAGTTTTATCAAAAAAATCTCGAACTCGAACGACTTGAACGATATTTTTATGATGAGAAAATGCATTTTTAACGTAGTTAAGTTATAATATGCATCCATAAGAAAAAAAATTAAGTCTATACATATTTTCTTCAGCATTTCACATCAGAATCGAGACAACATTTAAGAGGTTCTGCTAATATCAAATCCATCAGAATTCAACTAACTTCCGAATAGCCTATAACAGTCCACTTAACAATAGCTAGATTCACCATCGCAAAAAATTCAAACACCAAACAGAAATGGTGTTAACACGATACGATTTAGCCGACTTAATGAGAGGGGCATCCGAACAATCCGCCGAAACACCACCGTGGCATAACACTAAACGGAATCATAAATTAAACATCATAAGTCAAAGTCTAAGGCTCACCGCACGCGGGCCGCAAAAAAGACGCGCCGAAGACATAAATCGGTCCCGTCATCCAACAATCCTTCGGTATAATTTTACAAATGTTCTGTGGCCATTACGAGGGCTTTCACAGGTTTTTCTTGATGCCTCATGCATTGCCGGCGAGCGGTGTCGCCTTTCATCCGAGATGGGTTAAGTGGGGACAGTTGGCGAGTTTGCGGCTTTCTCGCTTCTGCCTGTGATAAATGCGTAAAATAACTGTTTACATTTTGTTGTATCTTAAACTACAAAAAATTAAGTAGTAGAGGTAAAATCAGAGCTGATTTTGATTATATCAGAAATAGATAGGTAGGTAGTATTTATTTGTAATGTCATTTAAAAAAAATGCCTCCTAAAATCAAAATGCTGGCGAAAGTTATGCTACTATTCCACGCAGACGAAGTTGCGGGCACAGCTACACTCACAGGCACAATTAACCGCCCACCTTTAAAATTCGCCTCCCTGATAGTTTTGGTTTACTATGGCTTATCAAGTGTTTTGTTTTTTGTTAAGTGGGTAGTCTTGCAGTAAATTAAACACCTATACCCTCATTTGGTTTCATTAATTTGTGACAATGACGGGTTTTTGGAACTTAGTCGTTGTTTGACATTATTGCAGTTGTGTTACTGTGTGTTCATTTAATGTTCTTTTCTGTCTATGTGTGTGATTATTGTTTAATTTGGGTTTGTAGTGTTAGCTTGTTGTTTGTGACTGCAAAAAATGCCACCCGATGCAACTGGTGTGGCCAGGGCAGTTGCCTTTACTGACGCTGAGTACAGCCAATGTCGCATCCCTCGTGCACTCGGTGTACCACGAACTGCCATACGGAATGCCATCAGACGATTTCGGGAGACAGGTTCATACACCCTCAGGCCAGTTCAAGGTCGACAGCGATGCACTTCGGCTCGAGAAGACCGCTTCGCTGTCGACAACGTGTTAAGAAATCGCTTTTCCACCGCTACTGAAGCCCGAATTCGTCTTTTTGAAGTACGAAACCTCAGTGTTAGTGAACGTACGATAAGAAGAAGACTGGCAAAAGGATATCTGAGGGCGTTTCGTCCAGCTCGCGCCCCAGAACTGCTCCCACAACACCGTAGAGCTAAACTTGCTTTTGCGCGAGAATATGCTGAGTGGACTGTACAAGAAAGAAAGGTATACATACTGTTCTCAGATAAGAGCAGATAGCCTTAAAAAGGTCCAGATGGATGCCAGCTTGTCTAAAGACGCCCAAATTAAAGGTTGGCTTCATGCGCTATATCGGAAACAGTGGGTTACAAAGAAGGGTCTATTATGGTTTGGGAAGGCATCACTTACGAAGCTCGTACCAACCTTGTATTGTTTGACAGAGGCAGTGTAAATGCTTAAAGATACGTGGAAGAAGTTCTCCAAGGACATGTCATACCGTTCGCACCATTTATTCGTGACAACTTTAGATTAATGCATGACATGCACGTTGCCATACCGCAAAATTGGTTACTGAGTACCTTAATGAGACCGGAATTCAAGTTTTGCCATGTCCAGCACGCAGTCCCGACCTCAACCCAATTGAATACATATGGGGCAACTTCAAAAGACGTATTTGAGCGAGAGTACCAGCCCCAACGTCTATTGGAGAGCTCAAAACGGCTGCGGTAGAGGAGTGGCACATTATTCCCCAATCAGATATCCAAGATGTCATGGACGGACTATCATACCGGCTCCTAGAAGTCATAAGGGCCTGGGGAAGCAACGCTCATTATTAAATTTTAATATTGTTTTACTTTGACCTTCTTTTTTCTCAAAATTCGAAATTTACATTTTTCGTCGATACTTCGAAAATATCGACCCCTAACCCTATTAAACGACTTTTTTAAATCAAACCTTCGTTTTATTTTTGCCTTAAATTAAGTTTATAACGGATCATTCATAAAATGTGATTTTTATTTGGACATTTCCGAAAATTTCAGCAAATACAAGGTGGGCGGTTAATTGTGCCTGTGAGTGTAGTAAAGTAATAAATTACTTAATCAAATTAAGTCACGGTTTAATTTAATATCAAATTGGCAATGATTTAAGATTTTATTTTGTTATTATTACACCTGTGACAGAAAAAATTGTGTGAAGTCGACCAACACGTACTTGACCAGTGTGCTTAACTGAGGCCTAATCAGGCCACGCATATAGCAGAGTCGCTAGGGCTATCGCCCTAGTTTAGAATAGACTCGAGCCTTTCGATAGGGGTATAAGGGCTTAAACAATTAGGTAATACATCAATTAATGTTGAAATTGACAGAAATACAAATTTTAAAAACTTAATCTTGCTTAAAATACGTTTTGTGCAGAAAACTATGACTACGGCTCTCATTTCGCAACGAATCATGGTTCTAACCAAGTCACACTTAAACCCTTCCACTGCACCTCCCCTCCCTTGTACCAAACCCAACAATATGTATTTATTTATGAGTCCGCCTTTCGACGTCTCGTCACACGCGTTTTTGTTGCGAGTGTATAATAAGCTTTAGTTTAGCAGATTTGTTGGAGACGGCGACCGTAGGCACATTGCTTTATTTTTACTAAACACTGCCACTAACACTTCAGGGTACCGCGTCCATTCTATTGCTTCATCGATGTTTCTTTTGATTGGTTGGTCTGATGGCTTGGTGGTACATTTGGTGGTGCTCTTGTTTCTTGTCTTAGGTATAGTGGGTTCGATCTCCGCCTGGGACAAAGAATGAGTGACTAACTGCGGTGTTTGTAAGTGCTATTGAATGTAGTGATGGAATTTTTAAAAATCGGACAACTGAAATATATTCATCTGATTCTGTGTTGATTTAGCACTTATATTACGAATATAAGTGGTATAAGCAAATGTGATTGCATATAAATACATACAAACACACATAGACACGGAATCAGTACCAATGTTCATAAAATCACTAATATTTGTCCCAAAATGGAATCGAAGCCATGACTGCTCGTACAACAGACATATAGCACTATCAAATGCACCACCGAGCCAGTTCAAATATATAGTACTCTCATATTTTATGTGTATGTATGTCTCACTCTGATCATGAGTAAACAATACATTTTGAAAAAACAAAACCAGCTACATTTTTTTTAATTTAGTACCTTCCTTCAGAAATCGAGGTAATTTTTATTTTTTTAATTTAAGAAATTACAACTTTATTTATAGGTACTGCTCTCAGGCCGCAACCGACCGACTCACGCTTGACACTTTTTTTCACTCACTCACCTCTTCAAAGTGGCGATACAAACACCTATCTCGCAGTTTTGTTATGTCCGACGCATTCTCAAGGATTTATTCATCGAGTGGCGCGATAGCCTCGAATAAGCTCGAAAAACCTTTGAAAGGCTTTAGTGAGCTAGGATTAGCACTAAGCTGTCGTAGTCCAGTCAAAATAGACATTTAACCTAGGAAAATTTCGCATAGAGCTGAAAATTGGCATGAATGTTGGGAACACTATTACAAATAATCTGTCAAAAGTCCCCATCGATCCCACGTCTGCAAAAAAAAATAATCAAGGTCAAATGTCACAAATATCAGTTTTATGCACTTTTGAGCGAAACGGTAAGTTTAATCATAAAAATATGTATGACAATATTACTTATCACGTAATTATCTATAAAAAATGTCTAAACACTTTGTTCCTAAGATTCACCATTTCAGAGATATAGCGATGCACAAAGTTGAAAAAGTTGTATTTTCAAACTCTTCCAGGCCCCCATGCGATTGTGCTAGACAGTTAAAATTTTAACGAATGATGTATCTCAGTCGCCTCTATAACATCTTATACTAGAAACAACATGAAACCAACGTGTAAAGTGGGTTCTCATACAAAACCTATGTTTTTTTTTCTTACACTTGGGCGGATTTTAACGTGGTTACCCTAGTGAACCTATTCCAGGTCATATATCGATCAAAAACGATATCAACAGATGAATGCATATTATGTAAAATATGAATTTTCTAATGATTAAAACCACGATATCTCGCGAATGGTGAGTCGGAAAAGAAAAAGTGACTGGACCATTTTTGTAGAAAATTGTATGATCTACAACTTTTGTTTGACCTATTTTTACGATAATACTTACTGTTTTCGAGAAAAATGGAAAAATCCTTAATTTTATACTGTTGACCTTGAATAATTTTTTTTGCAGAAGTAGGATTGATGGGGATTTTTGATATTTCGTTTATTATGATGTATTTAACGTCTCTGGCAATTTTCAGCTCTATGCGAATTTTGTCTAAGTTAGCACATATTTTTGTCTATTTTGACTGGACTATCGTGAGAAGCGTTTGAACGATAGCTAGACAAGCTTGAGGCTAGGAATAGAGGCTAACGATGGTATTAATCCGAATAATTTAAAAAGAAAGAAAAAAATAAGCGCCGATGGTCGAGTGGTTTTTCGTTCATTGCTTGCCATTCGATAGGTCGCTAGTTCATATCACGCAACGTAACACTGTGTTTTGAAATTCGAAATTCATTATATTTACGATTATTCGGTGCTTTAACGGTGATGGAAAAACATCGTGAGGAAACCTGTATATCTACGAAGAAATTCTTAGGTTGTGTAGTCGACCAACCCGCACTGGGCCAGCGTGGTTGCCTGATCGCCCTAGTTCAGGGTAGGCTCGTGCCCCAGCAATGTTTCTTGACACACGAAATTATATTTATTCACCTGATTTTAAATTGATTTAAATTTAAAAACGCAAATATCTATGTAAGATTTTAGACGTTCGCGTTCCATTACACTAAAATATTATGTTTTATGGGTCTACACGCGTTATTAGGAGTAGCAAATATATAGCTACTTACTAACGTCTCGAATGGGTTACACCAATCATGGTCCCTCGCGACCCATAAAGACTAATATTTAGTGCAAATTACAATGATGGTAACATATCTATAGTTTATTATATCATTGCACTTAGGGAAAAATTATCATCATTTTTCACACATCTATTGCCACAGATTTTGCGCATCAAATCTCGCTCAGCATCCCTAATTAATGAAAACCTGTCTACTACCCCGAAGTTTATAAGAACGCGTGATAACCAATAGTGTTACATTAACAATAAAATAATAGGCCGATCTGTCGACAAGTGTCGGTCAGATTTATGGACCCGGGTCCGTAGCTGCGCGATTAATTACGGACCCCGTATGGATTCTCTCGCGGGATGTATGGGACCCATGCTGGGAGTGGTGCGGGGGATAGGAGGAGCGAAATTGGTATGTTGCTTTAATATTTTTGTTAAGTTAGTTCAAATGGATTGGAATAGTCTAAGGAATTAATACTTTAAAAATAATTCGTTTTGCAACCTCAAAAAAAATTGAACTTGCAAATTTTTTGTTACGTCTTTTATTTTGATTTGATCAATTTTGATATGGTTTTCGCCAAAGAGGAAGGCCTAAAAAAAGGTGGTTTGAAGATCTGGGACCATGTATCAAAGAACTTGTGTATCACTGGTTATAAGAGAGTAATGTCCGCCCGCGACTCTGTCCGCTAGTCGTTAACATTATTCCCTTATTGCTAAATCGTTCAAAAATAAGCCTGTTAATTTTCAGTCTCTAGACTATTTGTGTTCAGACTTTCTATAAATCTGTTCAGTCGTTTTAGCATAGATAGTAAGGTAGGAAAGTACCTAAGAAGAGATGAAGCTCAAGACCTAAATTAGCCATCTCTTACCACAGATCGGCAGAAGTGGAGGTAATTAAGGGAGCCTTTGCCTCATCATCATCATCATCAGCCCATCCATATACGTCCCCACTGCTGGGGCACGGGCCTACCCTAAACTAGGGCGATAAGGCCTTAGTCGACCACGCTGGCCAAGTGCGGGTTGGTCGACTACACAACCTTAGAATTTCTTCTTTGGTGTGCAGGTTTCCTCACGATGTTTTCCTTCACCATTAAAGCTTCGAATGATGTACATATGAATTTCAAATTTGAAAAACACATTGGTACCTGGCGGGGTTTGAACTGGCGACCTCTCGCATGGCAAGCAACGACCTTAAACACTCGGCCATCGACGCTTTACCCTTTACCCTAGGCCTTTGCCTAGTAGTAGGAAACTACATCTACATATATTTATACTAATATTATAAAGCTGAAGAGTTTGTTTGTTTGAACGCGCTAAGCTCAAGAACTACATACATAAAATCGGGCCTTTTCCCCAGAGTAGTGGGCAGACAGAGATCACTTCCTGCCATGTGCTACGGTCCTGGCACACCACTTTCGCTTCATCCACCTCCATTAACCTCTTCATGCTCGTCGATTACGGGTACTTTTGATTTGACCTCAAGAAATTAAAGATCTTTATTAAACCAGCGTTCATCTTCTAACTCGCACTCTACCCCACAGCTGTGTTAATAAATCCGTCTCATGATATCTGAGCACATTAATCGTGTATGGACACAGGAACAAATAGTGCCTCCTCCTAACAAGCCTGACCGCGGAGCCACTGATTAGGAAGACCGATCTGTATCTGGGGACGGTGTTCTGTATGTTGTATACTGGGAATATAGTGTGAAAAAGAGATTGTTGAAATGTTATGTCGCGATAGAAAATAAAAAAAAAAATTAAAACAACAAACATAAATTCCGAAAAAAAATTTAATCAAAATGGTACAAATGACTGGCTCGGCGGAACAGTGGTTAGTGACCCAGGTTCACTAACTACGGTCCCAAGAGTCGTGGGTTCGATTCCCACTCGGGACAAATATTTGTGTGACGAACATCGGTGTTTGTTCCATGTCTGGGTGTATTATTAAATATATTTAAGTATATTTGTGTATCCATTGTCGTTTCTGATTTCCGTAACACAAGTGCTTAAGCTACTTACCACGGGATCAGATCGATGTATGTGATGTTGTGAAATATTTATTTTATTTATTTTTAATTATGGAAGACCAGAGCCAATTTACTAGTCTTCCATATAGAAAGGAATAAATATAGGTATTTATTTTTAATCTACTCTATTCACGCTATTCTATTATATTCTATTAGGTCGCATAAGTAAGTTTTAAAAGCCGAAAAATACAAATACATTTAATACGTAATTACCTAAGTACACACATTTAAACCAAAAGGTATATTAATGAGACTGCTGACAAAAAAGTTTTAACTTTTATACATTTACAATTGAACCAATTCTTTTTCGATACACATCACAAAAATAATTCAACCTGTTGAATTGTCTGCGGAATGACAAACACTTTGCGCACTTATACGATCAATAATTCAATATAATTTATTAAATAAACAATAATCATTCACTCATTCCCAGAAAGTCCGACTAATGATGACATTCTCACAATCAAATCATCTAACAAAACCCAGATCATCAAATCGCTGTATCGTCCATTGAGTCGAGCCAGCATCCCATAAACATCATCTAAATCAGCCGATAACAATCAATCGCAACTTATTTTCCCACCGTACCCTAAACCCCACACCTACCTCTATTAAAATTACCTAAATAATAGGTGATTAATCTCCCGCTCAACAAAAACCCACGAATTTACGGCCGTTGTCAAAATAAATATAAGCTGAGATGTTCCTAACAAGATGCCGTTTTTTCAAAGACCAAATTTAGATGTTTAACAAAACATTACAAAAGGAAAAAGGTGGTTGTTTTTTATTAATTGGGTATCGCTTTGTGGTGTACGGTTGGCAGTTACATGTATATAATGTTGTTGTATTATCGGCCTTATAGCTTTTGTGGTAGATATCAGGTGGTTACCTTTTGCGAGGACTGTACCTGCTTATTATTATTGTTTGGAGAAATATATGCGTACGCGCGTATTAACGCCCGTTTGGATTTGTTTTGTTTAGGATAGGCGGACACTGGGCTGAGTGAGTGAGTGAATGGGTTTGGATTCGGGGTAAGAAATAGTTGATGTTTTGGCAAAGTTCTAGATTTATTTATCAATTTTATATGTTAATATTTATTCGAAGATTTGGGTATTACATTACACTGGTGACCCGCTCTCGCTTCGCTTCGGGGGAATTTTCCATAAAAACATTCCTCTTGAGTCGTTTTCCTAATAGAGGGATATTAGGAAAACGGCTTCAAAATTCGTTGCGTAGTTTTTAAGATTAAAGCGTACAAAGGGATAAAGGGACAGAGAAAGGACACGATTTTGTTTTATACTATGAATAGCATGAATTTTATTTATTTAATTAACTAATAAGATAAAAAAGTTTCAGAAATTGTAAGCCTAACCCTCAGAGAGCCATGTTTCTAGAACAATTTTTAGCCAAACTAAAAAAAAAACATTTTATCATTAGTACACAAGTAGGTACCAGACTGGTTTTATTAATTTCTATACCATTTCATCATCATCATCATTACTATGAATGTTAATAATTAAATGAAAGTTTTATTATGGAATGTCCTGTACCAAGAGACTATTACACATTGAACGAATGAATGAACTAGAATCAGCCGTTCAATATGCATCGCTCCACAAACGAGTGAGTGACCGAACGATCTTAAGAAACCAGTACGCGTTGCCCCTAACGATCTTATCTCCCATTCCAAGAAGGACATGTGTCGACCAATAAACTAATTGGGCGAAGAATGCTCGCGCCCAAAGGAATTTATTTTATTTTATTCTTATTTATTCGCCGCGATAAAAGACCGTAACGAAACACTCTCGCGATTCGATCTCGGATGTCTTAATTAATTTATATTTAAACGACGGTTTTTGGTGCCTGTAATTAGGTACGGTAATGTTTGTTACAAATTCACGGTGGATGTATGTTGGGTTGGTTTTTTTTTTGCGCGAACGATCGGCGAAATAGGAGGTGGTAAACATGAGCAACATATTTCTTAAATACTTAGTTGCATACTTTCGACTGGTAAAGCAAATGGTCTGTCTGTCGCGTTTCCACGCCAAAAGTACTAAATCGATTAAATCAAATTTAGTATAAAGTTAGTTTCGACCTTAGGTAAGGAAAAACTTACTTACTTTTGACCGACTGCTTTATAAGCGAGTAATATTTTATGCGATAGTAGACTATTCTAGATATCTAGAATAGTCTGTTAAATTCCATCAACTTTTTGTTATGTTTTAGCTGAGCTATGTTTCTCACCTAATAAAATTTATAAACGCTCATATAAAAGTCAAATTGCAGAAACATGAAGTTAATAAATCCACAACTAAAGCGTTCCAGTAAACTTGTCCTATTTTTTTTAATACTAACGAATAATTTTTGAACAGTTTTTTCTTTTGTTCAATCAAATATGGTAATTGAAATGTATTAAAACTTTAATTGAATCTATCTTAGACCATTAAACAGTCGGAGAGACAGCGTGTCCACATTTAGTGTCTGAAACAAAAAACGAACAGTTGCTAACAAAAGTCACCATTCAGTTGAACGAATGACATTGTGAATAACCATTATTGTGAGATACAATCTGCCTCTTAGTGTGTCCAGCGATATATCATCTAAGCGGGCAGGATGTCATACAGCTTATCTCGCACTGACATCAGATACCCCAAAATGCTAAAGAACACTCCTGAATTATATTAAGATATTACTTAAATTGTCTTGGATTGTTTACTTTATTTGTTTAGAGTGAGAGGTATTGTTTTTTGTTTGAATTTGGTGGTGTTATGTGTCTGTTTGATGGTAATAAGAAAATTTGTTTTTTTTTTTAGAAAAAATATGTTTTCAGTTACATAATAATTAGGTCCTGGTACACACATAGAAAACTGAAATGTCCGGGATATTTACCATGTTTTTTTGATTTGATGAGCTCCCGATATTTCGTCACTGTTGCAAGCGCCATGATCACGGGTCACCTGAGGGCCTACCATGAGTTGGCTATCGTAAACTTACGTACGTTAAAAACCTATCGAGTTGTTTTTTTCATATGGCCGATTGTAGTTCTTCGCGTAACCACCAGCCGGCGCTGTACATGTTTTTCATAGACATATTTACGTAGTCGATATCGAGCGCGTAAGTTTTAAACTCATGGTAGCCCCACTGTAGATCATCATTAAAACAAAACAAAATAGTAAATATCCCAGACCTTTTCAGTTTTCTTGTACAAAATAGGCGTCTGTAGTATTAATACGATATGACTACTATCATCATCAGCCCTCCCTAAAGTAGGGCGATCAGGCCTTAGACAATTTTTAACTTGCAAGCAATGACATTGCAAAACACGGATCCAACAAAAAAAAACAATTAACATACCACATTAAGTGGAGGATCAATTTAAATACGCCGTAACTAACGAAACAATGTCACTGCGCTTTTCAAAACCATTTAAAAAGTAAACCTTCATTTTTTTCTTTTAAATGGCTCCGCTTCCGAGCAAAGGTATTAAGGAAACCATAGTCGTAAATAAAGGGAAATTAAAACTAAATTTCGTTAAACAAAATGGTTATTAATCCGTGGTTTTCTTAATTGGTGTTTTTAATGCCTGGTGTGACAGATATTAAACGTCATAAAAAATATCTCGCAGTGCATCTGTGCGTCTTTTGGTGTTGTATCTTTTTGGGCATCTCGCTTGCATTTACCAATTATTCAACACTGTTAAAAGTCCGTGGGTTTGCTTGTTTTTGGTTTATTTGTTTTGTATTTTTTATTAATTTAATTGCTCACAGACATATTGTCGTATGGAGCAACTATAATGAATTGTTGTAAATTTAGTTTTCTGAGAAACTGCTTACTGATATGTGTGCCATTTACAGCTTTCTTTACCGTGTAAAAAAAAAATGTTTTCGTAATAACTTTGAAAAAAAGAATGAATTGAAACATTTTAAAAGAGGTATCAAAAAATATTAAATTGGAACATTTTAAAATATCTATGTAAGGGTCAACAATTTGTTAATCACATATATTCAGTCGTCAAAAACCTCTTCTAACCAATAAGATCATTCTTCTAGTAGCCGTGACTATTTTCACTATTCCAAACTTTTTTTTTTTCAAAAAAAACAACCGCGTAAAAACAGACAGACAATCCACTGTACCTTATTACAGATGTAAAATAATATTTAGGTGCGATGTCCCCAAGTCGTATTACAAAACGGAGTTACGTGAAACGATCGTTAAAATAAACGGCTATAAAAAGATGGAAATATACACTTAGTAATTTGACCGTGTCGGCCTTAATGAAGATATGTTAAAACGTAATTTTGTTGTCCCCTTTTTGACGACAAAAACAAATTCGACTTTTAGTGGTGTGTGTCTGGTTAATTGAAGATAAACGAATGTGTGTGAATTATTTTGCTGTGCCAAATTAATATGGCCAATTATTACTGTTTAAAATTTCTAATCAATAACTACACACTTTTTTAATTAATTATAACTGGTGTCAGAGTTTTTAAACCGCCCGTAGGCCTCTGACATGGCTTCGCACACCGTTGAAAATTTTCTCAGGTGTGCTGGTTTCCTCACGATGTTTTCCTTCACCGTTAAAGTGTCGAATGATGGTACATATGAATTTCAAATTTGAAAAACACATTGGTACCTGTAAGATTTTAGACTTTCGCGTTCCATTACACTAAATATTTGTCTTTATAGCGCAGTCGGTCAAAAAGTAGCTTATATCCTTTTTTAGGCTCTGGACTATATCTGTACCAAATCGGTTCAGTATTCTATGCGTGAAAGCGTAATAGACCCCGAAACAGCACTAATGTCATTTGTACAGCTACCCACATTTGTATGACACACAACACTCACATTGGTACCTGACGGGGAAATTATATTTAATTACCTATATAGCGCATTGGATAATGAACCTATACTCGTATATGGCACCATGAGTTCGATTCCCGCTCGAGTCAAATAATTGTGTGATAAATATAGGTGTTTTTGACGTGTCTGAATGTGTTATTTATTATATTGAAGTATAATTTTAGACTTTCGCGTTCCATTACACTAACCCAGTCGAAACGACGGCCAGTAAGTTTGACTGGCTCGGTGGAACAGTGGTTAGTGACCAAGGTTCCAAGAGTTGTTGGTACGATTTCTACTCGGGACAAATATTTGTGTGACGAACATCGGTGTTTGTTCCGTGTCTGGGTGTGTATTAAGTATATTTGTGTACATACATCCACTGTTGATTCTGATATATGTAAAAGAAGTGCTTAAGTTGCTTACCACGGGATCAGATCTATGTATGTGATGTTGTGTAATATTTATTTATTTAAGTAGCTATATATTTGATACTCCTAATATTGCGTGTAGACTGATAAAGACTAATATTTATATATTTGTGTATCCACTGTTGTTTCTGACAGCCGTAACACATGTGCTTATGCAACTTACTTTGGTATCAAAACAATGTGTGGACGTTGTTCCTTATTATTATGAGCTATGGAAATAAACCATGGAATGCCCTTCCAGCTTATGTGTTTCCTTCCCCCTATAACCGGTAGAACGGCATCAATGGTGGTATAATGGCCTTTAGGGTGAAGGCGATAGGTTCAATAGGGTCTTTTTTTTATAATAGGCTATCAAGATGACCTCACTCCACCTGATGGTAAGCGGTAGTGAGATCCAAATATGAGGTCGACAGGCACTATAGACCGTTTTGAGCCTGTCGCACTCACCCTGCAGGTCTGCTTAAATGCCGTAATATTTGGATCACACTGCCACCACCATCAGATGGAATGAGGTTTTCTATGGACCAAATAGAGATGAAATCTTTTGATTCTGCCAACTTTCATTAGCCCATCAAAAGCCTACTTACACGTTATTACCCTATAATAAAAAAAAAAAAGAACGCATTAACCTAATCCGAAACTCTAAACACGAAATTAGCTTTCTAACTACCAACATAATCACCTATTACCTTATCTGTGGGGATAAATCTGACAGATGAGTAGTGGCCATTTTAATTGCTAAGCGCCATCTTGTGACGGATGGCTAGCTAGACGGGTAATTATTGTACAGTCGGCAGAGGAAGGGTTAAATTGTGTGTGTTTTACAGTGTGTTGGAGATAGGCCCGGTTTGACAACTCTCATTTAGATAATTAGGGACGCTGATTAAGATTACAGCTTAAAAAATTTTGAATGTTACCTTTAAGGTATTCACTAAGGAATTGTACACTTTTGAATTTGCAGTCGAGAAAACTAGTAGGTACTCACTTATAATCAAATCTACACTTATCTATACTAAACTTAGGTACTTATTTAACTAATACCAAAATAAAATATAATGACTTAGTCACTCGTTTTATGAACTTTTCCAAACGTAGTGCATTCTATTAAGATGCCAAAAAATAGGTCTGGATATCAAAACTTTTCAAGCAATGTCATCACTTGGTTTCGTAATAAAAAAAAACAACTCCGTACCCACCTCCATTCTTAAATCTATTCTTCATATTGTAGAATATAAATTTGTTATTTTAAGAGTCTACGTCAAGTAAACATACTACAGTGAAGATATTATTGAGCCATTTGAAGGATGGGGTGTCGATAATAACAAATGTAGGTCTCACTAACTGTCCGTACTCACTGCGGGAAGTCTGCCAAGAGATTTATTCGCTACTCACTACAACACTGGTATTTCTTCGAGATTATCATAGGGAAAGGTAATAACTAGTTTTTCTTTAAAAAAAAATAATGTCATGATTACTTGTCATATACTTCTTTTACTACGTTACTTCTTTCGTTGTGGTGTAGAGATGTAGTGACTAAGATTGAGAAAGGTATGCTTAGATGGTTTGGTCATGTTGGGAGGATGAATGAAAGACGATTAACGAAAGGAATATATAGAGAAAGAATAAATGGAAATGTCGACAGGGGAAGGCCAAGAAAGACCTTCCATGACCAAACTTTGAAAAAGGGTAAAAATTTTGTTTGTCTAATTTTTGAGTTTCTTACCTCGAAAGGAAATACTCAGGCTTATTTATAGTAATATAATCAATTTGTTGATCGTCTGTCTGTCTGCCTCCATACCCTAGCTCGTTCCAATCCCAATATAATGTACTAATGAACCTACTGAATTCTGACCCACCACAGACTAATTGTAGCATCTTTATTCAATTAGGTAAAAATCTTAATGATACATTTCCTTAGTATCGAATAAATTACTATTTTATTAAATTATTTATTTGTTTATTTTTTATTTGTTCCGTGTCTGGGTGTATTATTAAATATATTTAAGTATATTTGTGTATCCACTGTTGACTCTGATACCCGTAACACAAGTGCTTAAGCTACTTACCACGGGATCAGATCAATGTATGTGATGTTGTGAAATATTTATTTTATTTATTTATTTATTTATTTATTAAACACTGTCTCTTTTTATAGGGAGAAAGAAAAGTAATTTATATTTATATTAAGAATAAATAAAAGTAATACGTACAAATTAGCCAATCAACAAAATATGTACAATGCTTTTGAAATTAATGCAATTTTGTTATATTGTAGAACTTGTTAACTGCGCCATAGAACACACCTTTCAAGAATCCACAAATATATAAATAAATATTATACAACATCACATACATTGATCTGATCCCGTGGTAAGTAGCTTATGCACTTGTGTTACAGATATCAGAATGAACAGTGGTTACTCAAATATACATAAATATAGTTACACGGAACAAACACCGATATTCGTCACACAAATATTTGTCCCGGGTGGGAATCGAACCTACTATCCGCTGTTCCACCAAGCCAGTCATCATCGTCATCATGCCTACAGTTTAGTCCACAGCTGGACAATCTGGACATAGGTCTCGTCAAATACTCACCATTCCCACCTCTCCCGGTTTTAATCTAAGTATCCATTTAGAGCTCGACTCAATTTAGACTGGCTCGGTAGAACATTGGTTAGTTGCTGGCGATCCAAATGTCGTGCGTTCGATTCCCACTAGTGACAAATATTTGTGTTATGACCATCGGTATTTGTACCGCATCTTGATGCGTTATTTATAATATTTAAGTTTTTTTGTGTATCCACTGTCGTTTCTGATATCCGTAAGACAAGTGCTTAAGCTACTTACCACGGTATTAGATCGAAGCAAATAGATTTATTTTGTGAGTGGCCAAGTGAGATATTAAAATTGGCTATTGATATAGCATCAAAAGCCTGTAAGTTTTATGTTTGATTGTTTTAAATAAATAAATATATGTGATGTTCAGTAAAATTTATTTATTCATTTAGAACTCAGTTGGTTCGACTGTACGTATCCTAAGATCCACAGAGTATGCAGGTACATACACTGTACCCTCTCAATTCCGAGCGATGCCGCGGGGCAGCGCTAGAGGAGGTTTCAATTACCTCCTCTCACGGAGTGACGGCTGAGTGGTATGCTAATTACTCAACGCTGATTTGTATAGGTATGCACGAAAGTGTTAATGTATGTTAGTTGTCATAGTAGCTGGTGAATACGCATAAACACTAGTCCTAAAAAAGCGTTATATTATCGCCTCTATCATGTCTATGGCAAGTTACGTTTTTATTGACATCAGCAAATAAGTTTTGTGATTAAGCTCGTGCGTGTCAAATGCAATAATAATAAATAATTAACCATTAAAAGCAGCCAATAACTGGAAATCGAACCTACGACTATTGGCGCCTAAGACAGGGGTACTACCAAATGAGTCTGGCAAATAAATAGTACAAAGTCTGTGGGAATTGAACCCACGACCTGTACAAGAAACAGCACCACCAAATGAATCGATTAGCATACACATATTAGGATTGTGAGAATTATTTTGACAAGCAATAGAAGCAACACACTATTTAAATTAATCGATTTATACGTTCGTTTTTTGTAGGCGTTGATTATAATTCATGATTTAAATTGATGTTTAATTGTGTGCTCGACTGTACAACACGATTGAGATAAAACATAAAATTAAAGGTATTTGTCAGTGAGTTTCTTATTAACTCGCTAAGGACCGTGGAAATAACAAAAAAGCGGTCAAGTGCGAGTCGGATTTGCGTCCCAAGGGTTCCAGATAAAGTTAGGTATATATCAATAACGTTATGTTTTATTTAATTTCGTTACATAAGTCATTAAAAATTATAAAACAACCCATTTTTAACGGTTATAGAGAGACAGTTATATTGAAAGTGGTAAATCTAAGAATCATAAAGTCATATGTTGTATGCTTTATCAAATTTCATTTAGATTTTTTTTCCTAACTGAATATTTAATTTAGCGCTACAGTTAAACAAGACATATTATGTCATAATATGTATGTATATTAGTAAACTTGACACGTAAGCGTTCCCGAGAAAAAAGTGAGTGATATTATAAAGGTTCATTCTATACAGATGCGGTACCCTAAAAGTATTTCATATTGTTTTTATGCAGATCCGAAACGACTTTGTTCAAACACGAATCTGATGATAATTAATGATACTCATACAAGGCGCTTTTTGTGTGAATATTAAAAGGTGTTATCACAATGGTTAGTCAGCTGGTGACTATTGGGTGACTGATTCGACTAATCGTGACTGGATCGATTAATATCGATAAGCGTGATAATCAGAATTTATCGTTTATTTACAACAATACTTAGTTTGTGAATTTGGACTGACTATTACTACCTACTTGTATAATTGTTAATATTTTTATATATATAACTATTTTTATTAAGGATACCTACTAATATATATCTTAAAAATGTCATGATTACACACATCAGAAATTCCCAACTAATATTAAATTCTAAATAGGAGAAGTCTTTATGGGTCTATACACGATATCAGGAGTAACGAAAATATAGGTGTTTCCTACTCCCAATATCGCGTGTGGTCTTCACGTAGGTAGAGACTAATATTTAGAGCAAGGCAACGCGAAAGTCTAAAATCTTACGTAATGTTAAATACGTTATTGTAACAATTTTGGTTACACCTGAGAAAAATTCAGGACCTCTCGTCCTAACATTGCTAACCAATACACCATCGAAGCATCCATGGTATGCATAGCCATGGCATGATACAATAACCGCATCACATACGACACTTCCGAACAGTCAGGGCATGACTAAACACGTCTCAAATTGCATTTAAACCTGATAAAGATCTCGAGATGCGATGATATACGGCGCCGGTATCTACCGTAATGGCGGCTAATGATCCTGGTTTGTTTTTGTGAAACAGTGGGTTTGATACATGGTATTTAGGGGTTAGGGGTCCGTGTGTGGCATGGTAAAACCATTTGACATGAGTTTTAAATTATGTTTTTTAATTATATGAAAGCGTCGATGGCCGAGTGGTTAGGGTCAGGCCATGCGAGAGAACGCCAGTTTAAACCCCGCCACGTACTATCGGAAACGTTGGCGGTAGTACACTTTTCAAACAGATTTCTTTAAACGCCATTAGCCCCGCCCACTGGCCAATAGAAGAGCACTTAAAGAAAATCTGTCAAAATCCAAGCAAAAACGTTCCAATAGTAGGAGAGCTAGCAAGAATTTTTTGGTAGGTATTTGAGGCAAGCTGAAAACTTATCCTGTACCTCTCCTATTACATCCCAGCACGAAACTGCAGACCTGGCTGGTGAGTAGCGGGGCAAGGCAAACCCCCAAAAATATTTTTCATCTTTTTATTTATAACTAAAAAATAAGACTCACTAAGACAAATTATTTCGATGGAACTTCTACCTGTCAGGTGAACTGACAAATTATATTTTTTTGGATTATAAAATATATTTTTAAATAATAAAAATTGGGGGTTTGGTTTAGCCCCGGTACTCAGCCATTTCTGCGGGTTTGTGTTGGGATATAATAGGAGAGGTACAGGACAAGTTTTCAGTATGCCTCAAATATCTACCAAAAAATTATTGCCAGCTCCTTGACCACAATTTACGTTTTGGCAATTTCGCGTCTGTCAGAGTAAGCCCCGCCCCGCTCTGACAGACGCGTAAGCGCCAAGCGATTTTCACCTTATAGGTGGTCGACCGCCAGCGTTGCGGATAGTACCACTGTTTCAAATTTGAAATTCATATGTACGACTATTCGACGCATTAACCGTGTAGGAACACCTCGTGAGGAAACCTGTACACCTACGAAGAAATGATAAGGTTGTGTAGTCAACCAACCCGCACTTTTCCATCGTGGTAGTACTGGTCTAAGGCCTTATCGCGCTAGTTTAGGGGAAGCCCGTGCTCCAGCAGTGGGGACGTACATGGGCTGATTTTTTATCACATACACTGACCTGTCAATGGACGTAACGGTAGAGGCAGGCCGAAGAAGACATGGATGGATTGCGTGAGAGATGATATGGGAGTGAAAGGAGTAGACACAGAGCTGACGAATGATAGGCCCGAGTGGAAAAAATACACATGTTGCGCCGACCCCACTTAGCGTGGGACAAGGGTAGGAGAATGATGATGATGATGATGATACACTGACCTGATTATACGTACCTTGTTTTAATGATTTAAGCATACATACATACATACAGACAGACGCGGTAAGAGACTTTGCTTTATACTATGTAGTGATGTGAAGTGTTTGCGCAAATAATAGACAATAGTTTTCAGTTCATTTCTTATTTTGTTCCTTTTCTGTAGAAATTTGTTTTAAAATCCATACGGAACCATCCCGCTCACAACATTGACACTTGCCAAAACAATATTATACGTAAGTTGATTCATTAACTGCGGACGATGATTGTGCATGTCTGTCTGTCTGTCTGTCCTGGCTCCTGATATCGCTGTGATTTATAGATAATTTGTATAGGCTCCAATGGAGTGGTGGTTTATTGAGTAAGCATCTTGGCATCTCATACTGTGGTCACTGGTTCAATTGCGTGTTGGTCTTTTATTTTTTTAAATATGAGTTCTATCAGTAGTTAGTAATGGTAAGTTCTGTTAAAGCTTATAGATAAATATAGTGAAGAAACCTGGAAATTCTTCTTCTTCTTATCGTATGGTTGATGAACAACCTGGTGTCAGAGTTTTTAAGCCGCCCGTAGGCCTCTGGCATGGCTTCACACACCGTTGAAAAATTTCTCAGGTGTGCTGGTTTCCTCACGATGTTTTCCTTCACCGTTAAAGCGTCGAATGATGGTACATATGAATCTTAAATTGGAAAAAACACATTGGTACCTGGAAATTTTTAAGTTTTTAATGGTGATTGAACATATCACTTAAGTATTGCTGGCTACATAAATACATATCATGTAAATGTAGTATAGGAGTTACGTAGCTAATCTTTAATTTGTCTTTAAGAAAATAACTGTTTGAAGTCGGTCAATATACATTATATCAATGTAGAACCTTATATTCTAAAGTTGGTTAAACACTAAGTGCTACCAAATTATTCATATCGAGTTTTTGCTGGCCCTCATCATAATTCATACCATTACATCCCGTAGTTTTTGACATTCATGTTTATTATAGCATGATTACCCACATCCGATTAAACAACCACACAAGACCATTACCTAAACACTCACCTATTCACTGTACCTCTTAATCACCGGAATGTTTACCATCCATACAAGCGTATCTGATCTCCGTAAGAGTAGGTAGCCCTCTTTGACGCCTCGCAGCCCGGTCCCTGCCAGCGGGATACTTTTGTACGACCCAGATAAACGAAACGTCTTTCCAAACGCTTAATATTATAATTTGATATTTTAAAACGGATAAAGATATTAAAAGTCACGCTCTGAGAGTGTTTGTTCAACGCTCAATGTGGCTTTTTTGAATTATGATGTTGTTTTCACTTGTTTTTTTTTCGGAACGTTATTAGTTTTTGGGGTCAACGGCTTGCGGTGCGGTTTACATGTGGAGATTTGACCTCCGTTTAAGAGGTGATAGAGTTGGTTTAGTGTAGACTTTGCTTATGATAATTATTATAGCTTAAGAGTTTGTTATTGGTTCTACAGAAACTCAAAAAAAAATTTGAAATAGGTTTTAAATCTAGCCGATATTGTGCTTGTGGACATAGGTTAATGTTGTTTTGTGCCACAACCATTTAATTTCACTGATAATTTTAGCAAAATAAACATACCTAATTACAATTAGTATATGACACATTTTTACTATGAGTGATTTGTGGCTTTGAGTATCTAATCATTAAGTAATCATTGAAAAGCAAATTGAGTCCATTATCATACAATTTTAGTACAAGTCCGTCAAGATGATTCGATTTGATTTGAAAGAAGTTAGGTGTTAGGTGTTGTTAATAATAATGTGGTGGTATACATAAACATAGCCATAGAAGATTGACAAAAGACTATACTTAGGGGTGAGAGCCATCCGCTCCCCCGCAAGTTACGTGATGATAACATGGCAACTCCAAGCCATAACCGTAGAAGAAAAAAAAGAAAAATCGCTGTGTGTAAACCGCACCTCGAATCGTGTTAAACCGACTGTTTGGATACAGTATCGAGCATGAACAACTATCGAGATTGTGCCGAGCGATCTTATCGATTATGAGGAAAAATCGATTAGCACAGACTCGACTCGATAGAGACGTATTTCTGACTGCGGTGTCCGGGAAATGACAACTGGCTATTTATTCGATATTGGGTACTTATGTTTAATTTTTTTTTAGTCAAAGGAAATATTTCCACTTATGATTCACGCGATCGTTAAGATAAACAAGTGTAGAGAATTGTTTAAATAAAACTTGTCAATATATTTACCCTGTTATATTACGTGATTGTATTTTAAATTAAAATGTATTTTGAATTTGTTGCTTTATACATTTATCCGAGACATAGGAATTGGAATAATAATGTATCTGTGTAATAAAACAGGTTTTTTGGTGAAAATATCTTGAAACGTAAAAAACAATTTTGGTATATTGAATCGCTTAGGCATATTGGAGTCTTTCTCAAACTTATTGGTCCGAATTCTATACGTGCTATACATATAAATGTTACTTAAACATGTTAATGTTTAAGTACAGTTAAATAGTTTTATTTAATTTTTGTACCAAGTGTTTAAACTATTTTTTTTGTTATATTAAGCTAACAAGATGACCTCACTCCACCTGATGGTAAGCGGTAGTGAGATCCAAATATCAGGTCGACAGGCACAATATACCATATTGAGCCTGTCGCACTCACCCTGAAAGCCCGCTTAAAGAGGAGACCACTGCTGCGGCAACAACGAGACAAGGCGTGGAGTCTCGCATTGGTATTGAGCTGTGCGGGTCCGAGTTGGCCAGTCCGCCGGACGGAAGGGCCCCCGTTTCTACGGGTCAGACTTTGAAATTGTAATATTTTTTTTTCTTTTTCTCTAAAGCTACACATAAACACATCCACCAATCCGTCCACCACTGATTGGTAATACCGTCGCAGTGATTACAAGTCGAACCCGTTCACCTGCGGTAACCTGCGTACGCGCATCCATTACTCATACGCTAGTAATGCCCAATAGTGGGTTTGACAGTTAAAAAACGCTACCGTGCCTCTCCCAACAACATCATTAGGCCGCTTAGCGGAGAGAGCAAATAGGCGTTAAGCCCAGCCTTATTATGGTAGGGGGGCAATGGGTTTAGGGTGAGATGGGATTAAAGGGAAATTTTAAGGTAGCGGCATTATCAGCGTACCTATATCGGTAGCCGGGCTACACTGAATACACATCAGCGTCGTGGTACGTAGGGCCTCGGCATCAATACACAGTATAAAACAAAGTCGCTTTCGCTGTATGTCCGTATGTATGCTTAGATCTTTAAAACTACGCAACGGATTTTGATGCGGTTTTTTTTAATAGATAGAGTGATTCTTAAGGAAGGTTTGTATGTAAAATTTACCCGAAACGAAGCGAGGGCGGGTCACTAGTAATAAATAAATAAAATAAATAAATAAACCTCTTTGGTATTTTTCTTTCTTTCTTTCTTTAGCCTTATCATCATCGCCGGACTTGTAAGTCTGATGATGACAAGACTCCAAAGTGTGATCGTATGTCAGTTGGAAAAAAATAGAGAAAAGTAGGAACTAAAGATAATACGAGAATAAGTTATTTGAAAAAGTTTGTCACGAGGCTCTTACTAATAACTTACAAGGAATATTTTTTTAAATTTACGTTTAATATTAAATGTGAAATCTGTTTACTTAAACTTTTATTTGATTCTAATTAAAGTTTTCGATTTCTAATGTAAATTTAAAATGAAAAAGGACAGTTTAGTATGTGTGAACCGAGACTCTAAACAACGGTATCTGGGTAATTAAAAATTTAAAAAAAATTGCATTCATGACTCCGCCTGAACGAAGACTTGAACCACCCGTCTTCCGATATGCGTCATATTGTATGCGAATATTTTCAAATTTTAATTTGCATAGTGCTTTAAATAGAGAAACAACAAACAAAAAATTTTGTTGGAGATACTGCGCTCTCTAAGAAATTTTGTAATTTATTTCATTAAACTTATTATTTCTGACATCTAACAATTTATTTCTCGACTTTCCGTTAACATGTAATTGTTTCTAAACATCATTGTAAACAGTTTTGATCATGACGATATCTACCTGTAAATTTATAGGCACCTTAAAGTAAAATATCATATTTATCCCAAAAATTTCACCATCAACTTAGTCACACCAACATAACCGCTTGAATAAACATCGTTAACAGTGATAGATATGGGGAGTTATGAAAATAAAGCAAAATATCTTACTAACGAGCTGAACTACCAAATGATAACCTGCCATCCACCGTTCCCAAATGTACCTTAACCATTGCCGCTTCAAAAGCATTTTATAGAACTGTCATTTCTTTCAAACCCGCAATGGATGTTGAACAAATTCTTTCGAACGGTAGTTTATGAATGTTGGAGCTTCCAAGTAGTGCTAGAGGATGATATCCTGCTGTGACGTAATAATTCTAAGTTTATCCCTTTCGCATCGATTGAATGTGCGTTATTTTCATCTCTTTTTCTCATTGACAAACAGTTTAGTGGCGTGATTGCCTCTTGGACTAAGAAGTTGTAGAAGTGGAAAGATGTGGACATAAAATTACGCTTGCAATCATTTAATGTGCTACACCTTACTGCGGTGCTATACCTTACATTATTCCTTAGGTCCTTGGGGCCAAATTTAGGTTACCTGTAATTAAAGGGCAGAAATTAGTGACTATACCAAAGCCGCTCTAAGTTGGCCGATTTGACACTTTTTATTTTATATTTTGCATTTATCCTTGTTAAAAGGAACATATTTAGCGAATCATAAAGAACAACTTTTAAAAATAAGACGTTATTTCAAAATGTCAAATGCACCTAATTATCTAATTATTTGTCTTTTGTTACTTAAAATAATTGAATTATAAAACGAAAACGTACAATTTCCACTCTGTATTACGCTTTTACAAGGTTACGCCGTTTGACACGTTTTATAGTGACGTAATGGGTAATACTCACTAGGTATTTTTTAGAAATAGGATGAAGGATTTAACAATTATTGTTTTTAATAATAATTTTAAATAAGAAACTTCAATTCAATCTTCTGGATGTGAATAAATGTTTTTAATAAAAAATTGTTATAATAGGGTATTTGACTATTTTTTTATTTTGATATAGTTGGATGGACCACTCGAACACGAAGACACTGTTGAAAGTATCACTTTGATATCTGGATAACTCAACGAGATATTACAATTTTAATTGCACATTAATTGGTCGAGCTCAAAAATGCTCCATACAAACGTCGACTGGCGTGTGACGTCACACGCTAGTTTGTTGTATGCAGCGCCTAAGAAGTTTGTTCGGTAGGTTCATCAAAAGTTGCGTTTATTGATATGTTTTCATAATGAAAGATGTGACTAATTCTGTTATTAATAAGATGAAAAAGAAATTTTAAATGATTTTCGCAATTTTGGAATGGACTTGCCCCCCACCCAACTTAAATTGTTTTTTGTAGTCTCATTTCGCTAAAAATTTAAGTTTCGTTTTCATTAATAATATTGATTTACATAAATCTTACTGATTTTCATAAAAATGGCAAGCATAACAACCACAGTCGAATACCCTATTAGACCTTGCTTGGTTATAAAGTGGAAATAACTGTTACTTATATACTTCGGCAATTTTACCGTCGTCCCTCACTAGTGCAGTCAGTCTGACATGTGTCAAATCGGCCAACTTAGAGCGGCTCTGGTATAGTGGCCTTCATTATAAATAGGCTTGCAAGCCAATAAGGTGTAATAAGGACTTATTGAGACTGTACATTATATTATAGGGAATGTCCTAATGAAAGCAAAAGTATATTTTAGGCATAGTTCGGTTTTTTGACTGAAAGATTGAGAAAACAACCCGCACACTTCTGAAGAAATTCCCTGGTTGTGTAAAAACGACTAACCTGCGCTTGGCCAGCGTGGTGAGGCCTGATCGCCCTAGTTTAGGGTACGCTTGAGCCCCTCGATGCCACATTTGGGCTAAACCAGGGATCAACTTATTGTATTTTAAGGAGTCAGGACGTTGGCGGATCCACGCCCACGCCTTGAAAATCACTTTAAGCCGATGTTCTTGCACCTAATCTCTTATCGGTCATGTCGGATTGCTGTCTCACCGGTCTATGAGAGTAATTGAACAGAGAGTGCACTTGTGTTGCGCGTACACTTGTGCACTATATCAATTATGTCCTGCGCTGCTGATATCGGTCAGACGCCTTATTTTTATTTTTAATTTCTATGTTGTACCCTACTAAAAGGGGTGCTTCGGTTCGAGGAATAGTTTAAGAGCGCCTTGCTAGAAGCGCTTCAAGATAGGCGTGCTTTGAGGAGCCTACCTCTTTGTATCATTACCACATGACGCTCTCTCACTCGCTTTTTTATTACGCGGTGAAATGCTTGACACACCCTCACCGGGAGATGAGGTTCTCTCCCGGTGGTGTGTCGGACACCCCGGCAACTGGCCAGAAGATGGTAAATGCCAGCCGCTACTCCTGGGCGGAGTGCAATGCCCAGGGGGTCTACCGACTAAAACACCGCGATGTACCTCATCGCGTCAAAGCGTCGATGGCCGAGTGGTTAAGGTCGTTGCTTGCCATGCGAGAGGTCGCCAGTTCAAACCCCGCCAGGTACAGTCGGGAATTTTGACGGTAGTACACTTTTCAAACAGATTTCTTTAAACGCCATTAGCCCCGCCCACTAGCCAATAGAAGAGCACTTCGAAACATTGTTTACGAATACGTTCCAATAGTAGGAGAGCTAGCAAGAATTTTTTGGTAGGAATTTGAGGCAAGCTGAAAACTTATCCTTTACCTCTCCTATTATATCCCAGCACGAAACTGCATGCCTGGCTGGTGAGTAGCGGGGCTAAAGCAAACCCCCAAGAATATTTTTCATCTTTTTATTTATAACTAAAAAATAAGACTCACATAGACAAATCATTTCGATGGAACTTCTACCTGTCAGGTGAACTGACAATTTTTTTTTTGTATTATAAAAATATATTTTTAAATAACCAAAATTGGGGGTTGGTTTAGCCCCGTTACTCAGCCAGGTCTGCGGTTTTGTGTTGGGATATAATAGGAGAGGTGCAGGACAAGTTTTCAGCTTGCTTCAAATATCTACCCAAAAATTCTTGCCAGCTCCTTGACCACAATGGGGCGGGGCTTGTTCTGACAGACGCGTAAGCGCCAAGCGATTTTCACCTTATAGGTGGTCGACCGCCAGCGTTGCTGATAGTACCGATGTGTTTTTCAAAATTTTAAATTCATATGTATGTACCATCATTTGACGCTTTAACGGTGAAGGAAAAAAATCGTGAGGAAACCTGCACACCTACGAAGAAATTCTAAGGTTGTGTAGTCGACCAACCCGCACTTGGCCAGCGTGGTCGACTAAGGCCTTATCGCCCTAGTTTAGGGTAGGCCCGTGCCCCAGCAGTGGGGACGTATATGGGCTGATGATGATGATGATGATGTACCTCATCGCCTTGGCGGCGCGATGCCACTAGCCCAAGACGCTCTACCTTCTCAAGAAACCATAGACCTCTCACCTCATACATAACTCTATGGTTATTATGACCGGGCAGAGTGCTCGCGTGTGAAGTACAAAAGTTATGAATTAATTACAAACGGGGCGTCATCCCATTATGAATGCCTGCGATAAACGGTGTGCCGGTCGATTACACCGACCGGCCGTTTCGTTAAACGCCTGGCTGTTTGCTAAGAAAATATCTTCTGGCTTTGGTAGGTATCATGTATTTCTAGTGTATTGGCCATTTTCCGACTTATCGGACTACTAATTTGACCTCAACATCATCATCTGCCATTAAGTCTATTTTTGGACATACGCTCGCCACTCCTATCTATCTTCGGCTACTCTAATTAAATATACATATCACAGAATATCACGTACATTAAATAAATAAATATTACACAACATTACATACATTGATCTGATCCCGTGGTAAGTAGCTTAAGCACTTGCGTTACGGGTATCAAAATCAACAGTGGATACAGTCATATGAATATAGCTAAATTTAACACAAATATACTATAAATAACTTAAACTAGCGGCCGCACACGACTTCGTTCGTTTGGAAATGTGGAAATTTCAATAGCCTATGTTTCTGAAATTGTTCCAGCCGTTTCGGAGATCAGCGGAATCAAACGGAAGTTTTTGTTATGTTTTTGTTATTGGTTCCCGATTTAGATCCATACCCATTAAGAAAAAAGTCGTTATTTCAATATTACAAACAGTCACTCAAATTTTATTTAGTTGTACCTATAGGTAGACAAATATACACCCATACACAATGTTCGTCACATAAATGTTTGTCCTAGATGGGAATCGAATCCAGGTCTTAGGAGACAAGTGACTACCAAATACGCCACCTAGACCATTAAATATACGAATATATTTATGTCATAGACATAATAACATTTGAGTAACAGGAAACATTTGAAATTAATCCCGAAAGCACCCAACAAACTCTATGCTATACTCTAATAAACAGACATACAATATATCGCTTTTACGACTACAATTAAGAATTTATTCTAACATTAAATTATTTAATTAACAAGGTTACACGGCGATTGAGCGTTTTGATACCGAAATTGTTTTATAACGGAGGATAAAGCTTTATAATTCATAGACTATTACACGTTTAATTGGCAATATTGTTTATGGTATGATTGTGCTCTCTGATTGGCGGGATGGATGTGGAAAAAGTGGTTAAGTTAGCTTAATTGTGGGTTTATTTATGAATTTATAATCATTCCGAGGATAGGGAGAAGTGATTTAGGTTCTTTTTGGTTACACGTTAACTAGTTTTGGTCTGCCACTTCGTTTGGGTGAAATCGGGTAGCGAGTATAAATACTACCTAATTTATTATTATTGGTTAAATCGCGTCAACCGTTGCTCGTAATATCATGACATCTTTTGATATTAACGTGTCACTAGTTGGTCATATCACTAGTTCCTGAATAAATTATGAAACAGAAAAAAAACTTTAAAATTAAAATAATATAATACGATATCAGAAGGATATACAATTGCAGCTACAATTGCGTTTCTGTATTACAGCTAATTGTAATACACAAACTGGTGTAGTGACCAAAAGAATATAGATTTATCACACCCAGACACGGGACAAGCATCGTTGTCCATCACACAAAAAAATTATCCTGCACAGGAATTGAACTCATGACACCCTGTGTAAAAAAGGGGTACTAATAAATACGCCATAGAACCAATCTATAAAGTTTCACTTGATAAACTAAATTTCGCCATAATGTGGCTTGAGAAGCAACTTACTCCTCCTACTTACACCCAGAAGATTTAGGTGTGATGTTTGTGCGTCTGTCTGTATGTATGTATGTATAGATATTATTAATTACTAACAAGCCTCATTGGATGGAAGCGTTGGAAGCCTCGTTGAGATTAACTGACCGCTCACAAATTGATCTCATTCAAATGAGTTGGCTTGTTAGTAGGGTTACCATAAGATGCATCCAATGAAAGGAATTTTATTTCTTTATCATGTATCATCCCACTGCTGGGCAAAGGTCATCTGGAAATCTAGCCACTGCTCTCTATCTTTGGCTAGGACTTGCTAGTAAATCGGATTTCATAAGGAATATTTTGGGTATATTCTGATTCAGCGTGCAATGAACGAAAATTGTTTTGAACTTTACAAAAACTTTGAAAAAAGCATATTATAAAGTAGAAGACTACTTAAATGATAAAAATCCATGGACATGATGAGCTGCTCGCTTGGACATCAATGAATTATGTAACTTGTGAATTTTTATGTAATATGTGATTAATTTATTTACAACTTGACGTGCAAAAGTATTTCATGTAAATCTATTTGCAGAATAAATTATTTCATTTCATTTCATTTTCATTTCACATTTAACTGGCTAGAAGGAGTGTTGGATAGTGCTCTGTCTCTTCCATCAAGAATGGTGGGTTCGATTCCCACTCAGGACATATATTTGTGTGATGAAAATTGGCAAATATCGTAATGAATATTGAATCTGGCAACCTATAAGGTTGCCAAATGGATGAGTTTCTGATGAAACTTGCATAAAGCTACCATAACAAGTTTCAAAAGAGTGTACAATTCACATTGAAGTAGCATTTTATTGTACTTCATAATGCAATGGGTTTGCATCGTCTCGTTTGTCAGAAGAAATTCTCTACTATTCTCACTTTACGTATTTAATTGCCTTTCTTACCTAATAACTTTAAAGTTCACTGACAACCCTATCCCTGATTGGAGTCATTCATTCGTTCGTTCGACAAATTGCGTCCATTCATTCGTTCTCATCCTTAATTGGCCGGGCGGAGCGAGATTAATAATATAAATTTTATTGACTCGCGCGTTCGAATCGATTAAAACTGTATTGGTGCACAGTAATTACTAGACGTGTGTAATTAATAAATATAATAAGAGAGATGTTTCTGGTGTTTGTATATTTACGGCTCAGTGAGCTTTGTAAGTCAATTTTTGGTTCTATTTGATCGTTTGAACTAACATATAATTACTTACATACATACCATATGTATATTCAGCTCGTAATCCCAAAATAATAAAAAGGTGTCTATGGACGAGTGGTTAAGGTTGTTGCTTGCCATGCAAAAGGTCGCCAGTTCAAACCACGTGTCACGTATCACGATGTTTTCAAATTTGAAAAGCATCCGATCATTCGAAGCATTGACGGTGAAGGAATTCGTGAGGAAATGTGCACACTGAAGAAATTCTACGGTTGTGTAGTCGACCAACCCGCAATTCGTCAGCGTGGTGGACTAAGGCACGATCGCTCTAGTTTAGGGTAGGCTTGTGCCCTAGCAGTAGGGACATGTATGGGCTGATGATGATGATGATTATTGCGCAAAACATATTTGCTAGGTTTATTCAAAAATGAAGTTAAGTTAGAATTTAAAAACTGTACACAATACACCAACAGTCGCCTATTACAAAACATTTGACATGTATAATAGTTAATATTAATAGCTAAGAAGAATTTATTGAAATTGATTCAGTTATTTTACTATTACAAACCGAAAATCGGCTACATTTAAAGTAAGTAAAAAAATAGTGTATACCGAGTTTCTTCGGAGGACGAATCGGCACCTGTGGTTAAATCATACTATGGATGTATTGATCAATTATATATGTCAGTTGAATGCTTATAAGAATAAAGTATTTTGACTATCTTTTGATCGGCTTGGAACAATTTCTTTATTAAGTAATTCTGACGATCAGATTCAGGAAATCTAATCCTCCCTCAAAGTAGTCTATGGTAAGACAGAAGCAGAGCTAGCTTCTTCTAGCTTCAGTGATCTTCGAGCTCGTCGAAGTTGTTTTCTGGTAAATAATATAACTAGGATATATACCTATATTTTGTATATTAACCTTGAACAGGTTATTCTCAAGAACACCTATTCTGTTTGTCAAACGAAGGCAAGTACAGACCAACAAAAACACAAATACAGACTTTTTACCACCGAGCATGAAAAACATTTTTAAAATTCAATTTGCAATAATTTAATGGCGCCACCATTATAATAAAAATTATCCATATAATGTCGCAGTAGTTTCCTTATATGATTCCTATTAGGTCGGCAGTTAGAATAATTTAAAAACTAAATACTAAACAGTCGATACCTAGAAGCAATAAAAATATTTCCGACAAATCTCAATGAGGATTTCGTGATTACTTTACTAATATTTAAGGTATTAACGTATAAATGACTGTCAAAAAACTTAACTAGCCATTCTATTTTAGATCTTACACCTTTCAAGACAAATGCCATTTAAATGTAAATGGAAATAAGCCTATCTTTATAACAAACGAAAATAAACACTCGTGCGCATGTATAAAATAATTGAAACCCGTATCGACCAATCAGAACTCTCGTTACTTTGCTATTAAGTTGCGCATCTCACCTTTTCACGCATAAATGAGATACGTATACCCGTCTCTGTCTGTACTATGAACTTGGAATAGACTTGTGTACAGTTGTCTCTTTTCCACTGGTCTCGCTACTGTTTCTTTTGTTTGCAGTTCATTGAACCAAAAATTACATTTAAGCTTTGAATGCAGTAGTCATATTAATTTGATTTTATGTTGGCAATCCATTAATTTTGGTTATTAATTTTATGTTTCATGGGAAAGGTGTTTATTTGGAACAAAAAATTAAAGTGGCGGTCATCATTCAATCTCAGACCGATTATATCAGTTAGGTATATTATTTGTATTTATAAATGTTGTCTGTGATATGCATGCATATTCAGAGAGTTTCAATTTGGATAGCCCTGCACATTGGTGTATAAATTAGGATATTTTATTTTTTTATTTATTTTACTAATAATTTGATATTATTAATAGCACATAAAAATTACACGTGATATTATATCTACTAGCGTTTTTCTAGAATCTATTCACAGTTCAAGAAAATAATAAAGACATGGTACTGTCTCTAACGCGTTGATGTCTTTTTAATCAGTTTGATATTAGTACAATGTTATAGATTAAATTGGCTTATTTAGTAATGTAAATAAAATGATACAATAATTAACAAAGAAAAGTATTTATCATTAATTTTCACAAGGGTGGAATGGATTCAGGATTAATACATTTTTTTAGAAAGGATAATATTCATGTCTTCTCTAAAGAGTTGGTTCTTCAAAATGTTAACTGATAGAAATATATACACGACCTTACAGGATGTTGGACTTACACTTGGTACCTAGGACAATCTAGGAATTAGAAGGCACCTGCATTCTTAGGCTTAATGTCTTCCCTGTCTGAATGTTAATGATGATAGACTGATAAAGAAAACGTAGAAATTACGACAAAAAATAAGTATTAATACGCTGATGTCTTTATAATCGTTTGTAACAAGTTGCTATTATTGCGCCATTATGTGCTATTTGTATATCTTACAGTAATAGGAGCGTTTAACCTTGCTGTTTAAACATATTATACTTGACTATGAGCCTGGTAGACATCTGCTTACGTTTAACGTATTACATTGTTAATGCTTAATGTTTGTTAAGGTTGGCTACACTAGAATCTAGGCTATTTAAATAGAATAAATATTAACTAGCAACTCTTTACATCACGGTGAAAATATCTACTAACAGAATTACATAAAAAGGAAACACAGGAAGGGAACAACTGAAGAAGGTGTTTAGTGGTTTAAAACCGATATTGTTAATAAGTTTTCCCAGCAGTGAGATGACGCATATAATACAAAGATGGATGAATGAAATATTATGTGGTATAAACATTTTATTGATACAACAATTTATAAATTTATTTAAAAAAAATCTCTACATGTTAATTTAAAAAAAAATTCTAACATATTTATTTTGTCTCAATACATATATAAATATCTAGCATAGCGTTACACAATTACTTAGACTTATACATACAAAATTTGTGTACCTACATATGTAGAGAGTTAGCTATGAGCTCATAACTATATCGCATTCAGTATGCTCATTCTTTACCACAGTAATAATGATGGTAAGATAATCTATTTTGAAAACTAGTTTTTGCCTGGTTTGGTTAATGCGTAATAAAGTATTGATTAAATACTCTGTTGAACGTTTAATCTATCTCAGTAAATGTATTTGCAGTTGTTGGTTTTATAACAAGACATCAAGTCTTCGTAAAAAAATTGTCGAAAGATGGGTAGCAGATGCATTTCAGTCATAGCAACCTAAGTTTCTAATTGGTTAAGCTTTTGGATTAATATTAAGCACTAGATGACTCGTCGGTTATATCGGATTATCATCTAAAAGTGTGAAGCAATAAACAGTGCACCTGTGTTTGCGCACACACTTGAGCATTATAATAAATCCTGCGTAATTGGTTTGGCGGTCATAGAAATTAAATAAATCCTTACCATCCTTACTAATATTATAAATCGGAAAGTAACTCTGTCTGTCTGTCTGTCTGTCTGTCTGTTACGCTTTCACGCATAGAGTACTGGACCGATTTAAATGAAATTTGGTACAGATATAGTCCAGAGCCTAGGAAAGGTTATAGGCTACTTTTTAACCGACGTCTCTACGCGGATGAAGTCGCGGGCGGAAAGCTAGTAATAAATATCTGGGACATTTCCACACACGGTCATCTGACCCCAAACTAAGCAGAGCTTGTACTATGGGCGTCAGAGACTGATATACATACATATATATACACTCACAGGCACAATTAACCGCCCACCTTGTATTTGCTTAAATTTTCGGAAATGTCCAAACATAAACCACATTTTATGAATGATCCGTTATAAACTTAATTTAAGGCTAAAAATAAAACGAAGGTTTGATTTAAAAAAGTCGTTTAATAGGGCATTATTACAAAAATCGATATTTTCGAAGTATCGACGAAAAATGTAAATTTCGAATTTTGAGAAAAAAGAAGGTCAATGTAAAACAATATTAAAATTTAATAATGGGCGTTGCTCCTCCTACCCCTTATGACTTTTAGGAGCCGGTATGATAGTCCATTCATGACATCTTGGATATCTGATTGGGGAATAATGTGCCACTCCTCTACCGTAGCCGTTTTGAGCTCTCCAATAGACGTTGGGGCTGGTACTCTCGCTCAAATACGTCTTTTGAAGTTGTCCCATATGAGTTCAATTGGGTTGAGGTCGGGACTGCGTGCTGGCCATGGCAAAACTTGAATTTCGGTCTCATTAAGGTACTCAGTAACCAATTTTGCGGTATAGCAACGTGCATGTCATGCATTAATCTAAAGTTGTCACCAATAAATGGTGCGAATGGTATGACATGTCCTTGAAGAACTTCTTCCACGTATCTTTAAGCATTTACACTGCCTCTGTCAAACAGTACAAGGTCGGTACGAGCCTCGTAAGTGATGCCTCCCCAAACCATAATAGAGCCTTCTTTGTAATCCACTGTTTCCGATATAGCGCAAGGAGCAAACCTTTAATTTGGGCGTCTGTAGACAGGCTGGCATCCATCTGGACCTTTTAAGGCTATCTGCTCTTATCTGAGAACAGTATGACCTTCCATTCTTGTACAGTCCACTCAGCATATTCTCGCGCAAAAGCAAGTTTAGCTCTACGGTGTTGTGCAAGCAGTTCTGGGGCGCGAGCTGGACGAAACGCCCTCAGATATCCTTCTGCCAGTCTTCTTCTTATCGTACGTCCACTAACACTGAGGTTTCGTACTTCAAAAAGACGAATTTGGGCTTCAGTAGCGGTGGAAAAGCGATTTCTTAACACGTTGTCGACAACGAAGCGGTCTTCTCGAGCCGAAGTGCATCGCTGTCGACCTTGAACTGGCCTGAGGGTGTATGAACCTGTCTCCCGAAATCGTCTGATCGCATCCCGTATGGCAGTTCGTGGTACACCGAGTGCACGAGGGATGCGACGTTGGCTGTACTCAGCGTCAGTAAAGGCAACTGCCCTGGCTATACCAGTTGCATCGGGTGGCATTTTTTGCAGTCACAAACAACAAGCTAACACTACAAACCCAAATTAAACAATAAAAACACACTACGGCAGAAAAGAACAGGAAATGAACACACAGTAACACAACTGCAATAATGTCAAACAAAGACTATGTTCCAAAAACCCGTCATTGTCACAAATTAACGAAACCAAATGAGGGTATAGGTGTTTAATTTATTGCAAGACTACCCACTTAACAAAAAACAAAACACTTGATAAGCCATAGTAAACCAAAACTATCAGGGAGGCGAATTTTAAAGGTGGGCGGTTAATTGTGCCTGTGAGTGTATTTGAAATACATACTTAAATACATAATCACACTCAGACACGGAACAAACACCGATGTTCATCATACAAATATTTGTCCCGAGTGGGAATCGAACCCACGACACACTCTTGGAACCGCCAGCCAGGGTCACTAACCACTGATCCACCGAGCCAGTCATTTGTCAAATTGGTTTGACAAATGTTGTTATCTCTTGGATCATGGAAAATTTAACCTTTCAGACCCTATAGTCTACTGAGGCATAGCGACTGTGCCGTTATGATCTTATGATGGGTTGAGACCTATTCATCATCATCATCATCAGCCCATACACGTCCCACTACTGGGGCACGGTCCTACTCTAAACTAGGGCGAAAAGACCTAAGTCGACCACGCTGGCCAAGTGCAGGTTGGTTGACTACACAACCATAGATTGATTTCGTAGGCGTGCAGATTTCCTCACGATGTTTTCATTCACCGTTAAAGCGTCGAATACTTAATCGTACATATGAATTTCAAATTTGAAAACACATTGGTACGAGGCGGGGTTGGATCTGTAGCGATACCATGAGTTTAAAAGTTACGGACTCGATATCGCCTACGTAAATATGTCTATGAAAAACTTGTACAGCGCCCCTGGTGGTTACGGTAAGAACTAAAATCAGTCGTATGAAAAAACCAACTCGATAGGTTTTTAACGTAGGTAAGTTTTCGATAGCCAACTCATGGTAACGCTACTGGCGACCTCTCGCATGGCAAGCAACGACCTTTAACCACTCAGCCAACGACGCTTGTTTGAGGCATTTTGAAAACTCAATACCTGTTAATTTAATATTTTAAGAATCATAATTTAAAGATAATTATGTCATTGTAGGTACTGAATACATATTTTTCTTTCTTTCTTTTCTTTGGCACTCTGCATGGAGGCACAGTTTCAAACTACCAAAATATATCTTCGAAAGCAAAATCACTTTCCAATTGAGTACCATCCACAAAAATAATAGAATAGTATTATCACATAATCGATACCATTTACACTCGACACCCCTACCTAAAAAGTGTAATATTAACGCAGAAATAACAAACTGCGTTCAGCATAGAATTAGTTTATTTGATAACCGACAATTAAAATGGTCGAGTGTAAAGGATGCTAAATGCTGCGCGGGAGTGCACGATTATTTAAAGGAGTATAAATTATTGCGGGGAAATGAGAGACACGCCTCTCGAACAACCGCCCCGGGCAATAGGGAGGGGAAAGGAGGGAGTTTATCGATGTATCGATATCGATAGATAGTATTTTTTTATTAGAAGTGAAGCTGAGGGTGTAGGCTTTTATTTATAAGATACTAGTGACCTGCCCTCGCTTCGATTCAGGTATATTATACAGAAAAACCTATAACCTATCCCTCTGTCTATTGAAAAAAACTCCATCAAAATCCGTTGCGTAGTTTTAAAGATTTAAGCATACACAGGGACAGACAGAAGCGGAAGGCGACTTTGTGTTATACTATGTAATGAAAGTAGCAAAAATAACACGAAGCGTAATACTTAAATTTACTTAGAGTACTGCTTAGTAAAGATTTAGTTAAGTAGTTTTCGATACTTCGAAAAATAAATTATCACGTAATATAACATGCTTTGTTCCCATTCCGATGTTGGGAACAATGTGGTTAGACCGAATTGGTAATCGAACCCGCGTCTCTTGGCGTAAGAGACGGGGGCGCTATCCAATGCGCCATCGAGCCGGTCCTATGATTACATAAATCAGTATAAAATACGCAAAAATAAAGTACATTAATTATACTGCCTGCAATATACTAGAACATATAATTATATAATTGTACACAAGATATTAAGTCTATTAGTATTGCTAGAAAAAGTGTTAATATTTTCTAAGTTCGTAATCCTAAAGTATTTGACGTTTTGATATAGCATTCAAATTGATCCAATAATAATGATTCTATACAAATTCCATGATAAATCTCCTTAAACAAAAACTCAGTTATCGATATACACTCGCACATCACTAAGCCTTTCAGTAACAAGGCAGCATCGTCCGATGCTTTCGAGTGATTAACCATTATTATATAAAGTAAATTCAATAATAGCCCCGGTAACGTAATGTTTACAGATACGGGAATCCCTCCTTCCAATTACGACCCTATCCCACAAGAAATAAGCTCCACAATCGACTGGGCAGTTCGCTGGAGAAATTTGGCCGAGTTGACTGTGCCAAATTGCATTTACATTCAAATGTACACCTTTTGCTAATAAAGTCAGGGTTCAATCTGCTTTTTTGGTACGGAAATTTTAGTTGGCGCAAAAATGGTGGGTAATTTTCCCCGGTGTTAGTAGTATTTGCAAATTACCCGCATGAAGGGTAATTGTCCAAGATTTCAGGGTGTATAATGTGTTCGTTGTATGGATAATGACCGTACGGTTGTCTGTAATGGAGATTTTTATCGATACTGACCGGTAGACGTCACTCGGCGATATGCGTGCGCCCAAAATATGAGTGAGGTCTGTTTGCGCGTCAAAAATGTTTGCGAAAATAATTTGATAGTGAAAATATGGCCGGGTTTATTTAAAGGGTTTTATCTTTCGTTGTTAATTTTGTTTTTGATTGTACAGTTGAAAATTTAATGGACCAATTTGGGTATTTAACAGGAGTATGGTTGGAAAGGATAAATGGTGTCTGGGTGGTTCGTCTTTTACCATAGGAACACGGCCTAAATAATTACCTCGGAAATGTTAAGATGTTTCTATGATTGACTTCTTGCTTCCGTGTTTAGATGACTCTACCACAAAAAGAAAAAATAATTATCACAATATTTTGACTTCTTTTTTAATAGTTTGTGTGTACAATAAAAAAATGCGTTGATTTTTTTATTTGTACGCCACTCAAAACAATTTAACGCTAAATATCTCTATTCTATTAAATCAATAAACACTATCCGACACCAAATAAGCTTCACATAGCCTTGAAGCTTTAAGAAAAAAAAATAACCAAATCAAAATCCAAGAAGACCCCAATAAATCGACAAAATCAAATTACAAATTTAATTAAACACGTGGCTTTTCACAAATTAAGTATCCCGTCAGTTAATCAATACAACGTGTTGATGGCTCAAGTTAATTTATTTACTTTCAAATGTTTCTAATGCGGTGATTATAATAAGCGAATAATATTAAGCTTGGTTGTACAAACATGAGTGTGTCAGAATTCTAACAAGCCATTTAATCGTGTGTCAATTTATTTAATCGATTAATAAGCACCTAATTTGAGTAAATTGATCAGGATTAAATTTATGGATTTGTAGTTGGTCAATAAATAATACCATTTCTATTCAAAGGAAATTTAAAAGATCGATTACGCTTAACCTCTTATGGCTATAGGCGAAAATCTGCGGTTTGTCCCTGGTACACTTATCGCAGAGCTATTGCCATTTTGTAGGCAGCGACACGCATGAATGTCGTCGTGTGGGCATTGTTGTTAGATTTAGTTTTAACTTCTGTTAGCTGTTTTGTTAGTTCCTGTTTTTTTAAGCTATTGCATAGCTTTTATCGCGGGCTTTGAGCGCGGCGACCGAACCAACAAATTCAGTAACGAAAAAACCTCACAATCGTCTAACGTCGTTTCAGTTCGGTAGACTTCGGCACGGTGTTTGTGTGCGTGCGGTTAGACGTATTGTACGACTCTACGAAACTCGCACGAATCGAGACGAGCTGCTCCGAAATCGGACGATGCTATGCAATAGCTGTACCGCGGCAGTCCCCGAGTGCCACACGTCTTTTTTTACTTTTAATTTTAAATTCCGATATTGTATGTACTTATGTGTGTCTTGGTACTTATAAACATATTATCTATGTATCTATTTCTAATAGCAAAACATGTTACATCAATGAATTTTTGGAGTCGTTATAAGTACGTATACTATACATAATTGGTATTGGTATTCGTTTTTGGTGTAAAGAAGGGATAAATCATAAAAATAGATAAATTAAATTTTTTTGAAATAAGTTTCATATTATAGTGTTCCTACGTTTGTGGATTCGATCCCTAAAAGAGACAAATATTTGAATAGTAATATTATTGTTTATTCGAGCCTGGGTGTCATAGATAAACAAAACCGGATGTACCCCGAAATTCCCGGTCAAATTATAACCAGCCTTTTTACCTTAGTCAGTCATGGCTATGAGCGTGTTAAAACTTGATCTAAGTAGCGACAACACTAAGTCGATTAATCGACTCGTAAAAACAAACTAAACTCAAACATCACCGTATCATACCAATTTGACCTTAAGGCATTACTTAAAATATTAATAACAACTAATTATACGTTTAAAAGAAATATTTTATCCATAATGATATGATATAAATCTTGTCCAACTAGTGATGGGCGCGAGTCGGTGATGAGTTGGGATGCTTATCGATTAAATATCGAGTCAATAAAATAATTCAACAAATCGACTGATTTATAGCAAAAGTTATAATAATAGACAAATACTCGTTTTACCTCTTCTTGGCGCTGGGGAGAATTATATGCATTAGATAATATATTTTATGGCATAGAGGGCATTCAACTTAGTTTTGGGGCATTATTATACATTTCTAATATAATATCAGACATGAGGTAAGTTATAAATAAACTTTTCTATACATTATTATGATGAAATAGGTAATAAATAGTGCTATGATATCCTAAATTGTACTCATTTTTATTGTAACGTCAACTCCGATATAATCTACATCAATTTAATAAATTATGGATAAATCAAGAAATAACATTCAAATTGAAAAACACCCGTAAATCTACAATACTTACAAAGCTTACAAACAAGTTCCACCAAACTCCACGAACAAAACATCGAACAACCCAACGGCACATTTGCATTAATGAATCCCGTACGCCATACGTCTAATAAAAATGGCCGTCATCCGTCGACACTCTCATATTCAATAAACAATACCTCACCCGCCCACAACTTCGGCAAATAAAGTGCAAACCGACTCGGGCTCAAAACAAATAGTTCCGAGAATCGGAACTTTCATAACTCTGCCAAATTGACACCTTGTTTGAATCGATGCAATTCTTGACAATTTGCGAGGCCTGTAAGTGGACTATTACGAATGGGCAACACTAACTTTGACGCTCGCACACGCGACTTTCAACTTTAAGGTGTTTGAGTTAGTTAAGTTGTGAAGGAAGCTTTTAACGTGGCAACGGGAAGGCAGGGTGGAATATCGTTGTTCAAGCACATCTCATCGATGGTGATTTTGTACGTTTTTTCCCAGCACGAATATCAATGGGAATTTGTACGAGCCCAATTATGGACGCTTGTAGGGTTGCCGCGTCGCAAAACTTAATAGCCGGACAGACAGACAGACATGCTGCAACCTAGTTTGACCGGACATTTAGGTAAAGAGACTGGACACCTAAAAGTACTGAAGATTGGTGTCCTAGTAATAGGTGAACAAAGAAAACTTGCTAGTCTAATCAAGCTTCTCGCAAAATAAAACAAACCTAGCGAAATCCGGACAATCCGGACACTGTTTATTCCAACCGGACATCAAACCAAAATGTGTCCGGATCAACCCGGACGCTTGACAACCCTAGAGCCCTTCAACCCGCGTTGTCGAGGTTTGCTTTATGAATTTCACTTTTATTTATAAGATTTTAGTGGATCGTGTTATTAACACTTATTTTGTGGGATGATTTGGTGTTCATTTATAAATGTGTTCTTTATTACTCGCATCTACTTATTTGAGGCTCGTTGAAATATTTTGAAAGGTGTTGTGTGAAGATTTTGTGATAGCCTGAGGGTGATTGGTGGAGGAAGAGTTATTAAAGGTTAGCCACTTAGTGATTTCAAGAGGTACAATGTGCATTTGGTAGTGTGTTTGTCGGATGTACAAGGGGATATAGGTTCGATTCCCACTTTAAGATAATTAGTGCCAGACTGGTTCAGGTATGTGTCTATTATATTTAGTTTCAATGTTGTATTGACTAGGTAGAAAATGGAAAAAGAAAAACAATTTCTGCCTATATAAGACGTTTAACGTCTACGTCGACATCTTCCTCTGTCATTTTTATACTCGTATTAAAAAGGATGTTGGGGATAGCGGGAGTGTTTTTGTATAGTGGGATTTTGCCCAACAGTGGGACATTTAAGACCAGGTAAATAATGAAGTATATGAATTTACTGTCACTAGAAACGATTTAACAAATGGCCTAGGATAACTATAAGGTTTATACTTTTTAATGTACCTAAGGGCCGATTTTCCAATGTCTAGATAAAACTAATGGGTGAGATAAATTATAAGAAGACCAAATTATGGGCGTTTTGTTTCTAAGAGTGAGTGTCAGTAGTGACGTGTCCTTATTTTTGCCGGCTTATAGTTAATTTCTCCGTTAAGTTTTATCTAGCCATTGAAAAATTGGCCCTTAGTTAGATATTTATTATTGCAACAGATAGTGCTTATGCGCAGTGGTTAGTCCGCATGGAGCGCGATTCGATTCCAGACGGAGACGGCCGTTAGCTCCGCGAGCTAGGCTTCGGACGAGTTGTTACGGTTAGCAAAAAAAATTTTGTTTTCCTTACTGACATACGACGATGGCTTGGAGTAGGCTTGCGGGGAGCGGATGACTCTTACCACCCCTATAAGGCCTATAAACCTAGTTTTCGGGTCACAGTGACCGCGCGCTTACCAACGGTTCTGAAGGTCCAGAGGGCCTACCATGAGTTGGCTATCGAAAACTTACGTACGTTAAAAACCTATCGAGTTGTTTTTTTCAAACGGCCGATTTTAGTTCTTCGCGTAACCACCAGCGGCGCTGTACAAGATTTTCATAGACATATTTACGTAGGCGATATCGAGTGCGTAAGTTTTAAACTCATGGTAGCCCTACAGTATGCTTAGTGATATAGGGATTTTTAAGTAACGCTGAACAGTCGGCGTCGATGTCCGATACAAAAATCTATCAGCGCCGAAGACCAGAGTATCGTCAGCGCGACTCTTAAACCTAAGACAATAGATTGCAATTGAATTGAGTATTGATGAAAAAATTTACAAAAAAATTAAGGGAGAGAGTAAGAATAAACAACACACATAGTCCAGTCAAATTAGGTAAAAATCTCGGAATTCGAGATACCCAGCTGTAAGTCTCTAAATACTTGTATATTGACACCCTAAAGGTGGTCTCAAAACCTACATATGGTAGGGTGTACGCAACTATTAAATTTTCAAGGTCAAATGTCACAAATAGCAGTTTTAAGCACTTTTGAGCGAAACGGGAAGTTTTATCATAAAACTGTGTAGGAGGAAATTAGTGTAGGTTGTGTAGGTTTTGAGACCACCTTTAGGGTGTCAATATCCAAGTATTTACAGACTTATAGCTGGGTATCTCGAATTCCGAGATTCTTACCTAATTTAAGCTTAAATGACTGGACTAACAAGACATACCTAATTACCGCTAGTTTTAGCACAAGAATCCTACTAGCCTCCAAGTAAAAGCCTACTAACCATCTTTGCCATCCATACATGGGCGTGTCGGATGTAACTCACGCATGCCGACATTAGCAAATATTTAAACTCAACGCCGCAGTCTCCTCCCGGCCAAATTACCCCCGCTTCCCCAGCGCCATCTTTTTTAGGGTTCTGTATTCGATTGGTGAAAACGGGACCCTCTTACTAAGATTATTCTGTCTGTCCGTCTTTCTTGCAGAATCCTTACTAATAATTATAAATGCGAAAGTAACTCTGTCTGTTACGCAATCACGCATAGAGTACTGAACCGATTTAAATGAAATGAATGGTGGGCGGAAAGCTATGCCTGTATACGTAGGTAACAAATAATGTAAGTGTACATTACAAGTTACAGCAATTACAAAAAAAAAGACTTGTGGCACTCGGGGACTGCCGCGGTATAGCTATTGCATAGCATCGTCCGATTTCGGAGCAGCTCGTCTCGATTCGTGCGAGTTTCGTAGAGTCGTACAATACGTCTAACCGCACGCACACAAACACCGTGCCGAAGTCTACCGAACTGAAACGACGTTAGACGATTGTGAGGTTTTTTTCGTTACGGAATTTCTTGGTTCGGTCGCCGCGATCAAAGCCCGCGATAAAAGCTATGCGATAGCTTAAAAGTGTATGAAAAGTAAAATTGTCAGTTTTTTTGGGAAGGAACCCTTTTGTACGCATTTCTAACTCGCACTTGGCCGGTTTTTTTCGTGAATTGCAAAAACCGTGTAAAAAACTCGACCATTAATTTACTGGCTGTACTGCAATTACGTATATTCAAAAGTCGTCTTGAGTGATTTTTTAAAGTATAGATTTTTCGGTTGTTTCGTTTTTTTGGTTTAATATTTTCCGGCCCTATACTCATTTACTTACTACAAAGTAGAGCTGTTTCCAATTTTAATTTTTTAAATGCCATCGTCGTTCAGTATACAACGATATATTATATTTGATTTCGCAACTACATATTACAAACTATTTAAATCGTCCCGTAACATTGTCTAACTTAAAATACCAAGTAAGGCGTCCGACCGATTTCAGCCATGGCGGCCGATCTCAATTGAGATCAGCCAAGTGCGCAGGACATTTTATAGTGCACAAGTGTGCGCGCAAACACAAGTGCACTCTCTATTCCCTTACTCTCATAATTTGGTGAGACGGCAATCCGACATGACCGATGAGAGATCGGGCGCAGGACCACCAGCTTAACGTGCTTTCCGAGGCACCGGCGTTCAACCGCCAACTTCCTAACTCCGGGCTGAGTAATTTCATTACAGAAAAACTCACACAATTTTTTCCCGACCCCGGATTCGAACCGGGGACCTCTCGGTCCTAACGCAGCGCTTGCTACCAATGGACCAACGAGGCAGTTAAAATACCAATACACTCATAACCGTGTATTATACATTTTTGAATCAGCATGTCTGTCAAAAACATTTATTAGGAACCCAAGTATTTCTATAATCATTATCACATAGTACTATAAAACAATTTGTCCTATATCCCTATAGATAAATCTTTAAAAAAACGCAACGGATTTTGATGCGGATAATTGCGGTTTTTTTCATAGATATACGGGTTCAAGACGAAGGTTTTTACGTAAAATCACAGTCGCAAGTAAAATATAAAATCTTCTTATCCATTGGTTTAATATTAATTGCTCTTAAAAACAGTAATAAAAAAGACGAGTGGCACTCGGGGACTGCCGCGGTATAGCTATTGCATAGCATCGTCCGATTTCGGAGCAGCTCGTTTCTATTCGTGCGAGTTTCGTAAAGTCGTACAATACGTCTAACCGCACGCACACAAACACCGTGCCGAAGTCTACCGAACTGAAACGACGTAAGACGATTGTGAGGTTTTTTTCGTTACGGAATTTCTTGGTTCGGTCGCCGCGCTCAAAGCCCGCGATGAAAGCTATGCAATAGCTTAAAATTTAAGGAGACTTCCTAAATGATTTGCGAACACTTATCTCATCAATAACAATTAATTGTTCTAAAAATCAATAAAAACACTATAAATTTAACATTCATTGTTCTAAAAATCAATAATAAGTATACCTACTTCCATAATTAAGTACAGAATGTTTTCTCTTTAACGACTGCTCTATACTAACATTACCTCCATACTTAGTTCGGCAACAAATCACGCTTTTTCGAAGAAGGTCCAATTATCTCCTGATATTGGTCCAAATAATAGCCTTTACGGCCAAATTTGAGGGCCATAAAATAATGATCGTCGATCCGCCCGGAGCTTTTTGAGTTTTTGTGGCGTCCAAATTCTGATTTGATTAGATATTTTACATGTTTAATAGTTTAGGTAATGACTTTGTGGAATTTTGTGGTTAGATCTTGATTAGATGCTTGTTATTAGGTATTATTTAACTGCCTCGTTGGTCCATTGGTAGCAAGCGCTGCGTTAGGACCGAGCCCCGGTTCGAGTCCGGGGTCGGGCAAAATTTGTGTGAGTTTTTCTGTAATGAAATTACTCAGCCCGGAGTTAGGAAGTTGGCGGTTGAACGCCCGTGCCTCGGAAAGCACGTTAAGCTGGTCCTGCGCCCGATCTCTCATCGGTAATGTCGGATTGCCGTCTCACCGAATTATGATAGTAAGGGAATAGAGAGTGCACTTGTGTTGGCGCGCACACTTGTGCACTATAATATGTCCTGCGCACTTAGGTCTGATCGCCTGAGTTTAGGGTAGGCCCGTGCCCCAGCAGTGGGGATATGGGCTGATGATGGATGGCTCTCACCCCTAACCAGCACTGCCAACAACTGACTGGCGTATTGGGATACGCCAGTGCCAAATCCCTGGCCGGTTTCCACAACAATTACCTGTGTTGTGTAGACAGTCTGTGTGTTTGTGTGAGCAAATTGGCTGCCTCGCTCGCTAACAGGCGTGGCCGGATAGGGCTGCGTTAAAGGAACGCTTTCTACAAAAAAAAAAATTGACTGGCTCGCTGGAGCAGTGGTTAGTGACCCTGGCTGGCGGTTCCAAATGTTGTTGGGTTCAATTCTCACTCAGGACAAATATTTGTGTGATAAACATCGGTGTTTGTTCCGTGTCTGGGTGTGAATAAGTGTTTATAAATATCTATGTATGTATATCAGTCTCTGATAGTACAAGCTCTGCATAGTTCGGGGTCAGATGTTCGTGTGTGGAGATAAGTATTTATTTATTCAATTGGTGAGTTGTGGATGCTTTGGCTCCCTCGGTAAAGCGTTTGTGAGTAACCCTGTCTTTCTCGCAAGATTTTTGGGTTCGTGTCTGGGTGTGTTATTTATATATCTAATGTGTTTTACCTACTCTTTTGTTACTTTTTTATATAACACAACTTTAGATACATTAATCTCATTCCATGCTAAGTTGTTTAAGCACTTGTGTTACGAATATCAGAAACAATAATGGTGTACACAAATATCCTTCAATATATTTAATAACACACCCAGCCACGGAAGAAACACCGATGTTCGTCATACAAACATTTGTCCCGGGTGGGAATCAAACTCGCAACACTAAGCGCATGAGACAGGGTCACTACTGAATCCCATCAAGCCACTCCATGAACATAATAAAATAAAATACTTTAGATTATTTTATTACGCGCCGAACAACCAAACAGTGGCAACCATACCACAAGAGGCCCATCAATATAACAATTTAACAGGAACGCTTGGGCGGCAATAAATTAAATAAGTTAACAGTCCAACAAATTTCTTCAAAACTGGTATAGCTGCCTACAAGACCGCCCTCCTAAATCCTCACTAACAAATACAGGAGGGAAATTATCTCGGACAACCATCGTTAGTGTATTGACAGGTGTCTGAGGGACTGTAGTGTCTGACAGATTATTTATAGTACCATTTACATGCTACCTACTTTAAATAATGCAGTATTAAATAAGGTGTCAACCGATTTCGGCCATAGCGGCCGATCTTAATTGAGATCAGTAGCGCTACCATGAGTTTAAAAGTTACGGACTCGATATCGCCTAAGTAAATATGTCTATGAAAAACTTGTACAGCGCCCCCGGTGGTCACGCTAAGAACTAAAATCGTTTGAATGAAAAAAACAACTCGATAGGTAAGTAAGCACGTAAGCTTTCGATAGCCAACTGCGCTTACTATAGTGCACAAGTGTTGGCGCAAACATAAGTGCACTCTTTCCTTCATTGTCATAGTTTCTTGTTAATTAGGTATTGTAAGTGGTTATTTTATACTAATATTATCATCATCATCAGCCCAGACCTGTCCACTGCTGGACATAGGCCTCTCCAAATGCACGCCACTTCTCTCTATCCTCTAACTAATACTATACTAATATTATAAAGATGTTTTTAATATTATAAAGATGAAGAGTTTGTTTGTTTGTTTGAACGCGCTAATCTCAGTAACTACTAGTTCGAATTGTAAAATTATTATTGAGTTGGTTAGACTGTTTATCAAGGAAGGCTATATAACATGACATGTTACCAATAGGGGCAAAGAAACAATGGAAAATATGTAAAAAACAAGGGACAAAGCGGTTGAAGTCGCTAGCACAGCTAGTAATCAAGAAATGGTTACAAACATAATAATATGCCTGTTAGTGGTAGCTAGGCAACGCTTTGTTATTATTAAACACTAGCTGTGCCAGCGACTTCGTTCGCGTTTTCCCCGTTTTTTACACATTTTCCATTGTATCTTTGCTCCTATTGGTCGCAGCGTGATGTTATATAGCCTAAAGCCTTCCTCGATAAATGGTCTATACAACGCAAAAAGATTTTTTCAAATCGAATCAGTAGTTCCTGAGATTAGCGCGTTCAAACAAACAAACAAAAAAACAAACAAACTCTTCAGCTTTATAATATCAGTATAGATTTTTCATCGGGTTTGGCAGGACTTCAATGCCTCCGTCTATTGAAAATACGTTGCGTAGTTTTGAAGACTAGGGCATAAATTAGGGATATAGGGACAGAGTAAGCGACTTTGTTTTATACTATGTAGTGATAGTATGAATTATAATATATTAAAAAGACGGAGATACAATATATATTGTTTTTTTTATTGTTCAAAACATAAAATCAGGTCATGAATGCGAATTTTTTTTTCAAATTTTTAATGTACATAAATACAGTCAAATATGTGTAAAATGTTATATTCTTAACCTTCCACTTTTAACCAAAACAACACATCGTCCATGATTTAAAAGTCATTTTAAAACTCTTCAAAACAACCTACTGGTTCTTACTGCTGGTGAATGGGGCAGTAACTCAAATGTTTTGAGTGCGACGGACAAACAGACAGACAGGAAGTCGGGCCCTTGAAGCTCCTTCGGGAGCATCCACAAATTATGTTTGAGGAAATAGGCTGTTTTCTTTGGTTTTGTGTAATGCCGCTTCCAAATGAGTCGGAGTTAAGAGGAGCATTAAGGAGTTTCTATTGTTGTTTATGGGTGACGGTGTTTAAAGGGTTAGATGTAGTTCCACTACATCTAACCCTTTAAAGGTTGTGTTATTAAGGCTTATTTCTTGTTTTAAATAGATTGTAATAAGAATGAGTAGATGAGAATTTCTATAGGTACGAGTATATAGAATATTAGTGCCATATTGTTCATGATTCTTAAATTTGGTGGAAATTTTAATCGATGAATAAAAACAGAAAAATACTTCTTATTTATAAAAGACTAGCTGTGCCTGCGACTTTCTCCGCGTTTTCTTTTTACACATCTTCCATTGTTTCTTTGCTCCTATTCGTCCCAGTGTGATGTTATGTAGCCATCTCGATAAATGGTCTATTCAACACAATTTTTTTTTATGCTAACCAGTACTTTCTGAGATTAGCGCTTTCAAACAAACTAAACTCTTGAGCTTTATAATATTAGTATAGATTTAGAGGATTTTATGACTACCTACCTATTTAATTAATACGAAAATCTTCAAACAATTATTGATAATAATCAAAACCATAAGTAAAACCATGTTCAATCCACGCGAAAGATAGACAGAATTACATACCACCAATCCACTATAAGTAGGCACAGGCCCGATACGCAATAAAATAGTCTTAACAGCGTTCGAGTAATAAAATAAATACTTCCCAAGTGAAAGGTATTCAGTTTGCAGATCAATTTACAAATAGGCTTTCATCGTGGGCCTGTAATTGAAACGGACGCGGGCGTTCAACAAAATGGCGGAGGCCGATAACTAATTAAAAGCAATAAATAATTGCGAAACACCCCCATTTGTGGTGGGCGCCTGTTTGGTGCGGATTCAATGGGCTGTTTGTGGGGGAAAATATTGGGTGTTAATTATAGGATAAACATCAAGATATATGTTTTTGTTTATATTCCTGCTTGCTGCTTAACTATGTGGCCTGACAACACAGTATTTCTTGTGTGCAATTTAAAATATTCTTATGTCCGATATAAAATTCAATGTCCATTTAACAATAAAATTATTTTTTTTAATTTTTAATTTTAACAATATACATTTAACTTAGAAATAATAAAGTGCGTGAAACCATAGAATTTTTCTATTCGAAATGCTAACAAAATACATTTTAAATTCTTTAATTAACAATTAATTTCCATTAATTGACAGCTTGATTACAAGTTTACCATATTAATGTAATTCCGTGAGTTCAAACGCTGTTATAAACAAATTATTATCAATAAATCGAGCGGGTCCTTATTTATTAAGTTATGGCGTGACTAAGACTCATCGAATACTCCGAAGGGTACAAGATTCGTTAACACTTTAAAAACGAAGATGACTCTAAATCATTAGCTACAAATTATAAAGTCATTGTGTAGTATAAACCATAGTTATGTGGATGTAGAGTATGCGGAGGAGTGTTTATTTTGTTTCATTTATTTATTAGCATTCGTAGATAGTTGGAAATAGGATGTTAGACTAGGATCTAAGTATAGTTGGATCACAATAATCCAATGTACGCATTGTACAGTTTATTGCTTAGGGTCTTTGAAATCAGATTTTTAATTATCAGTTAACTTATTTGTATTATTTATAAATGAAAGAAAGTTTCTTTGTTGAAATTGTAAGTGTTTTAACAACTATAAAACCATAGGAAGTTTACACATTTTCCTTAAAAATCTAATTGCTGCCTTATAAAATATTGACCACTATATAAAAAATCCTCATAATACATTCATATACCAATAAAATTAGTATCATTTTTAGTATTTACCTACATCAAAGAAGACGGCATTTAAGTAAATAGCAGGTTTATAAATACAGAATTCGTTACCATTTGCAAAGTACCGAAACAGGACTGCTACCCGTATACCCCATATCAGAGTATTAATAAATTAAGGCGAGCAATGCCCAGGGCAGCCTAATTAACAGCTGAGAGCTAGACTAATTGAAATTAGCTATCTAGAAAGGGCTTGCGTTGGCTTGTTTTGAACAAACAATGTGCTAGTGGTTAGGGTTCGTTACAAAACTTACTACAATTCACGAATGTTTATTTGACCGTTTAACTTCATTAGAAATTATTTAAGAAAATAATTAAATATTACACAACATCACATGTATTGATTATTATGAGACCGTGCTCTATTGCTTAATCATTTTCTAATACTATTATTATATTAATTACAAAGTATGTATAATTAAGTAGGCAGATAGCGTACATTAAACCGGAGGTCTTGCGCTTGATCTCTAGTCTGTTATGTAGGATTGCCGTCTCACTGAATTTTGAGATTGATGATGGAATAGAAAATGCACTTTTGTTTGCGTACACATTTGTGTACTATAATTGTTACTAACTATTACTTACTAACTATCTATGGACATACTATGGTCTGAAAATAAATGATTTTTATTTTTATTTTTTTTTATTTTATAATTTGTACTACATAGTTGGCTCTCCTCCATTTAGACTGACTGCCACGGATAAATGTGAAAGAATCGGTCAACCATCTTATTTTTTTTTAAATCTGCATCCAATTCGCACTTGGCCGGGTTATGTTATAATCAGCAATTTACTCCTTAATTGATTTCTCTTTGGAGCAACGAAACGAAAAGGCATGTTCGCGTCGCGACAGCTAAAGGATTATGCTTTAATGGATCCTTGTTATGGGACATTTACAACTAAGTATATATCTATACTAATATTATAAAGCTGAAGAGTTTGTTTGTTTGTTTGAACGCGCTAATCTCAGGAACTACTGGTAAGATTTGAAAAAATCTTTTTGCGTTGTATAGACCATTTATCGAGGAAGGCTTTAGGCTATACACCGTGAAATTTTAGTGGTGGTTTTCCCGCAGTAAAATGATTCTATCTTAGCAGTACAATAGATCTGTGCAGTTCTTTTTTGTTAAAATCAATAAATGCCGATTTTACGAAAGGTTTAACCGAAACTCGAAAATACGTTCGAACCGTTTTATGACTTAGGGTGTCGAGCTTCTTCAGCTTTAAGCATCGATTTCATGCGGCAAGCAGTACCTGATTACGTCACATCTTATAAAAGAACGATAGCTCCTCTCGTTTTCGAGTTGGAAACTTACAATCTTGAAAATTTGAAAAAAAAAATTTTTTTTTTTCGAGGAATTATTTGCATGATTCGATAGTATTACTAAAGGCAAATCGTTCTGCCACGGGAAAACAACCACTAAAATTTCACGGTGTATAACATCACGCTGCGACCAATAGGAGCAAAGATACAATGGAAAATGTGTAAAAAACGGGGGAAACGCAAACGAAGTTGCTGGCACAGCTAATGTTTTATAATATGAATAACATTAAGCACAAAAAATTGTACCTAGTTGCACATAGCTTTGTCTATTATTTGCACGAAAACTAACATTGGAAATAGGCAGGCAGGTATATGATAAACAGCTGTTATTACTACACTCCTTTTTAAGATTTACATAGATGATGGAGGGGTTACATCAGTCTGTATGATTCCACAACCATAGCTAAGAACTAAGTGTACCAGAAACACGAAGTTAGTTTATACCCATTCTTAAATTTACTGAAATATTTCTTAAGATACAAATTTACTTAAATTTGACTTAAACCTCTCTACCAACGAGGCTGTCAGAGTCGTACTATAATTATTATGCATAATTTTATAATGATACAAAATTATTTTCTTTAACCACAATCGCATACATTGTAACGATTAAAATTCCACTTGCGAAAATAAATCCAATTCAGATATTGTCTTGAGCTGTCTCGCCCGGGAATCGAATTGACGGCCCGGAAAATTAATTACATTTCGATTGGCCACTGAACTTATCACGGTTACGATTTGCGGTCTTAAATTAGCCATTTTGAAATAAAAAGGCCATGTCTTAGCGGTTTGGTAGAAAGCTGTTCAAGGATTTTGAGTAAGTACCATATGACCTGCAGAAATATTATGACATTTTACAAGGAGTTTAAAGTGCTAGCTGAGTTCAGGGAAGAATTAATTTAAAACTTATTTTACGGATACTCGCGTGTATTGTTATTCTAAACAAATTATTTAGAGTAAATATTAGTCTTTATGGGTCTATACGCGTTATTAGGAGTAGCAAATTACATAGCTACTTACTGCCCGACGTTTGAGTTCGCTCGCGACCACGATTGGTGTAACCCAGTCGAAACGTCGGGCAGTAAGTAGCTATGTAATTTGCTACTCCTAATAACGCGTATAGACCCATAAAGACTAATATTTAGTGTAATGGAACGCGAAAGTCTAAAATCTTAAATTTTTTTAGAGACCTGACGTTTCGAGCTCTTTACAGCGCTCGTGGTTACGGGCAAGATTTACGTGTACCTAAAGTTTGTTTTATTTCATGTGTATCATGTGCGCAAATAATATACTATACATAGAATGAAATGGCTACATTGCAAAGAGTAGAGCTCTTAAATTCGATTATATACCTATAGATATCTAACATATACCATCATCTATAACGAATTACGATAGATTAAGGCTGCATTTCTCAAAAAAGATCCGCAAAGGATATACTATAGTGCATAATATTAGTTCAGGACATTATAAACCCTCAACCAAGAGTAAATGTCAAAATTTTTACTGACTGACTAACCTTTGACTCGCTTGATGGTGCATTGGTTAGTAGCCCTGGTCTCAACCGCCAAAGTTGTTGCGGGTTTGATACCCAGTCGGGTCAAATATTTGTGTCATGAACATCGGTGTTCGTTCCGTGTCTGGGTGTGTTATTTATATCTTTAATCATCCGTTCTTAGCACATGAAATTAATTTCCTTTACAATCTGGTATGTTATTTTATATTTGTGTATACCTATTGTTTCCGATATCCGTAACACAAGTTTTTTTTTCGTAACAGACTTCCGCTGATGGCTTGGAGTAGCCTCGTCATCATCACCGGACTTGCGGGTGAGTGGCCATCACCCATAAAGTAACACAAGTTATTAAGCTACTTACCACGGGATCAAATCAATGTATGTAATGTTGTTTTACTCCAAACAGGTGGAGGCATTCGGTTTCGGTTTTTTAACCTTTTCAAGAAGAAATCCTTCTAATTTCTTCTATGATCACCGTCCCATCTAAGACAACACCTGTCCGCTAACTAATGAGCGACAGGCTCATTACCGCGCCCGAAACACCACAATCTACATCTCCGTTGGAGGCGTTAAAAAACCAATTGGGCCAAATAAACCGAGCCAGCTAAAAAAAGCAGCGAAAACGACAATCTGTAAGATCTTAATTGGGGTACGGTATGCCCGGAATCCCGGCGCGCGTGGTTTTTTTTACCCGTCCCCGCGACGTTTTTTCCGAATGCTGTCCTTTTTTTCCCGTTGATTGTTTTCGGGAATGTCCAGCAGTTTGTCTCTGTCACGTGAGAGTCCGTCAGTCTGTCCGGTTTACTTTTAAATCAAAGCGAATTTACGCTCTCGAAGCAGTAAAAAGCGTGTTTGTTTCTTTGATTGTTTGGTGCGGCGTGTAGGGAGCGAAGGATTTGATGGAATCTGTTGAACGTTGCCCCTACTACTGTACTACACATGTACTGAAATATCTTAGTAATATTTATTAATAAATCACTACATAGTATAAAACAAATACTCATTCTCTGTCCCTATATCCATATGTAGGCTTAAATATTTAAAACTACGCAACGGATTCTGTTCCGTTTTTTTTAATACATAGGGAGAGGGGATTCAAGAGGAAGATTTTTATGTAAAATTGACCCGAAGCAAAGTGAGGGCGGGTCACTAGTGTTTATAAATATAAATGTCAAGCAACACTGACGATCTCTCGCGCTTTCACGGCTAAACTACTAAACCGATTTCAATAAACTTTTGCACGCAGATAGGGAGGGTCTAGGGACTGAAAAAGAACAGACCATTTTTTATCCGATGTCGCAATGATTTAGGAAGTCATGTTTCAGTTCAATGCAGAAGGATTTACGGACTGTAAGATAGTTAGTACGACTATTGAGTAGAGATATAGTATTGTATACTTATAATTTAAATACACATTCGAGTAATTTCTAATACTAAATATTTTTTAGTCTTTATGGGTCTACACGCAATGTTAGGAGTAGCAATTACATAGCTATACTTACTGCCCGACGTTTCGACTGGGTCACACCAATCGTGGTCGCGACCCATAAAGACTAATATTTAGTGTAATGGAACGCGATAGTATAATTTCTAATATACTGAATAAGTAGCAGTCGATTATTAGAAACTATAGAATTTTACTATTAATTCAGGATTAAATTTAAATTTTTACCATCAGAAGAATTTAGATTGTATACCTACAACATTGGAATTACTTGCTACAAATGAAGTATTTCTCGGCCCAAATTTCAGTCTTTAATCACTCACAAACATTAGTAGTCCGTTAGTACCAATAGTAAGTACCACAAGGCTTGACTGACGACCAATTCCTCGTGGCTACCGCGGCCGACAAACTACTTAGGGCCTGACACACCACTAATTGGTGTTTAGCAAAACCACTTTTGTTTCGAAGTAGCGCTTAGCAATATTTTGGTGTGATGTTTACGATGACTGTGAAACTTATTATGTATTAGTATTTTTGAGTCCTGTGTCGGTTGGTCTTATATGTAGCTAGCTATGTACATATACATACATACATAAAATCACGCCTTTTCCCCAGAGGTGTAGGCAGAGATCACTTCCTGCCATGTGCTACGGTCCTGGCACACCACTCTCGCTTCATCCACATTCATCTTTACATAATCATGTGCTGTGTATCGTTGTAAATCTATACTAATACTAGCTGTGCCCGCGACTTCGTCCGCGTGGACAATCCTTATCACTCGGGGGTATGAAAAATAGATGTTTGATGTGTTGATTCTCAGACCTACACAATATTCTCACAAAATTTCATGAAAATCGGTCAAGCCGTTTGGGAGGAGTACGGGAACGAAAACTGTGACACGAGAATTTTATATATAAGATTATAAAACTGGAGAATTTGTTTGTTTGAACGCGCTTATCTAACGGGTCAAATTGAAAAAATATGCAGACCATTTGTCAAGGAAGGCTTTAGGCTACATAACATAAAACGACCAATAGAAGCAAAGAATTATTGGAAAATGTGTAAATAACTTAATAAACGCCGACGAAGTCACTGGCACAGCTAGTAAATATATATTTCACAAAGTCACATACATTAGTGCGATTTCGAGGCAGCTTTGAGAACCTGTCAGGACCGAAGCAATGACAGTAAGTAATCTTTGCGTGAAAAACGTAAAATTTTATTTATGTATGTATGTATGTATACAAACACAAATGCTTGCTTGCTTAATAAAAGAAATAACATAAACAGACACAAAACGAACATGGTTCATCGCACAAACTCTTGTTCTGAATAGCTTCACATTACTACTGGCGCAAGAGACTTGGATACTGCCAAATAGGCGACACGACTAAAAAAATTATATTTATTTAGACGTATATCGTATGAGTGATTAGTCCGTTATTTAGATAAATTAAAAATATTTTACTCGTATTTTTTATTTTCTTTCAAAAACAAGAAATTATGAAGATATAGTGCTTAGAATTTTCGTATGACGTCACGTTTACGTACAATTTTTGCGTAAGTGTGACGATACAAGCCCCCACTCCAGAAGTTTGATAAGCTATAATTTTATCATTTTTCAATCGATTGAAAAACCAAAAAATACGTGTCCCATATTTTTGTATAAACTAACTTACGGACTCAATAGAATAATAAGATTTTGACCCAGTCGTGACGCCTATTCGCCATCAAGTCAGTCAAATATTGGTTGCTAAATGAATGCGAACATGTTTTAGGGTAAGGGTAAAAACGGGACCTTATAACTAAGACTGTCTGCAAGTCCGGGAAAGATGACAAGGCTACTCTAAGCCATCTTCTTCTTCTTATCGTATGGTTGATGACTTCAAAGTAGATTACTCATGGGAGCGCTAACAGGGCACTACGCCACAAACTCGTTATTACTGAAGATGAGACTGTCATCAAATAGCGATTGTAGAGCCTGCAAGGATGGAAGACGTGAAACATCTCCTATTTGAATGTCACTCACTGGCCAGACAGAGGCTCAGACTTCTGGGAACGGCTTATCCGAAACCAGAAGAGTACAGGCACCTCAGATCCAAGGACATTATTGCATTCATGCATTTGGTCTTCAGGGAGTAGGTGTATAAAGGAAGGGGTAACACAAAAGATCCCTGAGGGTCGACGTGAACCGGTTAGCCGGTCCCCACTACAAGATAAGATAGGATGGTTGATGATCAACCTGGTGTCAGAGCTTTTAAGCCGCCCGTAGGCCTCTGACAGAAGAAGAAGACTGAATTCGATGATTGGAGTAGCGTTGTCATCATCACTGACTTGCAGGGGAGTGGATGGCCATCCCTTACGCCAAGAGTGGTGGGTTTGATCCTCACTGGGGACAAATATTTGCATTTTTTATATAAAAAAAAATGTTATTTATACAGAAGAATTGAGAACCTCTTCCTTTTTTGAAGTCGGTTAAAAAGCTCACAAAATGACCTCCCTCCACCTAATGGTACGCGGTAGTAAGATCCACATAATATGAGGTCGACAGGCACAATAGACCATATTAAGCCTGTCGCACTCACCCTGAAGGCCTGCTTAAATGTCTGATGAACATCTATGTTTGTACCTGGGTGTGTTAATATTAATTTATGACAAATAATGAGTATTCCACTGTTAGTGATATCCTTAACAAAGTGGTTAAAGCTTACTCGTAGAAGTATAACATGCTCCTCGCTCCAAAAACGGTGTATTTTTCGGATAATTTCGGCAATTTCCATTCGCGAACTGTTGTCTCACAATTATCGGCTGGTCACATTCACAGCAGCGTATTTTCCGTGCAAATGAGGTGTTTAATGAATTCCTAGGAAGCCACTTTGGGTTGGGCACTAATTGTGGCCAATATTTTAATGTTGATGCTGACTACCAATTTTATTTGTTGTCCTTATTTACACCGGAGCGACGGGGGAATATTTGACAGGCCATTTTTTTAACCTGCCGGCAGATGCGAATGAATCGAAAAACGATTTAGGATTTATTAGCTTACGAGGCTGATTCTCAATGCTCTTAGATCCAATTGTAGATTCAAAATATTTTTAAATTAAACCAATCAGGAATCAAATTTGCGCCGTTCTGAGCCCAAGCCGGTGAATTTCATAACATTTTAGTACTTTAAGTACGATAAATCAAACTATATGACTTAGACTATTGGCCGATGATGATAATTTGTTATACGGTTAAAATGAGAAACTATCGAGTTTTTTGTGAACTGGCTATATACTATATAAAATGTATATAAGCATAACATGCGCATGCTGTATTGACAAAATTTACTTGGATGAAAACAATTTGTTGTTAAAAAGTGTAAGGTAAATATAGATTTTCTAGTTGGTCTTCTCAATTGAGTCGGACGATTTATAAATGAATTAAAAATGTGAATTTTTTATGAATAAAGATATTTTATTGTTTTTCTAATATAATGAACTAGGTAAAGATGGCTAGATGAAGGATGCAAGCATGTAACACATGTGGAGCTTACCTGTAATTGTCCGTTGCATTTAGATTTTGCAATATTATGTTAATGTATAACTTATAATCATGAATTGATGTAAACAGATGTTGGTTTGTCATATAAATTAATAAACTCTTTGACTTTTTTCATAAAGAGTGTTTGTTCGTCGTATTAAACTGTCGATTCTCATCGGTGTGACTGCGGGCCCAGTTAACAAGCCTCTCGGTTCGACGACACGCCCTAACAAGGTGCTAGTGAACCAATTATTATGGGCTGTAAACGTGCACCAGAATCATGGGGTTTCCGAGAAAAAAAACCGGCCGAAACCATACGGAATTCGGTCAAGATTGAGCGCGGTTTGGGCTTAGACAGAGAAATATTGCTAAACTTAGAAAAAGTAATATGTCAGACCTGATTGACTCACGTTGACAGTTGACGAGTGGTCGTGGCGCTTGCAACTTTGTCAAATTTTATTGAACTCGCTAAAAAATTAATACATGGTAAATATCCCCATACATGGTAATATAAGGACATATAAATTCTTGAGATGTGTGTGTAACCATGATGAAAGTTATATATTGCTAAACTTACAACGCGCTCGGAAGGGTTTAGAAACTATTAAATGTATTAGTATAAGTTACGCTTCAATTCAATATTTGAATTGGACTCTTGAAATCTCCTTAATCTCATATTAAGTCTAATAATAAAAATAATAGAGACTTCCAATAATTATTTTTATTAATTTGACAGTTTTTAGATTATCTTTATTATTCAAATTTGGCAGATATGACTTAAGGATGGATTATAATTCTCTTTTCGGATGACAGAAACAACAGTGAAAATAACAGAAATATAATTTAATTTATAAATATCACACCCACACACGGGACAAACCCTGAAGTTCATCCCACAAATTTATCCCGACTGGGAATCAAACCGCCGACTATATACAAGAGACAGGGGCAATAATGCGCCACCAATCCTCTTAGCATTCACTACCCAACAACAGATCCCTAGCCATCGAAATTTTATCATTGGCTGTAATTAAAATTGCCCCATAAAAGTCGGGACACAAGTTAACGAGACCCAACAAATTATTTAATTATACACCGCTTGATTGATTGTAATACCACATAATACAGTTTAGTTCTCGATAAACCCGAGCTGTAAGGCCCTATCTCAGATAGACTCGTATTATTTTTGAAGTGAAATTTCTTTAATAAGAAGGCGTCCGACCGATTTCGGCCATGGCGGCCGATCTCAATTGAGATCAGCCAAGTGCGCAGGACATATTATAGTGCACAAGTGTACGCGCAAACACAAGTGCACTTTCTATTCTCACTCTCATAATTCGGTGAGACGGTAATCCGACATGACCGAGATCGGGCGCAGGACCACCGGCTTAACGTGCTTTCCGAGGCACGGGCGTTCAACCGCCAACTTCCTAACTCCGGGCTGACTAATTTCATTACAGAAAATCTCACACAAATTTTGCCTGACTCTGGACTCGAACCGGGGACCTCTCGGTCCTAACGCAGCACTTGCTACCAATAGACCAACGAGGCAGTCAACAGAAACTTCTTTATCGGCGTTGGAAAAAAAATTACCGTCACATATTTCGGTTACGCGTCACATTTTTCCGTTACGCGCTATCTTAGTTTCACTTCTTACGTGTGTACACTAGAACACGCACACATTTTTTTTTTACTTAGCCTATACTGTCTCTACCACTACTGGGCAAATTAAAAAGCTCGACTGGCTCGGTGGAACAGTGGTTAGTTACCCAGGTTCACTACCTACGGTTCCAAGAGTCGTGGGTTCTATTCCCAATTGGGACTATTTGTGTGACGAACTTCGGTGTATGTTCCGTGTCTAAGTGTGTTGTGGTTGTGTATCCACTGTCGTTTCTGATTTCCGTAAAACAAGTGCTTAAGCTTCTTACCACAGGATCAGATCGATGTATATGATGTTCTGATATATATATTTATTTAAAAAGCGTCGATGGCCGAGTGGTTAAGGTCGTTCCTTGCCACGCGAGACGTCGCCAGTTCAAACACCGCCACGTACCACTGTGTTTTTAAAATTTAAAACTCATATGTACGATTATTTGATGCTTTAACGGTGAAGGAAAACATCGTGAGGAAACCTGCACACCTACGAAGAAATTCTAAGGTTGTCAACCAACCCGCACTTGGCCAGCGTGGTTGACTAAGGCCTTATCGCTCGCTGGTGGCGTCGTGGTAGTGGGGCTATGCTAGGAACCATGACGCCGCTAAGGCGATGAGGTACGCCGCGTAGTTTAGTGGGTACACCCCCATTGCACCTTAGCCCAGGAGCTCTGCCGGTTTTCCATCTCAGCATCGGCAGCCTTATCCTTATCGCCCTAGTTTAAGGTAGCATATAGCAAATATGTCCCCAGCAGTGGGGACATATTTGGGCTGATGATAAATAGTATTGTCTATTCTTATTTGCGCGAGCACTACACATCTATCTATATAAATAAAAATGAATTGCTGTTCGTTAGTCTGACTAAAACTCGAGAACGCCTGGACTGATTTAGGTAATTTTGGTTTTAAAATGTTCGTGAAAGTCCAGGGAAGGTTTATAGTATTGGCGAAAGAGCTCGAAACGTCGGATCTCTAAATAACGTTTAGAATACCAGTACACCCGAGTTTAATCCGTAAAATTAGTTTTATTTCTGATGATAAATGATGATAGATAGTCAAATGAAACCTGGTGGGAGCTAAGACCCTGACCGGTGTCTAGGTGAGACAGGGCCCCTACAAGCTACTATTAGCGTAGTAGGATGGGTGTGCGTTAATCGGGTATTAAATGGTGGTAGGCCGTTTTGTTTAACGATCCAAGTTAATTTTAAGTTATTTGTTGAGCTAGAAATGGTTTGGGGTAGGTACGTTTGTCTTATGTTATTTACTTGTTACTTTTATTATATACTAGCTGTGCCAGCGACTTCGTTCGCGTTTCCCCCGTTTTTTACATATTTTCCATTGTATCTTTGCTCCTATTAGTCGCAGCGTAATGTTATACACCGTGATATTTTAGTGGTTGTTTTCCCGTGGCAGAACGACTTGCCTTTAGTAATACTATCGAATCATGCAAATTATTCCTCGAAAAAAAAAATTTTTTTTTTCGATTTTTCAGTATAATAAATTTCCAACTCGAAAACGAGAGAAGCTATCGTTGTTTTTGAAGATGTGACGTATTCTGGTACTGCTTGCTGCATGAAATCGATGCTTAAAGCTAAAGAAGCTCTACACCCTAAGTCATAAAGCGGTTCGAACGTGTTTTCGAGTTACGGTAAAACCTTTCGTAAAACCGGCATTTATTGATTTTACCAAAAAAAAACTGCACACATCTTTTGTACTACTATGATAGAATCATTTTACTGCGGGAAAACAACCACTAAAATTTCACGGTGTATAGCCTAAAGCCTTCCTCGATAAATTGTCTATACAACGCAAAAATATTTTTTCAAATCGAACCAGTAGTTCCTGAGATTAGCGCGTTCAAACAAACAAACAAACAAACAAACTCTTCAGCTTTATAATATTAGTATATATTAGTATATACTAACTTTCTACTCACGGATGCGTCCGCTTGAAGTCATAAATCGCGTTAAACATTGCTCCCTTATAATGAAGTCGGTTAAAAATTTGCTTTTGTCTGGCTTTGGACTATCTGTATACCAAATTTCATGCAAATCGGTTCAGTAGTTTTCGCGTGAATGAGACAATGAGAGATAAGTGTAGAGTAAGCTTTCACATTTTTAACATTAGTCAGGATCTCACGGACCATTTTATATTTGCGCTGTAAACCGTATTAAAAGGTTTGATATCATAACCCGAATACAAGCAACGGTATTGGCTATCAACAAACAAAAAGGCTTAGACAGAGTAGGATTTAAGTTATTTGCTCTTTAGAACAATAATGGAGGGGTAATGTGGCCGGTTTCCGGTGGAAAAGTGTATATCTGGTTAGCTGAGTGGACACACGGACGGTAAGACTGACACGCATATATATTGCAGCTTATTTGTAGCCATATTTTTTGTTGCTTCCTATACACACCTCGAATCTATTGAATTTAGTGGAGTATGGTAATCAATTTGCAAAAACATTAGAAATACATACATAGAAAAATCATAATGCTGTGTCCTAGCTGTGCTCCTAGGGCGCGTCACATAACTGCACCTTATCTGCAACACCTATGTAATAACGAGTGACACGCAATAAATATTTGAATGAGTTTGAATTTGCATTTGACAATAGGTACTGTAACAAACACAATAGAAAGCTACTTTATTTGTTAAGTACAAAAGCAATTTATTTTGTATTTGCGTCTACCTTTGTTTCAGTGAATATTTTTATTAGATTTTTTTATAATAGGCTAATAAGATAACCCACCTGATGGTAAGTGGTAGTGAGCCACCAGCGCCTGCATTGTATGTGGATGGCAACGCTGTCCAGCACGTGTCGTTCGGGAGTGGAAAGGGGAGGGAGGGACTAGCTGGAATAGCTCTTCATCATCTCCTTTATAGAGACGGTAAAGAACAGGCGAGTTACCGGCAAGTTCTCTATGTAATTGGAAAGGGTCGAGGGTATGGGACACCTCTAGATCACCGATAGATTTATTAGAATGTTTTATGCATCTATTCTTGGTGATATAACTTAGTTTTTTTCAGTTAAAATTTGGATTTAAATATCCATACTAACTTTTAATCGATAGATAGTAGATTGGTGTATGAGTAGATAAACTATTTGTTATAATGAATCACCTTACTTCCACGCAATATGATAGTATTTACTAGTACGTAATAGGTTCCTAGGCCTAGTCACAAAGTTCAAACCAAGGTGCACTACAAGGCAAAATAACTCTAAAAGCATGGAATCCTATGTTACATTCTGATCTCTTATTTACTTTGCAAGTCTTACCTTCACAATATTTAATAACAAAATGTTTGTTTATTAGTAATAATATGCTCGCATGTCTGTCTGTCCGTGTGTCCGCGGACCGAGACCGCTGTTGTTCATTTCATTAGCGATCGTGAGCAGATATCGTTATTGCGTGGCGTTCACTTGCAGACCTAGTATATGTAAAGGAAATAGATAAATATTAGGTATTTTTAATTTTTGTTTTATATAGAATGTTTGCAAAAAAGAAGTATGGAATTTGATCTTATAGTAAACAGAACACCTAGAACACCTTAATAGACAGAGTCCGATAAGATCTTCGTAATATTATGTTACTGATTATGCATTTGTTTATACGTGATCTTAATCAATTATCAATAGTCAAAATTTTGTATAAAAAAATCCCAATATTGGCTTACACATACAGACACAGTCAATATTTTGTGAAAATAAAGAAAATTTAGTGAATGCGTGCTGTTTATGTATTAAGTACCTATTTATACGGCTTTATACCTATTTTGTTGCATGTGCATCCTTCATTTTCGAACATAAAAGACCAAACAGCGTAATGTACACCTCTCAACTTATTCCAATAAGCGATTTCTCTTCCAAACTCCCATATACTACGTACAAAACACACTCGCCTCTAAAACATAAATAAATAATTACATGATTATGTTGAATGAAGCTTAATCACCTGCTAATCACAGCTCCTCTTGTACCAAGGGGCCTAATAACATAATGACGAGGGAATGAGACGAAACCATGCGAAGGAACAGGATAGATGTACGTTTCTAAAGACGGCGTAGAATTGAATTAACGGCTTTTCGATGCGTATACGCAAAATCGAGTGAAAGTCGAAAATTGCCGTTCAATTTGGATTTTATGGGAGTTATTTCGGTTGTAAAGTGTATTGGGGTATGATAGAGAGATCATTGTAACCTTTTACCTTTAAATTGGTGTTTCGTATCGGGACGAAACCTTTGTGAGTTCGGAGGGTTTTGTAGAAAGCATTCATTTGATCCATACTGATATTTACTTTGGTTAATATACGATTATGTTTAAGTAAGTAACTAGTCTAGTTAGATTCTATTTTGAAAATAATTCAAAAATTAATGTAAAAGAAAATGCGTCCAATAGGATACGGTGGTCATAATATCCTTTTCTTTTAGACTTTTGTACTCAAAGGTTGTCTGCTATGTCACATGTCTCTGCCTCATTCTGAGACTTCTTAAGGTTTTGTAAGTTTTCTGTGAAGAATGTTCCTACTCAGAGTAAATAATTTTGCATGGATACACCCCCCAGCTTCAGAAAGAACATTAAGCCGGTGGTCCTCCGCCTGATCTTCGATTACCGTCTCACCTAAATATAACTGAGTGAGAGAACAGAGAGTGCACTTACGTCTGTACACACACTTGTGTACCATTAAACTACTCATAGGCGAACTTGGCTGCTATCCATAGAGAATAACCTCTTAACCTAAATCAGATGACAGTTATTACTCAAGGGTTGGCAAGAAACAGTGCTACCAACATGATTAACAAACTTACATGACGTAAGCGTTGTTGACAAGTAGGATTAATGTCCTTTGCTTGCAAGATTTATGACAGCATAGAGTAATGTCGAATGAGACCTGGTTGCATCATGTCTTCGTATCCTGGGCACGTAGGTAGCTCTGATGGGCATTAGAAAGACGGACGGACGGACAGAGAATGTTAATTAGATGGGTAATATAGGTGTGACAAAGCTACCGAAATATTGGGATAGTGGTCGCTGAGTCATGGTTTGTTTTAGATTTCTGGTTGTGGTAAATCGTGTAGATATTGAGGCTAAGCGAGTAATTTAGTAAAGTAGCAAAAAAAATATAGCTAAATTTCTTTTTGCCAGTCCTACCGACTCTACCATCTGAAATATAATGGTCGGGGAAGGATTTGTGCAATCCAGGTAGTGAAACGGCATTTTCGGTATAACAATAAGGCCTTATTGAGCCTGTCGCACTCACCCTGAAGGCCTGCTTAAATGCCGTTTCTCGCCCCGCCTGAAGAGCCCGGGATCATAGGAGGGAGGGAAAACATGAGCTGGAAGGGCATTCCATGGCTTAATGACACGTGGGAGAAGAGAGGAACTAAACCTCTTAGTCCGAGCCAACAGCGCCTGCATTGTATTGTCTTCTAACGCCACCAAACTGCATATTGCACATGCAACAATGTGTGCAACGATCACCAATGCAGTGGCGCTGCCCGGAAGCAACTCACTCGTCACCACTCAATACGAATGCATATCGCCGATTAATGCGCGGACGCGATATTTTATTGGCCATTGTAGCTTTTTTAATAATTGCCGTCATTTTTTGAATGAGCAAAGGAAACGCTTTGGTGGTCTGGCTGTTAAAGCTATTGAGTAGTGAAGTGTGTTAATGTATTCTTTGTAGTTTGGGATTTGTAGTAGGTTTCTGACATTGACTTGATTTTTTAATCTACGTATGTAGTGTGGTTATTCGTTTGTCTAGTAGCTTTATTGTTTTACTCTAAATAGCTTAGAAGTTTTCATGGTGATTCTAATATACTTATTTTTTTTATTTGGACAACCAAATATATAAAGCCAGATACAAATCTCTTTGTATTTAGTAGATTGGCAGAGTATCTTATCACAAAATACCATAATTGGACTTAGAGTTAAATGTCATTTTGACTATTTATTGCATACATGAAAATATAAACTTAGATCATTCAATAACAGCAAGATGATTGCAGATGCTTGCAGCAGCCAAAACCTTAGGTCAAGGTATTATTTTACTCCAATGCCATCATCATCAGTCATATTCTGAACAATCATTCGAACTTAAATCATGCAAATGTAGATATACTCATATTTCAAAATTTATTTATTCATTTATTTGTTCAGAAACCAACAGCGTAACAAATAAAGATACATACATACACATTACATTACACCAATAGGAAGGCTAATAATAGGTTTCCCTTAAATTACAAATAGTAGCTGTTAACGCAATGTCATTAAAGATGTAATTCTAGACTAATTTTAAGTATTAACAAATTCAAGTTTCAAGTCCAAAAAATATTTGAAAAGTGCACTTAAATTTACGCAACATTTACATTTACAAAAATGCCAATCTACCACACTAAAAAAATCTAAATGAACACAATGGCGAAGCACACCAATAATTTCGCAATCAAATAACCCCATCTCACTTCATTTAAGTAATCAAAACCCTAAACAGTGTGATTGGTAGCCGCTGCTTGACTAATCGTCATTCTAAACTGGCATCGCTACTAAATTACTCGGCAGCCATCCACCCGATCAGAATATTCATATGCCACCTCCAAACAACAACCTTTATTGGCTATTGTTTAGATTTTTGAGCAATTGTTATCATTTTCCAAATTGTTGTTTCAATTTTATGTTTCTTTGTAAACATGTTTCCTCTAATCAGTGGTGCGTGACACTTTTGGATATCGTCGTGAATATTCGTTGTGTTTCTAGTAAAAGGGTAATAATTTAGAAGCATGGTATTCTTTGAGTAGAATGCATGGCATGCATGCATTTCCAAACTATTTCTATATTACTCTATTCTACTCGTAGTTTACTGGACTTGTGTTGTATTAGTTACTTAGTAATTCACTTAGTCATTCTGTCGTTTGATTATTTGAAAACTTACCAATAAATGATTTGATTTGATTTGATTTAGACATAAAATATGCATTTTAGTGAATTGTGCAACTATGATCCCATTTTGTCCCGAAACTAGAATAAATAAATAAATATTAATAATAAATATTATACAACTTCACATACATTGATCTGATCCCGTGGTTAGCAGCTTAAGCACTTGTGTTAAGGATATTAGAATCAACAAATACACTTAAATAGATTTAATGACACACCCTGACACGGAACAAATACCGATGTTCATCACACAAATATTTGTCCTGTGTGGGAATCGAACTCACGACTCTTGGAGCCGTAGGTAGTGAACGAGGATTACTAACCACTGTTCCAACGAGCTAGTCGTGAAAATTCTAGACTTATTATTTAGTAAGTCCAGAATTATGATCAAATAAACCTCAGAATTTTACAAGTTGGAGTGTGAATAGCAATCGAAATCGTCTAGACTAATCTTGGAAACAAAAATAGGAAGTCTTCTTAACCACTTGTTTGCTTGTAACTTTACTTAGACTTACTTTGTCACGTAAGCAATTAAGCAAATACCTGTTTCAACTCACGGAATGCCAGACAAACTAGGAGAGTCTAGAATTCTAGATAACATCTTAATCTACTTTAAATATCGGTTAGATGTCGATCTGCATATCTAGTGTTGGTTTCTCACGATTTATAGCGTCCTAGTACGTAATCAAAATCAATCGTGGATTCCGTTATCGAGAGTCGATTTCTTGTTCGATGAATAAATATTATTATTACGGAATGATAGATAACATCGCCAGATACGGATAGGGAACCATCGTGAGAAACCTGCACTCTTGTAGAAATTTTGAGGTTGTGTGAAGTCCACCAACTTTCACTTGGCCAGTGTGATCCCCCTAATTAAGGGTAGGCTCGTGACGCAACAGTGGCGATGGATGATGATGATGACGATGATCGCTAGATTCTATGAATATCGCTAATAAAGAAAAAATGCAGCCGACTTGAGCACGTCCTCTTATTTGTTAAATCGGTTAAAAAGGTGTAATACTTAAGTTCGATTGTATGAATTCGGCTAAATGAGATTCACAAAAATAACTTCCTAATTTCTCTCTATGGTTTCTGTACCATTTTAGTGTCCTCTTTTTCAAGTAGTCGTGGATTCGATTCCCAATCGGGACAAATATTTGTGTAGAACCCGACATAGATTAAGTTCCGTTCTTAGAACTTTGAGCTTCTTAGAACTTGGGCCAGTCAAATACAGTCAGGCCCGTCATCTTCATCGACATCATGAGCCAGTAACTGAGTCCACTGTTGGACGTAGGCCTCCCCAAATGCTCGCCACTTCCGCGTACCAAAATAATCCAGTTAATGCCAATCTAACAAGTCACTCCATGCCGACTCATTTTCTGAGAGTTACATTGAGAGTTACATGCGTATCCAAAGATTGTCGTTTATAAAAAAGTCATCATCATCACCATCATCATTCTCCTGCCCTTGTCCCACGCTAAGTGGGGTCAGCGCAACATGTGTACTTCTTCCACTCGGGCCTGTCATTCGTCAGCTCTGCGTCGACTCCTTTCACTCCCAAATCATCTCTCACGCAATCCATCCATGTCTTCTTCGGTCTGCCTCTACCATTACGTCCATAAAAAAGTATGACCCGAAAATGCGTTATGATGATGAAAATCGCGTTAAACCGTTGGTCCATCGCCTTATTTCTCCCCACTACTGATTGCCAGGTGGCAAAGATTGACAGTAAGGTCACTTGTACTAAGAGTTTCATCGTTGGAGTCTTTATGTTGAACATGCCTTATTAAGGTATTATAGTCAAGAAAACATTATTAGTAGATTAGGTATTTCAATTACGTCCATGATAAAATATGACCCGAAAATGCACCTCGCAACTGCATCATTGCTGCATTGCACATGCACCTCACATAGCAGCTATAAACTAGCATCGAATGCGGGACGGAACGCGCCCCGCCGGTGGTCAGCTCACCGACGCAACTAAACATAACTAATGCAGGGAACGTTGTGAATGATAAGCGATGGATGTGCAGGCTGGAATAGCTTTATAGGGATAGGTTTGGGCCCGTGACTACGGTTGCGACAAAGTCAAAGTAAAAAAATCTCAATTTATATAAAAAAAAATTAAAAATTTTAAATGAAAAATGTTTATTGCTTTCAAAAATTTGGTTTAGCAAGTTGAGTTTGGAATCTCCTTTCATGTGTATAGACACTTTTTCTAGGAGAAGCCTTTCTCCAATATCAAGATGTGGTAGGTAATACAATAGCGACCAAAGATAAAATTTTACAAAACATAAAAAAATTTAAACTGTGTTTTAAATGAGTTTTTCAAATTTGAAATTCATATGTACCATCATTCGACGCTTTAACGGTGAAGGCAAACATCGTGAGGAAACCAGCACACCTGAGAGATTCCTCAACGGTGTGTGAAGCCATGTCAGAGGCCTACGGCGGGCGGTTTAAGAACTCTGACACCAGGTTGTTCATCAACCATACGATAAGAAGAAGAAGAATTTTAAACTTAGCCTAGGTATTTTGGTTCGTATTTGTGCGTGTGAGTGTGTATGTGTAGGTGGGTTCTCTATTTCATCTCATAAAATTTTTATCCATAATTTTACATCTCATAATGTTTTATGTCCGAATCATCATTTGCCCGAATGATCATTATCCCTAACTACATTTATCATAATATCACTTGCCCTAAAATCGAAATCCCTAAATATTGTTTACCCTAAAATCTTTTGCCATAAATATCACAATCTATAAAGTTTAAAAGACATAAAAGGCTTTTCCATAAACGTCATAAGTCCGAAAGTACTAAAGGTTCTAAAATGTTTTGCTATAAATATTACAATCCATAATATGTGAAATGCACAATGCTATTCTATAATTTGTTACAAATCCTAAATATTCATTTGGCAAACGAGACATTTAACAAAAGTACCATCTTACAAAAACTGACTTATTATGTGTGACGAACATCGGTATATATAAATATATTTATTTTTATTTGTGTATCCACTGTTACATAGAAATTAAACAGTAGTAAATATTTTCTGGCGCTTCGCCGGCCGCTGCCGCGGCACGCTCGCTTCGCTCGCTCGGCTCGCGCGTTTTATGGTCACCAGTTCTAACCTAACCTAACCAAAATTCTAACCTTACCTAACCAAATTTATCAAAATAATGATTTTCCAAATATTGTGTTTTAATTTGACCCGTACCATATCTATTATCAGATCGATTAATAAAAGAAACATTTGCCAAATAAAACATTTTATCAAACTCTTTAGACCAATAGTAGTTTGGTATGATAACTCAGTTGTTAAATATTCATTTTGCAAAATAATTATTTGTAAAATGAAAATTTAACTGTTGATCATTTGGTCAAAAAGTCAGTCATTTATAAAATGATGATTTGACGAAAACATTTTTTGGCCAAACATTTTTTGAATAAAACAAAATTATAAAATAAATAATCATTCATAATTCGGACTAATAATATTATGATAAAGCTCCATTCGTAGTAACGAACATTATACTATGTAACACTTCGGGCATTTAACTTTAAAGCAAGTAATTTTAGGAGATTTGATTATTATAGAAATCGATATTATGACAAAAAATGATTAGAATTAAAGACAATTAGGGATTATGAAATTTCGTACATGGATTTTGATGATTATAGCAATCGTGTTAGGGATTTTGATTTTCGGACAAACGATTTTCGGATAAGAAACAGACTCCCGTGTAGGTGATATAGGCATTATCAAATAAATTAAAAAACATTATATTTATGGATTCCTTCTCTACGGTCTCTGTACTATAAGTTATATTAGTTTAGTGACAAAAGTTGTAAGATTGGACCTTAAACTTATCTATTTCTTACGTTTTGTAGTAAAGTAACATACGTTCATCACTAAAATATTTGTCTCGATTAGGAATCGAACCCACGACTAGCGAAGTCGGTTTAAAAGGTAGTTATATAGTCTAATTCTGGTTTCTTTTTTCTATAAATAATTTATATCTGCTTATAAATGTTTAATTAAGTCAGTAGTTATAGCGAAAAAGTGCGAAGTCGTTTTGGCGTAATGGGAAAGAAAATTAATGTATACTGAGAAATATACAAAAACATTACAAAACATTACATGCGACAGACAGACAGACAGAGTCACAATCGGATTTATAGTATTGTAGTAAGGATAATAAATATGCGTAGGGTGTATCACTTACTTATAAATAGGTAAATGCAGTTTCTCAAGAAATAAGCAGTGTGGTAGCTATTTTAATGCTGTCCAATTGATTTTGGTCACTAGGGCATTGTAAAGGCCACTATAAATTATCTTTACCTCCAAGGAATTAGATGATAAAATATCATCATAATATGAAAATAGAATTCTACCTCATTTATCCACTCTATTACTGTTTTTGGAGTCGTTTAAAAAACCGTAACTATAAAGTATAATTGGATAAACGCCATAATTTGGTAGGCTCATGCAAGTTACACCCACCAGTATCAATTTTAACTTTCATATAAAAACTATAGACACCAGAACCCATTGTTTATGGGATCATAGACAAAATAACATCCTAGAATGACAGATGCACATTGCTCCGAAAAAAAAACAAAGAAAAAAGTTTTCAATATTTTTTTTCTAATAACGTGGCAACGGAACGCGTGTCGTTCGGAATTCGAAAATCGAATCCAAACATGTTTAAACGGCCAATTAAAATGGCGATTTACTATTAGATCGTTGACGTCGTGAACGCCCACATTCAGCTAAAATAACAGTTTTTGTTGCAAACCTTTTGTGGCTGAATGGAGATGGATCACGTTTCAAAGGACTGTCATAAGTTTTTTTTTAGTCTATGGCTATTGATATTGCATTGAGAAAGGTATGGTAGCTGTCTTGTAAGTAGGTAGGTGAAGGTTCGGCATTATTAGCAACGAAAAATTTATTCGCATTTTGCGTATCAACGTTTAAGTACGTTACTTACTTGTAATTTTTCTTCTGCATGTTCTATTTTTAGATTTTGTGATAAATGGTATTAATATTTTTTAATTAACTTTATTATCTGGTTGTACCAGCTGTGACAAGAATCCTATATGTATAAAGATATATCTTACACCATAGTCCAATAACGGTGAAAAAAAACATCGTTGAGTTGAGGATACCTGCACACTTATGAAAAAATTCTAAGGTTGTGTAGTACACCAACCCGCACTTGGCCAGGGTGGTTGACTAAAGCCTTATCGCCCTAATTTAGGGAAGGCCCGTGTTTGAAGGAAAACATCGTGAGGAAACCAGCACACCTGAAAGATTTTTCTACGGTGTGTGAAGCCATGTCAGAGGCCTACGGGCGGTTTAAAAACTCTGACACTAGGTTTTTCATCAACCATATGATAAGAAGAAGAAGAATTAAAATTAGCACTTAGTTACTCAAGTAACAAACATATACCCCCTCTTTTGAGTCCGTTGAAAATGCTGAAAAACACTGCCTACCACTTAAATTTTATGGAGTAATCATACTGTCTAAGATCGTCACGATGGATGAATCACCCATTCATTTTGAAACGTTAGGAAGCATAGTCCAACACTCCCATTAATGCAACGTCGAACCCCACATCAATTCTAAACACACGATCAGATAAATTCGCCATACAGTTTAAATTGACCTTTACCATATATATAACCGCAAGGCTTCCATTACTTAATATGTATCAGGGAATCTGTCACAACTTGACACTGGCTGATTGGCAAACGAATCTGAACTTTAAAACTAAGCAGGAAAGGCTGTTAAATATTAATAGCATTAGAAATTCAACGATCGACTCTTTAATACTGATTTCCTAGATGATAAGGAGCCTATTGTGTGGATGCTCGTAAATAAACCAATTATGATCGTCATGTGTGAGGAATAAAGTGTGGCCCCGAAACTATATGATTTCCTAGAAGGTATAGGCTTAGGTTTTTTTTTATGAGGTTGTGTTTTTTTTACAGAAGACTCAGGACGACCTCACTCTATCTGATGGTAAGCGGTCGTGAGGTCCACTTATGAGGTCGTCAGGCACAGTATACTATTGAGCTTGTCGACCTCATCCTAAAGACCTGCTAAGATGATTGGATTAGGATCTTAGGATCTTGTATCTTCATTGGTCTAATGGCTTTCCATTACCATCGATGATCAAGAAGCCCTAGGTTCAAAGCCTGGGTCAGCCTTGACTTCTTGTCTTTATCTGATAAATACTCATTCCTCATTAATCTGGAGACAGGAAGTAGACAATCGCACTTCCGTTACTTGGAAATCACGTTAAATCGTTGGTCTATCGCATTATCTCTTCCCACTAATGATGACTAGGTCACAGTACTTGTGCTACGAGTGTTTGACTGGCTCGGTGGAACAGTGGTTAGTGACCCTGGCTGGCGGTTCCAAGAGTCGTGGGTTCGATTCCCACTCGGGACAAATATTTGTGTGTGAACATCGGTGTTTGTTCCGTGTATGGGTGTGATTATGTATTTAAGTATGTATTTAAAAATAGCTATGTATGTTTATCAGTCTCTGACGCCCATAGTACAAGCTCTGCTTAGTTTGGGGTCAGATGACCGTGTGTGGAAATGTCCCAGATATTTATTTATTTTTTTGAGAAATTTTTTAAGAGTTGCAGAATAAAGAGTGCACTTAAGTTTGCGCAAACGCTTGTGCACTATATAGCTATATCCCAAAGCAGATGCCATTCTATGAAAAGGAGTATTGCATTGCATTGTGTTGAGTCTTTATGGTGTACATGTCTTAATAAGGTATTATAGTTAAGATCCGTATGATCAGGGATTTCAATTTCTTACAACATCTGTTTTCTTTAATTAAAGCCTATTCAATCGATACTGGTGACATTCTTTTTACCCTATTTGATGTGGGTTATCAATATGAAACGATCATCTTGCTATCTTCAATAAAATAACTTGCATTATCATTCACTCGGTAGTTGAAAGGCGCCAATTAATATTGCAAAGGCATTGTCAATATCTGCCGTCGAGAAATATAAAACTAACAAAGATGCACAATAAATTCACGCAACCATAAAATTTGCCGCATCAATCTCGAAACAGCATTGAAATCTTGAGTTTATCGTCGCACACAACGGCCACCATACAATACAGCCATAAAAGAACGCTTTATTTGTTACAAATTATCTCTGGATTCGACGAAGGCGCCAATACAGACATACGTGAATTATTTCACCATCAAAATCAATAACAAATTTTCGAACGAACTATCCGAACTGCCAAACTGCTACTCATTCAAAAATCAACCTTAAATTAAAGTACTTCTGCTCTATGGACATTATGACAACTGTAGAAACATTTTGTCGATGACACAATAGGAATAGAGTCGTCAAAAGTCAAACTCCTGAGAGGCTAACAATGCCCCCTGATTGCCACGGTCTCATACAACGATTATGCACGGCCATTATATTCTATTTAGTTCCAAATAACCATTTAATAATAGTTTACGAAGCGGCAACGGTCCCCTTAGCATGCTTATTAACAATACAATAAAATAAATAACAAATAATACAAAATAAAAACCAATTTACACCTTCTTGGAAGCTGGGAGCTCCAGCTTGCTCGAAAAAAATATAACAAAAACACGCTCGACTCTTTCTTGCGTATTGCTCTGTCTTTTTCTTTCTTTTTGTGTATGATTCGAATGTCATTTATTGTTTATGCCACATTTTCTGCTGTCAAAGGAGTTTTATTGCGATTTTAACCTTTAAAGTCTTTGAACTAAGGAACTCCTTTTTTGTTACTAGATGTTATGTAACTTTGTTTTCTGACTGAATAATGGTGCTTAGATGAAGTGGAAAACGATATAGTCAATGTGTCAATCCCTTTTCACGGACACGTTAATGTAATATTAATTTTGTCGTTGATTTTATGTTGCAAAAAATATCCCATAAGGACAGTTGGCGCGAAATAGGACTATTGGAGACCCACAGGCCTATTACACAGATTTGACAAGCGGAAAATTTTGAGCAGTTATTTAAGTATGTACCTTTGTCAAAAGTGAGAGTGTCAATAAAAACTATTGGACTTTTTTTAACTAACATTCTCTGGATCATTAAATATCCACTTCAGACAAACTTGATCCTTATTAATACTCGACTAGACTAGATTGTAACACAAGTGCTTAAGCTACTTACCACGGGATCAGTACAATGTATATGATGTTGTGTTATATTTATTTATTATTTAACTGTTTACATACAAATAGTAACAGTACTCTGCTACTCCTAATAAATTGACCCACACACACAAAAACCGACAACTATCAAACAAAACAAAACTACTGTAACTAAAATAATCGACGTCAAACATAAATTAAGTTTAATTGATATTCCCAAATTCCATGTGAAAACCGGGGCTAAACTATAAGCAAAATTAATAGTGCTCATGTCAAATAAATTGCCGAACAATTAACTTAGGGGTCCCACCCTAAGAGTTTCGGAGAAAGGAACAATTGGGCCATTGGGGATGACTCGTTAAGGGCTACCAACTAAGCTAAGCTTTTAACTTAACTCAAATTGCAATGTCGTTAAGTTTAACTACTTGAGTAGTTTTAACGAGTTCTAATAATGGGGAAGTTGGTTGTTCCGGTTGTTCTGACGGATTCGAATTTTGTTGCTGAATTAATGTGGAATTGAGTTATTATTGAGTTATTTTTGGTGCGGCTCCTTGGTCTATTGGTAGCAAGGATAGAGAGGTTACCGGTTCGAGCCAGGGGTCGGGTAAAATTTGTGTGAGTTTTTCAGTATAGAAATTATTTGCATGTTGCAGTTGCATGTCCGTGCCTCGCAAAGCACGTTAAGCCGTCGGCCACTGAACTATGAGAGTAAGGGAACAGAGAGTGCACTTGTGTTTGCGCGTACACTTATACTTAAAATCACGCCTTTTTTCTAGAGGGGTAGGCAAAAATCACTTCCTGCCTGCGCGCGTGGCTGAGATCGGCCGCTATGGCCGAAGTCAGTCTATCAATAGTTATGAGTAAATCATCATTAAGTATCTTACTCCTATAGGTAAATATAGGCTTTTAAGAAATAAACCAAAATTGTCTAAATCGTAATCTTAAATAATAATATCAACCGACATCACATAACTACAGAACAATTATCTTGCTCAATCAGAGTTTCTACATCACAATAATCATTGATTAGATGTCAAGCTAAGTTGCTTAAGCACTTGTATAACGGATATTAGGGACATTAGTTATATACAAAGTACACTTATATCATAATAAGGACTAAAAGAAAGCATCCTTTTGGTTTCTACCTATTGTATAATAATCAATGACCATAGACCATGAATAACGCTCCCACAGCGCTCCAAAGTGGACAAGCCAACAAAAAGACCGATAATGACAATACTAAACACTCTTTGTCCTCAAAACCATTGTCTATGGAACACAGATCCATAGAGCCAACTAATTAAAACTACAATTTCACGGTGTATTGGCCACAAACAAACCCATTTGTGGGCTTCGACAGGGCATTAAAAGGCCATATTTTGTGGGCAGCCATAAATAAGGGCGGCCATTAATTTCTAAATAATTAGCAGCCTGTGTATCGGGGATGATACCTTGTTTGGAAGATTTCGGACTTTTGTATAGGCAGGGACGGATTGTGGCAAATAAATAAGTGCTAAGTGCCCAGAGAACTGTATCTAGAAATACTACACCTACCTACATGTGAGAGAGATTATTATTAGAAGGTTATTACTAATAATCCCTGTCTGAAGATCTTTTAGTAATTATGTAGGCTTTATGATATGAATACTAGAGCAATAACAAATATTTTCACTCGCGACTCCATCTGCGTGAAGTTGCGTCAGTTCCTAGACTATCAGTGTACTTTTCGTTTTAATCCGTTCCGTAGATTTCGTATGAAACAAGAAGAGTTACTTTCACATTTATAAGTATACTAGTGACCCACCCTTGCTTCGCTTGGGGTATATTAAACATAAAAAACTTCCTCTTTAATTCCTCTATTTATTAAAAAAGCATCAAAATCAGTCGTGTAGTTTCAAAGATTTAAGCATACACAGGGACAGACAGACTCAGGAAGCGACTTAGCTTGTCCTTGAGAGGCCGATCATCATAAAACATACACAAACCTTAAAATGTATTAAAATCGTTCACACGACCCTAACTCCGGCCCTGGTCAGGCCCTTAGCCCAGCGGGGGGCAGAACATCCATCGTGACGCCTGAGCCACACGACCGATTCACCACCGGTAATGCGGCAAGCGTTACTGGGTAGAGACCGCGTTCGATTCCTTGTTTGGGTTTTAATTTTTTTTTGTACAGACGCTGCATTATTGTTCATCTGTGCCTGTTGGTAAAGTTATCAACGTTTAGTCTATTCTATTCTAAATAAATGGGTAACTATAGTAACTGACTAGACTCCAATCTTAGTTTAGTTTTAGTAAATCTTCCTTTAAAGAATCTCCGTACAAGTCAATAAAATGCACCGGTCTCCAAAACCCCCTTTTTATTACTGCATCTAAGAATTATGATTGGTTTCATATCCTCTCAATATTCAAATTCCGAGATATCATTCATAAGACAAGAATACACAAATACATATAAACACACTCAAAATCACAGGCGTTTTTGAGTGACCAACTAATACCTACTTTCATCGCACCAATATTTGTCCCGATTGGGAATAGAACCGACGTCTCTTGGCCCGAAAGATAGGGACTCTATCAAAAGCGCCATCAAGTTTAGTCTATCCTGTATATATAACATATGAGACAGAAATTCCAACAATAAAGAAACAATTATGCAATTTGTTCAACAAAACACTTCATCACCTAGTTCTTATCTTAGTAAAGTCAAACCAAACGACTTTGTGTCTTGTTCACATCAGATAGAGTTGCAAATCAAATGTCGTAACGCCTAATCTTAGCTAAGATTTAGACTCGCATCCACCTACGCTGGCGTACGCATGCTGTAACCCGACACGTCGAAATATGTGGATGGGTGACCATTTTACTGTGACCTTTGATTGTGGGAAACACGTTGGAGCTTGTACAGAATTCGGTAATGAGATGAAAGGTTGTGAGAGCGGGGTTATTTACAAAGTTTATATTTGTGACGAGGATTAGGTACACAACTTTGTACTTATTTTGAGAATCAGGGAATGGATGATAAACTAGAAAGTGTGTTATAAGAAGGAATAACGTCATATTCTGGGACAGAGTAACTTTAACTTTTTTCCTTTCGTTGTTTGTAAAGATACGACCACGCCCGCGTTTGTGTGGAATAATAACTTTGGCAGCAATAATTTTTTAATATAGCCTGTAATATACCTTGTAAAATTAGCTATTTACTAGTCAAAGTCCCATGGAAATTGGTCTACCCGTTTCGGCGATTAGCAAGAACAATCAGACAAAAATAAAAAGACGTGTGACACTCGAGGACTGCCGCGGTATAGCTATTGCATAGCATCGTCCGATTTCGGAGCAGCTCGTCTCGATTCATGCGAGTTTTGTAGAGTCGTACAATACGTCTAACTGCACGCACACAAACACCGTGCAGAAGTCTACCGAACTGAAACAACGTTAGACGATTGTGAGGTTTTTTTCGTTACGGAATTTCTTGGTTCGGTCGCCGCGCTCAAAGCCCGCGATAAAAGCTATGCAATAGCTTAAAAACTGTTTTTGTTATTGGTACCCGATATAGATTCATACCCAACTTATGTTAATTTTATTAATTTGTATAGATTTGTGAAATTCACTGTTGTTTCTGATATCCGTAACGCGATAATTTAAGTCACTAACCACGGTTTATGACATTGTTTACTGTCTAATTTTTATTTATTTTATTAGACCGTATTATTTATTTATTATGGTAGGTACACAAACATATTATAATATATAGAATAGGTAGGTTGTAACAACGGAACATAGCCTAGACGTAGACAGTACATATTCCTAAGCAGTGTACACAGTATGCTTTGTCATTGTTAGATAGTAGTATCCTAGTATGGCAAGAACAATTACTGAATTAATCTGCATATTGTTTGTTGTAGAACGGGTACAAAATCTTTTTTCTTTCTTTCTTTCACCCGAGGGTCTCCAGCTCTGGGCACAACTGAATAATAGAGACATCACTTGCACGTCTCAAGTCATAATTTATTCAAATTAAGTGAAACATGATCCGTGTGGTTCGTACGTGGATGTACGCATGATCTTTTTACTTTTAGAGATCCGTAACTACACTGTACTTTGATATAAGCCCTTCCAGATTGTTTTTTATAATAGGTTAACGAGATGACCTCACTCCACCTGATGGTAAGCGGTAGTGAGATCCAAATATGAGGTCGACAGGCACAATAGACCGTATAGAGCCTGTCGCACTCACCCTGAAGGCCTGCTTAAATGCCGTTTCACGCTCGCCTGACGAGCCCGGGATATATAATTATAAATAATTTTAAACTGTCATGGTTACACAACAAAACAACATGGTTAATATCTATTTTCAGCCTTTCCGGCTAATGTTTTTCTTTCCTCCTATGATCCCGGGCTCATCAGGCGGGATGTGAAACGGCATTTAAGCAGGCCTTCAGGCACAGACTCAATAAAGGTATATTGGGTCCCTGATCTCATATGTGGATTTTGCTACCGCTTACCATCAGATGGAGTAAGGTCATCCTGATAGTTTTACGATGCGTTACTCATGAATCTGTGTCTTTATTTTACACCTATACAAAATAGAGGTATGTCCATATAATCCTATGAAATGAAGCAGAAGCTGGCTTCTATTCCTGTAACTAAGACAAATAGTGCAAAAGTAACTAAGCTGTCGCGTTTTCACGACATAACTACCGAACCAATTTAAATGAATGCAATTTGATGCAAGTTACGTTCAATTCTTTTATATTCTGTTTGAAACAATGTTCTATTTTTGAGGTGGGTACTAATAACAGTGTCATAATTTTAGGGGTTAGAGCCATTCACTCCCACGCATGCCCGGTGATGATGACGAGGCTACTCCAAGACATCATCGTATGTCACTTAGGAAAAAAAATAGTGTCACTGACATAAACGCTAAGATATACAGCAGGTGACCTATTTCATTTCACAGCGAATAGAACGATGTTTAGAATAGCTACGGAACCAAAAGTATCTATCGCTTGTCCCAGTGTTGGCAACTCATAACTATTACTTCTCTTTTTTTGCTCTCTCTCCGTGGCGCTAGTTGGGAATCTGATTTATCGTTCGTACTCGCTCCCCCAAAACTATCCTTCTTCCCCCTCTTTACCTTGCGAGTGAACGGGATGCCAAAGAGGTGTCAAATATCAGAATGAGTAATTCTTAATGTAACTGCATGGTGTCTAATAAGTTATTATGGGGAAATGTTTGTTGTTTTATTGTTTTGAATACATTATCATTATTGCTTCGCCCGGAGAGTTGAACGTCTAAAGCTTTTTACTGATTGTACTTTCCCTGCTTAATCATGAATGGCAGATGGCTGTAGGCACAAGCATAAGTTAGTAAGATTGAACAGAACAACAAATGCGCTAGACGATTATAACGAATGTCCTATTTTCAATCAAAGTTCTAGCCTATGTATTTACCTACTCCAATATTAGTCACATACATTGATCTAATTACGTGGTAAGTAGCACTAGTGTTACATACAGATATCATGTGTATAACAACAGTGGCATACAAAAATATACTTACTATTGTATAGTAACACACCCAGACACGGATCAAACACCGATGTTCATCATGCAAATATTTGTCCCGGGAAAAGATCGAACACACGACTTTTGGAAAAGAGACAGGGGCACTATTAGTGTGCCATCAAGATATATCGCCGTAACTTAATAGCAAAATCTGAACAAAGAAATAATCACTACATGATATTAAACCATATCGCTTTTCACTGTCTGCCCCTATATATGTTAAGAGTCCCTACGTAGAGATCTTTAAAAGTACGCAACGATTTTAATATAGTTTTATTTTAATTGGAAAAGTTTTTTGTTTAGGTAATACATGCATTATAAAGTAGACAAACTCTGATAACCGAAGCCGGGGCGGGTTGCTAGTTATTTGATTACGAACTCAACTTGAAATCATGTTAACACTTTGGTACAGCGGTAGTGATCAAACACTATGGGTCTGCAAACATTTCTTTACAGAAATGTTAATACAGAATGGTTGCACTCGGCAATTATATTTTTACTTGTTGTTTTTAATGCTATTAAAGCTCAATGTAAATTTACAATGTTTGCGGACCGATATTTGATCATTACCGGTGGTGGCGCCACTAAAATTCGCATTGGTGACTGGATAGCTCAGAGGTTAGAGCACTCGACGCGATATCGGAAGACCAGTGGTTCAAGTCTCCGTTCAGGCGGGGTCAAAAATTTTTTTTTAAAAAAATTTAAATTTCCTATCATCATCAATTTCCGTCCGCAAGCTTAGTCTAAAGAGAGCCTTCGCTTGCGTTGCACACTTGTGAACTATTATGTCGTTTAAAACGATTACTAACTTACTGATTTATCTGTTGTAGCAGAATACCATATTAGCATAAACGGATATCATCTTTCAAAATTATAAATAGTGGGACATTTGCTATCCCAATCTTATTCCGGACATCTTAATTCTACCTTGTGTCACAGTGAAAATATTTTGACAGTAGGGCAATAAATCTCGTTCATCATCATCAGAGCCATTCCCCACTGCTGGGGCACAAGCCTACCCTAGACTAGGGCGATAAGGCCTTAGTCAACCACGCTGACCAAGTGCGGGTTGGTTGTCTACACAACCTGTGAATTTCTTCGTGTGGAGTTTTACTCACGAAGTTTTCCTTCACCGTTTAAGCGTCCAATTATTATACATAATTATGAACTTCAAATCTGCATAAGGCAGAGTTTGAACTGGCGACTTCTCGCATGGCAAGCAAACAGCTTAACCACTCGGCCATCGACGCTTTTCTTGTTATATCATCTTCTACTTAAGAAAGTTCTATATGCGTAAAAAGAGGCTTTTATATTTTTAATACTGTTAATGAATTAATGTCTGTCATAATTTCTTAATTAAGTTTCGCTGTTAGCAATTCTTAACATAAAATATTATTTAGATTAACCGTTAGGTAGGTATATTAGATATTGACCTTTAGGGTGGTTTTAAAAGTTCGAAAGGATTGCTGAAACCTGGTTTCTTTTAATTAGAGCCAACCTACGGAAAAGTTTAAATTTAAAAGTATGGAAACACGAGTATCAATTTTACAAAACTGCTGATTTTTAATAAGTACGTAAGCTCAAAACAAGATTTTCTAGAAAATAAAAGTGACTTGTAGTTAGACGATATTACTGTTCTTATTTTCATTGCGCCAATATTATGCCCACACACAATACAAGAAGTCACGAACACCCATCTTATTTATATCAAAGCGATTGTATGAAATTAGAATATATTAGATTGTCGGATAAAGACGACATCCCGTAGAGTAACAGGTTCGATTCCATTGTGAAGTAGCGGGCTACCTTATAACTGGTGGTAATAAAAATGACAACCATTGACTTTTCTAGCTTAATTATGAGAATTTAAAAGTCATTTCGGTCGAAATATAACTTGTGTTTGAATAGACCAAATTTTCATTTGAATATCAAAACTGTTTTAGAGTATAAAATTATTGATCATAGATAATACTTAAATCATCTCTTTTGATATTTGGCTCTTTGCAATAGGTATTAAACACAGCATTCCATCTCAAAATACTTATAATGAAATTGGGCTATCCCACCAGTATAGCGGATAGAATAAACATGATATCAAATGTTGGCAGAATATGAGATGTAACAATAACTACCTATTCCGGACCTCCAAAAGAACCATCATTACTATATTATGGGGAAATTATGAAAACAAATAAAGTCACATAGATACAAGAGTATGAAAAATAATGCTATACTTTCATCGGGTTTTTTTTATCTCAAACAGTCAGACGTATGACAACAGAAAAGCCCTAAAAGAATATTTTATTAACAAGCTTTATGAATTTGACGACTATAAAAAAACGCTGCGTAATTGCTATCAAATATTTGACACTTTGAGAACTAAATTTAACAACCGTAAATCCTTATTCAACAATCTGACAATGTGCTGGCCATTAAGAAGAAAAAATTAAAAAACAACAATACCACGTGTCACCAGACGGCCATTTGCAAACAGTTGCGTTCGAAATTCAAACTAATTTATGGTGTTTGTACACCTTTTGTAGTTTAAGTTTATTGGCCAGGTGTGTCTAACTTTTTGTTGGAATGAGATTTTGAACTTTATTCGTAGAGGAATAAGGGCGTCGAAATAGACGATTAGAAAGCTCTTAGTAGCGATTACTTGCAGAAAGTTTTTGTTTGTAAAATAACAGTGAAGCATCTCTGGAACTATTTTAGCTTAGAAATAATATTATTTATCTTTCGAAATTGTATTTTCTATAAAGCTTGAATTAACGGACCAAGTAGCGACATTAAATAGGGATGATAAATATCACATTTAGACGAAAAATAAATTGGAGTAATTGAAAATCTTACAACATGCTTGCCTAAAAAATCCTAGATGAACATATTTCACAGGCTTCAGCGCAAATCACATAGAAAGACAAGTACAGTTTACAAATCTACTATCTCATCATCAGCCCATATACGTCCTCACTGCTGGGGCACGGGCCTACCCTAAACTAGGGCGATAAGGCCTTAGTCAACCACGCTGGCCAAGTGCGGGTTGGTTAACTACACAACCTAAGAATATCTTCGTAGGTGTGCAGGTTTCCTCACGAATCTAACATTGATCTATAAATTAGCTTTATCTACGTCGGTATTAATAAAATATAATTATATTGATAAGGTAAAGTAACACCAAATATAAAAAAAAAATATCTAACATCAATAACAATGCAATCTATTCTTAAACATAATTCTGTATACATACATTTTTTACTTTTTTTTCCTGTATTTCTCTCCTTTATTGACTTACTGATCTTCTCTACACTATATCTGATTTTGATATTGACAAATAGTGGCGCAGAAGCTGTATAGGAATTACATTGAGCATGAAATTACTTTCAGAGTGGTTTTACATTACGTTTTAGTCCAGTCAAAATAGACAAAAATAAGTGCTAACTTAGACAAAATTCGCATAGAGCTGAAAATTGCCAGAGATGTTAAATACATCATAATAAACGAAATATCAAAAATCCCCATCAATCCTACTTCTGCAAAAAAATTTATTCAAGGTCAAAAGTATAAAATTAAGGATTTTTCCATTTTTCTCGAAAACAGTAAGTATTATCGTAAAAATAGGTCAAACAAAAGTTGTAGATCATACAATTTTCTACAAAAATGGTCCTGTCACTTTTTCTTTTCCGACTCACCATTCGCGAGATATCGTGGTTTTAATCATTAGAAAATTCATATTTTACATAATATGCATTCATCTGTTGATATCGTTTTTGATCGATATATGACCTGGAATAGGTTCACTAGGGTAACCACGTTAAAAACCGCCCAAGTGTGAGAAAAAAAACATAGGTTTTGTATGAGAACCCACTTTACACGTTGGTTTCATGTTGTTTCTAGTATTAGATGTTATAGAGGCAACTGAGATACATCATTCGTTAAAATTTTAACTGTCTAGCACAATCGCATGGGGGCCTGGAAGCGTTTGAAAATACAACTTTTTCAACTTTGTGCATCGCTATATCTCTGAAATGGTGAATCTTAGGAACAAAGTGTTTAACATTTTTTATAGATAATTACGTGATAAGTAATTTTGTCATACATACTTTTATGATTAAACTTACCGTTTCGCTCAAAAGTGCATAAAACTGATATTTGTGACATTTGACCTTGATTATTTTTTTTTGCAGACGTGGGATCGATGGGGACTTTTGACAGATTATTTGTAATAGTGTTCCCAACATTCATGCCAATTTTCAGCTCTATGCGAATTTTTCCTAGGTTAAATGTCTATTTTGACTGGACTATTACTCTATAATAGACATTGTATTTTGGGCATTTTATTAAGGGCAACGTTTTAATCAAAAAGCTTAAGCCAATTTATCAATACTGAGAAATGATTGGAGATATTTAATGGTTGATAATAATTGGCATATTTTCATAGAAGTTAAGTTTACAAGTTAATGGATTATTATGCTTGTTCTTAGTTTACCTACGTAACAGCTACTGTGATTGGGGTATAGTTTTTTTAATGTGGTCTTCTTATTTTATTTTTTAAACCATTACAAACACGCATCTATGTTTGATAAAAGTCAGTTTTTTTAATATTATTATTATTTATTGCATACCTATTATAAAGCGATTACAGCAATACATGTATTCTCTTACAATATTAAATACACTAAACTAGCGGCCGCCCAAGACTTCGTCCGCGTAAAAATATTTTAGCAGCAATTATTTATTAAATAAAATAGCCTATGATATACCCACCTTATAAAATTAGTTATTTCTAAGTGTAAGTCCCGTTAAAATTGGTCCAGCCGTTTCGAATAGTAGCGAGAGCAAACATACAGACAAAAAAAATTTTTAATTGTGTTTTTGTTACTGTTACTCTATGTAAATTCATGCCTGTTAAGAAAAAGTCGTTTTTTAAATATTACAAACATACTCTTCAATTTTATTTCGTTGTTTAGATAAATTGCATGGGTTAACATTATTTTAAGCCAAATTATGTATGTAAACAGCAGTTGTAATTTTAATAGTCGCATCATCTTTACAGCTAAAAGACGCCCACAGCTAATAGGATCCACAATTTAATAGTCTGTACCAAAAGCCTCCCTCAATGAACTCCACAGTAAACATTCCTGCATTCCCACAACCTTGACAAATCAATTTACAATATTTTCAGTTAACATCACTAACTAACTACGAACCCTCCCCAGATTCTTCGAAACAGACCCAATTTACACCGTTTAGTCACGGATTACCCGAGTCGCCAAAACCTACAGCGCTCAAATTCAAAGGCTCCTAAAATCCGTCAAATGATTCCAACGCTCGTGAAATTGGCCGCTGTCACAAATTGATTGAATGAAAACATTCCTACTAACATAATAGGGTGACGGTCACACCTAAGTGTAATGTGAGTTTTACAAAAAAAATATATTGGAATTTGGGTTGGAGGTTGTGCTTTAGGCAATTTGAATCTAAAATATTTACGCTTGAATTTTATTAGATAATTTTATCAGTGCAATGCAATACAGCACCCAAAGTATTATTGGTAATTATCAATAGCTATCTAAGAAAATATATATCCAGATTTAGTATTAAAATTTACAATAAAACAGGGAACATTTTAGCTGTCCTACGAATAAAAGTATATTATATTTTATTTAGATTGTGTTTAGTACTTTAAACAGCTAACTAACTCTCAATGATGGTGTAAATGTAGCTCAAGAGAGCGAATATTCGATTAGCCCCCGAACAAGCAATATTCGTCAAAGCATAAAGCTAGAGGGCATGCTCAATTGGAAGCAAATTATTGCCAGATCATAATAATACATGCAGCCAATATGTGTGAGCTCTTTAAGGGGTAGCATCAATCAGAAAAAAGTTACTTTACATCTCTTTGATTATTTTATATGATTATAATATGTATATATATATTTAATAACTTTGGTATACCATATATATGTAAATTATTACGAAAATTCAAAATACTACATACTAGAATTAGTTGGATATGATCAGAAATTTCTGAAAATAAGATCAGTTGCATTATTTTTTTACAACTGCGCAGGATAGTGCACGAATTTACGCGCAAACAACTGCATGTGTGCACTCTCTGTTCCCTTACCCTCATAGCTCGGTGAGACGGCAATCTGACATGGCCGTTGAGAAATCAGGAGCAGGACCACCGGCTTACGTGCTTTCCGAGGCACGGGCGAACTTCCTGACTCCGGGCTGAGTAATTTCTTAACTGAAAATCTCACACAAATTTTGCCCGTCCCCGTACTTGGACCGGGCAACTCTCGGTCCTAACGCAGCACATGCTACCGATAGACCTACAAAGCACCTACAAGGCACCTACAAGGCAGTTTTATCTCGACACATTTTGTAAATAAAGTATGTACTTGATATCGGTACTTACTTACTTACATATCTTTGCCTTTTCAAATTCTATACGATACCCATACATACGTTTGACCATGGAGGATTTTGGATGTCGGCATGACATCCAAAATCGCACCTTAATTCATCGAACACCCTTCCCCATACCGGCAGATGTCAACTTTTTGCCGAGACCAGTCACGTCACCCAGTTTTTGCCGTAGTGTCGATTTCAATTATACACCCATTGTACTATTTGTGGGCACTGAATTTGCTTTGGTCACTTGAAGAGGTGTTTTTTCCGCCATTTTTTGTTGAAACCCGTGAATTGGTTTAGAATAGGGCATTGTCGTGTGAAGATGGCCCTTAGAGAGCTTTGTTAGGATTTGTATAATAGTGTGTGCAAAGGCGTAAAATGGTTTGTGTAATTTAATTACCTCATCAAGTTCTTGGGTAGTAACAGGATTATAATGAGACTTTTTTGTCGGACGCATTAAATCTCTTTTTCTGACACTTAGATCAGGATAATTACTTATAATGTAAGAAGTAGACCGACTCGCACTTGGCCAGCGTGGTTGACTAAGGCCTTATTGCCCTAGTTTAGGATAGGCCCGTGCCTCAGCAGTGGGGACGTATATAGGCCGATGATGACGATGAAGGTTAAATGATTTAGAACTCTCGTGTATTAAGGCGTCCGACCGATTTCAGCCATGGCGGCCGATCTCAATTGAGATCAACCAAGTGCGCAGGACATATTATAGATAGTGCACAAGTGTGCGCGCAAATACAAGTGCACTCTCGATTCCCTCACTCTCATAGTTCGGTGAGACGGCAATCCGACATGACCGATGAGAGATCGGGCGCAGGACCACCGGCTTATCGTGCTTTCCGAGGCACGGGCGTTCAACCGCCAACTTCCTAACTCCGGGCTGAGTAAATTCATTTCAGAATAACTTACATAAATTTTGCCCGACCCCGGACTCGAACCGGGGACCTCTCGGTACTTACGCAGCACTTGCTACCAATAGACCAACGAGGCAGAAACAACACTACTAAATGCATTGTACCTGATACTTTATGTAAGATTGCTACAATTCTCACTACCATAACGAAATGTTTATATCACTTTAGTTGTTAAACGGAAATACAAAACATTATTTTACATTTAAAAAAATCTAGTTTCGTCATAAACGGTGCACTTAAAAACCTGAAAGTCGTAAGTACAGTCAGCAGCAAAAACAATTACACTTGGAAAGTTGATAATGCATGGATACTCTATCTATACAGAATTAATTCCCTTTAACTAAAAGGGAATTTATTCTGTATAGATAGAGTATCCATGCATTATCCCAAACTATGGGAACCTCTGACTTATTCTTATCTCTTTTATTCTTTCGATGCACAATGTGATTCATATTTAGGTATTTCTAGTTTTAATATTGTAACTAATTGTAATATTCGTTCTGTGCAACAAACGTTATACGTATTATTTTAAAGTTTCCTTATATTTAGGAAATATTAGATATCCCTTTTATTTCTTATTAGATTTAAATGACATTGAGGTGAATTGATTTATTTAACTAAAGCAGATAATTGGTAAGATATTGCTGTGAAAAAAAGCTTTATCATTATATGTACATTCCTTTAAAATAAATAAATATTATTTTAAAAGTATACAACAAACTGGTTTCATGCTCAAATAATTTATGCTAAAAAATTACATTTTATTAATATTGCAACAGCCTTGAAGTGTCTGTTGCATATTAATTTGACTAATTACAAAAAGTACAATCTAGTTTATTAAGTTAATTTTGTTTACAATATTTTCCTACTTATGGTTGTATTCTGTGTGTGTTTTTTTGTAAATAAAAAAAAAAAAAAAATTTTTCTTGCCGACAGTACCTACGTTTTCCAACAACAATGTGTCTGGCACTATCTGAGCAATAACAGAACGAATCTCCGCGGCTCAGGAATTACCCACAGAAACCTGTATGCTGTTAAATCCACTTTCTGTGAAGTCGGGTAAGGATGAACCGGGTGTAGAGACAATGGTTCTGTACTATTCTAACACCTGATTAACCAAGGGGTATAATATCTTTCTAAAAGGTTTTAGTTTCTCTCGTATTAATAAGTAGAGTTAGAGATTTTCGAAAGATGTTATTGCTAAGTACATATCCCGGCATGATGTTGTTTTTAAGAATGGAAAAAGTATATTTTAACGTATTTACTTCTGTCGTTAAGTTAAATGTTAAATATAACCACGGTAATGTTAATATAACTGTTGAAGATAACTCTCTAAAGCAGTGGTTTGAAAGTAGCATTTTTGTTTACAAAGTTAATTTCGTATTTAGGTATCTATATTTAATTTTTGACGTAGAAACGTCATTCCTTAAGGATAAATAAGGAGATTTGAAATCTAGTCTTCAAATAATTAATTATAATTTATTTAGCTGATAAAATAATAATGATGTATGTTTAAGAATGGTTCATTTTCCCATTGATCATGTAAACTAAGGTTTCCTTAAAAACATTGTAACGACAAAACTACTACACAGTAGCGCTGCCATGAGTTAGTTATCGAAAACTTACGTACGTTAAAAACCTATCGAATAGTTTTTTCATGCTACTGTTTTTAAAATCGGGGCGCTGTACATTTTTTCATAGACATTTTTCACATAGGCGATATCGAGTCTGTCACTTTTAAACTAATGGTAGCGCTACTGTAGTGGTACCATGAGTAACCTATCGAGTTGTTTTTTTCATTCGACCGATTTTAGTTCTTATATTCTTATAGCGTGACCACCAGATGCGTTGTACAAGTTTTTCATAGACATATTTACGTAGGCGATATCGAGTCCGTAACTTTTAAACTCATGGTAGCGCTACTGAACCCTAAAACGTTTACTACGTGATTAAACGGCATTTCCCGTGTATATGGTCAAATTTGGCATAAGAACGCATTTCCCCCTAATGGGGGGTAATAAAGAGATAAGACGGGACGTGATAAGCGACGTGTAGCATATTCCCTTGCTTTGTGTCAGAAAGAGCCACTTTTGACCTTAGTGGACTTAGTGGAGGGTTACATGGAGTTAGTAGCGGAAATAATTTGCCTTTTGAAACTTTTAACAGACTTTAGAAAGAGGTTCAAAGTCAAAGTAATTTATTGCGAAGTATGTGTACATTTTCAGGGGCATGCCTTAATGCCATTTTTAACACTTCAAAATGAGGTTCTGATACATATTTCTAGTTCGACAGGTCTTTTAGGTTTAATGAATCGATGTTGATTGTGTAAAAAATCTACGAAACGAATGATCAGATCTAGAAAAATAGATCTAGAATAATAAAAAAAAATATCTTATTGGAAACTACATTCATTTAACAAGTTTTACCTTATTAAATACAGGTAGTATTAAAGCTTTCAACTGACGCTAAAACTACTAAACCGATTTAAATTAAGTTTGAAACACAGATAGGCTAGAGATTGACAAAGAACTTAGGTTACTTTTAAACCGATTGGGCTAGTCTCATAGTAATATAAGAAACTTTCGGAGGCACGGGTAGCAAAAAAGTCTATAGAGCTTGGATGTAAAGCTAAAAAAATCTTTATAATAACATAATCAGCGCATATACGTGCCCACTGCAGGGGCACGGGCCTACCCTAAACTAGGGCGGTAAGGCCGTCAATTAGTCATATTAACGTCGCCATGTAAACCACTCTCTGAGCTCGGAATGTGCTCGGAGTCACACGCAACGGTTATCTGCTTCCCGGTAGACACGGTCCTCTGGTCTGTATCGTCCACATACGACATTGTTAGATTGCCTTTCTCAAAACAACCGCTAAGTACCACTAAACTTGCTAAGCTGTAAAGGTTATGAGAACATATGTTCGCGTTGTAACTTAGGTATCAACTGTGATGATACTTAACTAACAACGCGAATATTAACAACTAACAGTTTTAAACTGCCTCGTTGGGCTCTTGGTAGCAAGCCCTGCGTAAGGACCGAGAGGTCCCCGGTTCGAGACCGGGTTCGGGCAAATTTGTGTGAGTTTTTCTGTAGTGAAATTACTCAGCCCGGAGTTAGGAAGTTGGCGGTTGAACACCCGTGGCTCGGAAAGCACGTTAAGCTGGTGGTCCTGCGCCCGATCTCTCATCGGTCATGTCGGATTGCCGTCTCACCGAATTATGAGAGTAAGGGAATATAGTGTGCGCACTTGGCTGATCTCAATTGAGATCGGCCGCTATGGCTGAAATCAGTCGGACGCCTTATGACATGTGTTTGACGCGCTGTATACTCTTATTAAACTTTAATGTACACTAACGATACCTTAGAATAAAAAGAAAACGTGTTTATAGTCCGGAAAGGTGGGACTTAATGACAGTTAATGAAACAAGTTCAATGATTGCATCTGTATACATTTTATTTATTGTCCAAATTTACAATATGGGATGAAGTGCTATATATAGAAAGCCATCCGCTCCCCCGCAAGTCCGGTGATGATGATGAGGCTACTCCAAACATAATTGTATGTTATTTAGGAAAAAAAAAAGATGCTACATACACTACACATTTACATACCACGTTTCGATATTTTTAAAGGTAAGTAATTAGTTATTTTGGTCACGTCGTTGTCATTAACTCATCACGCAATCCCCAAAACAGGAAGGAGACACTCACTAAGAGTGCTATTAATCAAACACTAAGGGCATTAATAATTTTGTGCTAAGCCATGAAACAGAGTGGCAAAGTTTATGCTCATTTACAATATGGTGAATGGTAGAATCTTATTATTAGTAATGTGACGATTTATAAGTGCATGTAATTGCCTATATAAATAAAGACATTTTTGATTTTGATTTTTGATTTTGATATGGGATGAGGTAATAATACAGAGCTAATCGCTTCCCGTCAAGTTCGGTGATGATGACGAGGCTACTCCAAGCCATCATCGTATATCAGTTGGGGAAAATAGTGCTTCATACATTACAGACTAGTAAGTTTAACTCGTTATTTTGGTCACTCGTCGTTGTCATTAACTCATCGCTCAATCCCCTTAACAGGACGAAGACACTCACTAAAAACATTGCTATTAATCAAACACTAAGGGCATTTATAATTTTGTGCTAAGCCATGAAACAGAGTGGCAAAGTTTATGAAACCGACTTTACAAAAACGATGTCTCGACAAACATCTACCCGTTCCAAGACTTTGGCACGTCGCTAATTCTGCAGCTTTCTCTAAGCTTTTCGACATCACGTCGAAGCTTAGCGTAAGTATTACGAAACTATTTTATGACAATGCTAATTTGCTGACGATATGAACTTACTACAACACAGGGACTTAGGTAATGCATGCATGTATTTTAAGCTATTGCATAGCTTTTATCGCGGGCTTTGAGCGCGGCGACCGAACCAAGAAATTCCGTAACGAAAAAAACCTCACAAACGTCTAACGTCGTTTCAGTTCGGTAGACTTCGGCACGGTGTTTGTGTGCGTGCGGTTAGACGTATTGTACGACTCTATGAAACTCGCACGAATCGAGACGAACTGCTCCGAAATCGGACGATGCTATGCAATAGCTATACCGCGGCAGTCCCCGAGTGCCACACGTCTTTTTTTTGTTGACTGGCTCGTTGGTCTATTGGTGGCAAGTACCGCATAAAGGCCGGGATGTCTCCAATTCGAGAGTTACGAGTATGACCAAAGTTGAATTTAATTCTGTTAAGGAATTACTCAGTCCAGAATCAGAAAGTTAATCCTCCAAAAGTTTATTAAGTTGTTGGTCCTGCGTGTGACCTACCTGATATAATTGGGACATCATTATCTACTATTTATGTTTTTTGCAATGTAGTGACAAAACGTAAATCCTAATTTTAAGTTAAGTACAAAGTATATCCAATCCATTAGTCAATATAAGAGTAGGCTCTAATTCTGTGATACAAAATAGTTTCATCGTTTATAACCGTTAGAATCAAATTGATATTCGGTCACCATCTAAATACTTATACAAAACTTAATCTGTGAATTACAAATCCTCACCTAAAGCCCAATTACGATTAAAATTCACTGGAAACAACTAAAGTAATAGTTCGTATTACACATTTACATACTTCTAAAATACAATAATGCACGCGGAATAGTAAGAAACATTATTTTTATTCGTTCTTGTGCTTTCCTAGAAGTAGTTTAGTTAATTTTTACGGATCTAAAGTGTTGTGGTCACTACGTAATGTTTGGAACTAGTAAAAAAAATCTATTTTAATGTTCGGACGTATGTCTCTTTAAGGTTACACAATTAAAGTAATTGTATGTATTTGAGCCTAGTGTGTGGACAATACGAGTGATTTCTAGTTATTCTATTTATTATCAATTATTGTATTTCTTTCCATAAATATTTCGTTCGAGAATGTAATTAACATCTATCAAAAAACGCCCCCTTTGGTCCTACGTCTGCGTTATTTCTGTTTACCTCAAATGTGACAGTAATTATACCTATATTTTAATCTGTTCCGGTACATAACTTATAAAAAATATAAAACCTGACGTGACCCAAAATCGACAAAAAATATAAGCCTGATTAAAGTCAAAAATGTACCAAACAGTAAAAAGTCCAAGTCCACAGTCATCGTGGTAGTACCTATCAGTTATAGGAACCACAAATATTCAAATGAACTAAATGTCCGAATTGTATTCGTTTCTCCGAAAGAAAGCTAGCTTTAATTGTGTATCGCGGTGGGCATGCTATCATTCGGATTGGCGGTATAGGGCGACGGCACATAGCATGCGATAATGTAGATTTCCAGGCAATGAAGTAAATTAAAATCTAAACAATACACACCCTTAACATTAATACACTTTAAAAAATCTAGGTATGCATGAAGAGGTTGATGGATGTGGAAGAAACGAAAGTGGTGTGCCAGGACCGTGGCACATGGCAGGAAGTGATCTGGAAAAAAGGCGTGATTTTATGTATGTATGTATCAAGGTAGGTACGTTATACCCATTCTATTCAAAGAAGATGGGAGTTAGGGTAACGTATTATTAGTAATTAGTTCTATTCATTTAGTAACAAAATGATTAGTTTTAAGACAATAAAGATTCGTTTTTCGTTCATTTGCAATAAGAACAAACAACAAAACTAGCTTAACAACAGACGTAGAGCCGAGCGAACGAGGTTGAATTCGGATACCATTTACTTTAAGTATTTGTAGCAAGAAATTCTAAGGATCCTTAATTACTCGTGCCTACCTTAAAACCCCCTGACATTTCCCTATGCCCCTTTATTAGGTAACATGCTCCCTAATATGGCAAAACCTACGCATTCTTTCCGATTTACAAGTGCATGTTAAATGTATATATTATTAGTACAGCTATTATGGTTTTAATTGTTTCATCATCAATTATTTTTTTCCTGACTAACGATGATGGCTTGAAGGAGCCTTGTCATCATCACCGGGCTTGCGGGGGAGCGGATGGCTCTCACCCCTAAAAAATGAAAGCGGGCTCGTTCGGGATCTTCACCTCCCATATGACACTCAAAGCTATATCTTGGTAGCAACAAAAAATATCTTCGCATATCCAATCTCCCACTGTCCCCAACCCTTCCAATCGCAATGCAAGTCACAGTCCCTATAAAGGCTACCACTAAACGCGGCCACGTGGTCGGAATGGCCGCCACTGATGGTTGCGGGCGTGCGCGCGCGCACAACTACCGTCGTTATTACGTCACTTTATTGGTGACGTGAGATGGTTAGAATAGGCCACTATATTACTTAGTACTGACTCGGTGGAACAGTTGTTAGTGAATCAGGTTCACTACCTACGGTTCCAAGAGTCGTCGGTTCGATTCCTACCCGGAACATATTTGTTCCGTGTTTGGGTGTGTTATTAAATATATTTAAGTATATTTGTGAATCCACTGTTAATTCTGATATCCGTAACACAAGTGCTCACTATCTGATCAATGTATTTGTCATTCCTACTATAATAATCATCATGAGCCCATATACGTCCCCACTGTTGGGGCACGGACCTACCATAAACTAGGTAATCGCCTAATGTGTTGATGTTTTCCTTCACCGTTAAAGCGCCCAATAATCGTACAAATGAATTTCAATTTGAAAAACACAGTGGTACGTGGCGGGGTTTGAACTGGCGTCCTCTCGCAAGCAACGAGCTTAACCACTCGGCCATCGGTGCTTATTTATTTTTTATTTTATTTTACATAACGATTGACAATGCGCCTTAACCAATACCGGAATCCGAATCTCAATTAATCAGCCACACCGAACAATTTACCTCTGTGTTTCCCCGAAACTTAATAGCCTATTGTCAAAAACCAATCGGACCAATCGCAAAGCAGCATATAGCATATCCTGCGCATGAGTTGCGCTTCCAAATCGATTCATTTAAACTTTATATAAGAGTATTGTCAACTAACTAACTGCCTCGTTGGTCTATTGGTAGCAAGCGCTGCGTTAGGACCGAGAGGTCCCCGGTTCAAATCCGGGGTCGGGCAAAATTTGTGTGAGTTTTTCTGTAATGAAATTACTCAGCCCGGAGTTAGTTGGCGGTTGAACGCCCGTGCCTCGGAAAGCACGTTAAGCCGGTGGTCCTGCGCCCGATCTCTCATCGGTCATGTCGGATTGCCGTCTCACCGAATTATGAGAGTAAGGGAATAGAGAGAGCACTTGTGTTTGCGCGCACACTTGTGCACTATAAAATGTCCTGCACACTTGGCTGATCTCAATTGAGATCGGCCGCCATGGCTGAAATCGGTCGGACGCCTTATTACGAGTATTGCGCATTTAGATTGCCATATACATACCTACATAGGGACAGACATGATAATAATGTCGACTAATCGATTCTTCAATCGTTCAGTAAGTATTTTTTGCACTTGGCCAGCGTGGTTGACTAAGGCCTTATCGCCCTAGTTTAGGGTAGGCCCGTGCCCCAGCAGTGGGGACGTATTTAGGCTAATGATGAAGAATTTTTTTGTCATAGAAACATCAATATGGATGTATAAGAATAAAATTAATTTGTTCATTCATTTATTAAAATCTCCAACATAGGATACGCACATGGATCAGACGACGACGATTGTGCCTATCGACCTCACTACCTCTTGCCATCAGGTGGCATCCTGTAAGTTCTTTTACATGAAAAAAAACATTGTCTTAAGTGAAAACCGAACCCAGGACCACTAGCGCTAGAGACAAGTCACTAACGAACGTGTCATCAAACCTATCAATTATATTTAGTCGCTACTACACTTGATAAGTCTAATAAAATTTAAGTGTCTGTTTGTAATGAGTATGAATCTATATAGGTTCTGTGTTGTCTGTCTGTTTACTCTCGCTAATCTCCTAAACGGCGGCTGGACCAATTCTGACTTGGCTTTAAATAACAAATAGCATATTTTACGAGGTGTAATAAAGGCTATTTTAATAAATCATTGCTGCTAAATCCATTTCTACGCTGACATAGTCGTGGGCGGCAGCTAGAACACAGATAGCCTACAACAAATGAACCATAAAAAGCAGGAAATATGATATCTATACTCTACAATAAAAAAAAAAGTATTCAAATTTTAAACTATCAAACAAATTCACTTCCGAATTCAATTCCATAACATCTCTATTACATTTATGTAGATGCTCCACGTGGCATCCGAATAATCGTTAGAATTGGACACCCAAATTCAATTATGTCCAAGAATTTGAATGGAAACCATGACCGGGGGAACGGACATAAAACAGCGAGAACTACTGCTTTTTGAATTGTAGGGTTGACAGAATATACAACTATAAATAGCTACTTTTTTGTAGCCTTTATAGGGAAAATACAAAATAATTATTTTGTAGGGGACGGTACCTGTATGCGTTTGATTTTATTCTAGCTAGAAACCTCAATTCTATCCTTTAATGTATTAGTATGTTAGTTAGTACATACATACATAAAATCACACCTTTTTCCCAGAGGGGTAGGCAGAGATCACTTCCAGCGATCCACTGTTCACCTCTGTGGGAAACGTGACGTCACGGGTTGTGGACCACGTCGCCGCCATTCTGCCTTGTGCATTGTTTTAACAAGGTCATTGCGTTCCCACGAGTAGCAAGGATATATGACGGGGGAAGGAAAAGGGGAGGAAGGATACTATCGCCTCGGATGATTTGGACTGAGTCGATAGTAGCTCGAGGAGCCGGGGTCGCTTACCCGTATACCGTTCACCAACCACTGGACAGATAGTTGTGACTGGTATCCCCTGACTGGTTAGTTAGTATTATTAGTATGTATATTAGTTAGATTTTGAGAGGTTATGTGTATCTCCAAAGGTAAATATAGTAAACTAGTGACTATAATATGTACAGTTTATTTTTATTTTATTTTAGTGCAACTAACAGGAAATAAAGACAATTATAAAAAGCTCAAACGCGTGATAAAACCATTAAACTTCTTTATTAATCAGCTGGATTCTATCCCTTTGATAACCCTACTACTATAGTTCCCAACAATAAAGATACAGAGTTAAAGCCTCAAATATACATATAAAATTATTTTACTATACCTTTGATAATTCTTAAAATTGTAAATTAAATCAATAGCTACTGAGACAAAGCAGTTACACGGTTAAGCCGTAGTCCACTTAAAGATTACGATTATAGCATAACATAGCATCCATGTCAACTCATTAGAAGAATGATACTCGTAATAATTGTAAAAAAGACGTGTGGCACTCGGAGACTGCCGCGGTAAAGCTATTGCATAGCATCGTCCGATTTCGGAGCAGCTCGTTTCAATTCGTGAGAGTTTCGTAGAGTCGTACAATACGTCATATCGCACGCACACAAACATCGTGCCGAAGTCTACCGGACTGAAACGACGTTAGACGATTGTGAGGTTTTTTTCGTTACGGAATTTCTTGGTTCGGTCGCCGCGCTCAAAGCCCGCGATAAAAGCTATGCAATAGCTTAAAAAAAGTGTCAAAAATGAGGGAGCCATTTTATATGTGTGCTTCCTTCTTATATTATGTTAACCGTACTCCTCACTAATAAGTATTTATTGTCTTTTGTATTTCTTTTTTTTTAATGTATATAGTGTAAATATAGTTATATTGATTTTAAGAATAAGAATAAGAATAAGAATAAGAATACATTTATTGTCTCATATTACAAGTTTCAACATAAATAACATAACAAAAAAAAATACAGGATGCATGCATGAGACAAAGGGAAGGAGCTCAGCTGATGTTGCCTCGGGAGAGTATTCCCGGGCAACGCTGGTTTTCAGCTACTCCCCTGCCCTCTGAGAAGTTGTTTGAAGGCATAGGTGTAACTTGGTTGAGAAAAAAAAAATCAAACTTTTATCATTTTGGTGAGTTTTAAATAACAAGTACAGCCAAAGAATTTCAAATTTAACCTATTCCAAACAATAAAAAAAAAAAAAAAGGAAATTTAAATAATAAAAAAAAAAAGGGGGAAAAAATGAAATTAAAACTAAACAAAGCCAATATCAATAAAATGTATCAATCACCATTCTAATAAGTATTCATTTCCGAACTATCTGAGTGTACAAGTACATGTGTGTGTGTCTTGATGAGTGTGTAATGAATTATGTAAGTGTGTAAGTGAATGTGTTTGTGTGTGATACTAATTTGAAATGAAAAATGATCTAAGAGCTATAGTTGCCGTGTGAGAATGTTTCAAGTCTTCAGTCATATATTGTCTTTTAAGTAAGGCAGTCCTGTATTTTATTTTAAAACTTTCAGTTGAATTTTCATAATATAAATCGCAATATTAAGTACTTTGTTGACATTATCTACCCTTTTAAAAGCCATTATGCGTACATATAAAAAAACAAATTACACAACAAAGAAAATGAATTCTTTATGTGGTAATGCCTTAAATAGCACAACATTCCCTTATGTAAATCAGTTGGCAAGAAAGCTCAAGCACGTAATTTGTTTTCATTCCAAATGGTCCGGCGGGGGCATTTGGGCTAAATAGCGTAGATAAGGGCCTATAAACTACTATCTGGGCTAAATGTGGCTTCGTGTAACGACTCGCGACACGCTCGCCGCGACCCTTTATTAAGGGCTGATAAGAAACAATGAAAAACTCTTTTTTTTGTCAAATACACAACTTTGACAAAGTAACTATTTAACCATTATTTAGCGTGCGTGTTGTATGCGTGAATCGGAACGCACAAAATATCTCACCAAATAGCAGTAGTGATTACTTTCTTATGAAGACAACTGTCATCTTTAGTCTTGCCCGTGACCACAAGCGCTGTAAAGAGCTCGAAATATCGGGTCTCTATATAATATGTGTAGAATAACAATACACGCGAGTTTAATCCGTAAAATAAGTTTTATTTCAAAAGTAACTAACTGCTATCAAGGCTATTTTTTGTCATTTACTTAGCTTTACAAATATCATAAATGTATAAGTTACTCTTCATGCGATTTCAATGAAATTTTGGTACACAGATAATATAGAGACTGGAAAACTTGCTGCTTTTTACCACTATAAAAAATATGGATTAAGATTGAAACTTAATTATACGTACTCACATAAGGTTTCAGTTGCCACCATTTATTTTTAAAATGAAGACAATATAGCGCCAAAAATGTATACGGCACTCGTTTTTAAAAATTCTATATGTTTACAGAAAGCCGACTAACAAGACACATACGACGTTTTCGCTTTAAAATTGTAAATTCTTCTTCGCATCGCCTTAAAATCGTAAAATCTTTAGCTTTCAAATTATCCTACTTCACAGCACTGGACCACGAGCTTTACTATTCGAAATAAAGACATAACATCTCTGGACAGTAGTCAGTCAACCGCCCCCCACTGGGGCGTATAAAATAATATAAAATAAAAATTCCGAAGAGAACATAAAAAGGCAATTGGGTTTTGAACGAGAAACACAAATGGGATTGTAAAAGGACAGTTTTATCTTGAGATCGCGTTTTGTGTATGTAAATTATTAGGTATACACTAGCTTTTGGGCGCGACTTCATTTATGTAGCATTAACTTACCTCTTTTTTTTGTGAAGTGGTTTAGAAATTATAAGGGTAAAGATCATGTCGGATGTCAAACTATCTCTTGACTAAATTTTATCCAATTCGGTTCAGCCTCATTAAGCTTTGATTAAGATATCTACTTGTTCATACTTGTACTAATAATATTGTAAACATAGGTACTATTAAATAATAACTTAACTGATTTAATCGAAATTTGCTATAAATGTTAAACATACTACTTACTAATAACTACTTAAATGTTTAAGAAAGGTACATTCTTTTACATATATCTAAACGGTTATATACATGTTAGATCTAAACCATCTAAATACCAAATTTTGTTGAATCAGATTAGTTTGAGCGGAGTAGAAATCTTCCGGTAAATTCCAAATGTATGGGTTTTACTAACAAAATCGTTTAGTTTATTTAAAGTGACACTCTACAGCAATTAATCTTAATAACAGGCGGTTTGATGTGACCAATATTTAATGATTTCTAAAAATATGTCACAATTTACATTAAAACGACAACTTTATTTTCTCCAAACTTGGATAGAAATGATAAAAACTAATTTGCACTAATCTTTAAATAAACAGCCAAGCGCGAAACTCATTGGTTGAATGTGGGTTTCATAAACCTTTTTTTTAAAATAGTACTTAGTCCTTCAGAGCTAAGAAAATTGGTTTACTTAGGTAAATTATGTTGATTAATAATAACATAACTTATCAAAATGACTCTAACTAATAATAATAATAAGGCGTCCGACCGATTTCAGCCATGGCGGCCGATCTCAATTGAGATCAGCCAAGTGTGCACGAAAACACAAGTGCATTCTCTATTCCCTTACTCTTATAACTCGGTGAGACGGCAATCCGACATGACCGATGAGAGATCGTGCAGGACCACCGGCTTAACGTGCTTTCCGAGGCACGGGCGTTCAACCGCCAACATCCTAACTCCGGGCTGAGTAATTTCATTACAGAAAAACTCACACAAATTTTGCCCGACCCCGGTTTCGAACCGGAGACCTCTCGGTCCTAACGCAGCGCTTGCTACCAATAGACCAACGAGGCAGTACTCTAACTAAATAACAACACGTAACCCTAAACCGCCAACAATCTTTAAAACTAAAACGACCGATTTAATATCCAAAAAGAGCGCCAATAAAATAAACTCGCTATAATGTCGCCGTATTTATATTGCCAAACGAATTTATTAGCCCGTTAACGTGGATTTGGTGATAATTAAGTTTAAAACGACAAACATACTTACTAATAACATGCTATGTGTGATTATAAATCTGAGAGTTAAGGAATTTGACGCATGTGTTACGATATACGAACTTTATAGAAGCGACAGCTCTGAATAAATCTTAAAATGGTGTCTATTTTTATTTAAAAAAATACTGGTCGAAAAATTATCATCAAAAGTGAAGGTTATCTGCTAATGTATAGAAGAGTGTATCTTTAATTAGATTGCCTAGATCTTTTGCTGATAGTAACTATATTCAGTAATTTGGCTCGTAAAAAACTATTACATATTTCGATGTAACACTTATATTGGTTGAAATACATAGATTATTGTCAGGAAAAGACTTGTATTCACATTTTATAGAACATAATAAATTAAGTTATAAATTTAAGCAACTTCAATACCCATTTAGATAAGTTACTTACAGAATCCTGATAGCGAGCTAATAGTTGTGTCAATACATACCATTATAACAATTCTGTAGCTATCGTACAATCGCTACAAAATCTTCGAGGTGTCTATAAATACTGTCACTTCTAACCAACATGAAATATAGCACCGAAATAATAGCATTATTTATATTATTAACATAGTTTTGCACCGGAACGGCCATAAACGTCTCTAATACCCATTAATAAGCCATAAAACGACATTAATTATACAAAATGGCCGCTGACTAGACATTTGAGTAGGGTTGACTCTATTCTTGGTGAAATATTAAATATTTTATATATGTGTTAACATGATACGCGTTATTTGTTTAGGGTCCAATTGATACGGTCAAAGAACTGCAACATCATAATAATTAACTGGGGAAAAAAATAACTGGTACCGATTTATGATTTTATTGACCTGGTGGAGAATTTGGTAATTCCCTTGTCTCTTGGCCCGTAAGCTCCAAGTTCAATGCTCACCCGGAAGATATATTCGAGACCTTTCCCAGCAGTAGGTTGATACCGATGAAGTTTAATAACGAATAACTGTTCGTTTGGCTCGTTAAAACTGAAGAAACCTTGATCCGATCTGTCCAACTTTGGTCTTTAAATATTCACGTAGCTCCAAGGAAGGCTTAAACGTTGAAAAATCAAACATAGGAATTTGGGTGAAGCAAGGACGGGCATAGTATTGTCTATTATTTGCGCCAACACTACAAATTTGAAATAAAACTATATTCCATATTAATAACAATACACGGTTTAATCCGTTAAATTAGTTTTATTTAAAAAGGACGAGTAGCTAAAAGTAAAAAACGAATACAATAATATAAATAATAATAAAGTTCTTTTTATTATTCAAAAGAACATTACAGAGTATACCACATACATAGGTACCTACATAATATTAAAATAACTAAACTTATAAAGATGCTGTGCACTAATCAATAATACCTAAATTTATATACTATACTTTGCTACAAACGTTCGGTACGTAAACAATAGCGATATACTTCACAATGATTACCGTGATTTACAACTATTTTATAGATCGTATAGGCAAAATACGGTACATTAAAATATTTTTCATATTTTTTCATTGCAAGGCAACCCTGCCATCGGAGCTAGTGTGTCACCTTCTTTTATTTGCTAACCAGTCCGAATATGTTAGCCGTGATGAATGTGCCTCGATACACATTACAATATTATTGGAATTTCTTTACCGAGTAATCTGCGGTGTGAACCAACACTAGAAAGCTGCGATATTCGTTTATTTATTTAATTTGCGGTCATATTACGTATTTGGTGCCTAGAGTCGTAAGTTCGATTCCCACTGGGGACAAATATTTATGCGATGCACATTTGTATTAGTCACGTTTCTAGGTCCATCCATGCTAAATAACTTACGTACTTATTTAGCTACTTTTCTCACAACTACATCAAGCATTTTTTATTCAAGCAAAGAAACTTATATTAGGATTACTATTAGAACCGTCATTAAGCCAGCCAATTGTTAATTTGAAATAAAACTAATTTTACAGATTACTTGCGTGTATTGTTATTCTAAACATATTATTCAGAGACCGACGTTTCGAGCTTTTTACATCGCTCGTAGTTACGGGCAAGACAGCCTTGCCCGTGTCGGGTCTCTAAAGAATATGTTTAGAATAACAATACACGCGTTTAATCCGTAAAATTGTTACTTTATTACCCAGTATTTTAGTCCAAGTCCACAAAGCCTTGAAATGACACGACAGGTCAATCAGACCACCTGTCAACATCATCATACTAACATAGAACAATCATCACACTAAAATCACGAACCACACTAATACCGAACCGATCTTGATCCCATCCGCGCTGATTGCGGCGGGATCATCAACATGGGGTCCGTACCATCAACAAGCGGGGTCCGTATCATCAACATGCCGGCCGGGGTCCGTTCGGAGAACCCGTGGGACCCCCGCTGTGACGGTAATTCACTGAGCTCACACCTCCCTCAATCTGGATTGTGCGTGTAGAGTGCCGGAGGGGTCTTGATCGTTTTAGATTTTTCGAATTCTTTACGGATTTGTAGTTGTAAGTAAAGTGCCTGTATTGTCAAATATTTTTAATAAATTCATTGGAATTTGCGAACAAGGTAAATATAATGATATGAGATTAATAATTCTTTTTATTATTTATTTATTATGGTACACAAACTGATTTACTGTTATAACATGAATAGGTAGGTTGTAACAATTTATGTAGTACCTACAATAAAAAGAACTCATGTTCAATCGAGGCCTATGTCCAGCAGTGGACAAGTATGGGCTAATGATGATGATGATGATGATGTTCAATCGATGTTTTTAAATTAAAAGTAAGAGCTGAAGGAATATGAACTTAGAGCTCCGTTAGTGCTTTTTCTGCATGGGTTGTGTAATTTTTTGTGTGTGATTAATTTATGTTTGCAAATACTAGACAAAAACATTACTCCTTTTTTCTTAGTTCATCTGAAGGCTGAATACCACACACGCAAATAAAATGTAAAACTAACATTTAATTTTTTTATTATAAAAATGTATCTAAAACAGCTCCTAAAATATTTTTTCTCTACTTTGTAACGTTCCCAGTTATTTCTTTATTCTTTATCTCTGTCCAAGTATCAAGACCATTCAAGTACCAAACCGCTGGTAATATATTGATGATGCTGTAACACTCTATTGTGATCCTTTGTTAGATTATGATAACCGAGATAACTTATTCTCGAGTTAATATAAACGTCCGACAGACGACTTACTGTGGAGTAGGTATTTGTT